>JALPQD010000302.1:1227955-1827955 GCA_023101885.1 Typhlomys cinereus | reverse complement strand
TTGCATAATCACTCAAGTGCACTCTCTCTCTCTCTCTCTCTCTCTCTTTGTTTCTCTCTCTCTTTAATATAGTCAGCTGTAGAGTGCTTCTCTTTAGAACATTACACTAGTTTCAGAAACAACAGTTAACCTTTCTTTAAGCAGAGTGGAATCCAGAATTGCAGTTGTTAAACCACAGCTGTTAGAAACTGCACTCCAAAGCTCTGATACTTATTGTGTGCTTGCAACTCATAGTGCTTGAAAATAAATTCTTTTGTGGTAAAAATCAGTTATTCACAAATATTACATTGTCAGACTCACACACAGATTCGCACACACACACACATATAGTCACATACCTGTGTGCTTATACACATACACACACACACACAAACACACACACACTCAAAATTCATAAATTCCACTCTTGGTAATAACATCTGGTAAGAGAAAAATAATTCCTACAGCTGTTTAGTAATGAGAAAGTTTGCAGACATAGACCACATCTGAAAGTGAGCACTCTGGCTAGCCTGCACATGACACACTTTCTCTCCGCCTTGTTAGTGGGAGACAGCAGAAGGATCCAAGTAAGTTTATGATTCAGTCATGTGCACCCACTACTGGCCAATTCTTCTAGAAAATAACAGGCTATAAATTTCTTAGTCATTAAACACTCCATCATCATCACACAGAGACATTGTAGCCAAGTACTCAACATTTTGACTTTGAAAGAATCATTGTGAAATAATTCCTTGTAGATAAGATTTCACTACCCCCTTGATTGCTTAGAAAACAAATTTGACTTCATGTAGTCAACCACACTTCTAATGGACTTTCTAATTTTGCTGTATTTTTATGTATCCGGTTAATTGTCAAATATAAAAAGAAACTCGGTTTTGGGCTAATAGTGTCCAGTTGATTTGAAGTACTTTCTCTTTTTTTTCAATGGAATTAATGATGCATTGAAATATTTTCTGCAGTGTTTAGAGCTAATGGACCTCTCTTTTTGCTTGTTTTGCTTATTCACTTATATTTATATAATTATGTATTTACTATAAGCTCTGACTAACCTGGAACTCATGGTAATGCTCCTGCTTCAATCTCCCAAGTGCTAATATTACAAATATTACCACACTTGGATTTGGGCCCCTCTTTTTGACCTATATTTTTATAATAACTTCCCATACCCCACTTATCCCTCTCTTTCCCCAGGAAAATCCTATGCTCTTATCAACCATCAAGGGGTATGTGACCCAGGCAAAATATTATAAAATCCAGGACCAACTTTAAAACACTGAATGACTCACAAGCCAAATTGTCAGTTATCACTGTGTCTTGGGCCAAAATTTCCAAACAACTTTTCCAGGAATGTCTTCAAGTCATTGTTTTTCTTGGCAATCTTTTCTCACATCTGTGAGTCTCAGTGTCTCTGGGTTCCTTTCCTGAACATATTTCTTAGTATGTAAAATCCACCTATGTGAACTTTGCAGAATTACTGCAGTTTGTTTCTTTATCATCCATTTTATGCTTTTGGCTCCTCGCAAAGGGGAACTCACCCAGGCATAGCGTGTTAGGATTTGGCATATGACCAGCGTTATCACCAGAATTACAGCCTGTAGACATATGACCAGAGATACAACTTTCAGATATATGATCAGAGCTACAACTTGCAGACATCTGGCCAGAAATACTGCCTGCAGACATATGACCAGAGGTACAGCCTACAGACATATGACAAGAGATAAGAACTCTCAGATATATGATCAGTGATAGAACTTGCAGACATTTGGCCAGAGGTACAGCCTACAGACAAAAGACCAGAGATAGAGCCTTAAGACATATGACCAAAGGTGCAAATATATGAGGGGAGGTACAGACTGAACCCCTTTCTTTAACTATGCAGTTTCATTACCTTCTGGGTTGCAGAGCCTATTATGTATAAGTTTCTGCATAACTTGGTGCCAGGAATTACCACAATGCTGTGGGAGCTGACAAAGTTGGACATTCATCTTCAGTTCTCACAGTACAGCTCAAAGTAGTATTATTTTTCACATAGGGCTATACAACAACTATCTATTTCATAGAAACACCCCACCCATCTGGTACAAAAATAATTTAGACTCACACTTCCATTCCTGTAATGAATAAGTTATCCCAACAAGTTAAGAGAACAAGGGGTATACATAGTCCTGCTCACTCTTTCAAATTATAGTCCATTGTGGCAGGAATGTGACGCAAGCATCAGTAACTGACAGAACCAGCACACCGTATCCACAGGAAGAGCCACACACTTTCTAACTTGCCAACTAATTCTCTCTCTAGATGAAATAATTGGTTCCGCCTTTTTTGGGCTGGATCCTGCCTCATCAGTTCAATAATCCTCTATAGGCTTTCTCAGAGATTCGCTATAACTAAAGTTACTTGTGTATGTGCCTGAAGGTTCAGTTCTCAACTGTTAACTTGACACATAAAACTATCTGCCACAGCAGCCTTCTTCCCATGCCCAGTTCACTCTAATCTGGAAACAAATAACATATCTTGACTTTATAGTACCTTCCTTTGTTCAACATTCTTGGAAACAAAATCCAGTGCCTTATACGGCTAATGGGTCCCTTTAGTCTTCCTCCATGTATCTTTAATAGTCTATGAATATGCATAAGTGAACAAATATCAGGTACTTTACTATTTTTATAGCGGCATAAAACATCCACAAAACAAAATAATGTAATCCAGGCAAGTTGGCCCTTTTCTGTTGTCCTGGGCTATGGCTGGAGGATCATGACCGTGCTTGGCCTAAACAACATAACCTTGTCTCGGTAACAGATGTTAAAGGGATAGTTCAATGATGTAAACAAATCTACCTACCAGAGTATCAAGCAACTATGTCAAGATATAGGACCTTCCTAGATATTTGACTTTGTGCCCCTTCCACTCAATCTCATCTCACCCAAACGCTACCAGTGATTAGCTCTGTCACAATAGCTTTGCTTTGCCATTTTTTTAGATTTCAATATTGATGGAATCATCCAATTGTTTTCTTTTGTTATATATGGGTCTATCTCAACATAAGTTTTTTAAGCACATGAGGCGTTTCTGTTATTTAATTAGGCACAGGAGTCAACTTGACAGTTAAGGGTTTGAGCTCCAGGCACATTTGTAGAGAGTTAATGGTTGAGTCAAGCCCAGAGCAAACCTGCAAGAGATTGTCTAGCTGATGGGGAAGGCCCAGTCCATGGTGGATGGGACTAGGCCCTAAACAGGTGAATAAAATACTGAGAGCTGGTTGAGGAAGTTGGCATCTTTCTGTTTACTTGGCCAGACATGCTGGTCTGGCAAGTTAGGATTGTCCCTCTCTCAGCCCTCGGCCCTTTCTCAGCCCTCGGCCCTAGTGTTGGTGCATGCTCTCCCATCAAGCTGGATTAAGAACTGTAACCAGTAATCATAAAAGAAAAAAAAATCCCTTCTTCCCTTAAGCTATTTGATGGTCATTGATCAGCAAGCATGCAGGCGAACTTCATCAGTGTGGAAGGAGGTAGGATATTTTCCAACACTAATAATAGTTGCACAACGGATATATATTACAGAAGATAAAAGTTTACATTCTGAAAGAAGTACTAGCTTATTTTTGTCTTATGTTGTCTGTGGATATGTCAGTTCCATTTTCTCTTTTCAAAATGCCTAGCTGATGGAAGTTAACTTATTTCAGAAAAGTTTTAAACATCAATCTGTATAGTTAGAAAAACAAATAATTGCACAAAGGCATAGCCACTTAAAGCTCCTCAAGAAATTATTAAAATGGAATTTCAGGAATTTAAACAATCATACAAAGAAGACTTAAAGGGAGGAAAAAAAAAATAATTGTTTTGCGGTGGAGAAGCCTAACACTGGAGAGACGAAAAACGATCTCTCATTATTGTCAAAGTGCGGCTCTGAGCAGGTGCATTAAGGAAGGATTGATGGCAAGAGGACTGAGAACACAGCTGCTAATGGAATGTGGAGTTTCGAGTCGCTTAAGATGGAAGTTGTGTCGCTAAGTGGAGTGGCTTCTCTCCAACTCTGCTGGCTACCTGCCACGCCAAACACTCTAAATGTTGTTCCTCCCTCATCCCCTTGGAGGAGTAACTTCATCAAATGCCTGTGTACAGACACATTGTGTCCTTGTTTTGTTTTGTTGCTTTGCTCACTATTATGTTTCATAGATCACCTCTTCAGAAAGCACGTTCTGAAGGAATGAATAATTAAGAGCACATTCTGAAAGTTCTTCATTTTAATAACAAGCTGGGTCCCAAGTAGTTATCTAGGTAGCCTCAGGAGACAAGGAAGCAGCCGGGCTATAGAATTCTCTGCCTAAATTCATTATTATTGTTCTAAAATGAAACAGGGTAAATATATTCTGCCTACATTGTTCCCAAAGCTTTAAGAAACTCTCTCAGAATAAAATAATAACTGTGAAGTACATTGTGAACGTATACATAAACCTTTCCAAAACTTTCAAATACTGTTTCATAAAATTACTATCAAAGGAATCATTCAAAATAAATTGGAGACATGAAAAAAATATAAAAAATACCTAATTCATTATGATATGTGCTGAAGGTGGTTTATAACTTTAATCTGTCTAGAAAAAGCAACATTTGTGGTATTCCCTCCGTTCGGTTACTTCCTTTTATTCCCAGATCCTGCCTGAGCAGATCAGCAGCCTGAAAGCTGGTTTTTCAGACACAAATGCCTTCTAGGGTTGACTGTGGAAGTGGGAAAAATATAGGAGAGTTGCAAGGCTCCATTCCTGTTATGAACAGTTCTCTTGGTCACACCCAACCTTCAACCATCGGGAACCTAAACATGGACATATCATTTAACGGAGCAGAGATGGTCCCCAATTACAGCTTAGCATAGTGAGGAGATTATATTCTAACATCTTTAAGGGAAGCAGTGAAACTCCAAATTCATCTTTTATTTCTAGTTCTTTTTTTTTTTTTTTTTAAGGGAGAAAGGGAGGTTTATTCAGCTTTCGGTTCCAGAGGGAAGTTACAGTCTCTCGAAGTAGAGGCGGCATGGCTGGTTGGCCAAAACTGGAGGAGGCTAAGTCACCGCAGACATCTTGGAAGCTGAGAGCTGCAGACTGCTTTGCTGCAAAGGCAGACTTCTCCTGGATGTAGGTGGGACTCATCCACCTCAAGGCCCACCCCTTGTCACTGCCTTCCTCCAGCAGGTTCCACCTCTCAAGGTGCCATGACCTTGCCAAACACATGAGACTATAGGGGACACATTTCAAACCATGACATTCCACCCCTGGCCCCCACAGACTCATTGCCATCTCATTATGCAAACCATACTCAGTCCAACTTTAAAAGTCTTCATAGACTACATCAGTAGTCCCAACGCAGTCCAAAAGTACAAAGTCCAAAACTTCCTGTAAAATCAAAATACAAGTTACATACTTCCAACATACAATGGCATAGAATATACATTCCCATTCCAAAAGGAAGGAATGGGGGCATATCCAGGAAAGATCGGTTCATAACAAGCCCAAAAACCAGCAGGACAAACTTCAAATCCTGTAGCTCCAAGTCCAACAGGTGAGCTTCTTGTTGAAATCATCTCAGTTCCAAAGGGCTTTGGTTCCACCCCTCCAATGCAGCTGCCCATAGAATACGTTGGTCTCTTGAGCTGACTCCTCCCATGGTATACAGCTCTCCTTGGCAGGTGTCCCACATTGTCTCTGGCATCTCTAACATCTTTACTTCTCAATGGCAAACCAGGCTTTAATTCCACAGCACAAACTGCCTTTCTTGGGCCTCTATACTGCAGGCTTCTTGCCTCATGATGCCTGGATTCTGCCAATTTTTGAAATCTTGGAGGAGGACTCCGTGATCTCCTCCCTCTTGCATCACTGATGCCCCTAAAACCAGAACCACGTGGATGACTTTGCCAAGATTGGCCTCCTTGAATCGCAGCTGATTCTGCTTTTCTATGTTGGCTATGTCTTTCACTCCTGGGCAGTTCCTTGGTAAGAGAAACCAACTCTTGCTTTGGAACTCCACTCTCTAGCTCCAGTCTTCTGAAAGGATTTGCATTCTTATGAGTAGGAGCCTTCCCTAAGGATCTTGCCCTCAAGCTAGGGACTCTCCTATTATTCATATTGAGAGCAGACTTTGATTTACAAATGGAGCTAATCTCTTCAACAGCCATTTTGTTCTCTGCTTCTTCCTGGTTCAACTCTTTAAGTTTGCCATTGTATTTTTCATCATTGGATCTTATAGTTTTTGCTTCTTCCTGCCTGATTCTTTGCTCTTTTTCATAACTCTGAAGACAACTAAAAAGTAGCCATATCACATTGTCAAGACTACATTGCTTTGAAATTTCCTCCGCCAAGCACTCCAGCTTAACTTCATGCAAGCTTTCAGGACCAGGGCAAAACTTCACTAAACTCTCCGCCAACACATGGCTCCATGTGTCACTGGTCTAATTGCAAACGCAGTCTCTGTTCCCCTCTGGACCATCACAAGCTGGGCTTCGACTGTCTGTGTCTCTCACAGCATCGCTCTCCTCTGAGCTCTCACAAGAAAGGTCCCTTTGGCCCAACCGTCAAGACGCAAAGACTTTCCCAGCACAAAGTCCCGAAGTTCTCCATATTTCTCCCAACAAACAGTTCCAAAGGCACACTAGCCACATCACAGCATTGGCCATACTTCTGGGTACCAACTTCTCTCAGCTTCACAAACAACTTCACGTTGTGTACCAGCTGTTCTTAATTTCACAGCCATACCCCACTACCTGGTACCAATTTCTGTATCAGTTACTCTTAACTATTGCTGTGATAGAGCATTCAAAGTCGATCAACTTAGGGGAGAAAGGGAGGTTTATTCAGCTTACGGTTCCAGAGGGAAGTTACAGTCTCTCAAAGCAGAGGCGGCATGGTTGGTTGGCCAAAGCTGGAGGAGGCTAAGTCACTGCAGACATCTTGGAAGCTGAGAGCTGCAGACTGCTTGCAGCAAAGGCCTTATTTCTAGTTCTTAAACAGTGGAGATTAACAGGTGACCATTCATGAAATCTTTGACTTTTAGACTGAGACTTTGGGCCTCCTGAATATACTTCTCAGCTTCCACAGGGAAACATGCTGGTTGGGAAGGAACAAATGACGTGCACAGACAAGACACACACCTGGCATCATATCTAGGGTCCCCCCAGTATACTGAGTTTGGGGTCGGGGTTCCTTTCACTGTTTTCTGACCATTTGCCACAGGATAAATTGGTTCAGGCAGGGACACTGTGTGCATGGACTGCAGCTTGAAGCCCCGCCCCCTTTGTTGATGCTGCAGTGGTGTCCTCCAAAACAGCTCTGACATGCTCATGGAAGATTCTGGAGAAAATAGCACTTTATCTTCAGGCATGCCGTCAGCCACATAGACGTGTTGGAAATACTTTGCTGTTAGTTAATCTATTATATGACTCTTCAAATAATCCAAAACTCCCAGAGGATAAAGTACAGAGAAAACACTTCTCACCCTTCATATGAAAACATCAATTTTTTTTATAATCAGCTTTTTTTTTTTTAATTCAAAAATCCTGCAGTGGGGAACATTTCCCTTCAGACTGTTCAGCTGTGAAACAATTAGGAAAATGATGGCTTTCTGAGAATATGACAGGGACTTTCTGAATGTCCAGGAGTTGCAAAGTCTCGAAATGCTGAAGGAATCAGTGAAGGTCACTGGTTACATTATCCGCATTGAAGCAACCATAATAATTCCCTTTGTCATACATAGTCTTGCACGTTGTTTGCTAAATAACTTTACTTAATTTGGGGAGAAAATTTTTGTACTCATGGATAGACTGGTTAGTATCACTGCTGCCTGTAATATACTTGGCAAAGTGTAACCCATGTACGTAGACTTTATCTGATGTCATATTCTGTCATGTTTCAAAGGAAACATCATTCTCTCCTTCCTCCCTTCCACTTTTCTTCTCTCCTTCCCCCCCTCTCTGTCTGTCTCTCTCTCATGTGTTTTGTATGTAACAGAGTAAACCTGAGTGTGTGCCTGTGGAGGACCAAGAGTGACACTGGAAATTATCCTGGATTGCTCTGTCTCATTATTGCTTTTTTCAGGGTTTTCCCAGACCCCTGAACCATCACCCCAGACTTCTCTCTTCTTTTTCTTTTTTTCTTTTTTCTTCCTCTTGTTTCTCATTATCATTTTTTCTTTTCTTTCTCTTTCTTTTTTCTCTTCCTTCTTTTTCCTTCTTTCTTTCCTTATTTCCTCTCTTCCTTTCTCTCTCACTCTTCTTATTTTTAATTTTATTTTGTTTCATTTTCTTCAGTGCTGGTGGTTGAAGAACCCAAGGCGCAGACATACTAGGACCGGAGCTATATCTAACTGATATTTTCTTATCATTCCATCAAAACTATGTTGCCATGGGAACCATGTGACAAAGGAAGGAACATCTAATTCTGCTTCATATTCAGTGACTTATAGAACTGTGCTAGAGATTTTCATTCTACAAAATTCATTCAGAATACATGGAAAAACCCATTATCGTGTTTAACGTGCTCTAGAGGAGGGCTGAGAACATGGCTAAGTGTATTTTAGAAATCCTGATCTTCAGGCATGATGGAACTTTCATTCAAAGAGGCTCCCAGAAAGTCCTCAATTATTTCTGAGCCTTACCACCAATACCTCAATGCTTCATCCACAGATTCCTAAATTAAATTTGACTAAAGCTATCTGAAAGTAACACATTGCAACTTAAACTTATTGTATGTAGTCCTGTAAAAATTAATGGGAGCCTCAGCCAATCATAAAAGTCAATCTGCAGCCAATTATAGACCTCCAGTCAATAGGGTCACACCTATGTGCAGAAAGGACCAGACAAAGACTGAGTCTGTGCTGCTCAGTGTCCCTGGCTGGAAAGGTCTGATGGAAGATGAAAGCCCTTTTCACAGTGCCATGCTAGGTGAACCAGTTACTAGTCAGTTGTCCTTATAATAATCTTCCTGTTGCATGTATACCTATTATCTGGCATGACACTGGCTCTCAGAAGCTCTCCTGATGCTGAGGGCTGATGAACTGGTTTTTGCTCAAATAAAAGCTTAATTTAATTTGTTACATGTTAAATGTTTTTCTTCTTTAACAATTTCAAAATGTGTTTAAATCCAACTGCTACTTGTATGCACACTCTGTGATATCACCATCCCTTTTTGCCAGTCACCTTCTGTTAGTCTCGCTCTAATTCACTCTCTATGCAATGATCAGGGAAAAGAGTTTTGAAACTTGACATGAAGTTGACTCCTCTTTAAACCCTCCAGTAACTTCCTGTTGCTCTTTAAGTGACAGCTGGGACTCTCCCGGGTGCTTTGGGACATGCCCACACGAAACTCATCACCAACTCTTACCCTCACACAGGTCCTGTTGATAGGTGTTTTTTTTTTTTCTTTCTCTTAAGTAGATTGTACAAATTCAGACACTTTGATGTGTTTTATCCCTTTGTTTTTAGGAAATAGTTTCAAAGAGGATGGAGTATGTACCAAGGGGTGGTGGCTTGGTGGGGCTCCCTATTTGCCCCAGTTCTGCAACTTGGCTCTCAAGGTTTTTTCTAAGCAAACTGCAGTCATTTCTGTCCTGCTTAGTACAAGAACAAGTAAGGTGGATTCTAAACATCACTGTTTAGTTTTCAGTTTCTCAAAAATTACACTTTTTTTCTTGTCTCATGGTCTTGGATCATACTTTCTGTGTTTGATCATTCTTTATGTTCTTCTTTAGGCTCCTTCATCCTTCACAGATTAATCAAGTTCTAGTTACTCTGTCCAATTTGGATACTCCCCCACTTCCTATAAATCCATCTGCTTTTTAAGTGACAGGTGCTAACACAAGGATAATAAAGGCAACTTATGTATTATAAAATGTCAGATAATTATGTGATATGACATTTGCATGAACAAATACACATTGATTGAGAGATGGACCACTGGTCCTCAATGGACAACCAGTGCCCTGGTGAGAGCTTGACTCACATAGTATTTGACCTAAACAAGTCTTGTTTCCAGAAACAGCTCAGGTTCCAAAAGTCGGTCCAACTCTCACTGCTTCCCACTGTCCACAGCTGAGTGGGGAAACCCAGCAGATAGCTCCATCCACAGGACTGAGGTTTCCCCAGCATCAGCTCTAGCTGCAGCACCTCTGCAGAAAGGACCAGACAAAGACTGAGTCTCTGATGCTCAGTCTCCCTGGCACCCAAAAGTCTGAGGACTTTGTGCAAGTGCAAGAGAAGTAAGTATATGACATATAAACTGGTTTCAGTTTGTATTTTCCTGTGAGATTAGCACACCTTGGGAGGCTGAATAAATCTCCCAAGGTCAGACATATTGTTTGTATGTGATTCTGAATCCAGGATTATCAGACATATAGACTTTACCTTCCCTTACAGTTCACGTGGCCTTTCCTGAAATTTCTCCCATTTCCTTTGAGTGGTTAGAAATATATTTTACATATTTTAAATGCTGAGAGAAAAATTGCACAACCACTTTAGATACTTTAGAATGTATGCAATATTTTTTAATCAAACCCCTTTCATAAAACTTTCTCTTTGCAAGATCCAAAGTGATTTTATGCTGCTTGAAGCCAGTTCTGGCTTCCCTAGCGAAATCGTGTGAAAGCAACCAACTCCCCACACGCAGAATCACATTCCTGGTGGCATGGTTTCTGACATAGCTTCCTGTCTTAATTAAGACTTGATTATAGATGCAAGGCTGAAGAGGACCCTGGTCTCCAGCTGTTGGACTAGAAAATACAGAACAATAGAATGCTGCTTTGCTTTGTTTTATTGCAAAATTCCTGACTGTTTTTTCTTTCCTGTGTTTACAAAGTGAAAAGAACTGATACAGACACATTAGGTAAGTAACTACAAAGAGACATGAGAGGGGAAACCAGGGGGGGAAGAGGGTCACTTTTATTCTATTCTGCTTACTGCTACTGGCCCTTGACTCAGAATTTATATTAACTGAGAATTATATATCAAAATATTTATATTATCTATGACAATATATCTGAAGGTATCTATTGCAAATCTGAACCAGTTAACTACTAGTAGTAATGTTCAGATAAATAATTTCATATGCAAAATAGCAACATATTTTTATTTTAAAATACTTAATGATTTGTGTATATGTATGTTTAAACAGATCTGCATATATGCAGGCACCATGTGAATGCAGCAAGTGCAGTTGAACTCTAAGCTCACCAGTTGGTGAGATTAGCTAACCAGCTTTCTTTCTTGTGCCAGTGTCTAGTGACTGGAATGACAGGCAACTGCCACACCTGCCAGGATTCACATGGGTTCTGGGGTTTACATGGGCTCTGAGAATCTGAACTCTAATCCTCTTGCAAGCAGAGTGAGTTTCTTCTCCAATGAGCCATCTACCCAACCCTTAATGGGGAAGTTGGGTATTCAGTACAGATTGTTAAAAATTTCCTTGTGACTGAAATTAAACGTTCCTTTTTTTTTTTT
Source organism: Typhlomys cinereus (assembly GCA_023101885.1). NCBI lineage: Eukaryota > Metazoa > Chordata > Mammalia > Rodentia > Platacanthomyidae > Typhlomys > Typhlomys cinereus. The sequence goes on along the minus strand of JALPQD010000302.1, from coordinate 1,816,474 downwards.
AATTCTATGGCCACTCTTTCTTTCACTTTGAAAAGACACAAAAGAAAAGATCCCCCTAATTCCAACATTCCAAAATTATATTACATTTTAAGGCAACTTAAGTTTTTCTTAGTAGCCAGAGGATTTGATCCTACTCAGATAGGATCAAACTATGATAGGATTTGATCCTATCATACATGTGATAAATGTCTGCCCACCAATTCTGGCAGACTCCCAAGGAAACAAGGGTAATGAGCCCACCTTGGCCCATAGCAAACATGAGGCAGAGAATGCCTCTGACAAAATGAAACATACTATGCTTTTAGAACAGATGTGATGAGACCAGCACACCTAGGAAAGTATACTTCTTTTCTCTGGGTTTCTATAAATTTAGGTACAGTAATTTCTACAACATTTTGTATGGGAAGACCCTATTCAGAGATATCATAAATTGAATTGATTATTCATCAAAGAGATAATTATTAAATATACTATTCACTTTACAGTTCTAAAACTTTGAATCCATCCAAACCTCACAGACAGATAAAGTTATTTATAGATAACAGACACTCAGTTTCTTTCCTGCTTACAGTGGAAGGTGCTATATTCAGTAGCTTAAATTATGTGTGTAGAGATACTTTTGCTCAATGAGTGTGTATAGTCATAACAAAATGGAACTTTCATGTTGGAATATTTTTTCCTTGTCACAGATCTTACTGTGTCTTATCTTCTTTCATCTGTCACTGAATTCACTAATTCTATCCTCAAACTTAGTTCCAAAAACTTGCAATCTTTTCTCTCTGCCTTCTGAATATTGTCCTGGGACCTCCATTTTTGTACCACAGTATGCATAATCTTTCTCTGTCTCTGTCTCTGTCTCTGTCTCTGTCTGTCTCTCTCTTTCTCTCTTCCTTCTCAAATAAATTAATAAAATACTTAAAGATAATAAGTAAATTATATTGTGTCTCTTACGGAACTATACTTTTGGAAAATAAATCAGGAGACATTTACCTGGCTGTCAATCTCCTGTTTTATGTGCTCTTAGTTACAAATCTAAAAAAACCCAAGGTCATTAGTATCTTTTTTCCATTATTATAATGAAATGGGAATGACATCTCTTCAGAGTTGGTCAGAACCTTTGGGAATAAGCATGAAAATGTATGTGGTTCTATTATTACTTCTTTTTCCCAAATGAAAATTCTTTTTAGGAAGAAGTCTTTACAACTTATATAAAATTGGTAAAATGCTCATCAGTGTTACCTTATGAAAGACCTAGACTTTTGCTAGATCCTTCTAGCCTAAACATCAGCAGTCTTAGACATGTTTGATGTTAGCTATCCCAAAGTGTATACTATGCAAACAAATATTTACTCTGTAAAAGCAAGCTTCATTGCTGGTAACATTCAATTGTTTTCTCTTTTCTCTCTCAAACTCTCTCTCTCTCTCTCTTTCTTTCTCTCTCTCTCTCTCTCCCTCCCTCCCCATACAAATGACATACACACCTTGGACATTATGTCTTACTATGCTGTAGCATTTATTTTTTGTGTGTTGTTGTGCAGCGACACTTAAACATGAGCAACATAAGAGGAGAAAGAGAGATTTATTTGGCTTACAATTCCAGAAGGGAAATACAGTCCATTATGATGGAAAGGACATGGCAAATGGCAGAAGTTGAAGTTGCTTAAGTCGCATCCATCTTGGAGGCTGAGAGATCTAGCTACAAAGTCTCAGAGCAGACTGCTAACACAGGCAAGGCAGGGTTAGCCAACCTCAAAACCCACTCCCGTGACATGCCTTCCTCCAACTAGGCTTTACTGCCTAAACTTTCTATAACCTAAGGATTCAAGCACATAAGCCTGTAAGGGACCACTCACATTCAAACCATAACACACGCCATTGACATTACCAAGAAAAAAATGGTAAAAACTAAAAATGACATATGTCCATATACTACCTCTGGCAGTAGGAGAATATTTAAAGTATGCCCTAAAATTTCTGTCAATTTACCAAAATTTTAAGGCCTCATTTCCCCCAATTCATCCGTTCCATTAAACTATATCCAGAAATAAATGCACATTCAGTTGAGCCACAGCAAAAAATGAACCTTTGTTTCTATAAACCACTAAGATCAGGATTACCCTAAGAAGATTTAACCTAAGCTGTCATATGCAGAGAAAAATCTAACAGAGAAAGGTTCCTCTGTCTGTGTGCTGGTTACTGTCTCTGAAAGGAAGAAAAGGGAACTATTTTGTGCAAGTTTATGAATATTTTCAGTCCAAACAAAGTCCCCAGCAAAAAGTCCGGCAAATAGACTTCAAGAAAGGAAAGAAAGAAAATTTTAGTTTTACTAGAACTCATTTCAATATCAATAGCAAGAAAAAAATGAAAAAGGATTAGAAAGTCTTTTTTAGTCTATATAAAAATGTTGTAAGTGTATAGAAATGATATTATTTAAATATCAAATAGTAAAAAAACACATCACAGGATAAAGACACAGACTTTTTTTAAAAGATAGAAAAAATTTTGAATATATTAACTATTTCATAGCAAAGCATAAACTATCAAGTTTAATAGTTTTATAAATAAACCTGATAGTCTAGAAGAAACAATGTTTCCTTTACTCAAAGCTGTGGAAGATTCTAGAACTGCAAATTAAGCTCTTTCAATACTGAGTACCTAGACTAGAAAAGAATATATCTGTATAATCATCTCTGTGCCACTTGAGAAATTTATCTTTGCTCTCTGCAACTTTTGTGGGAATTTCCTTCTCATATCTGATCCATAATTTAGGATGTGTAATTAACATGTGCAATGATGTGTTAATGATCTCCTATGTATATAGCATCCAGCTTCAATGAACACACAAATGGTCTATTTACTTCATTTGCTCTCTGAATATATGCATGTAGAACTATCTTTAAATTTAAAAAATAAATGAACTGCATCGAAAAGTACACTTCTTTAAGAGAATATTTATTTAAGGGCAGGGATAAAAAATTAAGACATGTAAATATTCCTTTGTATGACAAAACCATTTAAAGCTCTTGCTTTAGAACTAGAAGATCAGGAATGTGCTTCCAAGTGCCAATCAGTGTTGAGCAGGCTTCTGGTGACTCCTGAGAGCCTTGGGTTTTCATTAGCATCATCAGAAAGACTTAATGTGCAGGGAAAGGCTACTTTGCAATTGCTGCTAATTCTACATTTACCTGCCTCTGTAATTTGCTTCACTTACAGCTGTCTCCGACATTAATATTCATTACAAAGCCCTCTCAAATATTACTTGATTTGACAGAAACGCATTAGCTATGACAAATGCTTCCTCCTGTATTCAGACAGTAGAAATGCAAGCAGGACCTATGGTAATCATTGCTGTTTAAACACACAGAGTATTCCTTTTGGAATTTTTTTATGAAAATAAAAATCTGCAGCCACCAGAGACTGGAGCTCTCTGCTTCTTATGAAGCATTCTATATTAATATCAAGTCCCCGTAACAAAACAGCTCTATACAAAGAGATGCTGTCCCATATATCCACACAAAGAAAAGAAGAGAATGCTTTGGATAGAAAATAATGTCAAACTTGGAAGGGAGAGATCTCATCATGCATCTAATCAAAGTCATCATTTCACTATTTTATGTGTATTTTAATCAAGGGAGTGTTCTTTCAGAAAATGATGATGCAGAATTTCATTTCATGTTTCCCTTTTTTCATGCATATATGTGAATTCGTGTTTTCATTTCATTTTCTCTCTCTTTTCATGTGTATATGTGAATGTGTGTTTTACATACGAGGGAATGCACATGTGTGCACAGCGCATCCCTAGCTGCTCTTCCATCTTCTTACTTTGAGCCTCTCTGCTCTAAACCCTGAGCATTGCCTTAAGTTAATTCCCACAGCAGCCACACTCAGCCTTGCAGGGCTGGAATTAAAGGAGGTCTGCCATGCCTGCCTAGCATTTTACAGGAGACTGTCTTGTGTGGGGAGCAAGCTCTTCAACTTCTGGGCCATCTCCCCAGTGCAGAGTCCATTTCTTAGATACATGCAGATACTGAAGTGGAGTTGAACACCACATCCTACGCCCTTACAGAGATCAATGAAGCCCTGGCATCCGTGTAGAAAACAGTAAACAGATCACAGTCTGTGCCATCCTCTAGCCCCTGAGCCTATCCATTCTGTTTCCCATGTAATTGCTGCCTAGCTCACAACCTCATATAAGAGATCAGTCTACCTTCAGAGAGATAGCTTTTCTCATTATGATCAAATTTGACTTATATCAGAATAGGGTTTCACTGTGTAATCCAGTTTGGTTTGGAACTTGTGGCTCTCACCCCTCAAGCACCAGAGTGCTGGGGTAAGGAGCATATGTAACCACAGTCAACTGACTTTTACTTTTGAAAGGTGCCATTTTAACTGACTTAAACTCCAGCTTTCTGAAGCTTCCTTTCACTGTGTGATTAGCTAGAAATTGTGCGGCCCGGAACCCATGTAAATGTAACAAGTACTCAATATTTAGTTGTTGTATTAGTGATGGATGAATGCATAGATAATTGTGATTTCATGCTTTTTTCAATATTTTCTTTAGGTTCTATCTCTTCTCCAAACTGCATCTTCCTAGGTAGTTTGTTCTGAAATTTCTTGAAATTTTCAAAACTTTCTTTTAAAAGTCATAGCCAGTTCCAAAATGTAAGCAAAGATTGACAAGATCATGCAAACAGAGCCCTTGGTTATATCAGTCTGGACCTATTTATCTGTTCTGAGCAGAATCTGGTTCTGTGTGCCTATGTGGAATGCTAGCACTCTCAAGGCTGAAGCAAAAGGAACTGAAGTTCAAGGACAGTCTAGTCAACATAAAAAGATAACAAAACACAAAACAAACAAACAAGTAAAAACAACAACAAAACATAAAACCTCCACTTTAATTATGAATAACACTGTAATCATGAGCCAGGACTGTGTGTTTCATGGTTGACCACTACAGTACATGGTCCATTCATTTTTTTCTAAATAAAGGTCATAACCTGTGCGAGGAATCTCACTGTCTAGCTTTTTAAATAAAGCTTTATTGGGACATGGTTATGCACATCTGTCTATACTATAAACTATGGGCTGCTTTGGCATGACACATACAGTGAGCAGTGTTTCTTGCAAAGCTTGAAACATTTTCTTGCCATGCATGTGAACCAAGGCTGGAACCGTGCTTTATAGCAGGAGCTTAGCTTATTTCTTAATGACTTTGTTTTAGTGCCTTGGACTGCATGAGTGTTGAGCACCGGTCATAACTAGGATGCTTCTCTCTGTTTCTCAACTGGAGGTTGTGGAGAGCAATGGGCACAGCTTCTTTGTGGTATCTGTTTGGACCAGCCTGGGTATTATCAAAGAAGGTCAGGTCCAACAGAGCATCTTCTTCAGGGACTGGGAGAGGCCTGACAAGGGCAAACTTCTTTGAGGGATGATTGTCGGTGATCATTATTGCCTCCAGATCACAGGCTCTTCGCAGTCCAAGCTGGACTATGCAGGACGGCAAACAGACCAAAGCAAAACAAATAAACAAAAGCAAATAAAAAAGAAGTACCTTGAATGGTCCTCAAGACTACTGAGGACCATTTTACTTCCTAGTGTCTGTCTAGTGTTCCTTCTGTAATTAGCAGGAGGAACAGGCATAATGCACTGACTGACTGCCCTGGAAACACAAATAGACTTTCCAGGGGTCAAATTGAACTTGATATGTTTACTTCAACAACACAGCAGCACATTGCCTCCATGTAGGAGTTACTGAGACATGCTGCTAGCACCACCAGCTGACAGAGGGAGATTACTTCCAAAATATGCTACATGCAGTGCATTACTCTAACATATCCATAGGGCTTAGGCACTTTGCCCAAGTAGGTGATGGGCCACAGTGTGTTCTAAAGAGACATTTGTGCAGCTGTGAAGGGCAACCTCACAAAGCCCTGTAGCAGGCTCATCCTAACCTGTCAGCTGATGTCACTGACTCAAGCTTGCCCTTTGAACTTCTCTACTTTGTGTCATGCACCTGTCCTTCTTGCTATCAACTTACATAGTATGGTTTCCCTAATACAGAAAATAACTCTTTCCATTCTCCCCCCCTCAACATCTGCTTTTGTTTTGTCATTTGAGAGGATGATAGAAAAGTGGAGTATTCCAGGCCTGCCTCAAAATAGCATGACACTGGCAATCGCAAGAAATAGCAATAGTCACAGTCTACCATCTTAGCGGTGAGTACCAAACAATTCCTTGGCTGTCTTACATGTAATATTGATTATTCTCATTTGCAGTTACTATTTGCCAAAAATTAAAGATGTGGAAAAGAATTACAATTCAGAATCTAATCCAGTTATCTCCTTTGTTTCCCATGCCATCCCTTCACCACAGAGTACACCCCACGAGTCCCTTGCCCCTTTGCCATTCTCGTTCATGTAGGTACACTACCTTAAAACGTCTACCTGCCATAAAGGCCTACTCTCATGATGAGTGAGTAGCTAGTTGCAGTTTTTTATAGCTGCCAATTTAGAGGTTTCTGGAAAATGACTTAGCTGGAAGATTGAAAGTATATATCAGGAGAGTCACAGATCCAGTCATTGATCAGAAGGGATTCTCAGGGGATAAGATAATGAGGCTAATCTGACTGATGATCAAGATCTGGTCTTGAAAACAGATGTGCAACCAACTTGAAATAGAATGTCACAAGGTGCATTAATTCATGAAGAATCAGAGCCAAGTATCATATGTAAGTATAAGCCTTTCCGACATATTCCAGAGATTGGAATTTGACAACGATCCCTGATGAAGACTCACATCACTCACACCACTGCCTCCCTTCCTGATTACAAAGTACATGCTGTCCATTTCTCTGAACATGATGACATGTTATCAAGAGATGACAAATGCCTTCACAAACAAGAAGGGCTAAAGAAATGCTTGCAATATTTCTCTGTAGTTTGTAGCAACAAACATCTTGACTGGATTTCCTATCTGCCAGGGAGTTGAGAAAAAAGCTGTAGGCACCACAAAAGCTAAAGCAGAAAGAGATTAAAAAAGAGAGAGAGAGAGAAAAATCAGAAGTTCTTGGAATAGGGCTACTTTTTTTTTCAAGTCCTATCTACCAAAACCACAATCCAGAGATGGAATTCATTCCAAAACTGTCTCTGAAAACCAATTACAAAGCTGCACTACAATTCTCCCAAAGTCAGGAAAATATTTGCAGTATTTTGTATGCATATGTGTGTGCACATGGTTATGTGTTTATGTGCTACACTGGTCATGCGCTTATTCTCATACGTGGGCATGGACATGTACCACGTCGTTAGTGTTACCCTGGGTGTTAGCCCATGCCTCTTCATCTTGTTTGAGACAGGTCTGCAGCTGTGTAGGCCAGGTTAGCTGGTCCACAAATTTCTAGATCTCCCATCTCCACCTGCAATTTTGCATAGAACTATGGAGATTACACAGCTTGTCCTCCTGCCTCCTGCTTTCAGAGGGGTTTATGTAGTCAAAACTGCACACTGAGCACTTTATCCATGGAGTCATGTCTCCAACCCTAGAGAATTCTAAACATGAGTGAGGTTCTTTTGTTCACTCTTTCCTTAGTACAGTGATTTGTTTGATGACTATGTCATGCTTTTTATTATAAACTAGGAATGTGCAAAGGATTAGGAATAACCACAAAAAAAGACATGTGCCAAATCATAAGGGCCTTTTTTTTAGAAGTGGCAGAAAATAGAAATACTAAGTATGAAATAAAGTATTTACCAATGAGATGGAATGTCTGAAATGCAGTATCGACAATAAATTGTTTGTCCTGAAGCTAATGAGGACTCTCCTTACCAATCAGCCCTGTAATTCACTCCCATGTATTCAGACAAAGGTTTTCCATCTTCCATGTGAATCACACCAGACACTTAGGGGAAATTATCTCTTACTCTGAGATCTCCAGAACATGTGCATCACTTTTTCATGTTTTTAATACAGTGAAAGAGAGAATAAAAAGAATGAAGACATGCACATGCAAAGCATATATGTGGAGATCAGAAGGCAATTAATTTGTGGAAGTCTGTTATGTCCTTCTAACATAAGTATTCAGATTGCGAGGTTTACACTCTAGCACTTCTTCCCACAGAACCATTTTGCCAGTCCTAAAGCCCTATTTCCTTCGCTTTTTTCCTCCTTCCTCTTTCTTTTCCTCTTCCTTCTTTTTTCTCCTTCCTCTCTCTCTTTCTCTCTTTCTCTTTCTCTCTTTCTTTCTTTCTCTTTCTCTCTTTCTTTCTCTCTCTCTTTCTTTCTCTCTCTCTTTATCTCTTTCTCTCTCTCTTTATCTCTTTCTCTCTCTATCTCTTTCTCTTTTTCTTTCTTTCTCTCTTTCTTTCTCTCTTTCTTTCTTTCTTTCTTTCTTTCACCATTGCATCATTTAGAGGGTTTCAGTATTCTCCATTTCTTTGTAGATTGACAAAATGAATGGAATCACACACAGACTTTTAGGTTTTTGCTGCTCTTCTTCAATTGTTAACTTATATGTTTGCTTTTGATAGTAAGCAACAATAAAACATTTCACAGGATTGTTGCTTCTGTTATTAGATTTGCACCTTCTGAAAAAGCTAAAAAGGGTCTGTATGTGCAACAGGTCAAGAATTATTGCATATCATAAATGGATCCTGATGAGTGAGTGTTAGCCTTCCTTCCTTCCTTCCTTCCTTCCTTCCTTCCTTCCTTCCTTCCTTCCTTCCTTCCTTCCTCCTTCCTTCCTTCCTTCCTTCTTCTCTGTCTCTTTCTTTCTTCCCCTGTTTCACAAATGTGATGACCCACCACTTGCCAATTTTTCTACATGTTGCTATTTTCTCTGGAATTCAGTGGTTTCCAATCTGCCACTTTTATTCAGAAGCACATCTTGTAGAATTAAACACAGGGCTCCAATAAAATTACAATAGAAGCTGGGTGGTAGAAGGGAATAATAGATATGTGACACTGCAAATTCCAAATCTCACCATCATTACAGGAACATAACCAGTCACGCTGTCATGTCTGTCACTGCCAAGTCAATGACAAACACAGGTGAGGACACATAGGTACACATGTCCTACCATAGCATTTGAGAGTTCATAAATAATACAACATTCTCAAAAAGCAATGATAAAACATCATTCCTGACAGCCTAAAACCTGCGGCTGGTTCATAATCTGCAGGGGCAGCACCTGGTAGGAGCTCAGGGGTCCATTTTCTGGAAGTAGACTTGAAGGTCAGATTGGTGTGAAGTCTTTGCCCTGGACAAATGCTTCATTTTTCTGTTTGTTCATATGTTAGATTTGTTCCAATCTTCCAGCATTTAAGGCAGAAAAGCAAATACAGGACTCACGGAGAAGAAGGAAACATGTCAGTTCCTCAGGATGTCAATATGAACATAGCTTTTTTGGTGTCCAAATGTATTCATGTATCTAGCACACAGTCATCTATCATAAGACCTGAAACCAAAATCCATGTCCTTTCTAGTATATTTGATAAGAACAACACCAAAATCTTGGTTGGGTGCTGTGAGAATTAAATAAAATCAAACCTGTGGCAGATATTACAGAGCTCACCTTGCGGTAGGTGCTACATGTGAGTGACTGCTATAAACTTTATCAAAATTGGATGTACAGTGAAGATGTCATTTCCTTATCTGATAAAACAAAGACGGTGTTGTTTTCCAGTCCCTGTCATGGTACAATGCAGAATACATGGACGGGAGGATATATTTGAATAATGAGTTGCGTGTTGATATTGTCATAATGTCTCCAGGTTCAATGGTCTCCATCAGATGATTTTTGAACTTGGTGAGACGATGATCATTTGTGTCTCTGTCCCTTAAGGTGCTTCATTCACCTCTTCACATCTCTCCATCACCTTCAGAGAGAAATGTAATTTTTCCTTATATTTTTTCTAAGTTTCCTGACAGTTTTGGTGTAAAGGGAAACACAGCCTTGCTGTCAAGGAGGAAGCATGGAAGTTTGTCAGAAAGCCATAGTGACCCTGATTTCTCTGGTGCTAACATATATAATAGATCACGCCACCTTCTACCAACAGCTATGAAGGAAGAAGTCCCATTCTTCTCCTACCACCTTGGCTCTTGCTGTCAGCTTTCCAGTGAACCAGTAGGTTATTCTTTTCTAACCTTCTGTCTATCCCATGGGATATCTCGGTAGAATCAGGGAAGGAGTGGCATTATGCAGATGGAGAATGGAATAGCCTTGGACCCATGGGCAGTCTGCTACTTTAGTCATTTTCTTAGGGCAGTGTTTTCAGAGCGTGGATAAATCCAGTTGGCTTCAGCTCTGTGGAAGGAAAGTTGAGGCATTGATTTGCTTAATCTCTCCAAAACAGTCCACAAGCATTACCTGAAAGTAGAAGAAAGAATTGGATTTCTGTTCCCAAAGGACAAGGCTGTTGTCACGAGAGTCGGCTTAAAGCCCTCGTTCATAACAAGCACATCTGCAGTGAGAGTCTATTAATAACCCAAGGAAAGCGCAGCAGCTAAAAGCTGTGCAGTGCCACTTAATGCTCTTGTCTGCATTTAATGGCCTGAAACCTGTTAAAATGCTACTAAATAATCAGGCAAATTTTTCTTGCAGTTGGAAGAGGGATTGGAACACACACACACACACACACACACACACACAAACACACACACATCTCTGAGCCAAGAGCTGCTGAGAGAGGCAGCAGTGCTGAAAGTCTACAGGGTTCAGGGAGTCCCAAGAAAGGTTAGAGATGAGACTCGAGACATTCCACTCAGACAGAACTTCTTTGATTACCTTGTCAACTTTCCTGGGGCTATTAAGTCAGTGGAGCAAAAAATAGGCACATTTGGTTCCCAGACAGAGAAGGCCGGATCGAGGGAAGAGAGAGGCAAATGGCCCAGCAGCTGTCTCCGGCTCTCATACCAAGGTGCGTGCTCCAAAGCACTCTTCTGAGGCCTTGAACGGAGAGAATGGCTTATTGAGCACAAAAATGGAAGGAGTTAGAGATGGAGTTTTAAAGACTTTGCTCATTCTTTATCTTCCCAGATGGGCCGTTTTCCATCTATTTTGGGATCTGTGATGTCAAATAACCAGTGGATGTAGGCATTCCAATGACATTTTTGCTTCTGTGACACCTGTCAGGATTCAGCCTCTCCAGTCATTGCGAACTCTGTTGTAGCTAAAATCCTTTATCTATTCCTCTGCTCGTCCAATCCATCAGGTTAGTCTTGAGGCCCAGGGGGATCCAGACCCGCAGAGGTTTTTGAAACTTCTTGTTGAAACAGAACCTATCCTCATACATACACAAACCACTGTCCTGTTTCTCTGATTTGGACCATTGTCTTCCGCTGACCACTTGAGACTATCCATTCATCTTTTGTACATGTTTCTATTTTGCTTCAGAAGCATGTCGTTGATATTCAGGACTGCCTGCATTCAGCTCCTAAGTGACTTTGTCACCATTATCAATGTCTCCTTCCTAGCATCACAATTTTCCTTTCTTGCTCCCCAAATCTTGTTGTTTTGCCTTTTATGCAGTTGTGTTCCAGTCAATCCAAAATCAAAACAAACTATTCAAAAATAATAAGCCATCACTCTGGTGGTTTTCATTTCCCAAGGATGATTTCAGCAACAGTTCCTGTGCCTCACGTGTTCTTCCATCAGTGTGGCTGTGTCTTTCCAGTCACCAGATGGAAGCTGTCCACTCTGCCCTGGTCTCATCCAGTGGAGTGCTATGAATGGACACCGTGACTTCAGAACCAGGATCATAAGCAAACTCAGCTTCAGACTGTCTGCTTCCGCATACTTCAGATGGTATCCCGTGAAAAGACCAAGGTCATGTGTGGGAAAGTGCTGTGCCAGCAGGCTAGGCTGAGGCATCAGTCCATTGGGATACTGACTCCACATAACTGTCTTTCAACTCTAGCACAGAGATGCGTGCCCCACTTGTTGCATCTGGAAGAATATCTATTTAATCTCAGCCAATGCCCAGCCTCATGAGAATATGCACTAATAAATGAGTATATCCATACAGAGTTTGGGTTGGATTTTTTTGCATATACAGACAATTGCAACTTCCATTAAAGAACTGAATATTTGGAAACTTCTACATGAGAAATTCTCAAAGACTGGTCATGAGCCAAATCAGCCCTACTGCCTCTTGCAGTAGCAGTCTTACTGGAACAGAGCAACTCTCGTTTACTTACATATTGTCAATAGCTGCTTTCATGTGGCAAATTTGAAACTGTCAATGTGAAAGAGGCTAGAATACATGCAGGAAAAGAAAATAGATGACCTTTTTACTTTTGACAGTATTATTTACTATTTTATAGTATAATCTTGCTAGGTAAAATTTTATATTTGAGTTACACACTACATGTGGTATCATATTCACACATATGTCCATGCATGCACAGACACTGACACTCATGGGTAAAGCTTCTGTTAAGGGATTCTAAGCAACCATATTTGTGTAACTATGTTAATAGTTAAATTATTAACATAGTTAAAACTATAGTCAATATAATATATTGAATTGAGTGGGGGATGAAATAGTCATAAGCAAAATATTCATTGACCAAATCAAGAAGCATGACACTTTATAGTCAAGGCTTTGTTTTTAACCTGGAACAGGAAGATGTGTAAAACCTTACAATTCTGGGCAGGATGTTGAAGAAGATACAGCAAAATTTTTCCTGGTTTTTAAAATCTTATGTCCAAATAGAATTGACCTGATGACAGGTTCCCACAGATAGAATCAGCTGGCTACACAGATTCTAAATATGTTATTTTTTTGTAGGGGATTATATTATCAGTCAAATTCCACTTATTCTTTCTCTTTCATTATCTATGCATTATGAAAATTAAATTTCTGCAAGTACAATTCATAAAAACAATCTGACCATCTCTGTTAATTGCACGTTTGATGGGAGCTGTTAGTTACCGCTTGAATAACTAGACAGAAGCAACGCATGGTCCTGAAAGTGATAAGACGTCACCATTGTTCCAACCATAAATACTGGGTCAGTTATGTTAATACAAAAACACCCGACTTCCTTAATGTCTTGGATTACACAGGATAAACAATTTTATCTGCTATTTCTACAAGGGTCCTTAATTTTTAAAGTATAATTTTTATTATTTTTTTCTATTTTTACAAACATATTGAGTATCATCCCAGCTTCTCTCCCTCCCCTCTCCCTTTCATTCCTTTCCTTTCTTTCACAATTCCCTTTCTCACTCTCCCACTCTTCCATCTGTATGCTTCTATGGACCTCAGGATTCACTCTGGCTTGTTTATGCCTGTGAGGGAGGTTCAGCCTCCACAGTGTAAAAAGTTATCTCTCTTCAGGCCAGCCTACTGATATATGCATTTCCCTTCACTCATCCACCTTTAGACCCAAAGGTTTCCACTGTGAGTTCCCACTCTATGGGTATAATAACAGCTGCCTACAGAGCAGTTTGATATACTGTCTTCCTATATAGGTTTATTGGTTGTCTTCCCTATTGATCTACTTCCTTCCCTTTTTTAAGGTTCTTGTTCTAGTTTGCAGTAATAGGGATGGGTACCCTTCTGAAAAGTAGGTCTTGAGTCCAAGCAGACAGCTGTTGGTTGTCTCCTTGGTACTCAAGTCAACTATTACACTATTACACTTATGTCATTGATGGGGCTTGTGATTATTTCTCTCCCCCAGCAACTTCTACAGCATAGCTTGGTACTATGTAAGCTATCCAGCAAGGAGAAAGTCCATTGACTACCAGTTCCAATTGATATATTTAGCTTATGTACTGTAATCAGTTAGTGTTGCATATTCAGTAATAGAATCTTACTGATAGTTTTTGGAGAATAACAAGAAAAATGGCAAAAGCCTATACTATTTGGGGGTCTTTAAGACCTCTCTGACCAACATTTTATCAGGAAGTGCCACATTCCTGTTACTTCTAGTGCAATTTTGTCCCTTGGTTCTGAGTGAATCAGCTCAAGGCCTTTATTTTATTTTTTCCCCTATTTTCCTCACTCACTCTATGCTCCTCTTCATAGGGACTCCTCATTCTTATTTATTTCTTAAAAAAAAACAGTTTTCTACATATTACTAGCATAGGATGTTCCTTTGAGGTTGCTTTCCACCATCTTTGGGTTTTTCTATAAGTCCCTCTGTCCCTTCTATCTCCCATGTTCCTCCCGTCTCCCGTGCCTTCATTCCCTGCTGTGTATTTTATCATAAAAAGTTTTAAAAGTCTATTCATCTTTACATACGTTGAGTGCTTCCCCCTGCCTTGGATATAGAAGTAGCTACCTTGAAGTATCTTGAAATAAACAAAAATCAGATATTACCTTGCTAATGTATTTTCTATATTGTTTCCTAGTTAAGAAAGTTGCGATGTGTATACTAATAAAGAATAAATGTCATTCCTGTTCCATTATGTATATTCAGTCTTTTGCACAGCAAAGTCTTTAAATTAGTAAATTAACATGTCAGTAATTTAGAGATAATTCTTCATATGTTGTGCTTTCTTTGTTCTTGTGAAGAATGAACACACACATACACACACGTGCTTACGCATGCTCACACACACACACACACACACACACACACAAAACACACCACTTTTCACATAGCCAAGCCACATGCATCCTCCATACAATCCAAATTTATAGCAACACATTGTGTGTTGTGTGACGATTGTGCTAAATGAGAAGAACTACCCTGGGTAGACCAGCAGGCACAGAGATACTAGCCAGCAGCTAATATTGGAGTCAGTGCTAACAAGGCTTATGGGAGGATTAAGTGTTTTGCTGTGTAAGAGCAGACAGCAAAGCTGAAGACTGGGAACTATAAGAAATCAACTCACATTCTAACCTTACCTGTTTGAAATTGGTCAAGTTTCTTAACATACTACCTGTCTTTCTTTGCTACCCTGTAGAACAGAACTTTTAATTCATCTTAGCAAATCTTTGAGAAAGTTCTTCCTTTTCTATTATCGTGAGCCCCTGGAGGACTAGAACTGTGTCTAAGGGCTCATGAACACCGTCACTCAAGGCTGACGGCACGAAGCTTCACATCCAAGATGTTACAGGCCCTGGACACCGAGGACTAACATACAGCTCTGTGTCCTTTTCTACCTCCTTAATTTGCAGTTCTGGGGATCATATTTAGAGCCTTGAGGATGCCAAATAAATGTGCTACCATAGAGCTACATCTACAGTCCTTTTTTGACAGGGTCCCACTGTCCTTTGGATCAGTCTATATCTCTGGCAGGCTTTGAACTTACAATCTTCTCACCTCAGCCTTCTCATTAGAGGCCTACACCACCAGACACGACTACCTCCCTTGTTTGAAAGGGTCATTTCATTTGGTGTAGATGTCGATGGCACTTTATTTTCCTATTTCTTCCTAACAATTCCCTTCCCACATTGAAGCAGATTTTGGTATTGATGTCTTATTTTCATAGCCACATGAAAAGTAGAGCGGCCCATGTGGACCGTCCTCAGCCTTGCTGGGGCGTGTATGTGCTGGAAAATACTTGCAGGAAAATGTGGATAGATGAGGGTGAGGGTGTAGAGAACACAGCCAGCCTTTGCTTCAGATCTGAAGTGCCCCCCCCCAACAAGCTCTTTTACCTATAAGGAAAGCAGAATATGGTGATGCAAGCATCATTTCTTTTCCCTTTATTCCACCAACATGGGAACAAAAGGTTGGCCCAGACATGTAATGAGGTCTAAATGGGTCAGAACCATGCCTGTTTCACGGTCTGCTTCCTGGCCTTCACCATAGACTTCAGCCAAGCACCAGCTAGTGGTCTGAGGATAATTGATGTGAACAGTCACATGAAGAGAAACATTTCAAAGATACCCCCCCAAAGCAACCATAACAAAAGCAATGGGAATGAGAGGCTGATTGCATTTGGCTCAGCACAACATTCTCTATCCTGTGAGGTCAGGGTGCCTTCTGACCTCAAATGTACCCTATGCCAATGTTACTTTTGACTCTGTAGAGGTTTTCAAATGTTCTTAACTCTCATTAGAAACTGAAGTAGCAGAGTAATTTAATGATGGATCTGAATGCAATTACAATAATTAAAATAGCAACTTAATTTTAAGCTGTCTCTGGGAAATGCTAGCCCAGTGGTTATATATTCAAATTCTGAGTTATATTGGTTAATAACTTTGATTTGTACTACAAAGCAGTCACATAGAGTTGAGTTTAACTAGTAAAACTCATTAAATATATATTCATTTGAATCATTACTATATATTTGGAGCATATTGTTTTACTGCTTATAGAATTATGGTGGAAAATCTTTAAAAATAGTTATTGATAACTTTTTTAATATTTTTATTATTTATTCAATTGTGTGTGTATGCATGTGTATGCGTGTGTGCACGTGTGTATGTATGTGTGTGTGTGTAGAATTCGGGAACCACCTCCTTGTTTACACTGCCCCGGGATTCACAGACTCCGCCCTACCAGGACCAGAAACACATGCCGCCCCCGCTTCTACCCAGCGTCCATACATGGGGTCTAGGATCCGAACTCAGCACCTTCCGCTTGCCTGGCAGAGGCTTAACCCCTGAGCCACCTCTCCAGCCCCAAAAATAGTTATTGATAACTTTTAATGTCAAACTGTGCTTGTTGTTAGGACTATGCTACATGGGATGAAGCTGTGTATTCCATAAGAAGCCAAGATTTCCATGAAATGGACAAAGGAGAAGCTAGGTCATTTCAAGACAGGTTAGGACTGAGCTTACACCAGAATCTGGACATGGGAAGTATCCAGGGCTGAGTGGGAAAGGATTTGTGCACATTCGTGTGCACCCATGCAAATGAGAAAATATACTTAGACATGCAGCATATAAACTCTGCTGTGAGTTATAGTGTAAAACACTGAATGGTGGTAGATAAAAGGGAGGGCTGTTCTGATAAGTACAGATATAACTTGTCTTCCCACCCTTATTTTTGTTGGGCTGGATATAGGAAGAGATGTGGAGGACAGACAGGAAAGATGGATGGGGGCCACATGACAAAACCACCATTCCTACCCTATGTTCAGAAGTTCGAAATTTGCAAAATATTAATCTGAATGTATGTTTTAATTTGAGTTTGTACCACAAATGCCAGAGAGACTCAGTGTGCTCTAATGACAGGAAATGTGTTAAGATGTTCCGCTTCATGTATGTCACTGTTACATATCAAGTCTTTTGTTTTCCCACTTTAGAGATAACATTCTTAATTATTTGCATGTTT
Source organism: Typhlomys cinereus (assembly GCA_023101885.1). NCBI lineage: Eukaryota > Metazoa > Chordata > Mammalia > Rodentia > Platacanthomyidae > Typhlomys > Typhlomys cinereus. Next base: position 1,799,241 of record JALPQD010000302.1, on the reverse strand, counting down.
TATATGTGTTAATTTGCCTTTGTTTCATATTTAGTCACTGTGTTCAGGCCTGTTTTATATTTGTGATTTTTTTATTTTATAACTGAAAAATTTATTACATAAGCTTGAATTCTATTCAGTCCAGTTCTAAAAATGACATTAAAAAAAGGTGGAATGAAACCTTTTCCATGAACATGAACAGACATAGATGTTTCCAGAAGTATGGCACCAGTACATAAAGCCACAGTGAATTTAATTTAGTTTTCCAATTGTATCCAGATGTCTGGTATCTTAGAGATAAGTATGAGGTGTTCAGTTTATCATGCATTTTATTGATTTAATATTTCTGTTGAAGACATTCATGCACACACGTACACCTACATTTATGGTGAATAAATTCAGGAAACACCAATCAGGAATATGTTTGATACACTGACACTTCAAACTGAGGGCAACAGAGAAACAGCCAGTGACAGGGTTTATACATTCACCTTACCTGCTTAGGGATCAAAAGGTTAAGGGAGCCTCATTACCACTGATTCCTCCCCAGCCAAGTCTGTCAGCTAGACAAGATTGCATCTTGTCACAGAAGAGGGGACTGGAAGTCCCGGTCGCATCCAGAGGAATTCTCTCACTGGTAGTCACCTATGCTTCTGAAGGAACATAAACATTGACCTAAATCGTCTATATCCAGTTGCCCTTTTCCCTGTAACATCCAAAATTTCCAGCTGTCACTTGAGACAGTCACTTTTCTGTCATCTGTACCCTAAGCACTTTTTTCCTACAAATCTGCCCACTGTCAATTTATTTCAGACTCAATTATTGAACCTTCAGCAGGCAAAGGGGAAGCGTTCCACCACCTTTACATACACATGTCTGCACATACAAGTAAAGGATATAAAATGATGCACAAGCTCATCAATTCCTGCTGGGCCCCTCCTGTCTTGCTCATTGCACATGAAGCCCTGAATGAGACTGGAGGACAGGTTCTGCAGGCTTAGATCCCACCAGCTTCACTCATTCTTGGAACAGGGAGCATAGCTCAAGCTTGTCAGGATGAAGAATCCATTGTGAAAGTCTCCTCTGAGTCAGGGTTATTTGATGGAATCCATCTAGGTCAAAACTTTTATCTACCTTATCCAACCAGCAAAATACCACTTATCTGGATTTCCTCATGCACGAGAATGAGCACAATCAATTTCTGTTATTTTCATGTCACCCTTAAAGTACAAGTTGCCTTCAGTGACTCATATACAAAGATCCCAGAAATATAATACCCAAATAAATGTTAGCTTTTTTTGTTATTTTTCCTTTCTGTGAATTTCCTTTTTTTTCTTCCAATCTCTCTTAAAATCTCTACCAACACAGTCTTCTAGCCCTCCTAATACATCTTGATAAGGGAGCACAAGAAAAATTTCTCTGACCAACCTAGAGCCAGTGCTAAGCAAAGAAAAAGCACTTGACACATAAATACTCCTCCAATGGTGCGTGTATTCCGGTGTGAAGGTTTGTGCAATGTGCTCCTTTGTTCTGGAAGTGAACGTGGATCATACAACACACGAAAGAGACCAGACTGTGGCTATAGCATGGCCAGACTTCCCAGGAGACTCATCTTTCGGAGCCCTGGCCCTCGGCTCACATCAGATACCTTCTTTATCAGGAGAAAAGTCCATCATTCTATGTGTTTGAATAACTTTGAGAATTGCGATGACCTGTGGAGCCATGCAGAGTGAGTGACGTTCATTTATATACATGGATCTCCTTGACAAAGAAGCACACGTGTTCCACTTCTAGCACCTTGAGTTAGATGAGCGCAGGATCGCAGTATTAAGATTTCCAACTTAACAAAAGAAAAAGCCAAGATGATGAATACACCATGGCTGGCAGAGTCTTGAGAGCAAAAATTATGATTACAAGCTATGATTAGTAGCTTTAGCGGATAAATGCTTCTGCGGTTCACTAAGACGTGACAAACAAAACTATGTAACAAAAGCATGAAAGTGGTTTCAGACCTTGCCAATCATATAGTTGAGAAAACCATATACTCAATAACTAATTATCTCCCACTGATAGTTCTGAATGGACATAGCAAATGTCAAGCACTCTTATCCATACAACTAGGGAATCTCAGTAAACAAATCAAAACAAAGCAAAAATGCTTGTTTGGGGAATACACTTGATTATCTTCAATTATAACTTGCAACTCTAAAATCTGAGGACCAGAATCACAAAATCCTTTGGCTTAAGGAACCCTTGTTAATAGAACTATCTATACAAAAGTGTGAAGCTCTAAGCCTTTCTATAGTTGGTTCAATAACAAAACCACAGAACTGATTACTCCATAATTTAGAACTGTTTATCAGTTTTCTATACCTTTAAAATTTTTTAAAATAATTTATTTATTTACTGTGTGTGTGTGTGTGTGTGCGCGCGCGCACGCGCGTGCGTGTGTATCATGCGTGTGTATCATCAGAGGGTACTGTGTGGCCCTGTGAAGGACCAAGGATGGCTTCTGGAATCATCCTGGATTGCTTCTACCTTCTTTTGCTTGGCTCTGGTATTTCCCAGGCTCTGCCCACAAGAGCCAGAAGGAAAGGCCACTGCTGTTTCCACCTGGCGTTTTTACTTGAGACCTGGGATCCGGACTCAGGAACTTCTGCTTGCAAGGAAGAGTCTTCACCCCTGAGCCATCTCTCCTGCTCAGTTTATTGCACTTTTAATATAAGTGCTATTCTTTACAGAATAGTGTGAAAAGATTAAACAGATGTATACTCTCAAGGAGGATGCTGTGGAGCAGTAGCAAATATTAAGTCATGAACAAATTGGATTTTAATTTTAACAAGAATGCTACATGTAGAGTGGCTCCAAAGGAATGGGGACTGCATGGATAGGAGGAGGAATAGAAAAAAAAAAAAAGCTGGCTTGAAAGAGAAAGAGTTGGAAGCACAGAAAAATAAAATTTAGTGGACCAGTGGCTCAGTGATTAAAGCCTTTGCCTCACAAGCAAAGGGACCTGAGTTCAGATCCCCAGATCCCAAGTAAAATTATCAGAAGGGTGTGACAACCCACCTGGACGAAAGAGCCTAGGAGTCCCAGAGTAAGCTGCTTAGCCACACAAGTCCTTTGGATAACTGGAGACCCAAACTCAGGACAACAAGATGGATGAGTGCTCAAGAATGATTCCTAATATCATCCCTGGGTCTCCACATCACAGCAATCATATAGATGTAGGTATTAAAACACTCGTGTACATATACTTCAACACACATGTGGGACCACTCACATGGAAACATGCATACAATATGCACATTCCCCACACACGTACATGAAAGAAGAGAAACAAAAACACGGTACAGGTGAAAGGTATTGTTTTGGAAAGGAACACTGCAGGTGGGCAGAGAAACTGAAATCTACACTGGTGAGTCATGATCACCTCTCAACTGTCTATAGTTCACGTAATCTCACCCATGGGGTTCAGAATAAAATGCAATTCAAGTATCTGAATGGGTACGTGAGGGGCTCTATGCACCCTGCAGGAAGAATGGACAGTAGAATTATGAGGTTCTGGTCAAGGAACCGGAATGGAAGCTGTTGAACTGAGTGGAGGCTCAGGCACTGGGATATGTAGGACATAGACTAGGCAGCCACGATATAGGCAACATATGGCCAGTGTGGAGGACAGCTGTTTCATAAATAGGAAGAAAGACGGGACCAGCAATCATATAGACGTAGGTACTAAAACAGAAATGGCAAATACAACTAAAAGCTTTAAAATTTGGGAATGGTGGCACTGAAAAGTAAGCAATATAGGAGAAAGGAAACTGGGGACAAGGTCAAGAGGAAGGCTTAATTATTACTTTTGGATCTTTCTAAACATTGGCACTAGTAAGCTATCTGAGTAAGTGCCCACTAGCATGGAAAGGCAAATTTGGCTTTAGGAAGAGAAGCACAGCTACCATTGGTACTTAGACAGCTAGCTGATTATGGGGTGGAATAAGGAATTACTGGTCACCAATATCTGTGTCCCTCCTTCAGAGAAGTCCTCATGCCCTGTTTGTGTAGATTTCACCACGGGACTTGCCAGTAAAAAGTGAGAGAAACTTGTGTCACTTCCACTGAAAATTAGCTTTATGAGCCTGATGATTCATGACCCCCTTTCCCTCTGGCCAGTACAGTTTCTGACTGCTTCAATAACCCAGCTCTGGTGTTAAACTGATGTGGAAAAAGCAGTTGATGTGTTATGTAAGGAAAAAATAATGAGTTCTTGCAAAAGCTCCTTGGAATAGGAGATTGTGACTTCAGTGTAACCAAATGACTGATAAACCATGTGAATAAGCCAGAGTCTGCAAAAACTAAAGACAAAGTTGAGGTGAGTATCACAGTGTCATGTTTTGAAATGTGTCCCCCACAGTCTCATGTGTTTGGAAAAGTCATGTTATCTTGAGAGGTGGAGCCTTGCTGGAGGAAGGCAGTCACAAGGGGTGGGCCTTGAGGTGGATTAGTCCCACCCTGTCTCCAGGAGAAGTCTGCCTTTGCAGCAGGCAGTCTGCAGCTCTCAGCTTTCAAGATGTCTGTGGTGACTTAGCCTCCTTCAGCTTTGGCCAGCCAGCCATCCCGCCTCTGCTTTGAGAGACTGTACCTTCTCTCTGGAACTGTAAGCTGAATAAACCTCCTTTTCTCCCTTAAGTTGCTTGACTTTGGGTGCTCTCTCACAGCAATAGTTAAGAGTAACTGTTACACACAGAGAAGTTAATCAGCCAACTCTGAAACCGTCTTTCCAAAAGGAAAAAATAACACAGTGTAGTTATGCATCTTAAGCTAATCTGAATAAAATTTCGCTATTCCTTTTTGGTTTGCTGTATTTTGCTTCTTTCCCCACTTGTCTTTATTGATGGATTTTGCTCTTTGACAACTTCATACGAATATATGCAATACCTTCTGACTACTTTCTGCATCTTGGCTTATCTCTCCCCATCACTGCCAGACCTCTTTACAAGTCTTCATCCTGCATTGTTTTATTTTGAGACAGTGTCTTGTGTGGTCCAGGGGAGCTTTTAATTTCTCTTGTCTCAGCCTCCTGAGTTCCAAAAGCATGATCAGCTATAATTTCTTGATTTCTAACATATATTTTTCTGTATAAAATACTTACATTTTTAAAAAGAATAAGGTATTGAAGAAATGACTCAGTTGGAAAAGTGCTTGGTGCTCACACATAAGAACCTGATTAAGATTTCTAAATCTTACCCATGTAGAAACTGGGATGGTGGTACATGTCCGCAAACTTAGCTGTGGGGAAGTGAACAAAGACAGATCCCTGGCTCGCCAGAATTAAGAATATCCTTGTCTCAACAAACATGCCAGAAGGTTGGGGGCATGGCTCCATGGAAAAGGCACTGGACCTGCAAGTATGAGGACTAGAACCTGGATCTCCAGATTCACATAAAAAGCTAGGAAGGTGTGGAAGCCACCTGTAATCCCAACATCTAGGAAGCATCAGTAGGGAATCCCCAGACAAGCTGGCTGGCTCACTTAGTCAACCAGCGGCCTCTGGAGTCATTTGAAAGAGTTTGCCTTAACAAAACAAGTAGAGAGCAAAGAAAGAAGACATGCGATACACACACCCTCACACACATGCATGCATACACATGAAAAGATATAACTTCATACATGTAGCTCTCTGACATCCATATACATCCACCCCAAAAAAGTATATAATTACATAGACGTATAGTGTGTGTTTGTATGTGCACATATAGGCTCCAAATTCAATCCTCCTCAGTTTTTCTCCACATTATTTATTGAGCCATGGTATGGACCTGTTAGTTTAGATAGCTAACTTGCTCTGGGAATCTCTTTTCTGTCTTGAGTTCTAGGATTATAAACAGCAGCAATGATTGCCTAGTTTTTACATGGGTCCTGGGATTCTAACTCTGCTCCTAATGCTTGTGAAGCAAGCACTTAATTCACTAGGCTATGTCCCTGGCCCAGTAACTACATGAGCTATTCAGTCTACTTGAAGATTATATGTCCTCAGTCTCTTGAATGCTTGGATTATAGGAATATACAACCATGCCTGATTCTCATATATTTTTAAATGTTACTTTTGCCTGTTAATTTTTCTTTCCATAAATTCTCTAACCATCTTTATTAGAGGTGTATCTTCATGTCTAGAGGTTAAATGAGGTGTTCTGTTCTAGTAAATCAGTAATCAACTATGTTCACTATTTTTGCATACTATTTAAATACATGTCTCAGATGTCTAAGTAAAGAAAATAAAAAGAAGTAAAACACAAAACATGATTGTAAAGTTAATAAACAGCCTGAGCCTCTGACAGAGGTCTATAATCTCATCACTCAGCCGAGGCAAAAGAATACTAAGTCAAGGTCAACCTGGGTTATCTACGGAGACCCTTCCTCAAAAACAAGCAAAGTTCATGGATAGGAAGAACCCTATAGGTCATTTATATATCTAATGCATCAAAAGCACAAGTAAATAGACTACAATCTAGGAAATTAAAAGTAGAATCTGTTAAAATTCTTTTCTTTAAGTTTACAATTTAGGGGCTGGAGAGGTGGCTCAGGGGTTAAGCCTCTGCCTTGGAGGCGGAAGGCCCTGAGTTCAGATCCTGGACCCCATTTATAGATGCTGGGCAGAAGCGGGGACGGCCTGCGTTTCTGGTCCTGGTAGGACCAGAGTCTGTGAATCCTGGGGCAGAGTAAACAAGGAGGGGCAGAGTAAACATGGAGGCAGTCCATGGTGGTTCCCGAATTCGCCTGTGGTTCTACACACACACACATACATACACACACACACACACACACACACACACACACACACACACACACACACGCATGCATACACGCACGCATACACACACACAATTGAATAAAAAAAAAGTTTGCAATTTAAACTTTGTTTTTTCTGTATCTTATTTTCGAATTTGAGAGAAACCCCCAAGTGTGCTCCAAGCCCACACTACTTTCTTTCACTACTGCTGTGTTCCAGCTCACCAGGGGCCCAGAGACCAAAGAATTGCATGCTCTGCACTTTCAAAACAACTATCTTTGTACCTTTATTTTGCTTGTCATATAAATGGATTTTTATGTTACTGTATTAATTTCACTAAGATGATTTGGTGAAATTGTAGAAATGTGATGTCATATGTCCCATAGTTTATGTACAAATAACTTCACAAATCACAAGTGTTCTTGTGTGTTAGGCAGAAAAGTTATAATTTTTTTACCCCTAGTAACTGTATGTATTCCATACAACTTTGGTTGTAGAAATCTATTTTCTGACAAGTGTTTGTTTCAGACAACTGGCCCAGGGACACATTTTACTTTCACTACAGGGAAACAATAAGGAACAAGAAGAGCCCATCCAGGATGATGGGCAATTAAAGGTTGATGTGGGAAGGCAAATAAATATGAATCTGTCTTTCTCTTTTCCTGCTCCATTTATGTGAACTAGAAGGCAGTCAACTTTTCCAGTTCCTTCATCCTCTACGGCAGAAAATGATTTATGAAAAGTATACCCCCTCTCACACAAGACAGTCTGCTATATAAATCCCAAGCACTTGGGCTCTCCTGTTTTAAATGCCAGTCTAAGGAAACTATGCTGGCTTTCCAGGTGTGAATAAGCTGGTCATTTGCAGGAACTGTTCCCAGGGGCCAATCAGAGGCTATTATTTCACTATGAACATGGTTAGAAAGAATAATTGGCATCAATAATACTTACCTTACATGCAGAGAAAAGGTTACTGGTCCATCACGGGCCCAGAATCACAGAACCATAGCTTAACGCAATGCAGTGCTTGGAATTTATGAGAATAAAATCTGTCTGCAATAGAACTCCGGTTTGGGGTTTCTCGACTAACAGGGCATACTTCTCTGAGTGCCCGTGTTCAACCACATCTCCAATGCATTCATCAATTAGGTATAGGACACACGTGGAAACTGATCGTTTTTCTACATGGGTTAGGGAACGCATGGTTTTGTGAATTTGTGACCCCAGAGTCCCTTAAGCGGCCAAGGAACTCCTTTGAAAGGCAAAATCTAGAATACTATTTGCCATTGCCTTACAGGTGTTGGGGAATGAGAGGCATCAGTTACCACTCTACAGAAAGATGGCTTCCAGTGTGAATCAAGGCGGCAGGCACATAGTTAAACAGACATGGGGTTTGACAAGGAAGGAACTCCCCGAACGATGACAGGACACAACCACAACAAAGATCACCGCTTAACCTGTTTTGTCAGCGCTGGAAGTGATGGCATTGGTAGTGATGGAGCTGAAGGCAGTCTTGGCGCTGTCCTTGGCAGTGACAGATTTCTGCTTATTTTTCATGGCTTCCAGTGCTTTGAGCTTCTTGGCATGTTTCGTGCCTTTGTAGTGGGCCGCAGCCTGGCTCTACAAAGGAGAACAAAATGAACCATGCAATCAGGCTCATTTCTAAACTGGCATTCTCTGTATCACTGCAAATACAGACTCCCTTTCAATAACAGGTACCAGTGAAGCTAACACCGGCAGTGCTGAACGGTGCAAGCTGTCTTTAGAATGATGCTGGAACACAATGGGAATCAAGTTCTAAACCTTATCAGGAAGGAGGAAATTTGGTTGTTTTTCTGAAGAGAAATGGAATCAAATGCTAACACATCACCATTTTATTTTGGAGTGGGGGGAGAATAAGAACTTACACCTGCTTTGCCTTGTTCTGCCATCAAAGATTCTGGGCTCCTTGAGCTTAACAAGGGCTCTAGCAAAGAGTAGCACTGGTCATCTCGACTCAGAGAATGCGTTTTCTCATCCTATAATATGACTTATGAATACAGTCCCCGACAGGGGTCTACAAGAAAAGCTCACATGCAAACAGGAATGTGGGGACCCTGGAGACCAGAATCAAGGGCTCAAAAGCAAATACAAGTCCAAATCCAAATAGAGTCCCACAGAAGCAGGGCAATTTCCTGATTCTTTCTTCTCCTTGCTTCGTATCATGGGCACCCCAAGAAGTTCAAAGTAATGCTCTTCTTTCAATGCAATAAATCTCTATGCCATACAAGGTCAGGAGGTTCCGTGTACCTAAATATCCTTTAAAGCCAACGTAGTTCCTCTGCCCACAGCTTCTGAGATTTCCTTTTAATTGTCAGAGCAGGGGGAAACATTCAGAGAGCCTCACTACTACATAACTCAGGCTGGCTCTCTCCTGAGTGCTGAGATTAGAGGCTTGCACTGCCCCACCTGACATTAACACTGATGGGCGAAGGGTAGGGGAGGGATTTCTAGAGACACATTAATTGAGATAGAATGTCATCTGTAAAAAAATACATGTTTATGAATGTTTATTCAGAAGATGGAACCTTTATAGCTATGGGGGGAGGACACTTCTTTTTTGGACAGAACTTTTGAAAGGGTCACCTTCCCAAAACAAAATCTCAGTAGAGGACAATTTCTGTTAGATTATCCATAAATCCACGTTGCTTATTCAAATCAAAATTACATTTTGGTGACAAAAATGAGGATCACATTGCCCTCTCTATTACAGCAACTCCACTGGGCAAGGCATTGCAGCATGTTATCTAATAAATAAGTAAATATTCCCCCACCTTCTTTTGCATCATTCTAACATTATGTTCTAAAGGACTAGGTACCCTTATTGAAAGAACACTGGACAAGGAAATTGCACATTAGAAACAGTTTGAACAGAGAGCACATTCATGTACTAGGTACATGTTTCTAATAACAGTTAACACCAAAGACACAATATGAGCCTAAACAGGAGGGTCACACATGCTGTGGTTAATAGAGAAACTAGTAACAGATTGAATTGCTTTGGTTTTACTTGGGATCATCAACAGTGCTATGTCTTTTTTTTTTCCTTTCTAGCTCACCTTTTTAAATACATTAAGTTTTCTGGTCACATCTGATCACATACAAGATATATTATAATTAAATTCACATAGTTAGCTGACCATATTCTCGGGATGCAGACTTTTCCTTAAAACAAAATTCCCTCCCCTGGTAAAGAAATGAATATTTTCATGATATATATTAAAAGCTTGGGTTTTGATCAACCAAGCTGTTTCCACTTAGATCTCCAAAATATACTTTTTGGCATGTGTATTACAGGGTCTCATTCTGCAGAACAGGCAGCCATATGCATGGATTCCTCCTGATTTTGTCTCTGAAGTGCTGGGATTATAGATGTTATGGCTGCCATGCCTGGCTTAAACAGGTACATTTAAAAGGTTTCCAGCAACTCTGCATCTTTAGAAAAATTAGAGGAGACCTGCTTGTAACATACCATAGGTGAGGTGAATGTCATTTTTTTTAAACATTAAGATGTTCCAAAAGAATTCCCACAACAAACAAAGCAACTCAAGTCCACAAAGAAGTCAGTACCCTACTGACTGGCAGGACTCAGGAACTGCTGCAAGAGAGTGTGACAAAGTGCCCAGAAGTTGGTGACTCCCGGTGGAGACATCTGGTATCTTGTGAATGTTAAATAGCGACAGCTCTGAAACCCTTTGATAATTTAATTGTAGATTTTCTGGGCTTTTCCAAGTAAGAAAGTCTTCTCTAGTTGCCAACATTTGAAATGATCAAATGTTGGAAAGGTTCATATAGTGCTATGGAGAGACAGAACATGTAGAATTGGAAGAAATGGAGAGCACTGTGGGAAGGACAACAAAGGAAACCCATGTGATTGTGGCCATGAGTGTACAGGTAGGTGTTAGGCAGAGGCATGTGCACAGATTGAAAAATTAATGTGGACCTATAACATCTATAGGTATTTTAAATTTTCTTTAACTCTGATTTTAATGGTTATAGATGTATTGGATCTCTTTGAGTTATTCTAACATATTTTTTATCTATCTATCATCTATCTATCTAATCTATCTATCTAGTGTAACGCCTTGGTTTTTATTGATTCATGTATAATACCTTTGGTAAAAGCAAGAAACACAACCAGCTTTCCTTACCTTTAGGCCTTGTAACTGAACTTTAGAGATTACGTGGGCACATCTACCTAGTCTTCTGGCAACTACAGACAAAGTTGAAGCCAAAGCGGAAATCCTGCTGACGGATTCTATAAATCAAAGACTTGCTTCGAGCCTCCTATGTTTTGCTTTTGGACAGAGAGCTGTGGGGTAGTTCCACTGTACACTAGCACACCATATCAATCTCTGGTTCTTTTTTAGGAAATTGATAATCAATTCCTGAGTTAAGTCATGCCTAGAAAACTGAAAACCCTTAAGAAATTTATATGTGGCCACTATAACATGAATGATTTCAACACTAAACAAGAATGTTTGCATTGTGCTGAATATGTAAACTCTGTATCTCATAACTGAAATGGAATCACAGCACACATGGAAGTGAACATATCAGAAGACTCTGGGGTAACAAGTATAATGAGAGGTTTCTGATTCATAGAATTCATTCTACAGGTCGGAATCTTGAACAAGTACAAATGCCACCAGGGTTAACACTGATTAGGCGCACCCACTTCTGTACAGCCTCAGATGTGGCTTCCCATGTTGCTCATCTGTGCTCATCTGGGCTTCTCTGTCTTCACACGTGATCACTCATATTCCAAACTAGCTCTTAGTATGTATGCAACTAATCTTGCAAAGTACATAAAATTAACTTTAAGGTGGCTAACACTTGAGAGTTTTTGTCTTTTAAAGCAAATGTGAGTATTTATTTTACTCACCAGAGAGGCAGTCTTATGAATTACTAGCAGTTCAAGAAACTCACTGGTAATTTAAAAATTGTATTCTATACCATTACTGCTAAATCTGTATGTTCTTCTCCTTGCATCTCTTTTATGCTTTATTCAGTATGCTTTGTGAATACTAGGGGACATTTATGTGGCTACCATGATCAATAGAGCATCAGGAATACATGTGATCTTTGTTAGCTTGTGAAATCATGTGATTATGTCATTATTTTAATTAAAGTAAAATGAACTATCATATTGATAAGATTTAGTGTCATTTGATATTCGCACAGGACACTGGTTCTTAGTGGGCCAAACACCAGCAGCATCAGTATCTTAACACTGGGTCAGGAGAGTCTAAGAAGACATACTTTCCATGTTCATTCTCAACTTTCTCAATCAGAAACTCTGAGAGAAGAGAGAAGTTAGGGTCATTAGTATGATACTAGCAGACTTGGCTGTCAGTAAGGATGGATCCCTCCCTCCCAATCAGCTGCTTGTGAAACCAGGAATCAGGAAATGAAGCTATAGGAGTCTGATTACTACTAGTCAAAAAAAAAAAGGGGGGGGGTAACTGGCTCTAGACAGAGATATGATATTTCCTCTCCCTTGACACCCCTCTCACACACATATTGCTTTGTTCCTCTGTGTGTGTGCGTGTGTGTATATGTGAGGAGGTATATATGTATATATGTGAGAGTATGTGTGTATGTGAAGGTTTGTTTGTAAAGCCACAAAGTTGATGTGGTTGTGCATACGTGTGTGTATGTGTATGTGTGTGTGTGTGTGTGTATACATAAAAAGAAACTTGTCCATGTATATCTAAGGAGGTCCAAGAATATCACTAGGGTTCATTCTAGATTGTTCTACCTCCTCAGTGCTTTTGCCTAATTTCAGACTAGGATTATGCCTGACTCATTTTTGTACATGGGTTCTGGGGACCTCAACTCCAGTTCTGATGCTTGTATTATAAGCACATTATCCACTGAACCTTCTTCCAAGATATGACATTCAGAAGCGATGAACCAAACATAAGATTACTATTGAGGGCGGTAAAAAAAAAAGATTAGTATTGAATAGAAGCTTTCTGTAAAGAGGAAAGACATACCATCATTAATCCACATGAACCACCTGAACTGGAAAGTATACCTCAGGAAAGTCTGTCCTAAGGACTTTGAGAAACACTATTAAGTCTCCTTAAACATGTTTCACTGCAGTTGTCCCTAACCCTGGGGAGTATTTTCCTTCTCAGTGGTTTCTTTGGTCATTGGCTGCTCTCACAGTTGAAAATCTCATGTTATTCTTTAATAAATGCTGGACACTGTGTGAGTCAGTGCATTCAATGGACAACACAAAGATCAGGGAGCGAAGGAAGGCCAGCGCCAGACTCTATTCACAGGAAGAACAAGAAATAAGCGTGTTAATAATCTACTCTGTGACACAGATTCATGCTAATATTTCAGAGCTACTCATCATAAGGATAAAAGCTTTCTTTTTCTCCAGAGCCGCTCACTTCTTGGAAATGTACCTGCTGGGGTTCAAAAAGCAATACCACAAGAACGGTCGCTTGGCATGACTCTGAGGACTTTAAACTAAAGCATTCCCAGAAGCAATGTATCATTCCTTGACCCCTGAGAAACTTGTCTGCAGCTCAACCTCACACCTGGTTCTCGCCTCTCCTTCCACAGCGTAGGATAGGGCTTTTACTGACTTTTAGGTACTGGACAAAAGCAGAACTCTCCAGTTATTGCAAGAGTAGCAAAGTCCCTCCTGGGTCCTCCCATTGGATAATGCTAACTTATCTTCAGAGAGAAGTCAGAAGGCCAGGAATGTCTACCTCCCTTAAAGACATTTTGGCTAGTTCTTATTTTTCAGAGGATTACCACTGATAAACTTCACCTGAAAAAATATAACTTTTGTTTTTCATGAATTTTATCCCACAACCCACCATCAATTCACCAGAAACTCAAGTCTCCTATTCCTTTGGTAGCTTAGGAAGCTATCTAAACTTCAAACAGAGGGTCAGCATGTAGACTCAGTTTATGTGAGGGGAATATATGTTCACATAGCAAAATCATATGTCTTTCTGCTATTAGTCTATCAAGATCATTTTATTTCGCAAACTACTTCCTCCTGGTAAACTTTGGTAAACTTCCTCATGGTAAAAAGAGAAAGCTCTACATCTCCAGAGTTTAAGATTTGGAAGATCAACTCAAAATCATTCAAGGTTAAAGTTACATCCCTAAATGCATGCAATGTATATGACACAGGAAAGCATAACAAAAGGTTCTGTCCTTACAATCAAACATTAGTTGGGTCTGGTGGCCTGCAATTCCAGTTATGTGGGAAGCTGAGTGACATGATTTGAATGTGAATTGTTCCCTATAGCTCATGTGATTAAATTCTTAATGCATGTTTGAAAATGTCATAGCACCTTTGAGAGGTGGAGCCTTGCTGGAGGAAGGCAAGTCACAGGGTGATTAGCCCCCCTCCTGCTCCTGCAGCTCTTTCAGCCTCAAGATGTCTGCAGTTACTGAAGCTGCCTCTAGTTTCTGCATCCTGCCATGCTTTCCCACTCTAATGGGCTGTATCTTTCCTCTGGAACTGTAAGACCAATAAATCTACTCTTTTCCCCTTTAGGTTGCTTGAGTTTAAGTGTTGTCTCATAGCAGCTGAGAGAGCAACCAGTACACTGAGGCCTGGCTAAAAGCAGCAAGTTACAGGTTAGTCTAAACAACTTAGTAAGATGCCATCTCAAAAATTAAAAAGAAAAATGTATGGTTGAAGATATAACTCAGTGGTAGAACACTTGCTGGTTGTATACAGAGTCCTAAATTCAAGTTCTAGAAATGGATTGGAGTCTGGGGCTGTAACTCAGTGGTATAACAGTTTCTTCACATGCATGAGGCCCTGGATTAAATCCCAATTACTACAAATTTTTAAAAAGTAAACCAAATAGAACAAGTCTTGTTGGCAAGTGTCAAGAAATGAGTTCTAAGGCAGGAACAACGAATATGGGGTTAAATAAAGAAAATTAAGTAAATACACATAAAAAAGAACAAGTCCTGTTGAGTATGGTGGCACATGACCATTCTTTTGTCACTGGAGGGGGGGTGTAGAGACAGAATGATCAAAAATGATCTGTAATACATGAAATTCAGTCTCCAAAAAGAAATGAATGGGAAAAAGAAATTTCTGAAAGCAAACAATAAAGTATCTCATCTCTGTAAGTGTATATGTATATATCTAATCTATATCATCAACAAGACACCTATCTATATCTATATCTATATATTTTGGAATGTTTATTCAAGAAAGATAAAGTCAACTCAGAAAATTAACCTAGGAAGCCTTATAATTCTAAAATCCCTAAAATATGACTGTTAGGTCCTTGTCATTTCACTTTCTTGATTGGATCTTTGTATCCAAAATCACTATTGGTATGCTATGAGCTCTTACAATATTATTCTTGCCTTTTATCTCTATATTGGATACCTTCTTTGTTTTTCTTTGGCTTGCAATAATTGCTAGATATAATAATATGATTATCAATGTTGATGTTGTTATTAATGAGAAAAAGATAAACCCTGTGTCATTCCTCTCAGAATGTCACTATAATGAAGACATACTAATGTCCTGTTTTGCCTTCAGAATGTGACTTAACATCAGCCATGTCTAAGATCTTTCTTTAAGTCCTTCCCTCTCTTACAGAAAGAAGTCTTTGCGTAATGGTCCCATAAAAAACTACTCTGGTAAGTCAACATAGCGTTTTCTCTGCTACTTCATTTAATATGATATTTGAAGAGGAAATTTAAAAACAGAATAGTTCATTGTTCTAAATATTCTTTACCCCTATGACTATACCTTCTCTTATGTAACAGGAAGAAAGATGAGATGGGTATTTTTAGTCCATAATTACACACCCCATACAGAATATTTAATAACTGACTGTATCTTCTGAGTGTGCAGTTAGAAAGACACTGGGAAGCAATAGACTTCATTAAGAATAATAATGGAAATTTTCTTGCAAGTCATCCCAAAGTGAAAGACCCAGTTCGACCCAATATGTTCTCTGTGACCTAATGAGGGACATTCTTCTTTAAGGATGTGTCTTCTGTGCTCTCCAATAGAGAAACAACCAGTAAGAATTATGGTCACAAGTAATACAAAAGAAAAAGAGGTAATACAGCACGCCTAATCAAAGGGAAACAAAGTCTAAGTAACTAGAAAGTAAAGGAAAAGGTCGACTTTAGTTTGTCAGCTACATGAGGAAATTCAAACTTTCATAAGCAAAGAAGATACTTAAGCAATTGGACATTCCATCTAGAGGGGTTAACTTTCAAAGTTTCTCATGTTAATCATGAGTATTAAGAAGTTAATTTTTCAACTATTGAACAGTCCAACACAAAGAAGTTATTTGAGTGACAGAAGGTAATATTAGAGTCTTTGCCTGGTTCCTGTTGTGGAAGAAACCACTGTTTCTGTGTATGTGGATGCCACAGTTGCTCCTTACACACTGAGAGCAGACCTCTCACCAGAGCTAGGAGAGAACAGTGGTTTTTGCAAGCTGGTACCCAGGTCCAATCTAGCTCAAAGGGAAACCATCACTGGTTGATTTTGTTAAGTCTTTTAAGGATTGCAGCCAGATACTTCAAATGAGTTTTAACTATAGAAAAAGAATCATAAAAGCTTCAAGTTTCTACAGAATGGAGAAAAAAGTACTGTCTTAGTTACATCTTCCCCATTGTTGATTGTAGTGGTTTCTCTTCTCTCTTGCTGTGAGCACTACTAAAGCTCAAACAACTTAAGGAAGAAGGAGATTTATTCAGCTTACAGCTCCAGAGGGGAGATACAGTTCATTATGAACGAAAAGGCATGTCCAACTGGCAAAAGCTCCAGGCAACTTAGGCCACTGCAGACATCATGGAGACCTAGAAAGAGCTCCGAATTATAAGAGCTGACTGATGAAGCCAGGCAGAGTTAATCAACCTCAAGCCCACCCCCTGTGACTGGCTTCCTCCAGCAAATCTCCACTTCCTAAAGGTGCCACGACTTTCCCAAACAACTAAAGATTTGAACACATGAGCTTGTGGGAGGAGAACTCACATTTCAAACCATGACACTGATATGAATATAAGACCAAAAAACTTTAGTGGAAGAGGGAGTAATACAAGCTCCTGGTTTTAGATGGCAATGCATTATTACAGCATGAGAGTTAATGCAAATACCAAGAAACAAGAGAACTGACTATATCACCTTTACTGGTAGAGTTGAGAGAACATAATTTCTGATTTACCAGTCTGCTAAAGTTAACCAAACCTTTCTATCTTATCCATTTGCCCAGGAATGATTCTTACTCATAATGAACTGGATCTTCATGTATTAACACAGTAGGTTGTTGAGAGGCCTGCCTATACTAACTAACCCCTCCTAGATGTCAGGCTATCAATTTTGAAGTTAATACAAGTAACTGCCACACAATGCAACCAGTGTACAGGATGCTTTTCCAATGCCATAGCTTCACACTCTGCTCAAGTATTTGACTGTCACATTCAATTTGTGAAGAGTGGGTACAAATTAGAAATATTGAATCTAATTATGTTCCAAGGTCAAGTTGTCATAGGGGTTAGTATCACAAGCAGATTGAACTAGTATATCCTGGAATGATACCTATGCTTCCTCTGATTATCTCCTGACATTATCCTCTAAGCCATGCCTGCTCTTCGGGAAGAACCGTCATGTGCACTGAAGCTAAATAAGCAACAACTCCCCTTCACCCTCTAAAGGAATATACCCCAAGGAGAAATGAAATGTTTGTTGACTAGGTTTCTGCCTGGAGCACCTGCATAGCCTGGTGGCTTGCCACCTGCTCTCCTTTAGTGTGCATGTATTATGCATGTCACTACTACAGAAGGGTTAAGTGTCTGTTTTCTCCAGCTGCAGCCCTGAATCCCACTGCAGAGAAAAGAAGATGTAACATTACTCACCATACTGTCCCTAGGACCCACTATCCATCTCTCAAAAGTTGCCTATTAAATGCATGTTGAATTAATTTCTCATTTTGATTTCTAGATGGTAAGATGCATATGGTGTCTCAATGGATTTTTGTGTGTGAGCAGAGTTCAACTTCATTCTCTGCCACTCTTTGGCACTTTGCCCTATCTACTGAGCATACTTTAGGGGATTTTTATGGCACTTAATGCAGGCAAAGCATCTGGCACAAATACAAACTATTATTTTTTCTCTGGAAGGAAGCTTATCATCAACCATAAATTGTCCTATTTATGGGTTCTCACTTCATATGAAACTTAACAAAGGGATAATATGGAGATGGTTTGCTTTTTAAAGTCTAGTAAGGGCAATTTTTTTTTAATTCAGGAAAAGGAATGAATAATTTCATTGACGACTCTGCATTTTAAGGGTTAGCTGAAAGACAAAATTCTTTCAAATATGTATAGAAGTTTTCAATACTTAAGACACATAACTTTTCATTAACACTAGTTGTAAACATGCAGTATGAAATATCACGTGATTTAAAATGCAAAGAAATTAAATTATGACATCAATATACATTTTCTGACCCTAAATAGACATATAATAATGAACCCTTATTACTTGTTAGAAAGAAGTCTTTAAGAGAAAGGCTTGAATCCACTTCAATAAGTCAAAAAAAGGGCTTCCTCCCATAGATTTAGTGAATTCCTAGTCTCCAGTTAATGAATCTTAAGAGTATTATAATTGTTCCTTTAATCATACAGCCCCAAAGCTCACCCTAAAACTCTTGATTATTAATAAGACCTCTTGGGCCCATGAAATGATAGTCTTCATTTAATACAGGTGTTTCATCAAAGTTGAACACCATGTGGGTTTCTGGGGCTCTTCAGGTATGCTAGGGAAAGACAAGAAGCAGCACTGTCCACAGCCTCAGAACCCTAGATTTAGTAGAATAAAGTCAAAATGGCCATATTCAATTTTTCTAGCTGTTCATTTATTCACAAAGGATTCACTGCACAGTACTGTGGACCAGACATAATTGTAGTATGTGGTCTGGAAATTACAGATGAAGTCTAGGCTGTTGCTAAATTGGGGAATTAATCAGCAACAGATGGTAACTGAAGTCCCTGAGAAATGCCATTTGTAAGACAAATTAAAGATATTTTCTGTTTAAACACTGAAACACAACTCGCGGTCAGCTGCAACATTAAAATGAATGAACTAGAGCTCCAGCTGACAGTTATGGGTAACATATTTACAAATCCTTACTGGGCCAAAGTATATTAATACTTCAGCACTTAGCCTTTTAAAAAAAAAGCTTTTCTTAAAAGTGCTTGAGATCTTCGCATTTCAGTCAGAATGAGTCCTCTATCCTAACACCAAAAGAAGTTAACTACAAAACAAATCCTCTCAGTAAGTATGTATGCGGTAATAGCTCATCATTGGGTCTCTGGAGACTGATTTCAAATGATTAAAATTCCATTGCTAGAGCAGCCGAATGGAATTGT
This sequence comes from Typhlomys cinereus, assembly GCA_023101885.1. NCBI lineage: Eukaryota > Metazoa > Chordata > Mammalia > Rodentia > Platacanthomyidae > Typhlomys > Typhlomys cinereus. The sequence goes on along the minus strand of JALPQD010000302.1, from coordinate 1,780,043 downwards.
CAAAGCCCAGCTACAGAAAGCTGCAACAAGGTGCCCTCAGAGCCCAGCGGTAAGTTTGTGCTCTCCAAGTTGAAACTGCAGAGGATGGAATTATCTCTGCATAGGAACCTTATTAAAGAGCAGGTCAAAAGCAGGGGAGCCGGATGGGAGCACTAATCAAAGGTTGACTGAATGTAAGAGGCAGCGATGACTTAATGAATATTATTAACATGTCTGTGGTAAAGCTGTGCTAGCTAAATAGGTCTCATTCTGGCATCAAGAACAAGGAAATTTAAAGATTAATTGAATATAAAGTTCCTTCTCTTCCCCAATAAACACAGGTGGAAAGCCCCACAACACTATCTTATTTTAAATACTCCATCCATTTCTGTCTCTTATGACTTAAAGAAAATGATCCAGTTGGTATGTCACAGCTTTTAATCTTCTTCTTTTTTTTGTTTGTGATGTGTGCATGCATACTTTGCATGTGTATGGAGGCACGTGTATGAGGGTACGCATGGACATACATGTGTGCACATGAATGTGGGGGCCCAAGGTTAATGTCAGGACTAACCCTCCATCTCTTTTCCACATTATTGTTTGAAGCCGGGTCTTGAAAGTGAACCCAGAATCAATATGACTAGCTTAGTTTAGCCAACCTGCTATGGGGACCCACAGCCTTTACCTAATAAGTCTCAAATTACAGGCTGACACTCTCTCGCCATTTACATGGGTTCTAGGATTTCAGTCCTCTTGCCTATTCAGCAAGCGCTTTAACTGCGAGTCTCCTTTTTAAATTTTATAAAAAAAAAAGCATTTGAAAGTTTTCCAAGATGGGGCTGGAGTGGTGGCTCAGGGGTTAAGCCTCTGCCTTGCAGGCAGAAGGTCCTGAGTTCGGATCCTAGACCCCACGTATAGACGCCAGGCGGAAGCCTGTGAATCCCTGGGCAGAGTAAACAGGGAGGAGACGGAGGCGGTCCGTGGTGGTTCCCGAATTCGTTGGTGGTTCTACACACACACACACACACACACACACACACACACACACACACAAAACTGAATAAACAATAAAAAAATAAAAATAAATAAAGGTTTTCCACAGGTGGAAAAAGTGGGAAACCTTTTATCATCCACGGTAAACAAAGAAGCCAACACATTCCTTATAACAAGAGATATTAAGAGAAAAGCAGAAGTGACTTAATCAAAATTTTCTTCTTATAAAGAACTTTCAGAAGAAGACTCAAAGACCCCAGGAAAAGTGCATTTTTATGCTAAAATTCGCTTAAGAAAAATCAGTGTGATAGCAGCTGGAGTGAATGAGCATTTGCACTGTTGGGACAAGTGTGATGTGTAAAGAAAGTAAGGCTGTTCTGCTGAGACGTTTCTTGACCTCTGTGAAGAATTCCTTCTTCTTGCATGTGAGACAGAACTTTTCTTGGAATAAATCTTTGGGGGACTGAGGAGATGACTCCACGGGGAGGAACACTTGCTGTGTAAGCGTGAGTATCTCGGTTCCTATCCCCAGTAACCATGCAAATACTACGCGTGGTCGGGGAATCCTGGAATACCAGCAGGGGAGGCTGGAGGGAGAGACAGGAGGATATGAGGTCTGGCCATAAGAGGAGGAGTAACAGAGGACACCTAATGTTCTCCCCTGGCCTCTTCACGAGTCCGCACATCTGTATGCACACATACATACACACACACACTTATGATCAGACGATCAAATCACAGAATTTCTTACAATGAGCTCTAAGAAAGGAGGAGAATGTTGAAACCATACTTCTAAGTTTTATGGTTGTCTCAGTGGAGAGAGCATCTGGCTCTGCGATCTGTTTGTAGTTTCTTAGAAATATCTTTTTTTTTCTTTAAATTTATTCAGTTGTGTGTGTGTGTGTGTGTGTTTGTAGAACCACGAGAGAATTCAGGAACCACCATGGATGCCTCCGCCTTCTCCTTGTTTACTCTACCCCGGGATTCACAGGCTCCGCCCTACCAGGACCAGAAGCGCAGGCTGCCCCCCCCCCTCGCTTCCGCCCTGCTTCTATTCCTGGGTTCTAGAATCCGAACTCAAACCTTCCACCTGCAAGGCAGGGGCTTAACACCTGAGCCACCTCTCCAGCCCCCGTATTTGTAGTTTTTATACCTTCATTGGAGAAGAGGAATTCTAAGGTCTATGACATGAATTGAATAGAAAAGAAAAGGAGAAATAGGACAGGAGAAGCTCAAAACCCTGTTGCTTTGAGTCTGTTTCTTTCTATCAAAAGTCTCCAGTGCTAATGTGGCACAACACAACTGCCCATTGGTATGTTTGCTGCTCTGCTGGATCCTGAACCCAGGCTGCACATAGGCTAGGCAAGTGCTCTCGCGCTGACCTGCAGCCCCAGCCCAGGGAGACATATTCTGAGCCCCAGAAATCCTGATAATTACAACCTTACAGCACCTTCAGACTTTTGCATATGAAGGAACAAGCTTAAAGCATAACGTAGGATCAGATTTCACTGTTTCTCAGTATTTTCAAAGGTTAATTTTCAATTTCTAAATTAGTCTGTTGCAGGTAGTTTGGGATACAGGATCAAAACAAGTACTGCATTTTTGTGTTTTTCCAGTAGCATGTGATGAGTTCTGAAAAACTAAAACAAAAATTTTTCTCTAAACAATAATTCTTAGAATATTGTCTTTACTGATAATCATAGACTTACAAAACATCTGATTTTCTATGATATTAAATGAATAGCTAAATTTTTTAATTTTCAAGAGTCAAAATATGTTTAAAATTAATAAACTTTTGTATTTTCATGACATTGTTCAATACAGGCATTTTCTAAGTGATGCTTGTTAATATCACTGCTTCTACTGCTTAAACCAGCAAGCGATTTTCCCCCTTGGGCATATATTAACAATTTACTTTTTGCAGACAAATGCACAAATATGATTAGCTTTTGCAAATTGCTCTTCATTCTGTTACTGGTAAGTAATTTTTATATTATTACAGTATAAACAGATGCTATTTTCCACTACATATTTGACTGTAATGAGCTAATTTAATGTGTTAAAACAATAAAGAACTTCAAGAATGATTCAGTGATCCAGTCACATTGAAGCTCAGACAAAAATCAAGCATGAGGCCCAGGACCTGATTTCAAAACTCGGTTTCCACAAAAGAATATTCACAGTCCTGTTTTTCAAAGTATGTGCAGAGCTGTTCATTCAGTGCTCAAGACTGATTCTGTGAACCTCTGAGAAGAAGGGCTCTGCCAGCTATGTGACCGTTGACGTCTCTTTTCCTTAGCCTTGACTCTCTTGGGTTGAATACTGAATTTGTTGTCTATTTTTTAATGATCTTTCAATTAAGCATTCATTATTCCCATGTATTTCTGGCTTGGGGCATTCTAACATGGAAACAGAAGTGGAGCTAGGAAAGACGATGAACGGTTTGTAGCCATAAATAGGATACACATTGAGGAAATCTGACATGCTAAAAGCCAAGGGAGAACAGCTTCTGGAAGCAGCCTGGTTGATGAGAGGCCAGACAGGAGCAGGGTACAGAAGGAACCTTAGCTATGTAAAATATGTGTGTGGGTACTCTGATTCAGGATAGGACAACATAACACTAATTTATTATCTGGGAAAGTGGGCATTTGGAATTGGAAAGATCAAGGGCGAATGATGTATGCCAGTAACTGGTTTTTGGGATTGGTCTTTGAAGTGCCTTCAGAAATAAACTTGACCTGTCTTGTATGGTTCCTGTGAATTGAGCACTGTCATTTAGTTCTCCTAATAGGTGTTCCCCTACTGTAAGCAGCAAGACTACATTGATGGTATCATTTGAGAGAGCACGAAGATGAATTAGTATTTTTAATTCAATGTTAAATAATTTAACATTTTATGAGAAGTTTCCATGGCATATGTGAATCTTAGCCATTCAAATAATGAAAAAGAATAATTGAAGACGATTTGTGAACCATCAGCCACTTCAGATTTTCAGGATCTCTTTTTGAAGGGAGGTGTGTAATAAGGCATTCAGATCTATTTTGAATGGTAATTAGATAATATTATACAAAGCACTAAATCATACAAACAACTTGATTTATTAATGCATTTCTTCACAGTTTCTCCATTTGAGCAAGATTTCTTGTCTTACTTGTGCAGGGGAAAGAGGATAAACCTTGTAGCATTAGCAACAAGCTAAGGCCTCAACTCTGCTTCCAGTGTGGAATTTCCCAAATATGTATAATAGAAATATCATCAAAAACTTGTCGTCAGGTAGTGTGGTGGCTTGAATGTGAATTGTTCCCCCCAGATGCATGAGTTTGAATCCTTGGTCCTGAGTCAGTGGTGTTGTCTGAGAAGCTGGCGGCACCTGCAAGAACTGAAGTCTTGCTGATGACACATACCACTGAGGAAATGTGTGTGATTTGCTGGCCCCGCTTCATTTCCTCCTGGATCTCTTGCTCTCTCTATCTCCTGGTCACTACTGTGACATGAATGAGCTTCTTGCTTCAGTTCCATGCCTTTTGCCATATGTTTTCCACCATAATGGAATCAATACTCTCTGGAACCAAAAGCCAAGTAAATAATCCCATGTCCCTAAGGTGCCTGAGTATTATCTCCCAGCAACAGAAGAGTGAGTACAACAGTTGTCTTGGGGAAATGAATTTTCAGTTGCATAAAAAAATCATTGTTTTAATAAAGATAAACAAGTCAAATCTTAATTCACAGAAATGTCATTTTACTAAGGCCTTCCTCAATGGAGCAGCATCTAAGATTGGCTTCTTTTGGTGGTCATTGCCTTGATATGCCATCCAGGTCCACAAGAAAGAGTGTTTGCACAGCAAATGGAGATAATCAGGCATGTAGTTTTTAAATTTGACTAATCTTGCTTAAATGCTCTACAAGTTCCATGGCTTTCACAAACCAAGGTTGTCCTATCTTACTTTGCCTTGAGAGCAATAATATCCAGAAGAGACGCTGGAGCACAGGTATGAACAGACAGAAACGATTTTCCTATCTAATTTTTATTGATTCTCAGCTAATATGATTCACATAACCAGTTTCCTAAAGGCTCTATATGAAATAAGAAGCAGAAAACGGCATTGGTTTCTCTGGCATTGTACGAAAGCTAGGGAATCTATTGCCAGAGCACAAATAGGAACTCTGCTTCTGGTATTCTCTGCTTAACTTTGACAGAATAAATCAAAAGATCCTGCTACTTTGTAAGGAAACTCACAAATGATTGAGGGAAGCTATTCAATATTTTAATATAGAGTGTTGTGGTGTTCAAAAATAAGTACTGCTTTCATTCCTGAAGCACTTCAGATCTGCAGTTTTCCTTCTCTTCTATCTTCCTGCTATCCTTTCTCACACACATTCACAAAGTTTAAAAAAGAAGATAAGAGCCTAAAGATGGGGAGGGCCAACGATATGCAAGATGCTCTACACAAGTTAGGGCTGCAATAGCCATCGTGGGACTGCATGACTTGCACAGTGACTGACGTGTTGCAGTAGATCTTTAGAGGTAAGGGATTAATAGTTACAATAATGTTCCCATACTAAGGGGGAATGGGGGGGGGACTTTGTGCTATTCAACTAAGTCCTTACACCTCACTGGAGTGGAGGACTCAGAGGGAAATTTGGCATTCACACAGGAGGATGCTCCAGGGGATGGGGGGAATGGGGAGGCACCAGAGAGGAGAAGGGAGGGGGATGAAAAGAGGGGAAAAGGGGGATGGTGTAAGGAGGTCTGGAGAGGGGTAGAGGGAGGGAGAGGACTGGGGTACCTAATGAGCTTGTATGATTGGGGAAAAATAAATTTAAAAAAAGATGTCTTTTAAAATATTATCAGAGAGGACAAAGATGATTACATGATTTCTCAGTCTCCCCGATGTAATTCCCTGGGCAAATGCCCATTAATTTACATGTCTCCAAATGAAGAAAAAACATTACTGCCAAGCGGGAGTGCAAATACGAAGAAAGTACAAAACCCCACATAAACCCCAGTAGAATGCAGACAGTCACAATTCCAGGTTTCTGCATCGAGTATTAGACACTGACTCCCATTCCAGGCGAAACTAAATGAATTATTTGAATTTTATGATCTTCAGGGGAAAAATTGACATTCCACTAATAACATAGAAGACCTTGGGCGAAGCCACTCACTCTCCGAATCCTAGTTTCTTCATTTGCAACATTCTACAGAAAGAGCTGCTTTTTCCTTCGAAAAGATAAATTTTGAAAAGCAGAATCTCAAGGTCCTGAGTAAACATTAAATTGAGGGAAACATCCCAGATCTTTTTTTAAATGAAAGACTCGGAGGACTCTTTTATGGTGAACATAGACTGCCGTTACTGTTTAAGAGACACCAGATGCCTACTCATCACAGGATGCATGTGAAAAGAGAGGACTACTTTTGGTTCTCTCCTTCCACTAAGTGGTTCCAAGGATTGACATCAGGTTGTCAGATTTGTGACTTCTGAGTCTTCTTATTGACCCTACCACAGATCTTTGATTCACTTACAACCTCATTAGAACTCCCTTGTGAAAGGAATGACTTCTTTTTCTATTCAATTCCAGACTCATTGCCTTTAGAAAAACCCAAAACTTCTACCCATAAACAGCTCTAACACGAACTGCAGAGAAGAAGAAATACTAGCAGTCTTGTAAAGATAGGTTTAAATTAAGAGACTCTGCATTATAACACATAGGAGTTAGACTGAAAAGGACCCTCAGCATGAACAAGAAGAGTTTGCTATTTAGATGTCTCATTCTACGGAACCTGAGGATTCTTTCTGTCTCTGAAGCCTGAAAGGGATGTAAGTTCCTCATCTTGTTCTCCTCTTACATTAAAGAGGGAAGGGACAGAATTAAGCCAGGGGAAGTGCAGGGGAAACTGTCTGCAGGGATATTAACAGAACAAGAATGCACCACAGTACGAAAAGCACAGGATGAGAACAGGGAGACTCCTTCTCTGTTTCGTACCCAGAGGGACTGAGGGACAATTTTATGAGTTGAGTACAAGTCTAGAGAAAAGAGGCAAGTACATTTCTATTACATAGTTTCTTATCTTACATATGGTTTTCATTTTGAGTAGTGGTTACACCTTTCCGAGTTAATACTGTTAGTACATCTTTTGCTTTCTTATGAACACTAGAATGGAAATTTGAGTTTTAGCTCTGGGCTCAGTTCAGAGATATGGCATTCTGATCTGCCCAAGATTGAACACACCTAGTATGGTCTCCTCCTTGAGTTAGTCCCGTTGAGTCTATCAATCACCTAAACAGGGGCTTATTCCCTAGGAAAGCTGATTCACCTAAAGTTATTTTAAAGAGGTGGAAGTAGTAATTATGCCTTTAATGAGATGGTGTACTTATCCATTACAGAAGCCCCTCCTCTGTTTGCAGACACTTGAATGTGCTCACAGAATTTCTGCCATGATTCACTGTTATGCCTGCTTTTTAAACTAAAAAAAAAGATCAGTATTTCCTTTCTTTTGTCCTTCCTTCCTTTCTCTCTTTCCTTCCTGTTTTTCTCTCTTTTTTTTCTTTCTCTTGCTTTTTTTCTTTCTCTTGCTCTTTTTCTGTCTCTCTTCTTTTCTTTCTTTCTTTCTTTCTTTCTTTCTTTCTTTCTTTCTTTCTTTCTTCTTTCTTTCTTTCTTTCTTTCTTTCTTTCTTTCTTTCTTTCTTTCTTTCTTTCCTCTCTTTTCTTTCTTTCATTTTTCTTTTTTCCCTTTCACTTTGTGTGTGTGTGTGTGTGTGTGTGTGTGTGTGTGTGTGTGTGTGTGCAAGAGGGCAATTGAGTGTATGTGCCTGTGAAGACCTATGCATGACATTGGGAAACATTCTGGATTGCTCCTCTATCTTATTATTTTCCTCTGGGGTTTCTCAAGATCTGCCTTCCAGTACTGGAATTTCAGGCCACCTCTGTATCTCCCTAGCATTTTTATGTGGGATCTTGGGCTCTGAACTGAGGGTCTTTTGCTTAAGAGGCAAAGGCTTTGACAGCCATCTCTCCTATTCTCTTTTTCTCTCTGTGTATTTCTTTCCAAAGCCAGAACATCCTTCAACTGATACTCTGGATTTTTCTGGCTGTTTTTCTAAAGACCACCTCCCCTACTCCTTGACCATCTCAAATCCTAAGTGAAAAGAATATGAATTCCTCCTACTCTTCAACATTTCCTTTCTCCTGGCAGCTGCCAGGATTTAAACCCTACTTGCTTAGTAAGCATTGCACAAAAAAAGAAATTATTTGTATATATTTGTTCTCAATTCATGTATAGATACTGTTAGAATACATAAAATTACTAAATATCCTAAAACTAGAGCAAGGTACTCTTCTTTATGGAACTTGGCATTAAAATAGATTAATGGAAACTGAATTTGAATGCTGTAAGTTCACAATGATTATAGTTATTTTGTGCAGGATATGGATTTTATTATGATACACTATAATCTTGTTAGAGGTTATTATATTTTCAGAAGATTTCTAAAACATATTAACACAAAAGATGAAAATTAGAGGTTTAAGTCTATGGTTGCCTAGCATATTTAATGGCCTAGGTTTAGTCTCTTGCACTATTTAAAAAGAAAGCACACAAAAATTAAAGTTGAAACCAAGTTGGTTTTTTGATCAAATATGTTTCTCCTACACTAGAATGCCATCATTCTAACACACTATACATCAAATAAGAACTAAGTCCATGAAAACTCTGTGTTTATGGATACAAAGACTCAGTGTGAGAACCTATTATTTCTTTCCAACTTAATTATCTTATAAATATTGACAAATTGATTATTAAATTCAATGTGGAGAGATAAGAAACTGAATAGTTGCAGAATATTCAAGGAGTACAACTAAATAGATGGAGCAGTACTACCCAGTTCTATATAAAAGTACTGTAATAGGCTGAGGAGATAGCTCAAAGGTTAAAACTCGACTCACAAGCAGAAGGTCCTGAGTTCAAATCCCAGGTCTCATGTAAAAAGTGCCACGTGGAGATGGCAGCAGTTTGCACTTCTGTGCCTGGTGGGCAGAGCCTGGGAAATTCCAGAGTGAAGCAAAAAGGACATAGGAGTAATCCAAGATGATTCCCAAAGTCACACTTGATCCTACACAGGGACACACAGTGCTTTCTGGCATGTATACACACAGACATCCAAAAATAAATTTTAAAAAATTCAGCAATGGAGTCAGTTTGTTTTTATTGAAGAAATACACAAACAAATCAAGGAATCATAAAGGAGCCCAGAAGAAGACCACATGAGTACAGTGAACTAATCTTTGAAAAATAAACAAATGTAAATCTATCTTACATCCCTGAAGAAAATCAAGATGGACACAGATCTCACTGAGAAACACAAATATCCTAGAAGCTACCATTGGAGGCAATCTAGAATGCCTCAGCGTGCCCGGTTGTTTGGGCATTGTTCAATACCAGAGGTTGCAATGATGACAGAGAAGATGAAAGAGCAGAACTTCACAAAAATTAAAGACTCTTGCTTGCAAAGGTATCATCAGGAGATCAAGATGACTAGTTATAGATAGTAGTAAATATTTACAAAAAAACTATTTGATAAAAGATTACGCACCAGCATAGAAGTCATGTTCCTTGGTATTTACACAAAGGAAATGTTTTGATACATTCTAGAAAGATTTGTTTGTAGATTTAATCATATTTTTCCAAAGTCATAAAAACTCAAGTTGCCCTTGATTAAGTGAAGTGATAAATTGTGGTATATTCAGAGAATGGAATATGACTCAATGCTAAAATAAATGGGGCACCATGCGTTAGAAGGTTAAGTGCTATATTGTTTTCACTACATGGAATTGTAATACAGGTAAAGCTATAGAGACAGTAAAAAGATCAGGTGTGGTGAAAAGTCAGAGGAGAGGAAAGAAAGAACAGAGAGGTGCAGAGAAATTTTATGGCAGCAAAACCATTCTATTTGACACTGTAGTGGTCAATACATGTCATTATCAATTCTTTTGAACCTGGGGACATATGACACTGAATAAATGATCACATATATCATTGACATCCTTATTAATGGAAGTTCACCAACTACAATGAATGAACCATTGTGGTGAGTGATGAGAGGTTGACGGGCGGAGATAGAAGAAACATCAAAACCTTCCTTTCACTGCTATACTCTTCAAACATTTCTGAAGAATAAAATCCTTTGCAAAATACCCAGGTATGGGTAGTTGTATTGTCAATTATATGAGGAACCTCTGTGCTGTTTTTCCATAAGGACTAAACTAAGTTATAGTCTCATAAAATCATATGAGAGCTCTCCATTTAAATGTATCTTTGCTGCATTTTACATTTTTAATTCATAGTTATTCTAACTAGTGTAATCTGATAACTTATGTGACTTCAAATTACCCAACAGGAATGAAAAGAGTATGTGAGAGGAAACTCGGCATATTCAGAGCATATTTACAGATGGAAATGAGACTATCAGAGGAACATCATCTGTTATTTTTTTATAATCCTGTTCAGAATTGAAAACATACAGAATCAACTAAATGTTTATTCAGGAACGAATAGAAATCTCATCCATATGAGCATGGAGCTGGAATATATCACATTAAGGAATAAGTGAGACACACAAAGACATATGATCTTATTGAAACATGGAATCTGAAAAGAACTGATCTAGAAGTTAAGAGTAGAACACTGGTTGGTGGAGTGGGAGTTGGAGTGGGAAAAACTTGTCAGCACATACAATCTGAGTGGAAGGAAAACATTCTGGAGTCCTACTGCACTCCAGTGGGATCAATACAGCCAACAATAAAAGTGATGGCCTATTTCAAAATGCTGGAAGACACTAGAGTATTCTTTCTACAAAAAGTGTTTAAGATTTAATTTGTATCTAAATTACAGTGTTGGGAATGCAGTCATGCTCACTAGATTTGTACACGAAGTACATGAATCCAAATACTACATTGCATCCCATAATGCAACAATACCCACAATTCCCAGGGGTCAATCAATAGCTCTAAACAAGTGGGACGTGGAATGAAATGCCTGCATGCTGTCTGTAGGTATAGCTGTGTTTGCCTGCAATGAGGAGAATGCTCAACCAGCTTCCACTCTTTAGTTTAAAATTGAAGGTGCAGCAAAGTAAGATGGGAAGCACTTGGACTGTTGGTGCGATCTTCAATACACTCCTAGCTGTAAAATGGCAGATTGCTACATAATTCAAGCACATCTCCAAAAAAAAAAACTTGATTTTTTGTTAATTGAAGTAGTGGATATACAGAAGGCATGTAAGGAGATCAAGTGTGAGCAGGAGACTACCAAGCACTGGAGGATGCAAACTGCAATAATTTTAGTCTGCCCAACATAAAATATAAGTGAATAAAGATTTCAATAATTGATTTTAGAATATTCATTTTTTTATTTTTGCATGTGTATCTGTGTGTATCAGAGGACACCTGTGCTGGTGAAGACCCAAGGGTGACTTCAGGAATTACACTGCATGGCTTCTACTTCCCATTTGCTTTGCTGTGGAATTTCCCAGGCTCTACCTTCCAGGACTAAAAGTGCTGGCATCTGCCATTTCTGGTGGGCATTTCAATGTGGGATCTAGGATCCAAACTCAGGATCTTCTGCTTTCAAGGCAGAGGCTTAACTCCTGAATCATCTCTCCAGTCCTAAAATATTTTTAAACATGGAAAAGACTGGCTTCTTTCTGGTTGTATCTACAAAGTAGTTTCTTAAAGCCTGATAAAACATTTAGAAATGAAATTGCTTACATGTCATACCCTAACTAAATGTAAGCAGCATTTGTATAAAAGTTTGTTTCAATTAATCATCATAATATAAAATGATGAGTGAAGTGTGCAAATGAAAGCATCCAGAAATTTCCACATTGATCTTATATTTTGGTTTCCTGAATACCAAGTCCCTTTAGTAGACACTGAGATAACTCAATACAACTGCTCCCAGACACTACTATATCCCTGTTCCTGTGCAAGGAAGAAGGGGGTCGGTGGTAGTGGGAATGAGATAAGAGGTGGTAAAAGGGAGGTTTATATGATCACTGATGCAATACATATGTACATGAAATTGACGAAAGTAAAAAAATTAAAAATTTAAAGATAAATTACATAAATAAAACGTTTGCTTAATCTAAATTAAGCACACACACACACACACACACACACACACACACACACACACCTCTAAAGTAACAAGTAAAACAATTTTCCAAAAGAAACGAGGATAAAATATTCATGATCTAGCCATCCTTAGCACTTGCCCCTGCTCTAGGAGTTTTGTAAATCTGAGGGTTAAACACTGTGTAATTCAAACCCGGGGTCTCAACTCCACGGAGACAGATATAATCACTGCCATAAATTGAAAAGTTATGCATAAAGTAACAGGGACAAAGAAGGCCACGAGCCATCGCAGGTTCATGAAAGCACTGACTGTACTACCAGAGCAGCAGTGGGTGAAGGAGCAGGTGGCCCTCGCCCTGCAGGCTGGCTCTAAATCCTCCCAGTGGACTGAGAAACAAGCATTTGACCACTTCACAGGAGGCAAGAAGTGACTTCATCACGGCTGCCCAAAGAATTGCTGACAAAAGAAACTTTTCCTTCTTAGAAAGACGTGAGCACAGAACGAGTGCCTGTAGGTTAGGAAAATGCTTGTTTTCACACTGCCTTATTCAAAAATAGAGGGAATGTTCCTTTTTGAGGAATGTCAGATGCACCCAGCATTTGAACTCCAATCATATTTCTTAATCCTATAGAAATAACCCTTTTGTGATTCTGCCTACAGCCTGTAAATTTATTTATAACTATAGCTGTGCCTCCATTATCCTTATCTGACTCAAAATGCCAACTGTATAATACTTGAACTGCAAGTCACTTGACACCATTTAGAAAAAAAAAAAAAGTTAGGTGAAGCCTGCATTTATTATGGAAGACAAGATCTTGTGGCTTAGGATGAGAAAGGAAGAAAGAAAAAATACAATATCAACATGTCAATTTCCAACGCAATTTATAAAGTGTTTTTGCAATTGATGTATTTCATCTATCTATGTTGCTTTAAAATAACTGAATTAATATGCAAGCTTAAAGCTCTCTTGGATTGGAAAGCTGGCCAGAAGAATAAACTACATTGGCAGAGCTCAAATAACGTTCAAATACATTGTTGAAGAAAAAAGAGGCATTGGACATGTAGCCATTTTTACCACTGCCATCTAATTTTTCATTTCGGGAAAGTAATGAGTATGAAAATGTTTCTTATTTTCATGTGAACAAAAAAAAAATACAAGGAAGAAAGAAAATGAGCTCTAACTGCCTAGCATGTCCCTCTATTGCTTCAGTTACCATGCCCCTGCTAACCTCCATAGCCTTCTCCTGGGACAGTGTTATCATTTTCACTTTATGCATAAGAGTCTGAGATTCACATAATTAAAAAGAATCTGCTTGATGTGTATACCTTATAAGCGCTGAGACAAAATTAGTGTGGTCTAGATCTTCAGTCTCTCGGCTTCTTGAAAGTGGAACACTTAGTAATATGGAATATAATTCCTTTGTCTACTGCACTTTTTTGGTGGATGGAGAATTGTGATTTACTAAGGGATCATCCAAAGATCTGAACAGGCTTTTCCACCAACACATTAAGATGCCTGTAACATACATAGTATGACATTCCCCTACTTTCCCCTCCCTCATACACGCATACACCACCACTAACAAATACCCTGTAAAGGTCGCTTGGTCCTGACAGAAAATTTCTGGAACTAAACACAATTTCCCTATGCAGCATAGCATCCCATGCTGACCTGCAAAGCAGGGAGTTGGAGTGGGGTTTTACACAGGCTGCTAATTCCGATAAGCACAGCTGGGAGGAGGGGACCTCTTTCCCTAAATTCTGTTGCCAAGCTGAATTTTATGATCTTCGCTGGCAGATGATCAAATGCAAACTCTTAACTTGCAGCCAAGTTATCTCCAGCAGCTGTTGGAAGACATCATTTAGAATGCAAATCTAGTTCTTAATCTATGGGAAACTGCTGCAATGATGGATGGCTTCTGAAGCCAGGGTTCAGGAGGCACTCCTGAGCCCCTCTGGCATGGTGGAGGAAGACAAATGCACCTTCCATTTGTGTTTATTTGTTTTCTTTGGAGCAATTCCCTTTCAGAGAACATTGGAGACTCAGGAAAAGAAGATAAGGAACTAAAAACCTGCCTTGATTGATTCTCTTTTCTAGAAAAAATAAACTGAGATCACAAACAGAAATGTTATCTATGTTTCAGACAAAGTCTTCTCTATCTAGGGTTGTATCCCTCTGGGTTCACAGACATGGTAGAGGTATGCAACAATTTGCCCTGTAATATTTTGTGATAAAAAAGATATAGCATTATCAGCACCTATCATTGACCCTGCCTTCCGAAAATCAAGTCATTATCCTTATGAACTGTCAATTAAATTTCAGAAGGCCTGGAGAAAATCAACCTAAGTATGTAGGGTTTGCTTGAGGTCACAGTTACAAAGCTTTGGTCTCTTGTTCCTATTGCTTTGTGTTTGTGGCAGCACAATACGTCATGATGCAGCAGCTCGTGACAAAGGCTGTCTTCTGACATCATGGTCAGAAACAAGAGAGAAACAGGAGCCATGGTCTCAATATCCCCTCTAAAGTCCCATCCCAGGGATCTCACTGCCTCTCCTAGGCCACCATCTAAGATTCTACCACCTCTCTTGTTGCACAGACTACCAAATTTTTAGTGCTTGAACATCTGAGGGACATTCGAATGCTAAAGAATAGCCATTCACTTAACTCCCAACCCACAAAGAACTTCTAGAACGTCTAATATGTAAAGAGTTCACTGGATGATTCAGCACCTTTGACCTGCCCATGGTTGAATGAAATCTTAGAAAATGTTTCTTGGTTATTAGGAAATTGTGTTCACAGAAGAAACATGGGCTTTGGACATTGTGTCATGAAGGCTACCTGAGTTCAGACAGAAGCAAAAGCATTTGTCTTTTCTCATATTGTTAGGCATTGAGGCTGATTATTGAAGAATTTCAAGCAAAATAATTATAAAAAGACAAGGAAGT
Source organism: Typhlomys cinereus (assembly GCA_023101885.1). Lineage (NCBI taxonomy): Eukaryota > Metazoa > Chordata > Mammalia > Rodentia > Platacanthomyidae > Typhlomys > Typhlomys cinereus. The sequence continues at coordinate 1,764,994 of JALPQD010000302.1, read as the reverse complement.
CAGGAGAAATAATTACATGCAAGTGGAACCTTAAGGGCTAGGCAAGACAAGTGAAAGAGTGCTCCTATCAGGAGGTCTACCAAGGAAGGGCCACTTACTCTACCACACAGGAACTTGAGCCCATACCAGTGCGGACAACCTGAAGGGATCCCTGAGGCCCACACAACAGACAGGAGGGGGAAGAAAGAGGGATCGATTGGTAGAGCGGAAAAGGGTGGGAGAAAAATGGGTAGGGAGGGGAGAAAGGAAGGGAGAGCAGGGAAAACCAATCCCTCAGTATTTTTGTAAAACTAGAAAAATAAAAATAAAATTAAAAAATTAAAAATTAATTTAAAAAATTAAAAATGGACATATAAACAGACCCAAAAAGAATAATATAAAGAATTCATTGCTCTCATGATTAAAGAATTACAAAAGGGATGATATAACCACTTGGAAACTTTTCTTCAGCCTGGCTTTTTACACAGAAAAGAGAAGGTTTAGCTTAATTTAGAACAGGAGCCTCGAAGCTCACTTACATGAGGTGCTTCTACAGAAGTGGCTACTTTTACAGCACTTAGGGTTCCATAGAAATCAGCCAAGAAAAAGGAAAATCCAAACCTCATGCCTCCTTCCTTATATGTATTTCCAGGCCTACTCTTCTCTGACTTCACCACTAGCCTCATCCCATCTGTGTCATGATCGGTCCTCACTGTCAGTTGACAGGACTTGGAATCACCTCTGACAGTGTCTGTGAGCCCATTTGCAGAGAGGTTCACCTGTCCTCTATGCAGGGGCTGGCTGCCCATTCTGAATAAAGTGGGGGAGCAGCAGCAAGCCTGAGGAGCACCAGCAGAGAGCCACTTCCTGACTATGGACAGGTGAGCAGTCACGTCACATGCCTGCCTCCACAGGGAGCAATATATATCAGTATGCCTTCCCTACCAAGCAAGATGGATCAAACACACTGATTGTCAGCTAGAATAAACATGTCCTCTGGTCGGTTGCCTTTTGTCAGATACTTTGCAATCCTGATGAGAAAAAAATGAATACATCTAGCTTTCTTAGATATACAACTATTTTTGGTAGTGATCTCTGTGAGTCTGTGGTAGAAAGTGATGCTATGATTAGGACCAGGAAAATATCCTGCATTCCAAACCATCACATTTGGAAGCTGAAGCGAAGTCTGTTATGGTTAACAGTCTAGACAGACACTGCTGAAGTACTCAGTTACCCAATGTTTCTTTAACAGTATTTAAAAGTTTCTGTCATGGTTTGAAATGTGAGTTGCCCCTATAGGTTCATGTGTTTTAATCCTTAGCATCTGTCAGTATTTGGAAAGATCATCACCCCTTTAAGAAATGGAGCCTTGCTGGCAGTAGGCAGTTGCAGGGGGTAAGGCTTAAGGTTGGTTAGCCCCACTTTGACTGAGTAGGCTTGATCTTGACCTTGCAGAAGAATCTGTCAACCTTTTGATGTTTGCAGTGACTTAACCTCCTCCAACTCCTGCTGCCAATCTTGCCTTTTCCATCTTGAAGGACTGTATCTCCCCTCTGGAACTGTAAGTTGAATAAATCTCCCTTTGTCCCATTAAACTGCTTGATTTTGAGTAGTGTCTCATAGCAGCACAGACAGTAACTGGTGCAGAAACTGGTACTAGAGAAGTAGGGTACTGCTTATGAGACTAAAAGGATCTGATAGTAGAAAGTGAAGTGTTCATGAAGCTGAGAAAATTGGTACTCAGAAGTATAGATGCATGGTCATTACTGTAGTTTTGCCCTCATTCTGTGAGCTTGCCTGAAGTAAATTCCAGTGATTGGCTTAAGTTTCAAGACAATGCAGTCTTGACAGTATGGCATGGCTGCTTTTTAGGATTCTTGGTCAGATGATGAAAAAGAACAAGAAATCAGATAAAAAGAAGCAAAAACTATGAAGCTGAGGAAAAATGTGAGGACAAGTCTACAGAGAATGCAAACAGTAAAATGGAGGCAATTGTAAAAGAGATTAGCTCTATTAGTTAATCAAAGCCTGCTCTCAATTTGGATGATAGAAGAGGCTCCACCCTGAGGGCAAATTTCTCAGGGAAGGATCCCACCCACCCTTAAGAATACAAATCCTTTTGGTAGGAATGAGTTGAAGGCAGAGTACTAAAGAAAATGTCAATTCCTCCTCTGAAGCAACTGCCCAGGAGAGATAGATTCCTCTCAGCTCAACACAGAGAAGCTGAACCAGCAGTGAATGAAGGGAACCAATCTCTACCTGGAAGTTATAGCAGAACTTGGTAATATCATCCACATGGTCCTGGCTTGAGGCAACAAAGATGCAAGTGGGAGGAAGTCATGGATCCCTCCTCCAAGGTTTCCAAGAATGGCAGAAGTCACACAATATGCAGTTGAGAGGCCCAAGAGGGGCAGTTTATACTGTAGAGTTAAAGTCTGATTTGCTATTGAGATGTGAATATGTTAGAAATGTTAGAGCCAATGTGGGACATTTGTCAAGGTAAGATGTTTACCATGGAAGGGGTTGACCCAAGAGAGTGACATGTTCTACAGGCAGCTGCACTGGAATGTTAGAACCAAAACCCTTTGAAACTGATATGATTTCAACAAGAGACTCGCCTGTTGGACATAGAGCTGCAGGATTTGGAGTTTGCCTGCTGGTTTTTGGTCTTGTTATGGACTGATCTTTCTTGCTATGTCCCCATTCCCCTCTTTTGGAATAGGAATGTTTAATCTGTGTCATTATATGTTGGAAGTATGTAACTTGTCTTTTGATTTTACAGGAGGCTTTGGTCTTTTGGACTCTGTTGAGACTACTGATCTGGGACTTTTAAAGTTGGACTGAGTAGTGAGCAGTGGGGGTCAATGGTGGAATGTGATGATTTAAATGTGAGTTGTCCACCACAGTCTCATGGGTTTTACTCTTTAATTGTTGCCGGCACTTAAGAAGGTTATGGCACCTTTAGAAGCTGGATCCTTGCTGGAGGAAGACAACAGGGGTTGGGGCCTTGAGATTGGTTATCCCTGCCTCCTTGAGTGACTCTGCTCTTAAACATGCAGCAGGTCTGAGCCTTCATAATGGATATAACTTCTGCCAACCAGCTATACCTTTCTTACCATGATGGGTTGTTTCTCCCTTCTGGAACCGTAAGTTGAATAAATCTTCTTTTCTACCATTAAGCTTTTTGACTTAGGGTTCTGTTTCATAGCAAAAGATAAGAATAACTGCTACAGTTCCTATTTAACAGTAACAAACTATCAACAAACAAAGCACACTGATTTAGCTTATGATTGGTGATTCATATCATTAGGTATACCTCTTATTTTATTGATGTAGTAGGTGAAGCATAATATTAACAATATATTTGCTACTAAGAAACAAAGAAGAGCTTGAAATCTACTAGAACTACATAGTGCCCATGGGAAGACCAAATTTGATGATGCCACACTGTCATAAAATTGAGTAGAAGCACAGAAAGATGGTATTCATTTAGTTTGGATAATGGGAAAAGTAGTTTCTGTCATCTCTCCAAAGAATGTCTCCAGTTTGTTGTGGGGTCTGGGCTTTAATGTATTCAGTAGGAAAACAGAGGAAGAGAAACTCAAAAAGCACTAAACTACACCAGAGTTTGGATGAAATAAACCTTGGGTGTGTAGAGTGACTGAGTACCACGATATCCATTTTGCAGATAATTTGTGAATTCGATAAATAGTTATGAAGTACTAATCATCACGTAAAGAACAATACTTGGACAAAATAGTCAGTCATGTAAAGATCTTTGCCCTGTTAGAACTTACATTCTACTTAGAAGTGGGAAATAAATAAAATTAATAAATGAATTACATATTACATCAGAAAAAAAAAAACAAGACTTAATAGAAAAACTATCAGGGTAAAATCTTTATAATACAGTGCAACACGAGTAAAGCCTAAGGAAGCGAGCTGTGTGTGAACGTGAGGAAGAGTGTGTCAGGAAGAAAAAGGTTCATAAGAGTCTAGAAGGAAAAGCACAGGATCTTCAGGTATCCTGAAAGGGCAGGGCCAGGAATACGATAGTGCATGAAGTCTTTGTTAATACACCATAAGTTTGGAGGCTAGTACAATTTTAGTGACCCATGGGAATAATAGCAAATATGGCTTTAAGGAACGGATATCTATTACCCATGATTTGAATGTGAGCTGTCTCCCACAGGCTCATGTATTTGAATTCTTAGCCTATCTTAATGATTGGGAAACTTCTGGCACCTTTAGGAGGTGAACATGTTGGAGGAAGGCACGTCACAGAGAGCAGGCCTTGAAATTCTGTAGCCTCTCCCTAATAGCAGTTTGCTTCTTGTTCTGTCTGTCTCCAAAATGGCAGCACTGAACTACACTGACACCTTCAGCTTCAATAAACTATGATAGAGCACTTACTTAACGTGAGTACAGCTCTCTGCTATGAATATATGCTCATAGTTTGAATGGGAATTGTCCCCACATGCTCATGTGTTTGAGAAGGTTGTGGCACCTTTAGGAAGTAGAGCTTGCTGGAGGAAAGTACATCACAGGGAAGAAAGAGGCCTTGAGGTTTGGTAGCGTTGCCGAAACAGCAATACTCCATGATGAGTACTTGGCCTAAAATGACTGCTTCATGGAGCTGTGTGTCCATTCTAGCAATTGTGCCCTTTAGTTGAAGTACGACCTCACTGGGAAGCTCTTAACTGAAAGCCACCTGACTTTGACTTAACATCCTTGGACGGTTAGCAAAAGAAACAGACACAGGGATACAGACCCCGAGGATGGCTTTCATCTTACAAATGTAGGAAAGTAGTGGCTTGGACCAAAGGGTGGTGTGAAAACAGTGGCAAGCAGACCTAGGACCTGTTGCAGGGAGTCTATCAACTGATGCAGGAGCAGATGACACACGTCAGACAACAGTAGAAGAGGAGTACAGGAATTTCAGCCATAGAAGTTGCAATACAAAAGTACCATCTTCCAAGGGATGCTGTTTGCACACCAGGTCTCTGAAGTGTGGGGCATTTTGGGTTTAGGATATCTGTTAGCAAACATTAAGTAAAGCTATTGAATGAACAGGCAGATGTTTGCTTGTGGCCTTGGGGAGAGATCTTCGCTGCAGATACAAATGTGCAGGTTCTTTGGGAAGCCATCACAGCATCTCACTCCCCTCTCTCATTGCAATGCACTGAAGCATCTCTCCTAAAAATTAGGGCTTGAATCTTTGTTCAGAGAAAACAGCTGCTCACATGATAGGGCAGGACCTGTAAACTGTTAATGTTCACTCTTTCGATAATCTCCAGTGGGGGAGTTGTGTACATGAAATTACCTTGATGAAGTTTGTGATGGGAGTCTGGGCCTTTCATTCTTGACATGTTTCAGTTTAAAGATTGGCAATCTGTTTCAACTTAGAGATGGCAGGGTCAAATTTTTAGTAAATGGATTTCAGTACATCTCAAAAAGATGGCTTCAAATTTTTTGCCAACATGTAATGCACTAATGAAAATTAGAAAGTGAATGAACATCTCCAGAGAGGTAGAGCTGAGGGGGGAGAGAGAGAGAAATAGACAGACAGAGAGAGACAGAGACAGAGAGATAGAGACAGAGACAGAGAGAGACAGAGAGACAGAGATAAATAATGTATATAACATTATTTAAGTTTGCAACACTTTTTCACCCAATTTGAAAGTTTTATAAACACAGAAACACTAACACTTGGGTCATGGTGATTTTCCAAATTCAGCAAGCAGTCACAAAACATGATTACTATTTAAAAATATGAAATCAGACAGTAGTCTTACCTGACCATTGCCATAGCAAACAAACTATTTGACTTGGTTCTCCAGGCTGATAAGGAAGAATGATTTGATCTATTATTCTTCCCAACAAGGGAAGAACCAGGCTGCTGGTGGTCAGGAGGGAGAAACAGCAGTGGGCACCACAAATTAAGCAAGTTAGTTTTTCAAAAAAATGTTTTTGCTTGTGTGTGTGTGTGCGTGCGTGCGTGTGTGTGTGTGTGTGTGTGTGTGTGTGTGTGTGCATTTGCATGTATATAGACATGTGTTTGGAAGGCCTGATATTGACATTGACTGTCTTCTTCAATTGCTCTTAACTTTTATTATTAAGGCAAAGACTTTTAATGGAACCCCTAGCTCACTGACTGGCTAGATGCTAGCCATCTTGCCCCAAGGTTTCTCTGTCCTTGCCTCCCAAGTGCTGACAAACCTGCCCAACTTTGTTGTGGGTTCTGGGGATCCAAGTCCAGACCTTATGCTGTCAGAGCAAGGAACATCTCTACTGAGCCATCTCCCCAGCCTTCATGTTTATGTTTAAGCCTGAGTGCCTTTGAAGCACCTTGACAAGGGTGATCAATCTGGAATTTTCCAGCACACCAAGGACAGGAAACCAGCTTGATCTTCTAGCTCTGGTTTTTTTAAGCCCTCAGGGTATGGTTCACACATTTCCAGGAAAAGCATTTCATCATTAATTGATGCTAATAGTTCTATATTCTTGTTTCATAGATTAAGAACCAGTCCCAGCTGAATGTCAACCTATCGTGAAAACAAAGAATTCTTTCTTTACTAACTTATTTATTATTTTACTCAAACACAGAAATACTTCATAAAAAGTGCAGCCGCCAAGAAAATTTTAGACTTTTATAATTAAAGCTTCTAATGGAAACAGATGGCTTCTAATCAAATCCACAATGCACTATAATTTCACACATTACCCTGCTTTTGTGATACTTTGCACTCTAAGCATTCCCTTTCATGATTGTCTGAATCACTGCCCCAGATAAAAATACCACAAATTCAAGCAAGAGGAAGAAACTATCTTCCACAGAGAGCACACATACACGTTTTTAATCTTGTGTCATTTTCCAGCATTTTATGACATTTTATCAACAAGATTATGTTTTCTCATTGCTCTCAAAATTGTCATGTCACTCATTTTTGAAATATGAACTGATTTAAATAAATAAATAATTTTACTACAAATAATATATTCTGTATATAGCATAAGAGCAATGCTGATACTGAATGATAGATTTTAAAATATTTATTTCTCAATGCCATTTTAAAATATGAAGATAGCTAGTTAGTGTGACTTAAAATAACATGAAAATTAAACATAAATATTCAGTTGCCCAAGCCAAAACACACAACGAAAATCCCAACTTAGGAAACCATCAAAAATCAACACAATTAGACTTGCAAACATTCTAGGGAAACATATGCTAAACTGTGCTTTTACAGTAGTGTTGAATATTCATTGAGTTATAATCCGCATGATTTAAATTTCTACAATATCCACATTAGCGATTGGGAAAAAGTTAATATGGTAACAGAGAAAAAACAGATTAGAAGCTACTCTGGTGAACTGAAAAAGTAAGAACAGAAAAATAGTAATAGTAACTGACCACATAATTGAAGCAGTGAGAGCTATTTTGGAAGACTATTTCAGCTGGACAAGAAGGCAGCATCAGCGCTAGACAGTGACAACTCAATGAGACCCAAATGTAAATGATAAAAACCTTCGACAAAAGCCTTGAAGGAAAAATCTCTTCCCGCAGAGGGCTGATTTGCACTGGCCTCCAGGTGTAATATTATGTGCGCTGATGAGCTGATCAACAGAACAGATCGTCTACCCAGCTGTAATCAAGAGTGATTGATGGTTGGGACAAAAAAGTTGATTATCATGACAAGTTCACTGATGCAGAGAAAATAAGCCTTGCCTGAGAAATGGATGGAACTTGCTCAGAGCCTACCTCAGCACCCTTCTTTGAAAAGGAGTCTATGGGAAGGTTAAAAGTTCTGCGGACAGGCCTGAGACACCAATAAGCCAGATAAGAATACATCTGCCATTTCTTGATCTGCACAGGTTTTCTATGTGAGCCCTGGAAAGCTCATTTCGGCCCAAAACCCAGGAATCACAGATGCCAGATGTTACCTGTGTAACTATGAAGAGATCTTTTTACATCTCAAAGTTTTGGTAAATTGCACATAGACCTGGAGTATTAGACTTTCAAAGCACTTCCTAATTTGAAGTGCCCTCCTCTACACATCTATAGGTGTGAGTTCCTCACGTGACTGCAAATTTTGCATAATTGTGTCCAATTTGTACCAAAATGCAGGTTTGCAACAAAGCAACAGATTCCAGTAGCAATATGCAAATAAAATAAGCTTTGGTAGAACTCAAACCAGGTAAGTCTGAGCACAAGGACCTGAAGAATTGCCTGGATTACACAGAGACGGGAAAACAGAAATAGTAACTACCAATCTATTCCAAATACATGGAGAACTTCATTGTTTATCAGCTCCGAGTTCATTTTCCTTAAGTCCAGGATCAAGCTAAATCTGGTGTCCTAAGCAAATCGTCTTAAGAAACTTCTAGTGTGAAAAAGGCAAAATGCTTGAGAAGGTTCATTTCATCTATGAGAGATTTGGGGCAATATGGATACTTGGAATGTGGAAAATATGAAATGTAAAGCCCTCTTTGAAAAACATAAAATGTAAAGCCCTCTTGATGAACCGATCTGTACCTTTCCCCTTAGTCACACTGACTCTTGATGAACTGCCCTGTACCTTACCCCTTAGTCATATTGACTTGCTTCACCCCTTGAGCCATCCTTATCACCAAGAACCAGATGTCTCATCCCGTTTGTTGTGTTTGCTGTGTTTGAAATTTGTTCCCTGCCCTATAAAAAACCCCAACCCTAAGTGCTCGGGCTGCTTCTGTTCCCGAACAGCAGGGTGACCCCAGCGCGCTGGTAATTAAAGCCTCTTGCCTTTGCATCAATTCTGGCGTCTCCGTGTCTTTAGTTGAGGGGCTCGATCAGGTGCAGGAACTTTGGTTCCAACTTTGGTGGGTTTTGTTAAAAATTACTCTAAATTGATACAGGTAATAAGACTTAGCAGAAACAGCCAATCACAGGAAAGATATAAACAGCCACAAAATTAAATTGAAAAAAATAAAGACACAAATGTGACTTGCTTATTTTTCAAATTCCTCTGTTCTCTGCCCAAGCACAATGCCCCCAACTATGGTAAGGGCTGTGGTAAATTCTAAGATGTTGACATAAGTTATAATGAAATATGATAAAAGTACAAGAATCCTAATTATCAGAGACGAATTAAAGAAAAGAGGTTAGATTATTTGTGAGAACATTAACTCATTATCTCCCAGTTTTGTTGTGCCAGCTAATGCCTTGAGGGATGAATATGAATGTTGTTATGGTTAATAACTGATCTTCAATTTGACAAAACTTTTTAATATTTATTTTGTGCACGCATGCACGTGTGCTCGTGTGTGTGTGTGTGTGTGTGTGTGTGTGTGTGTGTGTGTGTTTGTGTGTGTGTGAAAGAGAAAGAGCACTGTGTATCCTTGTGACAGATCAAGGGTGACTTCAGGAATCATCCTGAATTGTTCTACCTTAATTTTGCTTTGCTGGGATTTCCCAGGTTCTGTCCACCAAAATCAGAAGTGCAGTTCCCTGCCACCATTTCTGCCTGGCATTTTTACTTGAAACCTGGGATCCAAACTCAGGACTTTCTGCTTGGGAAACAGAGTCTTAACCCCTGAACCATCTCTTTAATTCCAACTTTATGCAATCTGGAATCACTTGAGAGACAAGCTTCAAGCTATGTCTCTGAGGGACTATAGGTTAATTGAGATGGAAAGGTGCTCCCTAAAGTGTATGGCCCATTCCCTAGGGACCTGCGCTGCATTAAAAGGAGAAATTGAGCTTAGCGCGAATAGTCAATGTTCTCTCCTGATTTTGGATGTGATCAGATGCCTCAAGCTTCTGCCACCAGTATTCCCTATTAAGATTGACTATTCCCAAGAACTAGAGCCCCTTCTCCTTAAAATTGCTTTGTCAAAATACCAAGGAAGTAACTGAACTGCCCAAAGAGATGGAGAATAGTAGATTTTATGAGATACACGTCAGGTGATTTTGAGGCAGCTGCATAAACATCAGAGTTTTTATTCATGGTTAATGAAGACCACAAAACTCAAACAATGAAGAGGTTGTTGGTGTCCTCCAAAGTCACATGAAATCATGAAGGTCATATTTGGGATTTTTGAAGTATAGATTCTTTTCTTGAACATGATCTAATTTTCTGGTGTTCAAAGTGGGTTTTCAGAATTCCAAGAAGTTTTTAAGGCCATGATAGGCTTAACTTTGATTACTTGTATTCTTTTGAGGACATAAATTTTTGTGATTAGGTTTTCAAGGAATCAGTGGCTTAATATGAATTCTGACTTGCAGAGAGACTAGGTACTGAGAAATAGGAAGCCAAGACTCTTTTTTACAAAGATGTAACAATGATTATCAATGCTTCTAAGTGAACCTGAGGTGAATGATTTTAGAAATTCTAGTTTCTACCTTCATTTTCCCGTCAGAGAAATAAGGAGAAATTGACCTAATCTTAAATACTTTTTTCCAATCTGTATTTACTGAATGATACCAAAGGCCTATAGGGAATCCCAGCATGAGTGAATTCTTACTTCAACTTCCAGGTCGCCATGGCTACCTTTTGGCTCACTCAGTTGAAAACCTGCCTCTTGCTTCACTGGTGTAACTAGTCCCCCATCTGAGGGCGTCCTGCTGACTTTGCCACACTTAACCCTCTTTGCTTACCATGACACAAACTCCCTGCATGCATCATCTCCCTGATGCTTCTTAAGTGGCTCACACTTTTCTACACTCTAACAATTAGTGAATGCACCACTTGTGTTCATCTTTGATCAATTTCTGAAGTGTAAGTAAATGACCGTTTACCTGAGTTTAGAATATCAGCTAATGTCATAGAAGCTCTCAAAAGAAATTACACACAGGACCTGCCACCATATATGGTAAATGCAAGTCCTATGCTTGATCTCAATGGCGCTGCTTCCTGTCCTTTTACCATTTTCAGTCTAGAGACCTTGATCAAATCACCTAAGCATTTTGTCTTTGGTGCCTCCACCTGTGAAATCTTCAAATGAACTTCTCAGAAATCTAATTGCACTAATAAAGAAGATCTCACAGAATTACTCATCATATTCAACAGAAGCACACTGATCCTTTGTTAATGGCATGCTATGCATGTATTCTCCAGTTCTATTTAAATACATTTTCTACTTTCAGATGTTCAAAATCCCATTTCCATATTAAGGCAAAGAAATAGTGACTTAGACAAATATTGAGGGTTGAAATTCTTGGCTCTTAATTTCTCCTTCCTTCTTTCCCTAGATGACGAAACTCTGGAGTATTGGGTAACTGTGACAATCTCAGGAGCTGGGACCAAAGATACATCACTGATATGAATTCTACTCACTCGGAGGTCTCACCTTTTCCTGAAACCTCCAGCAGCCACAGACAGTACTACTTATTTGGCCCTTGTGGGAAAGTTGAATTTCCTGAACCATCTACACAGGTTGTAAATTCCATCAAAAATGTAGAATTAGTGTATTTGAGGGACAAAACATGTCCAAATGGAGGACAAGCTCTCAAAAAAATCTATATTTGAGAGATCCACATGACCCCACCAATAAACTACTTGAATTAATAAACAAGTTCAGTCAAGTGGCAGACTACAAGTAATCTACATACAAAAATCAGTAGCCTACCTATACCAGAGACAAACAAGCTGAAGAAAAAATTGAGAGAATCAATACAATTCACCATAGCTGCAAAATATCAAATACCTTGGATTAAATTTAACCAAGGAAGTAAAAGACTGTGTGATGGAAACTACAAAATGCTACTGAATGAAATTAAAGAAGATACTAGAAAATGGAAAAAACTTCCTTGTACATGGAATGGTAAGATCAATATAATGAAAATGACCATCCTACCAAAGGCAATATATACATTCAATGCAATTTCAATCAAAATCCAAATGCAATTCTTCACAGAACTGGAAAAACCAATCTTAAAATTAATGTGGAAGAAAAAAATATGATTAATCCAAACAATTTTGGGCAATAAGAAGATGGCTGGAGGCATCATTATATCAGATTTCAAACTATATGACAGAACTATACTAATAAAAACAGATTGGTACTGGCATAAAAACAGATGCATTGACCAATGGATAAGAACCAAGAACCCAGGTATAAACTCTCACACATACAGCCACTTGATTTTTGTTTTACATTTTATTATTGTACTTTTTAAAACTTTTACAAACATATTGTGTATTCATCCCAGTTTTCCTCCCTCACTCTCCCCTCATCTCCTTCCATACCTTCACCATTTTTTCTCATTCCCTTTCAACCTTCTGTCTATATGCTTCTATGGACTCCAGGGTTTACTCTCACATGTCTACTTCTGTGGGAGCTCAGGTCTCTGTGGTATATCAAGTTAACTTTTTTTTCAGGCCACCCCACTGGTAAATGTATTTCCCTTCACTCATCCACCTTTAGACCAAAGATTCCCATTGTAAGTTCCCATTCTATGAGTATAATAACAGCTACAGAGCAGTTTGATGGGGGAATGATAGCTTGAGAGATAGGAGTGACAGAGGGACTTATAGAAAAACCCTAAGATTATGGGAAATAATGCCAAAGGAACTAGTAATGTGTCAAAAACTAGTAATATGTCAAAAAACTAGCAATATGTCAAAACACCTTTTAAAGAAAGGAACAGCAATGAATAGTCCCTATGCAGAGGAGCATAGAATAAGGAAAGCGGGAGGGGAAAAAAGCCTTGATTGTTCACAAAGATGCCAAATATGCACACTGAGGAAAAAACAGCATCATCATCAAGTAATGTTAGGAAAATTGGATATCTACAAATAGAAGAATAAAAATTGATTGTTGCCTCTCTCCTTATACAGTTAACTCCAAATGGATCAGAGACCTTGATATCATACCCGAAACTTTGAAATTTTTAGAAGATCGAGTAAGAGGTACACTACTTGATTGATAGGCCTAGGTAAAGATTTTCCAAGCAGAATAGCAAGTACCAGGAACTAAGACCAGTAATCAACAAATGGGACTTTTAAAAGCTTCTGTTCTGCAAAAGAAACTGTTAATTGTGCAAAAAGATAACCACAGAACAGGAGAAAATCTTTGCTAGCTGTGAATCTGACAAAGGATTAATCTCCAGAGTATACAAAGAGCTCAAAATACTAAACACTAGGACAGCAAACATTTCAAATAAAAAAAAAGGGCTCTAGAACTAAACAGGGACTTCATTCAAAAGGAAATTGAAATGTTGAACAAATATTCTAAAAGGTGCTCAATTTCCTTGATTATCAGAGAAATGCAAATTAAAACTATCTTTTGATATCATCTTACCCCAGTTAGAAAGGCTAAGATCAAGAACACAAATAACAGAGAATGCTAGTGAGGTTATGGAGAGGAAAGAACACTTATTCACTAATAATGGGAGTGTAAACTGGTATAACTTCTTTGGAGATCAGTGTGTATGTTCCTCAGAAAGTTAAAAATGAAACTGTCACATGACTCAGCTGCACAACTCTCAGGTATATTCCCAAAAGACTCTACATCTTATTGTAAAGACACTTGTTCATATATGTTCACTGTAACTCTATTCATAATAGCAAAAAAATGGAATCAACTAACCTGCCCATCAACAGAAAAATGGATAATGAAAATATGGGAACATCTACACAATGGAATATTACTCACCTGAAAGGATGAGATAATGGAATTTGCTGATATATGGATGGAGGTGGAAAATTTAATATTGAGTGAGATATCTCAGATGCAAAGTTAGACAACACGTGTTCTCTTTTACATGTGGATGCTAGCACTGATATCCTTGTCAATGTATTTGCTTTGGAATTACTGTGAGAGCCAGAAAATTTGAAAAAGACCAATGAGTGGAAAGGAGGGATGTAATGGGTAAGGTGAAACCTTTTAAAGGGGAGATATAGGATACCATGACAAGTAGGGTGAGGGTGGGAAAATCTGGAAAAATACCATAGTGGGGAATAAAAGGGTGGGAGATAGGAGGGTCAGAGGGACTCATCAAAAGAACCCTAAGATTATGGGAATTAACCCCAAAGGAATTGACTATGCTAGGAGTATGTCAAAAAAAATGTCTTTTACAGAAAGGAACTAGAAAGGGCAGTCCTTATGCAGAAGAGCATCAAGTGAGGAAAATGAGGGAAAAAGCCCTGAGTGGATCTATTTGGAACCCAGGGACAAAAGAAGCTAGAGGTAACAGGAATGTGACACTTCCTGATGAAATATTGGTTAGAGAGGTCTCAAAGACACCCAAACATCATAGGCTTTTGCCATTGCTCTCCAAAAAAACTGTCAGTAAGACCTTATTACTGGAGATGTGACACATATGGATCACAGATTATGAGCATCAGCTAGACCTGATCTGAGAACTTCCTCCTTGTTGGATAGCTTACACAGTAACAAGCAATACTGTAGAAGCTACTGGGGGGGATAATCACAGGCTTCATTAACTCTTGAGATCTGCAAGTTACAATAAAAATCATTATGGCAACAGAGACCACCAGTGTGGCATGAATATCAAGGAGACAGCCAACAGCTTTCTGATTGAACTCAAAACCTGCTTGTTGGAATGGAACATCTTCCTGCTACTGTTAACTAGAACAAGAACCTAAAAAATGGAAAGAAACAGATCAATAGGAAAAAGCAACTAATGAAACTATAGGTAGGAAGACAGTACACCAAACTGCTTTGTAAATTATTGCTATTATACTCATACATTTGAAGAACACTTAACCCTCAGCCTAGATATCTTCTTCTACAACAGAGGTAGAGGATCTCTTTGACAGGATGCAGCCTAGGATGTAGAAGAGCATGAAAATAGCAGTCACTATCAAGCCATAATGCAGTGTACCAGTGACTTAGCAAGGTTTACCTAGAATCAGGCCAGCCTAATTTCTTCCTATTCTAAGGCTTTGAGAATCTTGCAGAAGAGGGGTTGGTGAGATTGTAAGAACATAAAGATGAGAAAGTTTGCTGTTACATACAAATTCCATTCAAGGCAGAACTACTGCATCTAGGAACTTATTATACTTACCAGACATGTATAATGACCGACATAGCAACATGCATCCATAGACTATAGAGGAACTCAAGAGAGATAAAAACATACAGTAGAAATCTTAGGTACTAAAGTTAGATGGATGAAGGGAAATGCTCCTATTAGTGGGGTGATCCAAGGAGAGGCAACTTTGTATGCCACAAGAGGCCTGAACCTTCCACAAAAGTAGATAAGCCAGATGAGAACCCCAAGGTCCATAGAAGCAGGCAGGAAGATGGATGGGAGTGGGATGGATTTATGAAGGGAAGGCAGGGCAATAGGAGTTGGGATGATGGAGGGAAGCAGGAATGAGTACTCAATATCTTGTAAAACTAGAAAAATAAAGTAAATAAAAAAACATGATGTTAGTAATATGTGAATGAGGAATTTACTAATTTGGGAAGAAAATTGCTATACTTTGTTATAGAAATTACAAATTCACACAAACTGCTTCATTTTATTAAGCTTCTGAATCCAAGAAAGCAGAATATTAACAATTATTTCTACTTTATACTCCCATTGGGAAATTTATCAATTATACTGATGATGACTCCAAAGATCTCCCTTTAAAGGGTCAGAGCTTCCAAGCAATGTAATCCTCTAATAAATTTTTCAATTTCTGGTTCATCAAATGGATTCCCAGAAGTAATTAATGCTTAACAGTCCTTACTCATAAATGAATACCACTGTTCCGTTATTTGAGTTGGAATAAATTTTAAGTTCCAGAACATTGGTGCATGAGCTATGACTGTGACTGACTGCAAGTGGTGCATTTGGGATGACCCTTGTGGTTGCCTCCTTGTGGTGAGACCAGGACAATGAGTTGCTCCCTGTCCAGATTCCAACCCTGTCAACTAGTGTCATGAGGGAGGAACTTGATGTTCTCTATCTGGACAGCCGAGATGAGCAAGGAAACACAGATTTCCAGCCACATGACTGTGTAGCATCCTCTGGAACTTGACAGTGAACTTGCTGCCTACCTTAACCAGATGAATAGTGGGGATATGAGCAATGTCCAAGCCTAGCCAGTTACTGGGCATTTAATTACTACAAATCTCTTGCACTATCAACACCTTGGTTTGATCATGTTAAGAAAGCACACAGTATGTTTTCACATGCCATTAAATTTTATTGTTATAAACTCAACTATAATAACATTTATACTTTGTGTTCCTAGTTTGGAACCACAAAACTTACTCCATATTCTACAATCATTGAATATTCATTATATCTTTCATTTAATTATATATGTATATATATTTTGCTCTGAGTTGTCTTTCAAAGGAATATTTATGAACATGCTCAAGTCACAGGATAATTCATCTTATTTTAAGATGCTGAAAAAACTGGACAAATTACAACCTTTCAATGTTTTATTGGAAGTTTTCATAACCCTGTATGTGTTTCATATGAATATTGAAAATATTTTCATTGAAGAAAATATCTGAACCATAAGAGGGCAAAGTGATTTATACGTATGCAATATAATTTATAACATTTTTCAAACTATATACACAGCCAAGAATGGAAATTGTGCCAAGCAGGAAACAAGTGTGACCCAACAACAAACTATGCAGTTGATGACATGAAGAGTTAAAAAATAAATAAAAACTTAGAGAGAAAGGAAATTGAATTTTCATGATCCAGAGATGAAAAGAACTAAAAGCTATTATTTTCATTGGGAGAGAAAGAAGCTTTGAAATGTAAAAAGGTTCACAAGGCAAAAATACTTTCCCAATGTGACAGAAGCTTCAACCAAGCATGCAACCGAATTATAGTGTAGTTTCTCTACAACAACTCCAGGCTTAAAAACAGAAATCAGATACACATGGAAAGAAAAAAAGGGCAGATGTACTGAAATTAAGAAGATTTTCCTAAAGATTAAAATATTCCAATACACCCTTTCTTCTTCCAGCCTGCCTGTCCGCTGGACCGTACTCCCAATCCTCCATCCCAGGTGAGTTCGCCCAGCCCCCCAAGTGGCCCCCTATTCCAGTGACGCCCAGGGTGCCTAAAGTTTTGCCTGGGCCACGCCCCGGGCCCCAGCCCCTTTCTTCCTCCCGCCCTCTGTTGCCCAACTAGACAGGATTTGCTCACATTACTCCATCCCTGGAGCTTGGGAGGGACATTAAGCCAAGTCCCAGGTCCCAGGTGAAGAATTCTGCCATCAACATCAGCCCCTCTGCCTCTCCGGTCCACTGGGGACCCATGCACATGGTCCATGGAAGACACACTGCTACTCAGAATTCAATAGAGTCCAAATGAAACTAAAGCAAAGGTCTAAGGGTCAAAGGCCATACATCTACAATCATCCTATCACATGGGAGAGATTTTTCATATCCAGTCCAAGGATAAGTAAACCTCCCTTTTTTCACCTTACTATTCCTTTCTAGTATTGATCACTGTAGATTAACTTTTCCATACAGCCACCCCAAAAACATATACAACTCCAGGGAGTACACCACTCATCCTCACATATCACCAAGATACTAAATCGCAAAAGTGCACTAACATACTAATATTCACCCCCTGTCTACTTAACCTGACTTAACTGATGTACTAACAGCGTAATAGCCTCATCTAGGAAATAACAACAACAAAAGACAAATGTACCCAACACCAAGGCAAGCACTAGTAATAAATGCCCAAGTGTAGTAATACCAACTTAATCGGTTCAGTCAAAAACACACAGAAACTGAAAGGTCCTAAAAGACAAAACAACAATGCCCAAGTCAAAATGCAGATATATGAGAAACAAAACCCAAGAAGACCAATCTCCCACCGAAAGAATTAACCCCATAATGATGGATTCCAACAAGAACAAATTCACAGAAAATAGGCAAGAAAGCCAGACCCATGATAACGACTTTCAAAGTTTGATCATTACCATGATTAATACTATGAAAGAGGAAATCCAAGCGGAGTTAAACAACCGCATCAACCATTTTGAACAGGAACACAACAGGCACTTGGAGGAGTTGAGAAAAACAGTTCAAGAAACAAAAAGAGGCATAGAGCAGTTAAAACAGTCTCAGGCAGAGTTTAAAACTGAACTAAAAGACAAGTTATCTTCAACCCAAAACTCAACAGAGAGTCTTATCAGCAGAACTAATGAAGCAGAAAATAGAATTTCAGATCTTGAAGACAAAGTGGGAATATTAACCAGCTCAATGGAAGAGATTGTTAAAGCCAAAAAGATGCTTGAGAGGAACATTCAGGAGATATAGGACACCCTGAAGAAGCCTAACATGCGCATTCATTGAATATCAGAGCAAGAATCCCAACATACCACACCTGTGGAAATTTTTCAAATTACCATAAATGAAAACTTCCCTCAATTAAAGAATGAGAGGCCCATCCAAATACAAGAGGCATTTCACACTCCAAACGGATATGACCAAAATAGAAAATTGCCACGGCAAATAATAGTCAAAACACTCCACATTCAAGACAAAGAAAAGGTGCTGAGAGCTTGAAGAGAAAAAAAACAAGTCACTTTTAAAGGTAAACCTATTAAAATAACAAATGACTTCATGTGTCATTTTCAGTTTCTGTGTGTTTTTGTCATGATCCAGGGAGAAAGAAAAACTTTCCAGCACAAAGACAACTTGAAGGGTTACATGTCTACCAAACCAGGCCTTCAAAAAATGCTAGAAATTATACTCAAATTTAAAGAAAAAAAAAGCATGTCTAGGAAGACAGAAGGGAAGTATAATACCACCAAAACATAAATGTCAAACAATATGCTTAAAAAATCCACTAAACATAAAAAATGTACAGATTTAAAAATAATTTCTCCATTATAACATTAAATGTCAATGGTATTAACTCACCGATTAAGACACAGTTTACAAACTTGGATTAAAAACCACAACCAATCAATCTGCTGCCTTCAGGAAACTCATCTCACCACAAAAGATAGACATGTCCTAAAAATGAAAGGCTAGTCCAAAATTCTGCAATCTAATGGAACCAGGAAACAGGCAGGGGTAGCTATTATGCTCTCGCACAAAATGGACTTCAAACCAAAAAAAATCGTAGGAGACACAGATGGATACAACATTTTAGTCACAGGTACAATTCACCAGGAAGACTTCACAATATCGAACATATATACACCCAATATGGGCCCCTCCACATTCATTAAGAAAACCCTGCAGCATCTAAAGTGAGAAATCAACCCACAAATGATAATTCCTTGGGGATTTCAACACCGCCCTTTCAACATGGAATAGATCAACAGGTCAAAGGCTTAACAGAGACACTTTGGAATTTATTCAAACCCTTAAAGAAATGGACCTTACAGATCTCAATCGAACTTTTCATCCACCCACCAAAGAATATACATTTTTCTCAGCAGCACATGGAACTTTCTCCAAAATATTGGGCCAAAAAACATATACGGAAAAGTTGAAATTCTAGCTTGGCCCTATCAGACCACCATGGCCTAAAGCTGGACGTCCACAACACAACAAACAACAGAAAATACACTAACGCCTGGAAACTTAACACAATGATGCTGAATGAGAACTGGAATCAGGAAGAAATTAAAAAGGAAATTCAAGATTTCCTGAAAGCAAACAATAATGAAAATACAACTTACCAAAATCTCTGGGATACAATGAAAGCTGTCCTAAGAGGTAAGTTCATAGCTCTTAATGCCTACATCAAAAAAATGGAAATATCAGAAATAAATAACTTAATAATGCAGTTTAAAGCTTTAGAGAAACTAGAGCAATCCAATCCCAAAAGCAGTAGAAGAGAGGAAATTAGCAAAATAAAGGGAGAAATATCTGAAATCGAGATTAGGAAAATGATACAGAAAATCAACCCGTCAAAAAGCTGGTTTTTTGAAAAAAATCAATAAGATTGATACACCCCTAGCTAAATTAACCAAAAGTAAGAGAGAGAAAACCCAAATTAAAAAAATTAGAAATGAAAATGGAGTTATCACTACTGATATCCAAGAAATCCAGAGAATTATCACATCATATTTCAAAAACTTATACTCTCTGAAATTTGACAACAAAAAAGAGATGGATGAATTCTTAAGTAAACACAACTTACCTAAATTGAATCAGGAAGTTGTGAAATATTTAAATAGTCCTATAACATATGAATAAAATGAGGAAGTAATCTCGAATCTTCCCACCAAAAAATGTCCTGGACCAGATGGATTCAGCACAGAGTTCTACCAGACATTTAAGGAGCTTATAATACCAATACTCCTTAAACTGTTTCATCAAATAGCAAAGGAAGGAACACTACCAAATTCCTTCTATGAAGCTAATATCGTCTTAATCCCAAAACCTAATAAAGACTCACTTAAAAAAGAAGACTATAGGCCGATCTCCCTGATGAACACAGATGCAAAGATTCTCAACAAAGTCTTAGCAAATCAGATTCAAAAACATATTAAAAAGATCATTCACGGGGATCAAGTAGACTTCATCCCCGGCACACAAGGTTGGTTCAACATACACAAATCAATAAATGTAATTCATCATATAAACCAGTCCAAAGTCCAAGACCACATGATACTCTCGATAGATGCAGAAAAAGCTTTTGACAAGATCTAACAGCCTTTTATGGTCAAAACGCTAGAGACAGTTGGAATGGAAAGAACCTTTGTCAATATAATAAAAGCTGTATACAACAAGCCTATGGCAAGGATTATACTCAAAGGGGAAAAACTTGAAGCATTCCCGCTTCGATCAGGAACTAGACAAGGCTGTCTACTCTCACCACTTCTATTGAATATTGTACTTGAAGTCTTAGTTGAAGCCATAAGACAAGAAAGGGACATAAAAGGGATTCAACTTCACAAGGAAGAAGTCAAGCTATCCCTATTTGCAGATGACATGATGTTATACCTGAGTGATCTCAAAAACTCCACCAAGAAGCTCCTGGAACTAATAAAGAAGTTCAGCAGGGTGGCAGAATACAAAACAAATGTGCAAAAATCAGAGGCCTTCATATATGCCCAGAATAAAAGAAGTAAACAAGCCCTGAAAGAAACAATCCCATTTACTATAGCCCCCAAAAAATGAAATACCTTGGTATAAACCTAACCAAGGAAGTAAGAGACCTTTACAATGAAAACTTTAAAACCCTAAAGGTAGAAATTGCAGAAGACACCAGAAGCTGGAAAGACCTCCCATGTTCCTGCATTGGCAGAATCAACATCGTAAAAACGACCATCCTACCAAAGGCAATATACAAATTCAATGCTATACCAATTAAAATCCCAAAGAAGTTCTTTAAAGAATTTGACCAAACAATCTCAAAATTCATATGGAGGCACAAAAGACCCAGGATAGCAAAGACAATCCTGAGTAACAAAAACAATGCTGGAGGCATCACCATACCAAACTTTAGTCTATAGTACAAATCCATAGTTATAAAACAGCCTGGTACTGGCTCCAAAATAGACACATAGATCAATGAATAAGGGTTGAAGATCCAGATATAAGCCCACACAACTACAGCCATTTGATCTTTGACAAAGGGGCCCAAAAAATCCAATGGAAAAAGAATAGTATCTTCAGAAGATTAAATCTGGACCTGTATTTGTCACCAAATTAATTTATTCCAAATGGATCAAGGACCTCTACATAAGGCCAGAGACTATAAAAGCAATAGTTGACAGGATAGGGAACTCCCTCAAGCTGATTGGGCTAGGCCAACAATTCCTAAACATACATCCAATAACACAGTCACTGCAACCAACTCTCAACATTTGGGATCTTGTGAAATTAAAGAGCTTCTGTTCAGATAAAGAGATTGTAACACAAGCACAAAGGCAACCCACAGAATAGGAGAAAATCTTCACTAACCACATATCTGATAGAGCTCTATTATCCAGAGTGCACATAAAACTTACAAAACTAAATACCAAGGAAACAAATGGCCCAATTAAAAAATGGGCCCTGGAACTTAAAAGAAACTTTACGAGGATGAAATTAAAATTTCTAACAAACAGCTTAAAAAATGTTTCACATTCTTAGCCATCAGGGAAATGCAAATCAAAACTTCCCTGAGATACCATCTCACCCCGGTCAGGATGGCAAAAATCCACAATACAACAAACACCAAATGCTGGAGAGGATGTGGAGAGAGGGGAACTCTCCTACATTGCTGGTGGGAATGCAGGCTCATACAGTAAGTCTGGTGAGCCGTCTGGAGATTCTTAAAGAAATTAAAGATTGAAATGCCATATGACCCTGCTATTCCACTTTTGGGAATAATCTCCCATACAGCAGAGGTTCACCTCGATAGCACAAGCATGGCCATGTTCATATCAGCACTGTTTACAATAGCAAAGTCATGGAATCAACCCAAATGTCCAACAGTTGATGAGTGGATAAGGAAACTGTGGTACATCTATACAATGGAGTACTACTCAGCCATCAAAAATGATGAATTAATGGAATTTGCCAGGAAATGGATGGAATTAGAAACAATTATATTGAGTGAAGTATCCCAGACACAGAAAATTAAGTGCTATATGTACTCCCTAATAGGTGGCTCCTAGTACCAAAACCACTTAGAGACACTTAAGGATAATTCTCTCTAATACCTACAGTAATTGTAAAGATTATAAACGGAGGGATGGGGAAGGAGGGCCACACCAGAAACAAGGAGAGAGGAGACCATGTTACAGCAGAGAAAATAGGTCACCATCAAGGACTGCAAGGGGTGACATCCAATATCCATCAGGATGAAGTGAAGGGCATTTCAGGAGCAGTAAAAGTGAAAAAAAATCAACAAATCATAATCCAGAACATCAGAGACTCTATATCAACCACTTGGAACTGGGCCAGCCTAATCTCTCCCATCCTGAAGCTCAGGGAAATTTGCGGAAGAAGGGGCGGTAAGATTGTAAGAGCACAAGGATGGGAGGAGTCATGCTATGCAAGATACTCCATACAAGTTAGGGCCGAAGCAATCTTAATTGGACTTTGCATGCTCTCCGCAATGTCACACTATTAACCCCACAAAGTCTAACATTTGCTAAAGGCACTAGGATCCTTGGAGGCAAGGGATTGACAGCCACAGTAGTGTTCTTATGCTTAAAGGGAACACAGGAAAGGGTTCTGGAAAATGCCACTGGATCCTTGCACCTCATCGGAGAGGAGGACCCAGAAGAGAGTTTGGCATGCACATTAAAGGATGCTCAGGGGATGGGAGGGGGAGGCACTGGGGGATGGGGATGAAGGGGATAGGGGGTTGGAGGGAGGAGGAGACTGGTGTACCTGTTAAGTTTGTGTAAGTGGAAATAATAAAATTAAAATTAAAAAAATAAATTAAATTAAATATTCCAAACAATCTACACATATTTTGATTATACTTTTTTATGTAAACATTATATTATTACATATGGATTGATTGACATACAAAATTGATGTGACATTCAGAATCTAAGCAAGGTATAAAATTAGTATTATGGACATTTCAATCTGTTTTTTATAGCATGTTTTTCCTTCTTGATGACATCTCATTGATACAAAAACAATTTTAAGTCTCTAAGACCATGTCAATAGTTATATATTAATTCTGTAATAGCTAACATTGTATTTACAAAAAATAGTGCTACAATGTCACTGTCAATTTTAAAAAATCAATATTGGATCCTTCTGCTCAAAGAGATAAACCAAGTGATCATTTAGAAATTAGCCCTGCAAGTCACTTATACTGCCACAGAAGCCTGGACCCTTCCTAGTATAGGTACCTGAATGGCAGCCCTGTGGTTCACACATGCACTTAGACTTGAGGGAAACTGGGAACAACGACAGACATGTGAAGGGAGGGGAAGGTGGGAGAGAAGAGAGAGAGGGAGCATGGACAGAAACTTGTTTTGTTTGGATATAAACAACTCTTAATAATAAATGGGGAAAAAATTAAATGTAATTAGTATAAAAAGTTTAGCCCTGTGTAGTAAATTTGTAGTCAAAGTTTCAAGATAAAGGAAAGAGAAAAGAATATGGACCAAAGAAATGGTTATGAGAAATGATATGACAAATAGGAGGGTTCATGATATTATTTCTAATGTAAGTGGAATTCCTAAATCAAGCACCTGTGGTAGGCAGGATGGTGATCTTCCAAGTCTAATCCCTCGAAACTGTGGTTGTGAAATATTATATGACAAATGGGGGAGAGGAAATTACTCAGCAGATAGAAATAAACAGCTATTCAGCTAAATTTAAAGTAGGGTAATGATTCTGGCTATGAGAGTGAACTCAGTGTAGTCACAAGTGTCTATCAAGGTGACATAGTTAGAAAAGTAAGAACACTGAAGACAGGACTAAATCTGTCTTATGCCCTCAGAAGTTGGAGGATCCTTCAAGCTCAGGACTGCCTTTGGGAATTAGAAACCACAAGGAGCACGGCCCTCCCTATCTTCTCTGCTATAGGAATGGAATCCTGTCAGCACTTTGATATCATCCCCTTGAGGCACATTTACATCTCTCACCCCAAGAACTGTTTTGATGAAGTTGTTTCTTCTAGCCACAGAAGCAATAGATAACTTAGATTATAAGTGTCAAGTCAAGTGTAGGTCAAGCCTACAATGGTTAGTGAAGATCCAGACTAACTAGCCTACAACCCCCAAAATCTTGACCATATTCCAGAATTCTGAAAGCAAAATTGAAAGAGTAGTGCCAGCTGTCCTGATACGTGCATTTGAAGCCCTGAGTCACCTTGAAATATAACTGGCAAAAAAAAAAATGGCTTTTCTCATTTATTAAGGAAATAACTTTATACGCTACAAAAGAAATATATTAGTATTTCTACTTTTTTTCTGGCAGTGCTAGAGTTGAACCTATGGCCTTTTGAGTACTAGACAAGTGTTCTGCTACTAAACTGCAGCCACACCGTAAGTATTACATAACCCTCCTTAGGTTAATGTTCATGAATGTGTATGCCATCTGACACTATTTCAAGTTCCCAACCTTGATTCTCAAATCAATCCATGGGATTAGAAACCCTAAAATCAATGAAACAAACAAAAAGCAGGATCATTGTTTGGAAGCAGTGAGTGGCTCATCACTGGAAACATCAGTGTGATTCTTACACTCAGTGGGAGAATAGATCTGATGACCTTGAAATGTCCTTCTGACTCCTTAAAGCAGGATTATTTCTTTTTTTTTATAATTTTTTATTATTTATTCAATTGTGCGCGTGTATGTGTGTGTGTGCATATATGTGTATGTGTGTGTAGAGTCACGGACAAATTCGGGAACCACGATGGACCGCCTCCTCCTTGTTTATTCTGCCTTGGGATTCACAGGCTGCCCCTGCTTCCGCCCGGCGTCTATACGTGGGGTCTAGGATCTGAACTCAGTACCTTCTGGATGTAAGGCAGAAGGCTTAACCCCTGAGCCACCTCTCCAGCCCCAAAGCAGGATTATTTCTTAATGTGGAAAATATTGATAATGAACTTCCTGGCAAGCAGAGATGTTTGAAAGACCCCCATGCCATGGAAGAAGTGGCAACTGGGTTTAGAAGTGACTTGTACTTTATCTGATCAGTATCCCAGTGAAATGTTAACTCAATTTAAGGAGAAATGGAGTAAAGTCTTGCTTAGATGATCCATCTGTTAGTATCAGGAAAAAGGTCCATACCCTTCCGTGCATATTGAGAGGATGTTGTCATATGTTGTGGTTATTCATGATAATCACTGTTTTAAAAAAATGATGGCTTTGCTGTTCATGAATTAAACAAATCAATGGCACACATAAAGGTTCTAATAAGTCGGGATATTCAGCTTAAAAAATTTAAAAATAACTTTAAAATATCCTCTCAATAAGATGGTGTATGTTTGATATCTTAATTTTAAAGCATTTAATATACTAATAGTACCATTAACATGAGGAGGCTCTGATATGAAGATCTGTGTTCCTGAAAAACTCTTATGTTTAGTTTTGAACCCAAACATAACAGGATTAGGAAGTGGGAATGTGATCAGCTCCTCAGGGCAGAGAAGCCTCATGAATGAGGCTATTGCCCTTGAAAAACAGATCTAAAGCAGTAAGTTACACATTTCAAGGGACAATTGAGAACTGAGCCTTTAGACATGCCTGTGAAGAATTCTTTAGCTAGGAAAAGGCTCAGAGTAAGTCTGTGGAAGATTATCTCATTGATGTGGAAAGATTCAGTCCACGGAGTATGTGACCATTCTCTTGGCAGGTGTGTAAAATGGAGGAAGACCTGAGTGGTTTTGACAGACTGGCCAGAAGGTATGATTTTGTCCTTGCCAATCTCTTAGCTGGTCTGTCCTATCAATATAATGTGACCAGTTCCCTATTGTAACCTGAAATCATAATCATGAACTAACTCCCTAGATACAGGGCATCTCCATCCATCCCCCTGTGGGTGCCCAGATAAGATATGTCATCTATGCCAGGCAGTGGACACTGGCCAAACCCTAAAATTACTAACATCTTCAGATATGGATAAGTATTTGGTATTGTCATAGAAGGCAAATGTACTAGGAAGGTCCATGAGGCCAAAATTCTTCTTTCAAGTCAGCAGAAAGAGTGTTTTGATTGCTACAGTAGGTTTCAGTTCCTGAACCCTACCTGGTCTCATACAAAATGAAATGTTCTCCTCACAGAAGAAATGAGCCATTTGATCTTTGCCACATCCATTTCCCATGTTTCGTTGCTACCTATCTTGTCCTCATCAACAGAGCATCAAGAGATCTGCTTAAATGTGGACATGAGATTCTGGAAAGTTTCAGATCTGACTGGTCATCTCCATGCTGTCCAGCAACCTTGTACTGGCAGCAGCTCCTTGTGGGCAAAGGACCCATTTGGAAAGCAAGGGGTCCTCCATTTGATCATAGCATCAGTCCAAACCAGAAATAAATCCCACAGTCTTCTGCATTTGTTGGTACCAACTATATTAGCAAAACAGGTGTAGAGGTGAGGAGGGAATTGTGAATTCTTCATATTGGCCTGCAACAAAACTGCTTTCTCTGTGATGTATCCACGGTCCATCCTGCTCCTCAGAAAAGGTAGAAGTAGGGCAAGTTGCTCCCAAAAAGCTTTGAAAGCACTGGCCAGCCCCACAGATAGGTTCTTTCTAGCATGTCCTCTACAAAAGAATCAATTTTAGTAACTAATATCTTTAGGGTTCTCTATTCATTTTCTAAAACTCCTGAGAGTTCTAACATTTGGGATAGGATGCATGGTTGATCTGGAACTGGGGCCACCACGGTAGGCAAAAAGAATTGAAGTAAAAAATCTTGGTTTTGAAAAATAACTTGCTGACTGTTTTATTTCAGGGATTTAATCCATTGAAAACTTTACTGGCCCTAAAATGGACTACATCTTAATGAAAAAACATATGCTCTGTGATACATTTAGCACTTGTAAAGCAATGACAAAATGCCACCCAACTTCCAGTACATATGACTATGCAGGCAACTTGTTTCTGTAGCAAATAGTCAATGTTAGTACAATAGTATATATAGAGTTAAATACTATCTTCAGATTTTGACATGTTTAGTTGCTAGAGAAAAATGTTTAAGAAACCTTTCTTCCTTCAAGATTAGAACCACATAATGCATATTTTGGTGAATACTAAATGATACACTTACATCAGAATTAAATCTCAACTGGCAAATGTTGCATGATATGATTTGCTTTCTCCGGTGAGGAAGAGGAACCCCGAATGTATGATTTATTACTGCTTTCTGAATAGGGTCCATCTGTAATGAGAAAAAAAAAACAAATAGAAATAAAGCTTGTCAGTTCCATTGGAATGTTGCCGGTTTCATTAAAGAGCCAATCGGTACAGCTTCAATCTCCTGCTCACATTGTAAAGAACATTTTTATTCTAAGAAAAGGCATTTCTTTCTTGGAAAATAGATAACAATAAGCCTGAAGCGTGGTATGATAAGAAGATGATAAATGTTCCCATTAGAGTCTGCACACTAAGTGCTTTTCTCATTTACCATCAACAATTGCCACAGTTTGATAATCCTTACATATAATTAAAGGTTTATCAACACTCAAGTTCTTGCTAGTGAGAGCAGTCTCACACAGGAGCTTCTTAAATCCATGGTCCCAAATGAACTTTAAAACAGTTAATCAACTATGAAAATAAATTGCACAGTATTATCCATCTTTATCTGTGTTTGGTATCTTTTAGATCCTAAAAATATAGTGTGTGAACACTAGTTCCCAAGCCCTGGCACACAGAGAAGCTAATGAGGTAACTTAGCAATCCATATTGACCACCTGCTGTGTGCTACATGCTAATTTCCATGACCTCATCTGGGTGGAGTGAAAAAGTTTGGGGAGATGACAGTTATCTCCCCAGAACAAGATGAGTCAAACAATGGTCCTTGCCAGCACAATCCTAGGAGCTATACCCATGTCCTGACTGTCCAATCTGATCTCCTTTTTAGCTCTTATGTAGGTTCTTTAGTCATCTGTATCCATTTCTTAAAGTTGGAATGAGGTTGAACTCTGTGTCACAATATAAATCAATGGATATTGAACACTGCATGTTCTATGATCTATGATGTGCCATTCGTGAAGGTAAAGGACAATATGAACTGCATACATTGTTAAAGATAGTTATGGTTAATAACCATTTGTCACATAGCCTAATTTCTTAAAGATTTCAATGTTATAAACACACATAACACAACTATCCATAACTTTTGTTCATTGCCTGTACACTTAGAAATTCTTCTTTAATAGATTTTAGTCTTACTGTACTAATCCAGAATGAATTTAAACTTACTGTGTAGCTACTGCTGGTCTCAAACTCATAATCCTTTTGTCTCAGTTTCCTACTTGATCAGGTTACAGGTGCCACCACACCTAGCTAAGAACTCTACACCCATGATGTATTTGCAGATCTAAGTTTCTTCAGTATTTCTTCTTGAATTGAAGGGATGGCACAGTGAAATTTAAGAAATAGTCTGAGAGATGTTGCCTCATGTTCAGTTTCTATTACACATTATACTTCACTAATTCTCCTAAGCTGATCATTAATAAAGTCCACATTATCAGAACTGATTAATTGGTCATCTTTGGTGGTAGATAGGAGAAAGTCTCCATGCCTCTACATTTTCCTAAACAACACTTTATATTATTAAACACCTTACAGGTACTAAGGACTGAGCTTGGTGTCTACAGATGTATCAATACAGTGAGTGCAGTCAGTTTTATCCCCTGCCTTCCTTTAAAGTGGGAATCCGAGTTGGCTGCGATACTACATACCTGTAATCCCAAGGTTAGAGAGGTAGATGAGGGGGAAATCAAAAGTTTGATATCAGTATAAAGATCATGTAGTGAAATCTTGTCTCAAAGTTAACAACAACCACAAGAAAATCTGGTATGAACCCTGATCCAGAATCTGAATGACATTTAGGCTGTCCCTGTGACTTCTAGTCCCTTCCAACCATCAATGGATGATAGGGTCCCCACCACACATGCTGTGGAACTAACGTGACATCTTAATATTTTCAACAAGGATTTTTAATAACAAAATTCACCAATGCTCAGTGCTCAAGCCTATGAGAGCTGAGGAAGGCACAGTCACAGCCCATGAGAGCCTAGGGGAGGGGTGTGGCCACACTCCTTTCACCCACAGCATTTGCATAGCCTGGATATTTCCCTTCTGACTTTATTTTATCAGGCTCTGCCTTTAACTCCTACCCTGAGGACCTGAAATTGCGGATCTGTTCTCTGCCACAAAAATTCATGTTTTCTGTATGGCAGACCAAATAGAGCATCTTGTGCATGCGTTCCTGGCATTTTCGCTTGTTCTGTATGTTCACAGAAACAGTATTGTGGAGTGTGTGTGTCATGTGTCATCTCCCATGTGCTTATAGTTCAAGCATGTTGCTGTGGGTATTGGTAGCTTGTTCCTTTGTATGGCTACATCACACATGGTGGATGTTTGAACTGATGGCTTTAGTTCTTAAATCTTTTTTTTAATTTTTTTATTATTTATTATTTATTCAATTATGTGTGTATGTGTGTGCACGTGTGTGTATGTATGTGTGTGTGTAGAACCTCGGAAGAATTCAGGAACCATCATGGACCGCCTCCACCTCCTCCTTGTTTACTCTGCCCAGGATTCACAGGCTCCGCCCTACCAGGACCAGAAACGCAGGCCGCCCCCGCTTCTGCCCGGGTCTAGGATCTGAACTCAGGACTTTCCGCCTGCAAGGCAGAGGCTTAACCCCTGAGCCACCTCTCCAGCCCCTGGCTTTAGTTCTTAATGAGCTAAAAATCATTCCTAAATTGAATTCAGGGTTTTTATCCAAATATGAGACAGGGTCTCCTTCCTTCCTTTGAGTTGCTGGAAAACAGTAGTATCAAAGTCCACAGGACCTGTGACAGTAGTATTCTTCATATAGACTTTTCTTCAATTTCTTCAAATATACTGACCAGTTTCCTTTTCAACCAAGCTTTGAAAATTTCATCAACCCCCTCTTCACTCCCAATTTTACAGAATGGGAAAGAGTTTGAGACAGTCAATGGCCACACAGACAGCTTGCCTTCTGCTTCCTAGGTCATTCCTTCTACTCTTAAAATTCCTACTACTCTTCAACACCCACAGAGATAATTTCCCTTGTAGTCATCAACTCCAGAGCAAAGATACTCTGCAAACACCCAGTGCAGAGTTTTTTTTTTTTTATCATATACTGGTGAGCAAGGTATTATTTGGGTCTTTCAATAGCACAGGAAAGCAGTAACCACATTGAATCCAAATTTGCGTGGGAGGCATTTTGGAAGCAGACACTTCATGCAAATGTGACATATTCTCGAGATTAAATTCTTTTGTTTGAATTGAATGATGTTCTGATCACCATGGCTATAAAATCAGATTTCAAAATGCAAAGTGGTGTGTTCTTCTTCAGAGATAATTTTATTTCTCAATATACTTCAGAGGAAAAAAATTTACTTAACTATATCTCAAGGATGAACTTCACAAGACACAAATTTACCAACCAAAGTGATTGTTTTCTATAATTTTAGGAATCTCATGTAACAAAATAACTAAGGCTTACCACCTTCATTACTGAAAATTAATAATTATATGCATTTATTCATGACTGTTTACAGTAAGTCCCTGTGAAAGGCAATGGTCTATAAACTAACAACCTTTCCTGATAAGTACTACATGTTGTGCAACTACAATAGTAGCAACTTACAATAGTAAGATATGGGGACTTTCACAACAGTATTTGGTCATTTTCCCTGAAGTTATGAATGTTTGCCATCAAAATTAGACATTTAGAGTATTAAGGAAGGTTACATGTGTTGTTTTTCACATAAAACTGGAGATCTTGAAAAATGATCAGATCTTATTGTGTATGCATGTATTATTATCAATGTTCTACAAAATCAGTCTTAAGGGTGGCCAATATGTGTAAGAAGACAAGAAAAATGGGGTCCTACAGGGAATCAACATCCTAATGTAGATGTTCACAGTGCCTAGGAAAAAAATTAAATCACAAAGCCATCTGCCACAAATATGTTTTAATTCATGATTTTTACAATCAAATGATTGCTCTCCTGGTTTTAAATATGTAGCATGGTTGTTCAATGAAAACAGTTTCAAAGCTTCTGATGGCAGCAAAAAAAAAAAAAGTCATTTTTGAAGACAGGAATTAAGCATTCAGGTTTCCAGGTAATATGCAGGACACTGAACTACAGTTGTAACATACAGAAATCACAAAGACCGAAACTGAAAATGATTGTGTGTGAACAAAGCCACACAACACTAAATTAAAAGCTTAAAAAAATTGTAAAAATCCAATTGGTCAATTGTAGCATATTTGTCCTATTTCTGAAGGGTGAAATTTCTAAACATAACTCCAAGACACAAACAAAGAGGAAGAATGGTATATGACCTATTGATATGCTTGCCCTGTCTGTGGACCAAAATTCAATTTCAAGCTCACCCTATGACCTTATTTAAAGCCAAATGAAAACGTTTCTCTTCATTTCAGACTTAAGGACCTTTGCATTTCTATCTGAGGCCTAAGTTTTCGCCACCTTCCCTTTGGGCTTTGTGCAGAATGAATCTATAAATGAGAGAGTAAGGGCTTGTCCCAAGGGCTACCACCACTGTGGGGTTGTCTGTGATAGATGTCCGTCACCTTTGTGTGCACAAGAAGCTTAACCCTGACCTTACCTTTCCTGCCCTGAGAGGTCTCTTCTCCTCCTGTTCTATTATTGTTGTGGCTTTCATATTTTAACCAGAAAATGAGAACTTAAATGCCAGGAAGTTTGAAAGTCTAGAAATGTAAAGGTTGCCCCTCCCGCTGATATTTCTATATAACAATCACCAGCAGCAATCATTCTAAAGGTTACACTCAGGGACACAAGCAGGGTGCTTGATGCCATGAGCAAGAATTTTCATCCAAGCTTCAAAAAGAGTTCTTCTTGCCCCCAACAATGTCATAAGACTAGTCAACACAGAGCCAGCTGCACACAGAAACTCTCCCTGGCATTCTTGGGTATCTTGATGTACCTTTATTCCATATATAAGCTAGCCACAAAGTTGTGGGTTCTTGTGATCTATGCAGGTCCAATAAGAACAGACTTCAAGAAAGTACAGCTCTTCAGAGTACAGGGTATTGCAAAATATGTCAACCACAACTAGGCAAAGAGCCAGAAGGAAGAGACCCCATGGTGAGCTTTGGGCTTGTTCTCCAAATAATCGATCCCAGTGGAGGATTCACTCCAGTCATGATTCTGAATTTTAACTAAGATTTCATCATGGACACTTCATTGTTGGCATTGCTGGGCATCTGAATTAATTGGGTTTCCAGCCCTTTGAATCTAGAGGATGAACTGAGGTAACTTGTTTCCATGCCCCATTCTGGGGTCATGTGATTTAATGTCTCTAGTGCTGGGTCTTTACTCTAAGTCATCCCATGAGCACACACTGCTATGCGATCTCAAGAGTTTCCTCTTGATTAGGGAATCCCAAAATGTTGGGGATTAAGTCACCTCCCAAGAACAGA
This sequence comes from Typhlomys cinereus, assembly GCA_023101885.1. NCBI lineage: Eukaryota > Metazoa > Chordata > Mammalia > Rodentia > Platacanthomyidae > Typhlomys > Typhlomys cinereus. Next base: position 1,732,001 of record JALPQD010000302.1, on the reverse strand, counting down.
AAACAAGGGGAGTCAAGTGTTTGATTATGCAACACCTGTACATTTTGTCCATTTGAAAGCAGTTTTAGAAGCTTGCAGTCATGAGTCCTTACACCGCATTAGAGAGGAGGACCCAGAGGGAAGTTTGACATGCACACTAAAGGATATTCCAGGAATGGGGGAGCATTGGGAGGAAGAGGGGGGAAGGAATGGGGAAAAGGGGGGAGTGAGCAAAGGGATCCAGGGAGGGGTGGAGGGAGGGAGGGGAATGGGGTACTTATCAACTTTGTATGAGTGGAAGAAATAAATAAAAAAAAAAGAAAGTTTGCAGTCTAACTCAGAAAACATATTTCCTTTTAAATTAACTACATAATAAAAATATTCATTTATCATTTGTTTTCCTATTCATTGATTAATAGATGGTGTTTCCCTAAATAATCAGACCCTAATTTACCTACTGTTGAACATTTCATTTACCACAACTTCAAATGGCACTATACTGGTCAGCTCTATGTGGACAGCAATTCCTAAGCGCCAGGCATCTAACAGCCAGGAGTAATGGCAAGGACTGCATTCTGCCCTGTCCTTCTATTGACAAAGCTGGTAAAGAACAGAGCTGAAACAGCCTAAAAATTCTACCTGCCAATAGAGGAAATGATAAGTAATCAGAAAGCTATGCGACAGAATACTGTGCAAGGCACTCGTTAAATACTTGTCAGCCCAGAGAGAGAACACAGTATGAAATATGTTTTATTTCCCATGCACAGTGTGGATATGATGTCTGTGCATGTGTGGGTAAGGGCGCACACACATACTCATACATGTGGGGTCCCAAAGTTGGTGTTAGGAATTTTTGTCTGTCATTCTCCATTTTTACTAATAATCCAAGATCTTTTAGTTGAACCCAGAGCTCACTAACTGACTCGGAGAGCTAGCCATCTTGCCTGATGATCCCCTATCTTGGCTTCCCAAGTGCTGGGATTAAAGGCCGTCACCATTCCTTCTCAGCTATTACATGGCTTCTAGAAGTCTGAACTCTGCTCCCCATGCTTCTGAAGCAAGATTCATTTCCACTGACCTACCTTCCAGAATCTGGAATAACTGTAATATGCAACAGATCCTACAACCATCAAAGGTTTTGATGTCCTACCCCAACATCAACTCTGAATGTATTAAGTTGATGGCTGCAACAGCCATCTTGCAGGAATGGGAACAGGGAGACATATTAAAAGTCTCTACATGAGGTAAGAAACTATAGACTCATGGCATGATTTTTTGAATAAATAAAAAACTACAAAATAAGTTGGAATTGCTACATAACTTTAAGAGCACTTGAAAGGTATCCCAACCACTTCCAAACAATGGGCCTTACATGAACCCTGATTCTATCTCTATAAGATAGTGCATGAAAAATAAAACTGCCATCTTTTTAAATAAGACTTTATATTTTAGTTTTAATCATTGCAGCATGGTTATGCAATTCATAGTTTTTTCTCTCCCCTCTTTTGTCTTCCTCTCCCTCCCTTCTTTTGTGCTATGAGGAATTAAACCTATTCCTCATACATCCCAGGCATATACCCTGATATATTTTTAAAACTACTGTCATTTATAATCACATACTAACACACACAGTGATGAAATACTTTTCCAGCTGAGGTTTGTGGCCACAGAAACCAAGTACTTGGGGGTGAGTCTTGGGGATGAGTGGCTAAGAATGCAGATGAGAACAGCTCAGTCGTAAGCTGATAACTGTGGAAGCCGAGGGGACACATGGCCTTTATTATCCCTTTCTCTTCTCACTTGAGTTTATCATATGCCATAATAAAAAGCTACTTATCACACACTAATCATAAACTCCCTGAGTTGTTTGTGGATTTATGTACAAATTATGCAGCCAGATGACAAGGAAGGGTCCATACTCAGTTCCTAACTGTCATTGCCTTTGGGAGATGGAAGGATGGGACCATTGCAGTAGCTAATGAGGTCTATAGTTACATCCATAAAATTTCATTTAAAAGGAACATAGCAACTGTAAGCAGATGTGACAAATGCAGCAATAAAATTCTGAGTAGCATGAATGTGCATTTCTGTTATAATATTTATCACATTTGAGCTTTTTAAAAAATCTTATAATGTCAATCACTCAGTATCACACTCAGAGCAAAACGGTTTGGGAAGATACTTTATTATCTTTCCCATAAGGGTTACAGAAGAGGGAGGGAATTTAACAGGAAATTTCAATCATCTTGAATCAAGGCGGAGCTATGCACAGGATAATAGGGAGGGAAGTGTTCAATGAAGGTACATGAAGTCTCCTGCTTCCTGATAAATATAAGTAGGATGTATGACATGCGCATGCCATACACATACATTGCAAAAGAAATAAAAATAGGGACTGCAGAAATGACTCAGGTTAAATCTTTGCTTCACAAGCAAAAAACAAAACAAAACAAAACAAAAAAAACCCTGAGTTCAGATCTGAGGTCTCAGATAAAAATGCACAGCAAAAATAGCAGCAACCTATACTTGTGGTTCTGGAAGTTAGAACCTGAGAAACTCCAGAACAAAGCAATAAGGAAGTAGAGCAATCCAGGATGCTTTCCAATATTACCCTTGGCCTCCACAGGCCCACGTAGTGCCTTCTTCTATATAAACCCATACATACATACACCCTCCCCCCAAAAAAGAGAAGAACAGTCTTTGAGCAGTTTACATCCTCTAACACCAGTTTCCCCCACTCACCCAGGTCTCCCAGGTTCATCTTCCAGTAGCTTTAAAGACTCAACCTAGCCCTCTTCCTGAGAACTGTCACCTGACTTCCCTCCACTAGGCAGGTCCTCCCTCCACCAGGCAGGTCCTCCCTCTACTACGCATGTCCTCCCTCCACCAGGTAAGTCCTCCCCCCAACACTAGGTAGGACCTCCCTCTACCAGGCAGGTTCTTTCCCCCTCTAGGGAAGTCCTATCCCCACTAGGCGAGTTCTACCATTCATTACCCACTGAAGATGTTGCCTAACTTACATAATCTCCTAACATGACCGAGTTTAAGCTGGACTCCTTCTCGCTATTCTTTGTAACCAGCAATTATCCAGAGAGGTTCATACTTGGCAGAAGCTAGATACCAGCAGATAAAGTTTACGAAGGAACTGAAACAGGTTGGTGTGTCATGTGAGAAAAAAGGCAGCACCATATTATTATTGGTACAAAATCTACATTCCCAAGGAAATCCCAGGAGGTGAAGAGAGTTTACTGAAACCAAAAGCATATGGGAGAATGGTGGATGAAATGAAACACAAGTTACTAAATCTGAAAATACAGCCAGAGACAACCAGCTAACAAAATCTTATAATGTCATTTTCTCATCTAAGGAACACAGCTATATGTCATGGGTCAAAATCACATCTTTTTTTTCCTATAAAACCTATTGAATAAAGTTATTTTGCATCGTGGCCCTTTAGTTAGATGAGGAGAAACTGATTTAACTGATAAAACTTGAGTGAACAAAAGTGATTGAATGTATTCAAGGACTGCAGACTTGTCCAAGTTAAAGATAGGATTCCCTGACAGTGACTTTCTGCCACAGTGATGTGTTTGAATGTTCTGAGTAGATTCATGAAGAAAACTGTGGAAAGCTCACAGTAAGGTTGGTGAATGAGAGGGCATCTTAGACATTTTTCCTCAATTTCTGTATTTGAAAATTGCTTCCGGCCAGATCTTGTAGCCCTGGACGTTCCAGGTACCTGCACCCCATTCTGCTTAATGGAAATGTGGAATTATTGCCTACGAATTCTCAGTATAGCTCTGGAACAGAGTCTAGAAATAGTATGCATTTTGGAAATTCCAGTGAGGGAGAACATGATTTGACCCATGTTCATAACTCAGTGGTTCTCATTATTTCCTGGAAGTCTATATTTAAACTTTATTGCAACTTCCCATGGTATAAATGAGAAAATGTCTCAGAAAATAGAAATGTTTAAAAAAAGGTGCGATTACTAGGCATTCAGAAATGTTTAACCAACTGAACAATGTTATTGTTTTATTCAAAGAGTGATGCGCTGGGGTTAGAGATATGGATCAGTTAGTATAAATACTTGTTGCATGATGATGAAGACCTAAATTAGGTCTTTAATACCCACTTTAAAGATCTGTGCATAGTGAGTGACACATGCTCATACTCTCTGAAGAAGGAGGTAGGAGACTCACCAGGGCCCAGGCCAATCAAACAACCTAGTCAAATTGGTGAGTTTCACACTAGTGAGAGACCTTGTCTCAAAAAGCAAGGCATATCAATCCTGAGAAACAACACCTAAAACTGACCTCCAGTTTCTATCTACAACATACATGTGCACACATGTGTCCACAGGATCATATGCACACACATGAACACACACACACAGCACACAAACTATTGTTGCCTGACAGTTCTAACATATGCTGTGGAGAAGACTCTGGTGCTTAGATTCTTGGAGGCTAAAAGTCTTGTCAACTGCATGCATAGTCTTATTTGATTCATGTTTTAATCAGAACCCTGTTTCTTGTATGGCAAAAACTCCTTCAAATTCAATGACTGCCTGTGCTGTGTTTGCACTAAAGAAATGCACTGAGGGATTTCCTGATCTTTAGCTCAGGCTTCTGGGTAAGGACTAGGTAACTAAATCGCTAATTCCACAAGTGGGATTTCATTTCCATGGACTGTACCAAGGAACATGTTATTATTTAAGAATACATTGTAGAAATGCATGTAAAGTTATCTAAATCAAAAGTTCATACTGCATCTGACTCCTGGTTAGGTACACAATAAGGTAGGGCTTTGGAACCTACTGTTCATTGATGAAGAAATAAAAGTGAAGACAATAGATTTTTGAAGGAAAAATACAAATAACTAAACTTCAAGGATTTTCTTTCTTTCTAAAAGATTCCAGTTTGCCTTTCAATGGTTGGATTTCTTTTATAAAATTGTAGAATATATGCATTGAGTGATTTTTAATACTGGCTTCAAAACATACAACTTGAAATTCTTCACTTAATTCAACTTTAACATTTACTTAAAGAAATATATTTTTGGGAACAGGATTTCACTGTGTGATCGTGGCTGCTTTGAACCCTGAGTCTTCCGGCCTCAAGTTCCTGAGTACAGGGATTACGGATATATGTCACCACACCCAACTACTATTAAAAATAAAGAAGGCAAGTAAGTATGTGTATTTCCAAATACTACTATAAAATTCACTGAATATGGGGTGGTTAGAACAAAAGATATTTATTACATCATGGTTCTAGGGAGCAACTATATCACTCCCTCCTCATTTTTACATCGCATTTGTTCTGCACATCTCTGGGGCAACCTTTCTCATATTTATAATGATTTCATTCTTAGTGGACAAGGGACCAACTTAGGGATCTCATTCAAACATGGTCACATGTGCAAAGACCATGTTTTCAAACAAGATTCCACTCTGAAGTATCAGGGGAAGAATACTTAAACTTATTGAGAGAAATGATCATCTCAAAGAAATGTATGATAAATATCTAGAGATACCTATATGATTTTCTTCAGGCACTGATTTTTACAATATCTTAGTCAAAAGTAAAATTCAAATTAAGATTATTCTTCTTGTCTAAATTGCCAAAAGAGAAAAAGTTAATAATCAATAGATCAGAAAAGATGCTTCTTTCCAACATAGTAAATTTCTACCTGAGGTTTTATTTATTGATCTATCTATCTATCTATCTATCTGCCTATCTATCTATCTATCTATCTATCTATCTATCTATCTATCTATCTATCCACCTATCTTTCTGTCTATCTATGTATTTATGTCTCCAAAGAAGAAAGAAGAGAAAGAGTTTGTGATAGTTAAATTTAGTTATTGACCTGTGCTTCAGGCTGAGCTCTGGGCATAGTTATGAAGAATTGGCAGTTAACTTGAGCCCTGGGCAAGTTTGCAGGAGATTGTCTGATTGGTAGGGAAGGCCCACCTCACAGTGGGTGGAACTAGGACCTAGGCAGGTGAATAAGAAGGACAGAACTGGTTAAGGAAGTTGGCATTCTTCCATATACTTGGACAGACATGCTGGTCTGGTAAGTAAGGATTGTCCCTCTCTCAACAGTCCTATAGATATAAGGGTTGATGTGACCAGCTACCTTGGTCCCTGGTATTGGTGTGGACTAGCCTGCAAAGTTGGATTAAGAGCTTTAATCAGTAATCTTAAACAAGAATAAAAACCTGTTTGGTCATGAATTTATGAAAAACAAGGAAGAGTAACTACTACAAAGCTCAAGGAATTGATACATTAGATATGATATGAATAAAAACAAAAGAAATTGTGCAATAGTTCAGCGTTAGGAACCAATCTTAAGGTATTTTTGAAATGTTAAAAAATTAAAATGGTGACTTCTAGAGTAAAATAAAGCAATATCACATTAATATGAACTATATACTAGCAAATCTATTGTTTCTTCTTTTTGTTTAGATTCCAAAGACAGAAATTATGAGTGAAATGTTTTGAAATATATTTTCCTTTTGTTTCTTCATCAATTTGTTTGTATAGTTGAGTTTAATGCCTTTGGGAAAGTCTGACGAGATATAGGACCTCATACAATTCTAGAAGTGGATTAGTACCCAGAAAGCCTTCTGGATTATTGCCCAATCTTATTCCGCCTAAGTTTTCTGCTTCTTGATTCTCAATGTGACCAGCTGCCTTGTGCTCCTATTGCCACAGTCTTGAAACCCCATGAAATTTGCTCTTCCTTTCTTTCCATGATGGACTAAGTTCTTTTACACTGTGCTTAAATAATAGCTTCACAGGTTGTTTCTTATAGGGATTTTATCACAATTTGTGGAAAATGCAACTGATGCATGCAAATATGTCTCTATGTGGAGGCATGCATTGTATGTATATGAATGTACATTAATCATGTGTAAATTTATCTCTTAATATGTGTCTTGCCAGAAAAAAAACTCTTGCTATTTGTAATTTGGCATCATCAAGTTTTTTCTATTATGTATTTGAGTGAAATGTGAGATTTTCTTTAAATATTCTGCTGCTTCCAAAGAACTCATTCACTAATTTATATCATGATCTCCCACCACAGACAGCCTGCATATCTCTTTCTCTTGACTGCTGACGTAGAATGGAAACCACAGGGACACTTTCCTCAGTCACTCACCTCCTTTCTGAAGAAGCCCAAACTCCATGATCAATACTTTGCTCCACCAGACATTTGCCGGGCAGCACAGGCATGGAGGCGATGCCTGGCAGATTCCAGGAAGATTTCCTTCCCTTTGTATTTGTTAAGACTCTTTCCTTTCTCCAGTCTTTAGTATTTATTGATTTCCTATAAAATTTCTACCTTTACTTCAAAATGCAGTATTTTCCAAGGAGACTCCAGTAGTCTCTGAGTGGGCCAGGCTAAATTCTTATCTTCTTAGATTTTACATATCTGAGTATTTACTGTGTTATGAACTACTTGCTATTCAAAGCAAAAATGTTCATAGTCACATACCAAATTTAAAAAACAGATGTGTGTTTTATTTATCTCTGAAAAACCAGTGCCTGACCACAGAAAGTACTCAATAAAGATTTGTTGTTGAAGAAGATAGAGAATTAATAATATCCTGTCTTCTTTGACTGTCAATTATTCCAGAGAGAAAGAGCTGGTTTAAGATATAATTGTTGGCTAGAATGCTGTGTAACTTCGCAGAACAATTTTATTGTTATCAGAGGGTATCAATGTTTAGGAGACTTGTTTCCCACTAAACAGCCAATTAAAACCACAAAACTCATAAGCTGACACTTAAAACAAGCTGACTATTCTCAACCCTGATTACATATAGGAATGACATGGAGAATTTATTGAAAGTGATGAGCAGAATTCCCAAACAAGGCTCATTCACTTTAGGAAAGATATCTAGCATTGTCACTCGTTGATGAGCTTGCTTCATGGATGCTTCATAGGTACCACTATGTTCTCACCAAATGATCCTATGAAAAACAAGCATTGTTTTCACCTTACAGAAACGGAGAGCAAGTCCGCAGGAAGGATTTGCCCTGGTCGCTGTCATTACCAGGCTTCTCCATGATTCAGACCAGGCTAATTAAAATCCAGTGTTTATCTTATATACCTTACTCACCCTCAAAAGGTCAGTAACTTTTGAACTCCAGCTGAAGACTTAGTTTAAATTTGGGGCCTGGAGGGTGGCAAATAAATAGGCAGAAATAGATGCAATGACTAAAATAAGAGCCAGACTGATTTAGAAAACGAAGTGAGAATGACTTTGAATTAACAGGACATTGTAAAGTTTCCACAGTTAACTTGTTTTTATGGCACGTAGGATACTTTTCATCCCAAAGAATTGTTGAAACCACTTTCTTCCTCCAGTATTTTTCTCTGCTGTGTCTGTGTCTCATGTCTTAACTAACTGTAAAGGAACTAATGGGTACTTGAAATGAGGTAGAAGGCTATACCAGTTATAATAAGGACTGAATAGTTAGTGACATGATCTGACTTGTGGAGTTCAAGGAAGGAAGAATAAAGGGTGTAGAAGATTGCAAGGATTCCAAAGACCAATTATGTCCATGTGCATCCCAAAGGAAAGGAATCTTACACTTTCTACTTGTGTGTGTGTGTGTTTCACATGTGTGTGTAGGTGTGAGTGTGTGCATGTTTCACATATGTGTACATGTGTGTGTGTATGTGTGTGTGTACAAGAGGGCACTTGAGTATGTCTGTCTGTAGAGGCCTCAGTGTGACATTGGGAACCATCCTCGTTTCTGTTTCTTGTTGTGCTGCTCTGGTGTTTCCTAGGTTCAACTTTCTAGGGCCATCGGCATTTTCACCCCACATTTTTACATGTGATCTGGGGATATCACCTCGGGTCTTTTTGCTTAAGACGCAAAGGCTTTTTTAACCTCAGAGCCATCTCCACAGCCTTACTGTTGAGCTTATAACACTTTGGAAGTCCAACATCTGTAAACATATGTATGAAAGTTTGTAATACTCCAAATACATTGTGTAGGACTGCAGTAGTTTATTGCACAGGTAACTGTGCGAACTACATAGAAGCATACTGATTGAAGTCATTTCGTATATGTTCATGAAGGACCAGCACATGAGGACCCATGGGTTTAGGAGGTCATTTTGCTGGGTTGAATATTACCTGACATATTTTCATACTCTAAGAATTCTTTGTGAAAACTTGTATTATATTGTGCTAAAACTTATATTTTATCTTTTTATCAAGTAAATCATACATGGAAATCAACTGAACAGCTAAAACAACTTCAGAGAAAAATCAAACTTTCCACTCAACATCCCCAGCCTAGCCAATACCCACGATGCTTATTACTGCTGCAAGGATTTGATTTTCCTGAGGATTTGATTTTCCTGTAGACCGATGTCATTGCTCTAAGCAACTGACTAATATGTTGAAATATATGAGCACTAAAAGATGAATCTAACATGTATATGCTCTTCTACAGAAGCAGAAGAGAGAGAGAGAGAGACACATGAAATTTACTGCCACATAGGAAAGGAGTGGAGCCTTTCTCTCCCCAGAGTCGGACGGATACCTCTGCCAGCCGAAAAAATTCTGTTACAATGAACAACATATGCCGTAAAAGTTAACGGCATACAGGTAATATTCCTTTCATATAGACAGACTGAAGTCAGACTAGCAACAAACCATGCTTAAGGTTTGAATATCTTTGAGCTACAGCCCATTTCTTTCCACAGACATTGAAAACCTCAGACAAAACTGTTAATTTTACTTACAGTTAAGTTATCCTACCTTCCTGTATCTTTGTGAGCTATATTTTTACCTTATCAGGTGTAATCACATCAGATGCCCTTCAGGAACCAACTGGTGATCTCGTTTAGGTTTCTTAGTAACCCTTTGCAGATTGTCACTTCAAATCTCAGGCAAACCCTATGCATAACTGCTGTGAAAACAGTGAGCTTCTATTCTGTTTGAGAAGCCCACACTCATGCGATAGTTGTGCCTTACTTTCTTTGAGCTTTTCTTTTCCTCTTAACCTTCCTGTGTCAGTTTATATTAAAATCATATTTTCAAATATTATATTTTTTTCTTTGTGGGAAGAGGAGAAAAGGAAAGAGAAACAGCAAAAGTATGCATGAATGAGTAGAATTCAAAGGGCGACTTTCCTAAGTTAGTTCTTTCTGTCCACCATGTGGGGACTGCACTCAAGCCACCAAGATTTTGAGCAGACACCTTAGCAGCTGAACTAACTCCACGATCCCAACATAGTTTCATTAAACCCTACATCTGCTTCATACTAGTTACTCCGGAAATCCTTCCCTCTGTCAATGCAAGTTTGGCCTGAAGGAGATCGCTACAAGTCTAAGGAGACTCCTCAGTTGTTGAGTGTGACAACTTTCTGCTTCTGTCTCTCAAAACATTGAGAGTCATACTTCAATCTTCATTTCTTTACTCTTTCACATAAATGTCCAAAGTTTTATTACTTGAATACACTGCTGTTATTTTACAACTATGCAGAATACATTTGCACTTCTGTGCTTTGAAAGAGAATTTCAAATCCTCTGCTTAATGTAATATATTTTATTCAATATATTTCTACTTTCATTACTAATATAGTATTCACACTTTAAAATAATCACAATTTTCCAGCTGCAGTAGTCTGTTTTGACTGCGGTCCATCTTTCTAGGTGCTGTTCATGAGTAATAGTAAAGTTTATACTCCAACAATGAGCATTACTATTGTCTTCAGTTTATCATTATTGGTGTCTTCTGAGTGTAACATATTTCTTTTGCTGTGAAGAGTACTTTTAGCTTGGAGCAAACCAACTCATGTTTCTTTTCACTGCTTGAAATTCTTTACTCTTAACTCCTACTTACATAAATCACCATGTCTTCCTAATATTTAATTTTATATTCATTTCCATATAGCTGATATTTTTAAACTTTTCTAAAATAATCCCTGCATTTTCTGTCCTACCTGGTTCATGTTTATAGCTTTATTCCTCTGACATTTCATGTGCAGAAACTAACTACTGACCAGAAATGTAAAAGTTTATATTTGGTGATGATCTTAAGCACCTGTATTTTTGTACAGCTACATTTCCTGTTAGTATTTCTTTAAATATAATTCAAAAATCTTGGAAATAAAAAAGTGCATGCATATGATTGTTGTTCTATTTTCAAATAAAACTAGAGCATTCCAAATGTATTTTAAATCATGAATCCAATGAAAAGTTATTTTGGCCCCTAAAAATACAGTCCCATCCAAAATCCTTTAGTATGTCTTACCTGTGTAAATTAAATTTTGTAGATAAAGGATTACTATTGTTCATATTTGACCATAAAATCTATTTTTAAATAACCAGCCTTCTAGACAGTATTTTAACATGAAGAACATGATTTAGGACCATAGTGCTTCCTCTGAAATCCTCTGGGACCTCAGGGAGAGCTAGTTTTCTCTTCTTGGAATATGCAATTCCTTCCATCATGAAAATAATACATGACAGTTAAAGCTGCATTTTATCCTTTCTCTGTTGCTCAACTGACTTTGAATTGTGTGTGTGTGTGAGAGACAGAGAGAGAGAAACAGAGAGAGAGAGAGAGAGAGAGAGAAGGCACTGTGTGTCCCTGTGGAGGAAAAATGGTGGCTTTAAGAATCATCCTAAATTGCTTCTACCTCCTTTTTGCTTTGTTCTGGGATTTCTTAGACTCTGCCAACCTGGGCCTGAAGTGAAGGCTGTACCATTTTCACCTGGTCTTTTTGTGTATGACCTGGGATCCAAACTCAGTACCTTTTGCTCAGAAGGCAGTTTCTGATACCCTGAGCCATTTCTCCAAACTAACCTTGATTTTTAAAATAAATTTATTAATTTTACATTTTTATATACATGCTCGTCTCCCTCATTCCCCCTTCCTTCTTCCTTCCTTTCTCTCATGCTCCCATCTCATCCCAGCCCACCCTTTCTCCTATCCCTATGTGCGTCCACTAACTTTGCATTTAAATCAAATTTCTACACAAATTCTCCAGACCCTGCTGTATAGTGACTTTGTTTTGTTAAGGATTCTTGGCTCTCAAAAAGAATTTTAAGGCAAACATAAAAAAAGCAATCATAATAAGGAAAGGTATATGCGTGGAAGACTTCTGCTAATTGCCTGGCAGAATGATCCTGCTGCTTTCCACTGCCAATGGCAGCTAAGAAATGCATGTCAGAGATCAAGTGTGGGGTCACACGAATTTCAAACAACTGCAAAATAATCAAAAGAAACAGACCATGTACTGTGTTAGCATCTTGAAAAGACTTGACAACTTACTCATCTGTATCTTTTTCTTTGACACATAGACAACATAGGAGGCTTCTGTTCAGTTGCATCCAACATTCTTAGTGTTTCTGGCTACAACCTTAGCTCCTCCCATACCCACCTTTTCATCCTCCTCAATGAATGATGATATCTGAACTAGGTGAAAAGAGATGTGTGGACATCACAATTATAACCTAAGCAGTCCATGAAAAGGTATGAAGTAAATATAATGCTTTCAGCAAACATTTAAACATTAGAGAACAGACTGTATGGAACATACGAGCAAAACAGTGTGTACGTGCAAATCAGATGAGAACATGCACATCCAACATCCCATAAGCTTCTCAATGGACTACAGCATTTATCTTCTTGTTACTATTTCACAGAAATAAATCAGACATGAATTCAAGGGGTAAGGTCAGTCTGGAAGGAAGAGAGCCAATCACAGAGCCGTGATGATAGTCATGCTAGAAAGCAAAGGTCATGATTCAGCCATTAGCTGAAGAAGTTGGGAAACTTTGACGAGGCATCCTTTCAAGTCAGCGTCATCTATTTGCCATATGAGCAAAGATGGCTAGTTTTTCTCATGTGGGTAACTGGACGGACAATTACAACAATGATAATCACGTGAAAAAATAATAAATTACAGGAAAGTGTGTGGATAGGAAATTAATCAGCTCATTTGGGGGAAAATTGAAGGTTTCTGTGCCAATATCAGGTTCATGAGATATGCAACACATGTGTTGAAATTTAGATACAAGTCTCTGATGATTAAAAATATATGCATTGCTGACACTATTTGCAAGGTCCCAGAAGACAAAGTAAGTAGTGCATTAAACAGAATAGATCTTTGAAAAAAGTTAGAAATGAGAAAACTACAAAGAAATTCCTGGTCAAGCACTGGCATCTTCTTCAGAGAACAGATTAAAGATGTACCTTGGAGAGAAGTGGAGGATGTAAAGAGAACAGACCAAATCCCAGAAAAGGAGGTGAACTAGACGCTACCTCTTTGTGAATCTGTGATGGTGAACAGTCTTCTAAAGAAAACATATGCTTTTGTCCAGAGAGAAAGAAATTTACAAAGCAGTAATGAAATTCCTGAAAATGATAGAGAAAAAAAAGGCAACACAGAGTGTAGATGACCAACCACGACGCATGGACTTTGAATTCAATCTGCAAAAGCTCTTGAGCTAGAGTCTTCCCAGAGAGGCAGCTAGGAAGAGCAAGAGGATCAGAAACGAATGTGCCAAAATGCGGATGCCAGAAGGCTGAACACATGCAGTGAACTTCCAGTCCCTCCCCTTAGTTATCAGATATAGCTCTCATCAACTAAGAATAACCAGGGTGATTGATAGCCCTGAATCTGAGATCAGTTGACAAATCAGCCTCTGGAGCCACCTATCTACCAGCCATTGCTGTGGAAGTGAGAACAGAAGGTCCGGGGTCTGTTTGACATCATACCCATATCCTTTCGGCAGGGTGATTAATACTCAGGAGGCCTTGAAAGTTCAAATGCAGGTTTTCTGCACGTATAAACCTGAGTCTTGTGGTTACAGCCCACACATTCCCAATGCACTTGAAAAATGCCTTTTGGTAGAATAATAGGCACTCTGCAGATGTGAAACTGGGAATCTCCTGAGGCAAGAAAGTCTGCCCAGTTCACAGACAATAGAATGGAAGAAAGGAAATCACTGAAGTGAACATGGCTGTGGTGGGCATTGGACAGCTTCCAACACAGACTCAACACGGAGTAAGCCACAGGACAGGCAGAGCCGCAAGCTCCACTCAGTTGCTGCCACCCTTGTGCACAACAAGCAGTCACCTATTTTTAAGACTTGGAAGTAGTTCTTTCCAAAATTCAACTTTTTTTTTCTGCAAGTTCTCCTTTTTGCCATTTTTCTTTTATGTCCCTTATACTTCTCATTTTCTCTTATTTTCACACTCACAGAATATTTTAAAAGCTCTTTGCTTTGTAATTTCCCTACACAAGTTCATTTAATTTGGTTTACTTATATACATATATATTTTTTTCATTTCTGAGCAGTCTCTTTTCCTTGATCTCATTTTCCTTATTATTTTTCTCCATTGTTTTTCTTTTTTAAATTATGTGCTTCTCTGATGGCCCCTTCTTTTCTCTATATATTTTAGTAATATTCTGATATTATTGGTTCCATATGGTATTATTGTATTTTATTTGTTTTTCTCTTTGCTTAAAAACATAACACCTATTTTCATTTTTTACTACTGTTGTTGCATTTATTTAATTTTGCTTTCCAACTTTCTCATTGTTGAGAACTTTTATTTTCTAATCATTTGCCCTTTTCTAATCTCTCTAATAGCATTACTCTCCACTCCTTTTACTTTTTCACTTACTGACTTCACCTCTATTTTCCTATGTCCTGTTCTCCTTCCTTGCATTCATTCATTATTCATTCGCGTTTCACCCTAAATAATTTGAACCTCATAGAAAAGTCTACACTGGAGCTACCGTATTATGGCCTATGGTAACTGATGATATATAAAGTCTTTAATCAGTATTAACTGTATCTCTGTATCTTGCATAGTTAAATGTTGTTGCTTTTTTTAGCTTATTTTTTCCTGATAGGTACCCTATTCCCCTCCCTCCCTCCACCCCTTCTTCGATCCCCTTGTTCCCTCCCCCCTTTTCCCCTTCCTTTCCCCTCCCTCCCTTTCTCCCAATGGGTTTTTTTCAATGGGTTTTTACATGGGTCTTTTACAATGGGTTTTCTCCTAACCGAGTGGTTCTGTGGACTAAGTCCAAAGTACAGATTTTTAATAAAAAGATCATCAAACAAAACCAGGAGACACACCCAAACCAACAGATGTGCAGACAGCATCACAGAAACATAGAAAATATGAAAGACCAAGGCAGCATGATATTGTTAGAAGATAGCAACCCTTCCAGGACTGGATTCAAGATCCCAAAACAGATAAAATGCCAGGTGAAGATCTGAAGAGGCAGAGTTCATAAACAAGCAGAGGAATTCAATTCGTGATCTGCAGAGGACAGTCAGCAACACAGAGGAAGATGACAGCAATATGGAAGATTAATTTCGGGAGGAAATTATATTTAAAAAAATAAAAATTTTGGAAGAGGAAAACTCTCAACCAAGAAAAGAAGCACAGTGAAAAATACCACAGGTTGGCTTGATCAAACAGAAGAAAAACTATCAAGAACAGAGAAAAAAAAAAAAAAAAAAAAAAAAACAGAAAAAAAGGGTAAGGAAATTTAGCATTTGAACATCAATAAGGAGAAAAAGTAAATTAGAGTGGGATATGGTCAAGAGACCAAAACCTGAAACATCTATAGGATAAAAGGACCTGTGATCAAAAACTAAGTCATAGAGTATATGCTTGCTGGAATTACAGCAGAAAATTATCAAAACTAGAAAAGATGTGGACACCTAAATACAAAAGGAATTTAGAGCCCAAATACATGTGATCAAATAAGAAACTTCCCAAACATGGTAGGCAAAGAAATATTAGCATCTGTAAAAGAAAACTGTCAGCTCAACTACAAAGGTTAACATATCACAATAACATCAAATCTATGATCAGTATACCTAAAAGTCAGGAAAGCATGAAATGATAATATTTAAATCTTGAAAGTTAACACCAGGTGAACAAGCTTACTGCATTTAGCAAAGTAGTCTTATAAAATATAAATAGGGTCATTTCAGGAAGTCATGACCACCAAAGCAATGCTACAGAAAATATTTAAAGGAATACTATGTTCACTAGAAAGAATATATCTCATGACATAAGTAGTTGAACAAGGAGAGCTAAGGCAGAACATTCATGACCAACACAGAAAAAAATAATTAATGTTAATGGGGAAGGTGAAGAAGAGCCAAGAAAAGAATTAATATCATCACAGGAATCAGAAGACATTTCTCACAAACAACTTTAAGTATAAATGACATAAACTCATCAAAAAGAAACACAAACATTTGGTTGGGTTAGATACTATGTCTACCTATCTGTTCCTCCAAGAAGCACACTTGATTGAAAAGATATCCATAGACTAAGAGTCAAAAATGGAGAAATCAACCAATGAAGAAACGCCCAAATTAACCTGTTAAAGTAGATTTCAAATAAAAATTAATTAGAAACAATAAAGAAGGCCTATAAACAAGGAACCATCCCCCCAAGCAGATATAATAGTTGTAAATATATATCCACTGAATGGTTGGGGCCTCCAATTTCATAAAACTAACAATTGACATAAACAGTCTAATAAATTCTGATATAATAGTAGCAAGAGATTTAAATATCCCACTGTCATCTTTATATAGTTATACAAATTAAAAATCAACTAAAAAAGGTCACAGTTAAATTGACCAACAAATTAAATGGACTGAAAGCATCCATAAAAGATGGAATACATATTCTTCTCAGCAACTCAAGGAAACTCCTACAAAATAGACCACATTCTATGTCACAAAGTAAATCTGAATTAATACAAAAGAATGAAAATAGGGGCTGGAGAGGTGGTTCAGGGGTTAAGCCTCTGCCTTGCAGGAGGAAGGTCCTGAGTTCAGATCCTGAACCCCATGTATAGACTCTGGGCGAAGTGGGGGCAGCCTGCGTTTCTGGTCCTGGTAGGGCGGAGCCTGTGACTCCCAGGGCAGAGTAAACAAGGAGGAGGTGGAAGTGGAGGCGGTCCATGGTGGTTCCTGAATTCGTCTGTAGTTCTACACACACACACACACACACACACACACACACACATCCATACACACACTCGCATACACGCACAATTGAATAAATAATAATAAAAAAATTTTAAAAAAAGAATGAAAATAATGTTTCACAACTTATATGTTACCCATAAAATTAGAATTTGATAGCAAGGAAAATATGGAACTATTTATCCATTTAGAGAGTGCGTGCTAGATTCTTGAATGACCAGTAGGTCACAAATAAATTAGAGAGGAAATCAAAAAGTGTCTAAAATCAAATGACAATGAAATCAACTTATTGGAAACTGTGGATTAAAGATAAGCAAGCTTTAAGAAAAAGGTTTATATCTATGAATGCTTTTACTCAAAATTTAGAGATATCTCAACTTAATAACCTAAAGATACACTTCAAGGTCACAGAATAAGCTAAACCTAAATCAGTAGGGGGCAAGAAATAATAAAAATCAAGGTAGAAATTGATGGAATGAAGACTAAAAGAACAATATCAATAAATCAATCAAAAGAAGTTGTATATTTTTAAAGATAAATAATATCTACAAACTCCTACATACCAAAAGCAATAGAGGAACAGCCCAAGTTAGTAAAGCTAAACATATAAAGGGATATTTCAACAGATAGTAATGAAATCCTGATATCCACTAGGGATATTTTGAAAAATTATGCTAAAAATGGGAAAATCTACAGAAAATGGATATATTTCCATATACATACTACTTAACAAAATTAAATTGGAAGATACAATAAAACTTAAATAGATCCATAACAAGCAATAAGATTAAAGGAAAAAATTTAATAAGTCTCAACAAGAAAAATTCCAGGACCAAGTAAGTTCACTGCTGAATTCTGTCAGATATATAAGGACTAATTAACACCAATCCTTGTCAAACAATTCTGAGAAATAGGAAAGCAAGAAATGCTACCAAATGCATTTTACAAAGCCAGTAGTGTCCTAAAACCAAATCAGATAAGGACACAACAAAAGAAAAGTATGGAAAGAAGAATTTCCCTGATAAGCGCAGATAAAAATGTTCTCAATAAAATTCTTAAAAGTCATAATCAAGAACATATTTAAGGATTGACAAGATGGTTCAGCGGGTCAAGGTGTCTGTATTAAACTTGGTGACCTGAGCTGGATCACTAGAATTTCACGTGCTAAAAGGAAAAAATTGACTTCTGAAAGTTCTCTTCTGACCTCCTTATTCTTACTTTCTTGTTAAACTTTCTCTTACTTTCTTCTCTTTCTATCTTCTTCTAAAGAAACAAGGAATAGAAGGAATGCATCTCCATTCAATAAAGGCTTTATACAACAATCCTGTAGCCAGCATTACACTGAATGGAAAAGAAATTGAACAGATCTGATCAGTACTTTCAGCCAAGTGGACGAATACAAAATCAACATCTAAAAATCAGTAGCCTCAAAAACAAAAAAAATCAGTAGCCTTTCCATATACTAAATATACTAATTCTGAACTTAATTAGAAAGAAATCTTCCTTTTGCTGCCCCACCCACCGGCCCGGCCTGGATGCTCCTAGTCACTCTTGCCTACAGTCGCTCTGCATCTAGCCTGCCCGGGGTTGGCTGGAACTCTAGGCCACTCCCCGGGTCCCAGGTGAGGTGCGCAGCTAGCTTGCCACCAGCCCCTTTGCTGGTCCACCCGTCCAGCCGTCCTGGAAGCTTCAGGTCACCCTGCATCTCAGGAAGGACACACTGCTCCTCAGAAACCAACAGAACCCAAAGAAAACCCAAGCAAAGCTCTAGGGACGATCACCATACATCTGAAGTCCTCTAAAATCATCCTATCACATGGGAGAGATTCTTCACAGCCAGTCCAAAGATAAGTAAACCCCTTTTTACTATCCTGCTTCTTTCAATTATTAATCACTGCAGATTAACTTTCCCATATAGCCACCCTCAAACCATATAAAACTTCAGGGACTATACCACTCACCCTCACATATCATCAAGGTACTAAATTGTAAAAGTGCACTACCACACTAATATTCACCTCCTATTTACTAAACCTGTCTTAATTGATGTACTAACAGCCTAATACCCCCACCCAGGAAATAATAACAACAGACAAACGTGCCCACCTCCAAGGCAACCATTAGCAATAACTGCCAGAGAATATTAATATCAACTAGATCAGTTCATTCAAAAACACACAGAATCTGAAAGGTCTTAAGAGACAAAACAACAATGCCCAAGTCAAAACACAGATCCATGAGAAACAAAACCCAAGAAAACAAATCTCCCACCAAAAGAATTAACCCCATAATGATAGATTCAAACTAAGACAAATTCACAAAAAATAGCCAAGAAAGCCAGGCCCAGGATAACGACTTTCCAAGCATGATCATTACTATGAAAAAGGAAATCCGGCAGGAGTTAAATAACCGCATCAACTACTTTGAACAGGAACACAACAGACACCTGGAGGAGATGAGAAAAACAGTTCAAGAAACAAAAATAGGCATAAAGCAGTTAAAACAGTCTCAAGCAGAGTTTAAAATAGAACTAAAAGAGAAGTTATCTTTAACCCAGAAGGAAATCTTTTCCACAATGGTTTCAAAAATAAAATATATAAAATAATAGCAAATCAAGTGGAAAAACAAGATTTCTTTAATGAATATCATTAATGGACTTTAAGACACTGAAGGAGGGGGCCTCACCGCGCGCTCTAGGAACCCAGGTCAGCCCACAGGGACCTGGCTCCGACTCCCACCATCCAGCCGGAGCCGCGCGGGGGCCGAGGGACGAGGAGGACCTCCCCCTGCGCCCGGGCCCCGCCCCAGCTGCCATCGGGTTAAATAGCTCCACGCGACGCGCCCATCCTCCCTTTTCACCCCACCCCGCTCCGCCGGTCAGGACACGCGCGCAGTCCACCCGGGCCTCACCCCGCGCCCTAGGTAAGTCCCCGTTCGGGCCCCGCCCACCAGTACCCCAGGCCAAATAATTCAGTTTAGTGAAATTGAGAGATCTTAAGAGTTAAAATGACAATGCCAAAGTCAAAGTGCAAATCCATGAGAAGCAACACTCAAGTAAACAAATTTCCCACTGAAGAAATTAATCCCATAATGTTAGACTCCAACAAGAACAAACCCGGAAAAAGGCCAAGAAAGCCTGACCCAGGATAACGACTTTCAAAATATGATCATTACCATGTTCAATACTATGAAAGAGGAAATCCGGGAGGAATTACATAATCGAATCAATCGCTTTGAAGAGGAACACAACAGACATCTGGAGGAGTTGAGAAAAACAGTGCAAGAAACAAAAACTGGCATAGAGCAGTTAAAACAAACTCAAACAGAGTTTAAAACTGAGCTAAAAGACATCTTCAACCCAGAACGCCACAGAGAGTCTTATCAACAGAACTAATGAAGCAGAAAACAGAATTTCAGACCTTGAAGATAAAGTGGGAGTACTAACCAGCTAAATGGAAGAGGTTGTTAAAGCCAAAAAGATACTTGAGAGAAATATCCAAGAGATATGGGACACCCTGAAAAAGCCTAACATGCGTATTCATGGAATACCGGAGCAAGAATCTCAAAATACCACCCCTGAGGAAATTTTTCAAACGATCATCAAGGAAAACTTTCCTCATCTAAAAAAAGAGAGGCCCATCCATATACAAGAGGCATTCCGCACCCCAAACAGATACGACCAAAATAGAAGCACGCCGCGGCAAATAATAGTTAAAACACTCCACATTCAAGATAAAGAACTGGTGCTGAGAGCTTCAAGGGAGAAAAAACAAGTCACTTTTAAAGGTAAACCTATTAAAATAACAAATGACTTCTCAGTCGAAACAGTAAAAGCAAGAAGAGCTTGGAGAGACATACTTCAAGTATTGAATGAGCAAAAATGTCAACCCAGGCTGATTTACCCTGCAAAACTATCAGTCATGATCGAGGGAGAAAGAAAAATTTTCCAGCACAAAGACAACTTGAAGGGATACATGGCCACCAAACCAGGCCTTCAAAAACTGCTAGAAATGATACTCAAGTGTGAAGAAAAAAACAGGCATATCCAGGAGAACAGAAGGCAAATATAACACCATTAAAAGCGAAGCAATATACTTATAAAAGCTACTAAACATAATAAATGTCTGGAATTAACAATAGTTTCTCCATTATAACACTAAATGTTAATGGACTTAATTCACCGATCAAGAGACACAGATTACAAACTTGGATTAAAAATCACAATCCATCAATCTGTTGCCTGCAGGAAATCCATCTCACCACAAAAGATAGGCACGCTCTAAAAATAAAAGGCTGGTCAACAATTCTACAAGCAAATGGAAGCAGAAAACAGGCAGGGGTAGCCATTATGCTATCAGACAAAGTGGATTTCAAACCAAAAAAAATTATAACAGACACGGATGGATATTACATTTTAGTCACAAGTACAATTCACCAGGAAGACTTCACAATACTGAACATATATGCACCCAATACGGGCCCCTCCACATTCATTAAGAAAACCCTACAGCGTCTAAAGCAAGAAATCAACCCCCAAACCATGAATCTTGGGGACTTCAACACCGCCCTCTCTACATGGGATAGATCAACAGGTCAAAAGCTTAACAGAGACACTTTGGAACTTAATCAAACCCTTAAAGAAATGGACCTTACAGATCTCTATGGAACTTTTCACCCATGTATCAAAGAATACACAGTTTTCTCAGCAGCACACGGAACTTTCTCCAAAATAGATCACATATTGGGCCACAAAATGAATCTACACATATACAAGAAAGTTGAAATTCTAACCTGTGCCCTATCAGACCACCACGGCCTAAAGCTGGACATCCACAACACATCAAACAAGAGAAAATACACTAACTCCTGGAAACTTAACACTATGATGCTGAATGAGAACTGGATTCAGGAAGAAATTAAAAAGGAAATTCAAGATTTCCTGAAAGTGAATGATAACGAAAATACAACTTACCAAAATCTCAGGGACACAATGAAAGCTGTTCTAAGAGGTAAGTTCATAGCTCTTAATGCCCACGTCAAAAAAATGGAAACATCAGAAATAAACAACTTAACAATGCAGCTTAAAGCTTTAGAGAAACTCGAGCAATCTGATCCCAAAAGCAGTAGAAGAGAAGAGATTAGCAAAATAAGGGGAGAAATATCTGAAATCGAGACTAAGAAAACGATAGAAAAAAATCAACCAATCAAAAAGCTGGTTCTTTGAAAAAATCAACAAGATTGATACACCCCTAGCTAAACTAACCAAAGCAAGAGAGAGAAAACCCAAATTAACAAAATTAGAAATGAACATGGAGTTATCACTACTGATACCCAAGAAATCCAGAGAATTATAACATCATATTTCAAAAACTTATACTCTGTGAAGTTTGACAACACAAAAGAGATGGATGAATTTCTAAGTAAACACAACTTACCTAAATCGAATCAGGAAGTTGTGAATTATTTAAATAGTCCTATAACATATAAGGAAATTGAGGAAGTAATCTCGAATCTTCCCACCAAAAAATGTCCTGGACCAGATGGATTCAGAGTTCTACCAGACATTTAAGGAGTTAATAACACCAATACTCCTTAAACTGTTCCATCAAATAGCAAAGGAAGGAACACTACCAAATTCCTTCTATGAAGCTAATATCGTTTTAATCCCAAAACCTAATAAAGATTCACTTAAAAAAAAAAACTACAGGCTGATCTCCCTGATGAACACAGACGCAAAGATTCTCAACAAAGTCTTAGCAAATCGGATTCAAAAACATATTAAAAAGATCATTCATGGGGACCAAGTAGGCTTCATCCCCGGCACACAAGGTTGGTTCAACATACGAAAATCAATAAATGTAATTCATCATGTAAACCAGTCCAAAGTCCAAGACCACATGATACTCTCGATAGATGCAGAAAAAGCTTTTGACAAGATCCAACAGCCTTTTATTATCAAAACGCTAGAGACAGTAGGAATGGAAGGAACCTTTATCAATATAATAAAAGCTGTCTACAACAAGCCCACAGCAAGGATTATGCTCAATGGGGAACAATTGGAAGCATTCCCACTTCGATCAGGAACTAGACAAGGCTGTCCACTCTCACCACTTCTATTCAATATTGTTCTTGAAGTCTTAGCTGAAGCCATAAGACAAGAAAGGGACATAAGAGGGATTCAAATCGGCAAGGAAGAAATCAAGCTATCCCTATTTGCAGATGACATGATCTTATACCTGAGGGATCCCAAAAACTCCACCAGGAAGCTCCTGGAACTAATTGAGAAGTTCAGCAGGGTGGCAGGATACAAAATAAATGTGCAAAAATCAGAGGCCTTCCTATATACCCAGAATGAAAGAAGTGAAAAAGCCTTGAGAGAAACCATGCCATTTACTATAACCCCTAAAAAAATGAAATACCTTGGTATAAACCTAACTAAGGAGGTAAAAGACCTTTACAATGAAAACTTTAAAACCCTAAAGAAAGAAATTGCAGAAGACACCAGAAGGTGGAAAGACCTCCCTTGTTCCTGGATTGGCAGAATCAACATCGTAAAAATGACCATCCTACCAAAGGCAATATACAGATTCAATGCTATACCAATCAAAATCCCAAAGCAATTCTTCAAAGAAGTTGACCAAACAATCTCAAAATTCATATGGAGGCACAAAAGACCCAGGATAGCAAAAACAATCCTGAGTAACAAAAACACAGCTGGAGGTATTACCATACCAAACCTAAGTCTATACTACAAATCCATAGTTATAAAGACAGCCTGGTACTGGCTCCAAAATAGACACACAGATCAATGGATAAGGATTGAAGACCCAGATATAAGCCCACAAAGTTACAGCCATTTGGTCTTTGACAAAGGGGCCCAAAGAATCCAATGGAAAAAGAACAGCATCTTCAACAAATGGTGCTGGCAAAACTGGATCTCCACATGCAGAAGATTAAAGCTGGACCCGTACTTGTCACCATGTACAAGACTTAATTCCAAATGGATCAAGGACCTTGATATCAGGCCAGAGACTATAAAAACCATAGTTGAAAGGATAGGGAACTCCCTCAAGCTGATTGGGCTAGGCCAACACTTCCTAAACAGACATCCAATGGCACAGTCACTGCTACCAACTCTCAACAGTTGGGATCTTGTGAAATTAAAGAGCTTCTGTTCAGATAAAGAGATTGTCACAGGAGCTCAAAGGCAACCCACAGAATGGGAGAAAATCTTTACTAACCACATATCTGACAGAGCTCTACTGTCCAGAGTGCACAAAGAACTTAGAAAATTAAACTCCAAGGAAAACAGTGGCCCAATTAAAAAATGGGCCCTGGAACTTCAAAGAAACTTTACCAGGGATGAAATTAAAATGTCTAACAATTATCTTAAAAAATGCTCCACTTCCTTCGCCATCAGGGAAATGCAAATCAAAACTTCCCTGAGATATCATCTCACCCCGGTCAGGATGGCAAAAATCCACAATACAAACAACGACAAATGCTGGAGAGGATGTGGAGAGAGGGGAACTCTCCTACATTGTTGGTGGGAATACACGCTCATACAGCCACTCTGGCGAGCCGTCTGGAGATTCTTAAAGAAATTAAAGATTGAAATGTCGTATGACCCTGCTATCCCACTTTTGGGAATAACCCCCCATGCAGCAGAGGTTCGCCTCAATAGCACAAGCTCGACCATGTTCATAGCAGCACTGTTTACAATAGCAAAGTCATGGAATCAACCTAAATGTCCAACAGTTGACGAGTGGATAAGGAAACAGTGGTACATCTATACAATGGAGTACTACTCAGCCATCAAAACTGATGAATTACTGGAATTTGCTGGGAAATGGATGTCATTAGAAAGAATTATAGTAAGTGAAGTATCCCAAACCCAGAAAATTAAGCGCCGTATGTACTCCCTAATAGTTGGCTCCTAGTACCAAACTCACCCAGCCCACATTGAGACACTCAAAAGTAAACCTATGTAACACAGTAATTGCAAGGATTATGAACAAGAGAGATGGGTTAGGAGGGCCACACCAGAAACAAGGAGAGAGGAGACCATGTTACAGCAGAGAAAATAGGCCTCCATCAAGGTCTGCAAGTAAGTAATGAGAAACCTGGTTAAGTTCACAGACGTTCTTTCCTGATCTCACCAGAAGGGGAGGGCATATAGTCTAGCAGATAAAAAGTAATCATTTTGCAAATGGGTGATGGACCCCTCCCTCAGTGAGGTTTCCTACTTTTATTACATCTACCCTTGAATGTGCTATTACAACAAGACTCCAGTTTAACAGCTTTTTGTCTCTGGCCAGGGGGTAACATACAGTGCCCAGCAGAATGGAGTGAAGGGAATTGCAGGAGCAGCAAAACTGCAAAAGAAAATCAACAAACCACAATCCAGAACTTCAGAGACTCTATATCAATCACATAGAACTAGGACAGCCTAATCTCTCCCCATCCTGGAGCTCAGGGACATTTGCGGAAGAGGGGGCGGTAAGATTGTAAGAGCAAAAGGATGGGAGGAGCAACGATTTGCAAGATTCTCAACAATAGTTGGGGCCAAAGCAATCATAATGGGACTTTGCATGCCCTGGGCAATGTCCAGCGCACTGTTGCCCTCATAAAGTCTAGCATCTGTTAAGGGCACCGAGACCCCTGGAGGCAAGGGATTGACAGCCATAGTAGTGATCTTATGCTTAAGGGGAACAAGAGAAAGGGCTTATGGAAATGCCACTGGGTCCTTATATGTCATCGGAGAGGAGGACCCAGTGGAGAGTTAGGCGTACACAATAAAGGACTCTCTGGGAATTGGGGGGGAGGCACTGGGGGAAGGGGAGGGGGAGGAGGGGGAGGGAGGGAACTGGTAAAAAATTTTTAAATGTATAATTAAATTTTTAATAAAAAAAATTATCCAAAAAAAAAAAAGAAGAGAGAGAGAGACAGGAAGAAAGAAAGAGAGAAAGAAAGAGAGAGAGAGAAAGAAAGAAAGAAAGAAAGAGAGAGAGAGAGAGAAGAAGAAAGAGAGAGAGAGAGAGAAAGAAAGAGAGAGAAAGAAAGAATGAGAGAGAGAGGAAAGAAAGAAAGAGAGAGAGAAAGAAATAAAGAGAGAGAGAGAAAGAAAGAAAGAAAGAAAGAAAGAAAGAAAGAAAGAAAGAAAAGAAGGAAAGAAGGAAAGAAAGAAAGAAAAAGAAAGAAAGAAAGAAAGAAAAAGGTAAAAGATAGCTGTGTTTGTTGCTCACAGAAGAGCACATGGCTAGCATACATGAGCTCCTGGATTGTATCCCTAGTGCTAACTAAAGCATGCCTGATTTAATGGCATTAATGTTAAGAATATGAAAAAGAAACATTATTAATAAAAGGACTTAAAAGAAACTCAAAAAAATCGGTACAGAAACACAGAAGACCCATAAAGCCCAATCTAGTAATACAAAAAACTAAAGTGAGATAATTGAGATATTCAAGAATAAAGCCTTTAAAAAAAAAAAGCAAACCATACATAATGTGAAATATAAATAAAAGTAAAATCGATTTAAAAAAAAAAAAAGACACTGAAGGAGGAAATCAAAGAAATACAAGAAAATAGAATAAATCCCATGCTCATGAATTGGCAGAGTTAATATTGTAAAAAAGTAGCTTTAGTATTTAAAGTTATCTATTCAATAAAATTTCAAATCAATCAAAATTCCAATTAGGTTCTTCATAGAAATCAAAAAGCAAACCTAAATTTTTTAATTAGTTAAAGAAATGATGGGGGCATCAAGGCATCTGACCTCAAACCATACTGAAAAGCTAGTTATAGAACGGACATGTGGGCCTGACAGAGGACTCAGAAATGAACCCACAAAATTACATCCACCTAATTTTCATCAAAGGTTTCAAAAACATACATCAGAAATAATTAAAAAACATCCTTTTCAACAAATGGTGACGGGAAACTAGCAATCTATAAGTAAAAGAGTACAATTAGATCCATATCTGTCATCTTGTATGGAAATCATTCATAAGTGGATGAAAATCCTAAAAGGCAGATCCAACCTTGAAATAGAGAAAACCCTAGGTAAAGCATGATGAGAGACAGGATTAGGAAAGAACTTTCTAGAAGGGAGGGGGGAGAGACAGAGAGAGAAAGAGAGAGAGAGAGAGAGGACACATGGACACTGGGAATGGGGGTCTGTTCCCTGGCCTCAGTGACTGTTCAATGTCCTGGGAAGACAGATTTGTGCACTTACTGTACAACATAAAAGTATGATAATTGCTATAAATTGTAAATACATGCACAGTTAAAAGCACAAAGAAGCAAGGAATTTTGCTAGACATTGGTTGCACTAGGTTTTAGTGGGAAGGTGGCAGTTTCAAAGCACCTTTTGTTCCTTAATCTTTTTCAGTAGTGTGTGTGCATATGTGTGTGTGTGTGTTTGTGTGTGTAGTGTGTGCATGCATGTATGTATGTGTGTGTGTGTGTTTGTGTGTGTGTGTGCATGCATGTATGTATGTGAGTGTGTGTGTGTGTGTTCTCCACGTGGGCATGTGTACAATAGGGCACTTGAGTTGTGTGCTCCTGTGGAAGTCCAAGGATGACACTAGGGGTCATCCTGGATTATTCTATCACCTTATTGTTTGCTTTGGGATCTCTCAGGCTGTGTGTTTTAGGGCAGCAACTGCAGGACACCTCCATATCCACTAGGGATTTCTACATGGAATCTAGGTATATGAACTCATATCCTTTTGTTTTCATAGCAAAGACTTTAATCATTGAGCCATCTCTCAACCCCCAACCATCTCAGTAGCTTTAATTGGGATCTTCTTTTAAGATTTTTCATCTCAAGCTGAATGAAAAGTAACTGATGAATTACAATTACTGGCTCCTTTCAAAGTCTTATCTTTATTTAAAAATTCATGATTTTTTATGATTTAATTTTCTTAGAATGTATAGTGTCAATGTTTGAAGATAACAGCCTCCTGATTAATTGAAGAATCAATGAATAATTTAGCTATGTCTGCAAGAACATGAAGTTTTCTCAAACAGTGTGCAACCTTGTAAAGATAATTTGTAAAACATATTTAAAGATATTAAAAGAAAGAACTAAATAAATGAGAGGCATATCATATTTAAGGATAAAAAGATTCACATTAACAAAAAGCGTCTTTGTTCTCTTGAAACTGAACTGAGCCAGGGTGATGGGAACAAAATATCAATGAAGCTTTCCATGGGGTGCAGTAGGATAATTCTAAAATTTACATAGGAGGAAAAAAAATCTAGAACAGACAAACACTACAAAAGGATGAGAAAACAGAGAGTCCTTGCTGTATCAAATATCATGCTGCAGTATAAAGCTACAGGTCTACTGAGATTGCAGTATTTGCTCAGAGAAAAAGGAACAAACCACTGCAAATTACTGACACCTATGAGTAGATCCAATGACAACATACACTGTGCTTATGCAGCCCCTCATTCAACATGTGCTGCCTAGCATGGATAAAGGGCTGGAATTTTTCTAGCAGCAAACAAAGCAGACAAAAACTCCTTCTCTTAGAGGAAGGTGACACCCACATGTAACACTAGCTGGCGGGATTGTCAGCTAACCAGGGCAGCCTCGGCTCTATCCTGTAACCCTGTCTCAGAAACAATGAAGGCAACCACAAAACACTCCTGCACTCACTGTGCTCATACGTGGCGGACCCTGTGCGAGACCTACCATCCCTTGCTGTCAGAAAACATGCATCAGTGAACGAGCTCAGACTCTCTGCTTTCTAGAAAGCAAAACAACTGACCTTATATTACATATAACACAAAAAGGAATTCCCACTACAGACTTATATATAAAAGAAAAAAATATTACCGAAATATTTTCAATGGCCTGACCATAGAAAAATCTTTTCAAGCATTTATTATTATTTTTCAGAATGATGATTGTACCTAAACATGTTAGGAAGTTGTTGCAGCATTGAGCTACATGCCCGGACCCTTCTTAATCTTCTCATTTTATGTTCTGAAACAAGATCTTGCTAAGTTGCCCAGAACAACTTCGAACTTCAAATCCACATGGGCTTACAACCTTAGCTGATGTTAATGTTTGGGAAGATAGGGGCACCTTTACGGGGTGGAGCCTTACTGGAAGAAGATTCATCACAGGGGGTGGGTCGCAAGGTTAGGTAGCCAGCCACTAGCAGTTCGCCCTTGCATTCTGCTCCTTGCTCTCTCTGCCTGTGTGATGTTGCGGTGACCTGAGCCGCCTCCGGCTTCTGTCATAATGGACAATAATTTTTCTTTGGACTAGTAAGTCGAATAAATCTCACCTTTTCTACCTTAAGTTGCATACGAATGTGCCTCATGGAAGCGCCAAGAAAGAGCAAATGTGACAGAAATTAGAATAGAGAAGTGGGGTGTTGCTGTGAGACTAAGAGGTCAACTATTGAACTCAATGAAAGTACAGAGAATGTGTAGACAAAAATGAATATCAAATACCACTGAGTGAGAGGATAATGTAAGAAAACATCACTATGTGCATGCACAAAAGACATTTCCATGATTTCAAAAACAATCAAGTGTATAATCCTTTACTCAAAATATAAATGTAGGCACTTTCCAATGCAAGAAAATGTAAATAATAAAACATTTTCATTTGTTTATTTTTAGAAATGATCTCATCTACCTCATGCTAGCCTCCAATTTACTATGCAGTTACAGGTCATCTTAATGTTGATCTTCTTATTTCTCCATTGCTGGAATTATAGTTAGGCCAGTTACACTCAACTAAAATGGCACTATGCAGTCAAAGCAGCCCATGAACCCTCTATTTCAGTTTTCAAGTGATGCAGTTACAAATGTGCACCACTAGTTCTGGTTTGATTAGTTTTAAACAGGAATGTTCACCCAATGTCCCTTGGAACACATACAACCCAGGATAACCAGGTATGCATACCAAAACAAAACTGTAAACGTACTTAAAATATTACGTCATTTCTTTATTTGCTTGTTTTACAATTATAATAGAGTTCAATTGCAAAGTTAAATGTTCTAGTTGACAATGTCCTGTCAATATCATGGAAAATAGATGTGTGTATGCTCTTGGTATTGTCTGCATGCAAGGCTACAGTTTTATAGTAGCATGAAACTTCCAGTGTGTTATTTTATAAGCACAGGCAGTTAAATTGACACCACTTTACATTTCATGGACTCACAGACTCAAGAAATAACAATTAAGGCTGTAGTTTATCATTGAAAGGTATTTAGTGTTATTTAGGAGGCAGCTAAGTATTCTCCAATGATTATTATGGGTACTTCCACAGTTAGAGAATGTCCCACTTACTGCCTACTATACTTAACAGTAGGTCTTCCTTCAAATTACATTGGCAGCTGAGATACCTAAAGGTCTGTGCCATGTATTCTATTTTCCTACCAACTAACTTTCAAAATAAAAACAAATATGGTCATCTCTCACTTATTATTTTTAAAGCCAGCATTACTTTCATAATGACTCAAAACAAAATAGAATCCAGAAAAGAAATATTTCATGTGATGGAAAATTGATCAAAACTAAGTGGACAGATGATTACTTTTTCTGACTGAGCAAATAAGGCACTCAGCTGAATTTAAAGGGAGAGTATACAAATTTAAAAAGGCATTGCATGTAAAAACATAATGTCAAACTTGGTGAATATATTTTGTTTTTAAGACAAAATAGCAAAACTAGAACAAACAAGTCTGCTTTCTTAACAATAACAAAAATGGATGATACAGCTCCAATGCTGTGCTTTTGTTGTAAAATTTGCCGTGTAGTAGCATATTTAACAACAACAACAAAAATCACAACCACTTACTGATGGCGAGTTTGTTAAATGATGCATGAAGAGTGTGGAAGACACAGTACACCCTGAAAAGAGGGGAATTTTTCTAAAATAAGTTTATCTCACCAGGCTACAGTTGAAAGAACTGAAAAAATGCATAAAATCTATTGAAAGAAGACTAAAGAGTAGAATCACCAATTTTAAATTTTAGGTGATGAATGATCTGACTGGTGTTACAAATGTGGCTCTACTTGCCATTTTTATTAGAGACATTAATTATGAATATAATGTCACTGATAAATAACTTCTTTAGAATCATTCAAAGACACAGTGAAATCAAGAGATTTATGCAAAAGCACTAAAAATAATGAAGTGATTTTCTTTGTCAATGGCATCCATTGTAACTGGCATGGCTACTGAGAGAGTCTAGTGACATCAGGCCAAAGAGATAAATTTGTAAAGTTTGTAGATCATGCAATTGCCTTCCAAATTCACATTGAATGAAATATCATTCCATAATGCATCAAGAAAATTTATGTGCAAAAGTCATACAAAGAGTCATCAAGACTGTATGTGGTATAAGGATTCAGGGATCAAATCATTGTCATTTCTGGGAATACTTTAAAAATGTTGATACTAATTGTGGTAGTAAGTTTTATGTGTCAAGTTGGAATTTGAGAACTGAGCCTTTGGGTATATCTATGAAGAATTATTTAGTTAATTCAAGCCTCTGAGAAAGTTTACAGGAGATTTTCTTTTTTTTTTTAACATTTTTTATTATAATTTCTGCTCATACAAACTTAATAGGTACACCATTTCCCTCCCTCCCTTCTCCTCCCCCCCGAACCCCCTGCTCCCCCTCCCCTCACTCCTCCCTCCACATCCCCCAGTGCCTCCCCCCCAATCCCCAGAGAGTCCTTTAATGTGCATGCCAGACTCTCCTCTGGGCCCTCCTCTCCGATGACATACAAGAACCCAGTTGCATTTCCCTGAACCCTTTCCTGTGCTTATAGGAGATTTTCTAATTAATGAGGGAGAATCCAGCTCATGGTGGGATGAGT
The DNA here is from genome assembly GCA_023101885.1 of Typhlomys cinereus. Lineage (NCBI taxonomy): Eukaryota > Metazoa > Chordata > Mammalia > Rodentia > Platacanthomyidae > Typhlomys > Typhlomys cinereus. The sequence continues at coordinate 1,700,157 of JALPQD010000302.1, read as the reverse complement.
GGGACCATTTTCTGGGCAGGTAGATAAGATAGAAAGAGATGTGGTTGGATTTGGAACACTTGAACGCTACAAAGTATACACCCTTCTCCGTTCTTCCTGTAGCTATGGTGTGACCAGTCCCCTTTGACTTTTGATGTTGGTATGAAATCTCTTGCCATTGTAACGGAATATAACCTAGGACCGTGAATATGAATAAGCCCTGTTTTCCTCCAAATTATTTGGACTGCATATGTGTCACATTTAGAAGAGAAACTAGAATACTGACCTTTCTGAGGCAAAAAGTCTAAATCAAAATCAAGGGTTGAAAGAATTTTGTGATTTGCTCCATTTTTCAGTCATTCATAGTATCAAGACTCAAATTTGTTCCAGAACATGATGGTTAAAAAAGCTAATATATTTTGAATTTTTATATTATATACTTATATTATTTATTTTATATTATGTTGCATTTTTATGTTATACATTTTAATAATATTGATATTATTATTACATATTTAACCACTCATTCAATGAATGAAATAAATGTGGGTCTTCAAGATAAAAAAAATCAACTGATAAAGGAAATGTTTAAAATCATAACAAGCTCCAGATAGAATTGGAATTATGGTAGGCAGATAACTATATTGTCATTGTGACACTGTTGGCCAAACAATCCTTTAAACAGGGAAAATTATGTGTCTTTTATTCAATGTGATCTAAGAATTTGAAAACAGATTTGAAGGACTTCAAGAAAATTGTCACTATTTTGATGCATGACTATTTTCAGTCACATCATCTGAAAACTTTTGAACAAAAACTATAGAGCTATATATTCTGATATCCAACAACCACCAAAAAAAAATGTCATGTCTCTTTACTTAAGTTTTGAGGGCATGTCTTCCCAGAGACAAATATCCCTCGCTTCAATCATCTCTTATTCACAGGTTGTCAGGTAACACTTACATTTGTGAACAGGTATTCTCAAGAATGAAGCAAGCTCTGAGTAAAATTAGAACAAAGCTATGTGATGAGCGCCAAGAACAGACATTGAGAATTAGCTCTTCCCTTCAAACCACTGCTTCCAAAATACCAGAGACTGATGCATTTGTTTCTCATATAAAAGCTATGCCACTAGGTTTATATTGACAACTTCTTTAACGTTTGGTGTGTGTGTGTGTGTGTGTGTGTGTGTGTGTGTGTGTGTGTGTGTGTGTGTGTACTGTGTGTACCTGTGGAGGACCAAGGGTGATAATCATCCTCCATTGTTTCTACCTCCTTCTTGCTTCACTCTGGAATTTCCCAGGCTCTGCCTTCCAGGGCAGGAAGTGGAGGCCGCTATTTCCACCTGGCATTTTTACATGGGACCTGGGATCTACACTCAGAATCTTCTGCTTGCAAGACAGAGTCTTAACCCCTGAGCCACCTCTCCAGACCAACTTATTTAACTTTTATGGGAAAAAATTTCAAAGAACAAATTAAGCTTCTTTATTCAGACATGTATGTTTTCTTCATTAGTAATCACAAATTTGGGATATAGTAGATGATTTCAAAAGATCTCTCCCTCTTATGGGTATCCCAAGTTAAGATTATTATGCAAGGATATATTTTTGCCTATTATAGTAACAGATATGAAAGTTATACACATTTTTTTTCCCTCATTTGTTTTCCTTAGTGTTTGTATATATTGTGTGAACCAAGACAATCCTTTATCCAATTTGATCCAGAGAAACCTAATGTTTGGATACATGCACTTTAAAAAAATCACAATCAATTTCTTAAGGACATAAGAGCATGGTGCTTTTCATAACATTATGATTACAATTTACACGTATAATCTATACTTGAAGACATCAAATGTTTAATTTTAAAAGTCAGTGAGTATGAACTAATGCAAGCTTATAATGAAACTCTAAAATATTGGTTGCCTAAAACCTGAATAATTGCATTGTTTTTATTTTATGTTTCACTTATCCTTATCTTGGAGAGTTACTAAAATATGTTCCAGGTTACCAATACTTTTTAGGAATGAATTGTCTATTTATGGGTTTATTTATTTATTTAGTAGGAGGGACATGCGTGTCATTGTCTGTGTGTAGAAGTATTCAGAAAACAACATTTTGAAGTTCTCACTTCTCCCTTGTTTTTGAGGCAGACTTTCTTATTATTTCTGCTGCTGCACTGCTTACCGGCCCTTCACTGCTTACAGGAACTTCTGGCTGCCTCCTGTCTATTCTGTCTCTCCTTCCCCCTTGCCCACAGGAGTTTTGAGGTCACAGACTCAAGCCACTGAACCAACTTTGTATAAGTGGGTTCTGGGGCTTTGACTCAGGTCTGTGGGATTTTGCTGCAAACACTTAAATTAGTCCATCCCACCCCATGTCCCATAGTAGTTTAAATTAGTTAAAATTAACTAACCGAAGAGTGATTCCTCCTTTTTATTTCTTCCTTTTCTGCTTGGCAAAGTAACAAGTAGTAGGTAGAAGGTACAGAGAGTTACAGTGGGTCATCCCACAACAAATCTGCAAAGGCCCCCCACACTAACCAAAGAGAAGCCAAAATGACAAGTGTAATAAAAAACTACACTTTTATTAAGCAAAGATAACATTAAATATAGGCATAACTAGTATTACATGGTAGACACAGAAAGTTAGAAAATTTAGTATAGAAATTCTCTATGAGGTTCCACTCCATTCTCTTAGAATTACTACAAATGAAGATACAGATCTTTATTTTTTTCACAAGTGCCATTTACCTTCTCAATAAACAAAACTATTTTGCAATGTTTTCTTTTACAAATCAGATTTGTCCTTTTATTACCTAAATACGTCTCAGGAGAGACAAAAATATCTGTTGGAGCATAACTGAACAAAAGTACAAAGAAAATACATTTCTAAAAGCATTATCCTTGAAGACTTACCTTTAGCAAGTTGATTACTTGATTAAATAGTATGATGATTAGTAGCTTCAGAATCCAGCTATACTGAGTCTAATGTGACCATAAATTAATTTCGGCAACTCATAACTGTTTGTTATACTGTCCTAATACAAAGAAAGCACACAATTAATTTAGTATTAGACTACTCTTAACAGTTGCAGTCTGGATTGTGATTTCCTAGGCTTAGTTCCCAGAATCCTCAGTGCACACTTGACTCTCTGTACAAAGCCTCTACATGCTGTTTCCCTGTGTCTTTAAGCTACTTCCCTTTACTTCCTTCTCATTTTAATTCCTTCTTCACCATCTCTCTAGAAAACAATGATTTTTTTGCCTTGGCTCTTCCACTATCCTTCCACCACATTTGTGCCCAGGAGTTCCCATCATTGACAAAGTATTGGATGTTACAGCTCTTCTTATTACTACTGTTGATTCTTATCAGCTACTGTTTAAGCCTCATGCTTCAAGGATCCACATTGTGCTACCCGATTGTGAGATCAGAGGTGAAGTGATTAATCTCTTTAAGTCTGATTATTTATAATGAGATAATAAGATGTGACATATAGGTATGTGATAGGTATTAAGTGAGATTATGTCTCCAAAGGAGTTAAGTGCTTTATTTTAAGCACATCACAAATTCTTCTAATTACCACTTATAATTTCTAGCAGCTTGATTTATCCAGCCAAACAAATGGAACCTCTGTGTAGATGATTTGTTGGTTTTCACTCTTAACGATTTTCTGTAAATTTCCCTATAAGATTCTGTTCTTTATATGGTGTCATTGAAGGCGTTACCCTTAACCTACTATTTCATTTGTATTCAAACCAATTGGTTACAGTTTAGTGATCTTATAAAAGCATGCATCTTTTAAAATTATAAACAAGCATCAAGAGAACGAATTAATGATTGCTAAGAGGACAACATACTGGCAAATCTTTTATTACTGTCTTCTCATTATGTTCTCTATATCTACATTTTTCTCAGAGAATTCCTTCCTCAGTAATCATGTCTTCATACCACAAAACAATGACTGTATTATGTGTAATTTTCAGCCCTTTGAAAAAGAAAAATTAAAAGAATATATCTGCTGGAAAGCTTTGGTTTTGAAACTCCTGTTCTCAAATCAAATCTCTCAGATGTGAGAGAAATGGCAACTTCTATTTTAAGATTTCAAATCCCGGCAACAGGTAACTTTCAAGAATAAAACCAACTCCATTTTCTTCTAAGTAGAAAGCAGTTAGAATCTGTCAATCACAGCACAAAACTTCCACCTGGGAAAAGCATTCTGGAACATAAAGGCATGCATTGATCTAAATCAAATGAAAGGTGGATCTCTTAGACAGACCCTTTTCTTAGCATGCTCTGGCTAAAGGGGCAGCAAAGGTTGAATGAGGCCACGCAGCAAGCCTTTGGCCTGATGTGACGTGATATCATGCCTGGTAGACACTGGCATGACCTCAGAGTGTCCCTGCACACCTCTGTCCACGAGGAATAACGCCTAGAGGTCATTGGTGCCTCTGTCCTGCTGCTGTGATGCAGCTTGTCCTCTGCATCGGCCACTCCCAGCCAGTCCCCACTTCTTGAACAGTGGGCACTGGTGGTGCATTAGTGCTGGGGCATGAGGCATATAGGACTGCAACTTTCCATCCTCCCCCTCCCCCATCACTACCACTGTTGTGCCATTGTTGTTTCTAGCTCCACTAACCCCATCTTTCCCTTCAGAGAAATCACTGTGATTTTTCTCTCTGTTTATCTTGAATCAAACTCAACTCAGGACCTGATTTAGTTTCACAACTCATCGTTACAGTAAATACCTCAACCAAACAACTGGAGGAAGAAAGGTGTTTCATTCAGTTCACTGTTCCAGGTTACAGTTAGTCATAGCAGAGGATTAAGAGCAGAGGGAACTAGTCACACCACATCCACAACAAGAACAGAGTTAGCGTCTCACGTGTTTGCTTGTCTGCCTCCAGTGTTTATCTCTACACAACTTAGATCGCCTGCTCAAGAAATAGTCCCACTTACTCTGGGGTGCGTGCTGCCACATCAGTTATTCAACGGAGACAACCTCCTTTAGCTTGTCTAGAGGCCTGTCCTAGCTAGATAACTCATCATAGGTTTGTCTAGAGGCCCACCTCCTAGGGTGACAGCTGGCAGTAATAGTCACAGGACCCAACAATTTCCGAAATGTAAATGGTCCTTATTCTACCCTTTGGAAACAAATTTCCATAACTGATGTCTTTCTCTATGGGTTTAGCTGACAAAGAGAACAGGGATTCCTTTGTCTTGTTTTACTTTCATTATTTGTAATCTTTCTAAACATAAACTTGAGCAACTTTAAGCACTTATGTGCATACACAAATACACGTGTGCGCACAGTCCACTTGCGCACTTGAAAACTTACAAAGGTATTATCGGATTTGTTAAAAATGATAATGGTCAATAGACAAAAATATATAGTCTAAGGTCATTGACAATAGAAAGAAAGAAGCTGAAAGAAAAGGCAGTCCCCAAAACAGAAGAAAGGTAGGAAAAGGTTTTAAAAGAAGAAAAGTGTAGGCACCCAGGTAGAACTTCTGAATGGCTTTACATGGTATAATGATAATGCTGGCTGCCTGAGAAGGCATGCTGGGTAGAGCTCACCATCCCAGAGTACAGCACAAGCTCCAGAAGAATGAAATCCTACGGGCGGTAGGCCTGCAAGGAATGGCAAAAAAATAGCTTTTCCCTAGGGCAGCTGACCTAGAAGGACGCTGGACATCTTATGAACTAGACTTTCTCCTCCTTGAAGCTGACCAGTGAAGGTGTTGCTTGAAAGTTGTTCTTTTCTCCGAGTCACAGAAGTTCCTATACAATGCTTTATATACAAACCATCAAAATCCTTGTTATCGGTATTGTACCTTGTCCTCTGGACTCCTCAAATGCTTGAATCATCTTCATGATAAAGCACAATGATAATTAAGAAAAATGCTGGCTGAGGAGGAAATCTGCCTGCTTTTACTTTGCAGCAACCACATCTTAGGTCTGGCTTCTCAAGCAGACTCTAAACAAAGATGGAGCCATACAAAGTAACTTCCATGATGTGCTGTAAATAGCCAATCAGTGGAAGCAAAGGCAGAGGAAAGGAAGGAGCCAGGGTGATCACACCTTGGCTTATGAAGCTCAGCTTAGAGCTGCTGCTATAAGGATGTGTGGGATGCAGCTGCTGATTTTGCATATTCCAGGTCTCCTTCTGAGGATGCCCATCATTGTTCCTAAGGATCATCCGGGTGCTTCTGCTTTGTCATTTGATTTGCTATGATGGCTCCAGCAGCCCAGTGGCTCTTGTGAGGAAGAATTAAAAGTAGAGGGTATTGTAGGAGGAGACCCATCAAAATTAGAAGGACACAGAAGAAAATCACAGAAAGCAGGTAAGCGGTCCTGGGCTCCTATCTGACAATGTCTATCTGGCCTTTTACTCGCCTGTAGCATAGAAACAGTCTTTAGAGTGTGGAGCTGTCTTACATATATAAGAACTGGAGAAACACAGAAGCTGGTTCTTACTTGTGGGATCTCCTTTACTTTGGCTTGTCTCCAACAAGTTATTTGTATAGCTTTCAATCACTTGACTCTTCTATTCATTTATAATGCCTTTCAGATTGCCTGATCATAATTCAGAAAAAGAGGATGAAATGTAAACCCATAGGACGAGATCAAAGTGCCTCCATGGTTAATTCTTAGGCTCCACTGATAACCATATACCTATCTTTTTAAAAACATATATAACACATGCTGGGTAAAAGTACAAAATTAAAACTGATCATTTGTTGCCACAAATAAAACCAATAGTTAATTAAATGTTATGCCGCTTCCTTATGAATACTAAATTGTTAAGGACTTAGGATATTTTGCAACAAAGTCTTAAAAAAAGATCTTAAAAGATCTGAAAGAGAAAAGATCTGAAAATAATGCTTATATCTGTTGAGGCAACCAAGAGAGCTTCTGTGAGTTTTATCAGACAGTCACACATTCACATAGCAACCCTTATGTGTCCTAGGTATGAGAGCATATACATGCCTTTGTTCCTGGTTGCTTCAGTTACTGTAAAAGTTTGTACTAGGCAAAAGCTCTAGCATGATTTTTTCCCTTTTCCTCCATTCCTTGATTTACACTTCAAGCCCTCCATCATGTATAAAATGGGAAAGCAGGATACTACATATGCATGTATAGAGACGGCAGTCTTCAGTGAACCTCTATCTCAGACACATGTTCCACTGTGATCTAGCCAAGACAGCACTTGACTCACTCTAGGGAAATGTACTGTTCTCAGTTGGATTATACTCCGCCAAAGTGACTTTAGCAGCAGAAATAATGTCAAAGCTCTTGGTGAAGCAAGTGACAGCAGTTGTCCAACATTATGTAAACTAAGAAAAACTAGATAGTTGTGAAAGTCTTGGAGAGATACTTCAGAGTATCAAACTTCTATCTGTAATTCTTCATTGTCTAGTGGTATTCTGCTAATTATGAAGTTAGACGCTTCTAAAATTATTAATCTAGATCAACAAGAACCAAAGCAATTTTACAATGCAAAGGCATTTTTCAGTTTACAAGGACTAGCAAATCGATGGCTTTGCCTGAAGCATCATGCCCATCTAGCAGCAAATGCTCAAAGGAGAGGTCTCTCCGCTGCCTTTTCATGTAAAGAAATAGATGATACAAAAAAGAAAGTTATTCCAAATAGCTCTAAACTTCAGTTTTAGAAGCTATAAGAAGAGAAGAGTGTAATGTAAATTGAAAACATTTTGGGCAAATACTCAGTACCTTTGTAACAACCTTAAAAAGATAAATGAAAGCCACAAAGCAAAGACCAGAGCTAAAAGTCACAAGCTACACTTCAGTTTATAGAACTGGGGGGTCTAAGAGTAAGAATGCATGGCTCTTTGAGCCATATAGTCTGACTTCACAGGCAGAAGACAAATGTTTCATCTGTCAAATGTCTTTCTCATTCTTCAGGCTGTGCTGTGAGAACATGGGAGGTCAGAGCACAACATGATCAGGGCCACTTCGGCCAACAGCTTCATTTTCTCCAATGCTCCTGGGATCTGCTCTTTGCCACGCGTGCCCTCTGCTTCACTTTGCAGGAAGAGAAACTCTCAAGGTCATGATGGAGGGATGAAGTGCATGGCTTCAGACACCCCAGCCAGGTACCTGCACACTACTAACTTAGTCTGCAAATATTCCCATCTGATCATGAATTCTGAGGCAATGAAAGTTACTTAATATTTATGCTGGTTTTCACCAGTGTTCCATAAGCAAGTAATCGCAATAAAAGCCTTATAATTATTTATATAGTCATGATGGTATATTTGCAAATTACATATTAAACGAAAACCTCACCACTGACCTACAACAAAAGCAGTTGTCTCAAGTAAGATCTACTTTTGAAATGAAGCGTATTTTAGTTTAAAGTTTAATCAACTAGTTATAATTTATGACCTAATTAATGAGGCTTCATTTTGTTCCCTGATGAGAACACGCACGGAGATTATTTTCAAGAAATGTCGTCATGTGACCCCAAAAGTCCTACAATTCACGCTACAGCTGGTGGGTATTAAGTGGAGCAAAGTTCCTTCAATTGGATGACTCGGCATTTTTTATTCAAAAAAGAAAAGAAAAGAAAATCCAAAGACAAATGAAAAATTCTATTCTGTTGCAACTAGACTTATTAACAAAATGCCATAGGTGTTCAGGGCAGATGGATGTAAAGAATGAGAGAGATCTCTGTCTGGAGGAAAGAAGGAAGCCTTAGTTGGGAACAAATTCAAAGCTGAGAGTTGGCAGGACCAGAAAAATGGCAAGAAAGGATCCAGTTACAGAAGGCACAGGAAAATAGATGGATAGGAGGGCAGTGTCACAAAACAGAGGGTCCTGTGATTTATCCTGAGGATTCCATAGGACTAGATGATAAACCTGAAAGTGTTCTTTACATATTAGTTTTGCAAAGACCTTGAGTGTGTTCAGATTGGGTAGATAATGGCTTGATAAGAAGTTCCAGGCATTGTCCAACCTTCTCATATTGTGACATGAGGTTGTTATTTACAAAATTTGTGTTCCCAAAACTTCATAACAGTACAGAAAACTAATAATAAAAACCTCATAATCTTTTACGTAAGCTTACAGTTTTGTGTTGGATTGCCTTCACAGCTATTCTGGGCTAGAGGTAGAGCACAGGTTTAGGCTAGCCAAGCTGTGAAGCTGAATGTAATCTGCATGTGGAGAGAGGCCTGAACAGGGAAGAAAGGAGGAGACGCAAAAGTCACTTTAACTTGAGAGAGGTCCAGGTGACAGTAAGTGATTGAAAAAAAGTCAGGAGGTGCCTGTGAGAAGGAAGAACTGGTCTAGTGTTGAAGCTTAAAGTACCTCCTGCCTTACTCAGCGCCTGCTAGCAAGCTCTCTTTTTATGATTCCTGACAGGTTTAATTGTGTTCTGAATTTCTTTAAATGATTATAGTCTGAGACTCTTGTTTGCCAAGGTTTAGGAAAGTCTCTGATCATTTTTTTTCACCCCAAATTTCGGGAACAGCATGGCTTGGGGAGATTTATTTATATATTTATGGTAGAAGAAAATATGAGTTTAGAGAAAGCAAATAAATTCTGATTTTTCTTGATTTACTTCAACCTTAATATATGTAAAGATGTATTTTGTTTAATTAAATGTGGACAAAAATTATACGTCATATGCCTCAATTCTTTTTGAAATGTACTAACTTGCGAACAGTATTTCAAAAACATAAGGATAGACAGTAGAGAGCAACATGAACATAGTTTATAGCCTAAAAGGAGAAAAACCTATAATAATAATTTTAGAAAGCAGACACATTAGGGAAGCTTGGCCTTAGGAAGGAATTCAGGAGCAAGAGCTCACAAGCTCTGTACAGGATATTCCACACAGGGGCATTTCTGTGTGAAGGTACACGCTTACTGAATTGAATCTGTTGCTGTAATTGGACTTAATGAGAGTGAAGCAATGTCATTATTCAAAACTGAGTAAGACAGGACATCTGTCTGACAGAAAAGAAAGGAGAGTCTTCCGCAATCCCTATTTACTTGATTCTGTAAATTAAACACAATCAAAACAGCATCACATACTATCAAGAATGAATTTGAACCTAGCTCCAATTGTGTCACTGAAAATGAAAACAGTGATTTCACTTAAAACACAAATGAGGTACTAAGAACTAAGCAAATCAATACCTATTTGAGGGTTTAAAAATCAAACACAGATTTCTGAGGCACGACACTCAGTGATGCCTTCATGAGACAAATAAAACATCTAATGACACCTGTTTCTTCAATGCTTTTAAAGGTTGGAGAGAGGGGTTGGAGAGGTGGCTCAGGGGTTAAGCCTCTGCCTTGCAAGCAGAAGGTCCTGAGTTCAGATCTTGAACCCCATGTATAGACGCCGGGCGAAGTGTGGGCGGCCTGCGTTTCTGGTCCTGGTAAGGCGGAGCCTGTGACTCCCAGGGCAGAGTAAACAAGGAGGAGGTGGAGGTGTCCATGGTGGTTCCCGAATTCATCTGTGATTCTGCACACACACACACACACACACACACACACACACACACACATGCACACGCACACACACACACACGCACAATTGAATAAACAAAAAAATAAAATTAAAAATTCCAGAGAAACTCCCGGCGTTCACTAACAAAGAGAAACCTATGAAATGGGGTTTATCCATGTGTCTAAAGTGAACAAACAATGAAGTATCCTCCTCTACTTCCATGTGTGCTAGTATTTCCAAAGATAAAATTATAAAAATGGCAGAAGAGAGGTACAGAAAGCATCAATACTTTCCAAATAAACTTCAAGTTATTATTTTCTTAAAAAATGTGATTTTTCTAATATGAATCATTTAACATTTTTTTATACAAGATCACTGCATGGAAATGCTGGATCCCACTATAGTCTAGTTCCATTAATTACAGACAAACATCCACCTTATTCACAGCAAGCAATGCTATCCATTGGCTGAGATAGCTGTTGAACTCATGAGAAAATGGGATTGAAGAAAGGGCCCTGGGAAATCTGAAAAATAATGCTGAGTGCATACCATGATTTGATGTGTGGTAACATAAAACAATTACATAAACAAGCAATTTGCAGTTCATCTACTTCAACCAAAGTGTTCCCTATGCTGCCTGAGCACTTCGCATGGTGCAGGGGACAGTTTTTCCTAATGAGCAAGAATGGCTGTGTCACTGAGAGTCTGACTTGTCCTGAGCCTTTTGCTGACTGCAATGCAAATTCATTGTACAACCTTGAGGTTTGATATTGCTCTTGTCTCACAAATGAAAAAGTGTAGTTATGAAAGGTAATTTTCCTACAGTTACAGAGTCTGTGTGTAAAAAGTACTGATCCAAAAGTGCTTTAGTTGAAAGAAAATAGAATATTCAGAGGCAAAATTTCCAACAAAAGGCAATAAACATGATGTTTCATTATTTTAAATTTATAAATAGAGCCTTCTAAACTGGTTTTAATTTTTCTTTCAAGACATTACAATCAATTGTACTAATTAATGACAACTATATAGGACTAATTGATATAAGATAAATAACAGTATTAATTTCTCAAAGAGCAAATCATTAGGCCCAAAAATCCTTCTCATTATTTTTCATATAAAAATTAAAATAAGGGCTGGAGAGGTGCCTCAGGGGTTAAGCCTCCGCCTTGCAGGCAGAAGGTCCTGAGTTCGGATTCCAGATCCCACGTATAGATGCCAGGTGGAAGCAGGGGCGGCCTGCACTTCTGGTCCTGGTAGGACGGAGCCTGTGAATCCCGGGGCAGAAGGAGGTGGAGGCGTCCATGGTGGTTCGCGAATTCGTCCATGGTTCTACACATACACAGACACACACACACACAGACACACACACGTGCACGCACATACACACACACATGCGCACAGTTGAATAAATAATAATAAAAAAATTTAAAATAGGTTCACAATAACTTAAATTATTTTTACTCATGAAATATTCTATGAAGACATGACACTTATTTCTTTTATTTCATTTAAAAGAAAAAGAAGAGCATTGAGATAAAAATCCAGCCAATTACAAAGTATCATTTTAGACAGGGGTACATTAATCCTTTGAATTTGCTAATTGATTAAGTTTTTAAGAATAAAGCTATTCAATTCTTTCAAAATTTTAATTTCTAAGGTGACTAGGACTGTTTAAAATTGAATATTTGGAGAAAGTCAAAGAATAAAGTATTATTTTTTAGAATCCAAACCATTTAGAATGGAAATTGAAAAAACTATCTTAAAGTGGGGAATGAATTCTACCTCAACTAACTTAATAAATGAATGAAAATTAGAATAATAAACTTTTTATTTTTATTCAAAGTCAAGAAGGATATCAACAGACATCTATAACTCTACATTCCAAATTCAGAACAGTTTTTCCCTATTTAGAATGCTGCTTGCTTTAAGCTTATCATATAGCTTACACAATACCAAGGAATACTGCAGAAGCTACTTGGGGGGGATAATTACAGGCCTCATCAACTCATGAGATCCAAAAGTTGTAAAAAAGATCACCATAGCAACAGGTGACCACCAGTGTAATACTGGCATTAGTATCAAAGAGACAACCAACAGCTTTCTGATTGAACTCAAGACCTGCTTGTCAGAATGGAATATATTCTTGTTATTGTTAACTAGAACAAGAATCTAAAAAAGAGAAGGAAATAGATCAATAGTGAAAAGCAGCCAATGAACCTATAGGTAGGAAGACAGTACACCAAACTCCTCTATAAATAACTGCTATCATTAGCCATAGATTTGAAGAACATTTAACACTTAGCCTAGATATCTTCTACAACAGAAGTAGAAGAGCTCAACATTTTGACAGGATGCAATTTAGGGCAGTAGAAGAGCTGTGAAGTGAATAGCAATGGCCAGCCATAATGCAGTATACTAGCAACCTAACAAGGTTTACCCAGAATCAGGCCAACTTAATCTCTCCCTCCCCATCTTATGGCTTTGGGAACCTTGCAGAACAGGGGGCAGTGAGAATGTAAGAACCTAAAGATGGGAATTTCACTGTTGGACAAGACATGCCATTCAATGCAGGACTGCTGCATCCAGGAACTCACGTCAGTGAGACTTGGCCTTACCAGACCTGCATAATGATTGACATATCAACATGCTCCTATAGACTATAGAGGAACTCAAGAGAGATAAGAACATATAGTGGCAATCTTGGGGACTAAAGTTAGATGAGTAAAGAGAAATGCTCCTATCAGTGGGGTAGTCCAAAGGGAGACAAGTTTGTATGCCAGAAGAGTAGACAAGCCAGAGGGAATCCCATAGTTCATGGAAGCAGAAAAGCAAGAGTGTGGGCGGGAGTGAGATGGATTGTAAAGGAAAGGGAAGGGGGTGGAAAGGAGGGGGGATGGAGAGAAGAAAGGATAAGTACTCAATATACTTGTAAAACTAGAAAAATAAAATAATAATTAAAAAATTTCAGAAGAAGGATAAAAGGTTTACTCATGTATAAGCTTGCAGATATGGTACTCATTCCTGAGAAAAGCAACTCAAAAGATCATATGAAGTTCACTTGGAGCCGTCTTTATAACTGTAGATTTGGAAAAAATAGTATAATTGGCTTGTCCTTTGTTTAGTTTAGACACAGAGATGAACCCCATTTCCTGTTCTTTTACCTTATTCATCAACAGTATGAATTTTTCTTAAGCCTTTAAAGAAGTTGAGTCAACAAGATGCCATTTGATGTCTATTTACACCTATAGTTTTGGATGTTTCAGCCATGATTGATTGGATGATTTTTTTTTTTTTTGCTTTGAAACCTGTGATAAGACAATATATAACGGTGGTTCTCGTGTCTTATATTTCTGCCATCTCCCATTGATTCCATGGACTAATGACTGAGTTTGAGTTACTCAAACTATAGCAAGTAGTGTGTATATGTGTGTGTGTGAAAGAGAGAGAGAAACTAACTGATCTAATTTACAATGACCACAGGGAGCAACATAAATTGAAACCATCAAAAGTGTTATTTTGCTTTGGTTGTTTTTTGAATCAAGATATCATGTCATCAGGCTGACATTGAAATCTGGTGGTAACCAAGGAACACCTTGAACTCCTAATCTTGGTGCCTCCACCAGGTAAAACTACAGAACTGTACCATCAAATTGATTTATGCAGTGCTGGAGCTTCCAGCCAGAACTCCAACTATGCTAGGCAATCACTCTGCCTATTAAGTTATATCCTCACCAGAGTATTGCTTGACTGTGAGACACTTAGGGCTCTGGGAGTGCTGGTGTTTTGGATCTTTGTGGAGAGCTAATATACTCATAGGCACCCATCGTTTTCTGCTCAATATTCGTTCTTGAATATCCAAAGAATGAAAAGGGTATGTTTCTTAGGTCAGTTCAAGAGCTGAGAGAAAGTAGACACAACAGACACATCAAGGTTTGGAAACTAAACTAAATGGAGTTTAAGAAAGGACAGTAAAATAACTAGTGGAATTTGCCAGTCCCTCATTACCCATGACAGTTAAACTACTGCCAATATGGGAACAATAGCTGTTGAAATTATAGTTACTCTGAGTAAAATGCGAAGCCAGTTCCTCACTTACCTGAACCACCTGCAGGCATTCAATATTATCACCTGTGGCTAGTTGTTAAGACACTACACTCACAGGTGAAAGGAACCTCAACATCAAAAATGGTCCTGCTGAACAGTATGGAAGAAATGAACAATTAGTGATTTGTGTTACAGTCACTAAAAGTGTGGAATATGATTTCCTTAAGCTTCTTAATTTTGTGAAGATAAGGAGCTTTCAGCCTTCTCCCTTCCATTACTGTTCTTCTATCAGTCACCCAGAGCATAATATCAGAAAACTTGTGACTTAGTCTGAAATACAAAGTTAAAGCTGATATTATCTGACATTTGAGGAAAGTTTCCAAAATGGAAGTCAGAGGTCTAAACGAAAACCAAAAATGAAAACAAAATACACACAGAGAGAGAGAGAGAGAGAGAGAGAGAGAGAGAGAGAGAGAGAGAGAGAGAGAGAGAACAGAGAGAGAGAACAAGAAAGAGAGAACGAGAGAGAATAAGAGAGAGAGAGAGACTAGAAGGAAACAAGAACAGTGAGAAGAAAAAAAAATCATGATAGAATACACGAGTGAAACTATTAGAAAGAACTATTCAAAAGGTAACAAAATGTTCTGAGTAACTATAAGTATTAACATGCATGAGCTGAACTGGACTGATGGATAGCTCAGCCCTGCTCACAGAACTGGAGAATTGAGTATGATTTCTCAAATCTCACATGCATACCATTCTCTCTCCCTCTCACATGTGTTAAGTACATGCACAAAATAACAGCTGTAGAGATTACTTAAAAAAGATATCAAAGTTGAAAATAATACAAAAATACAAATAAGCTAAAGGGATAAAGGAATGAATGCAAAGACAAGAGAAATACTAATCCTACAGAGCTCATAGTGACTAATACAAATTGCAGGGAAAAAGTGAAAAATAACTGTGAAAAAATTTGCATAGAAAGTTTTTGTAGGACAGAAAACTTGTTTATTGTTGTTTATATTTCTAGGGAGATTTTCGTCAGGATGACTTTATGCAAGTATCTGAGTCACATTGATAAAAATTAAACCACAAGGCAAGTTGAGAGGCCACAAATGGACAAAACAAAGTTGCATCCCTGTAGTTCAGTAGATAGTCATCAGTGGGTTATGTAGAAGTGGAGATTTGCAACCATTTCCCCTAGAGGGAAGCCCAAATAGGTTCCCTTTCTTAAGCAAAAGATGAACCATAGGCTTGCACAGATCTGAATTCTTCCTGCTGACTCATTTGCATGAATGAAGGAAAACATTCAAAACCTCAAGGAAGATTTAAAAAAAAAAAAGCCACCTAATGAGGCCATTTGTGGGGATTCATTAGCATGAACATTTCCAATTGATTAGAGCAAAGTGTTACAGGAAAACCTCCAGAGTAAAAACTAACTGGAAAGCTTTGAGGCTGCTCTCCCAAGATGGAGAAAACCCCAGGGAAAGAAGCTGAGAAGTTAAGAGAAGCATCTGGCCTCCTTTGCAAATGAAAAGCTTAAAAAAAAGTAGCTACCAGCTAACTGAGCACTTATGTAAGTGCATTAGAGCAAATACTTCATTTTTACCAAGTTCTTAATGTGAATTCATTTAGGAGAAAGCCATGTTTTCAACCTAATTCTTTATAAAACATTACCGTCATTTTACTAACAAATGATCACACCTCTTGTCTCCCTCACAAACATCCAGAAATTTCTTACCTTGTATCAAATCAGGTAACCAAGTGTTCAGGGCATCCCCAAAAGACACCCTTGAGTCCTGAGACAACTACAACGGTCTCTTTCCTGAATAGGAACCTCCTATGCCATGCTGGTAAAAAAGCGACCTGACTTTCTTACAGGTCCCCACTTAGAACACTTACTGCCACATTAATAGAAATGTTCACTTGGTTCCTAATCTCTGTGTGTTGTTCAGAGTTGGGGATGTGGCTTAGTAGGTAGAATGCTTGCCTAATGCTATGAAACCCTGGGTTCGATCCCCAACAACACATAAACTGGTTATGGAGGTACCTATTTGTTAGCCCTATATGGAGGAGGTAGAAGATGGATCAGAATTTCAAGGCCACTTATGGCTGCCCAGAGAGTTTTCCAAGGTGTCCTAGCCCCTCATGGCATTCCACTTCTGGAGTCCATGAGTTCCAACCTTTCTCTCCTCTAATAACTGTACCTTAATTCTCTACACGTGCAGCCAACTGGGGCTGCAAAAACCACTGACTCAACAACAACCACAACAGAACAACAACAACTAGAACTACATCATTTCCTTTTCTAATAGACTACTAGGAGTTGGATTGTGGTTACAGTGGAGAGAAGGGGCCCACTGGAACTCCTCATTTTGCAGGCCAGGAAACAATGCAGGAGGACCACTACGTAGCTCAGCATCACTCAGTAACTGCAAAAGCTCATATAAATTTAGATCTCCTGCTTCCCTGTGTAGTACTTTTCCTGAAATGCGAACAACTTGTTCTTCCCCATTGAAGGCACTGAAACATTGAAGTTACAGTAAATCTCTATCACTCTCATGCCTCCAAAGATCTACTTATCCTTCTGCATTAGGCAGTTTTAAAGCAGTCATGTCTCTGACGGAGCATACCTTACTATTGAAGCAGGATTAAAACAGCCATGCTGGGATGGGTCTCTCAAGGTCTTTGGAATTCCTGAAGGAATACTCCTGCTGAGGAACTGACTCCTCCCAGAGATAAGATGGCCAACTTCTGTATGAAAGGTTCATGGAGATTTTAAACAACTTGACCTTTAGCCTGCTTGACCCAAGAGCAACTGGGTTGGGCCCCAATGGGAATTAACCAATGGGAAAAAGCCAGTTTCCCGGGACTTGTTTAGGTGTGTAAATATACCTGGCCTTGGCTGCCATCTTTGGGGCCCTAGCCCTTCATGGTCCTCAAGATGCCATAAGTTCCTTTTCCTGCTGCCTGCTTCTCATGGAGGCGCCCTAGCCACTCATGGCACTGGGCCATGAGTCCTTTTCTTGTTCCTTGCTCCCCTTGGATACAACATTGGGACCATTGGTCCTGTCCCTGCAACATTTGGCAGCCCAGGTGGGACAGCGGAAAAGACGGTCTCCCTGCAACACCATGAAGGAACACGGCCTGTTAATCTGGAGGAACTGGCTCTAATTTACCTCACAGAGATAAAGTCACCATTTGTCCGAATCCTCTGTTCATGAAAGCATATGGAGATTGTTCTCCATAGTAGATAAACACAAATTGGAGGTTGGACATAAGATCAACTAGGTTGGGCCCCAATAAGAACAGATCAATGAGATGTAGAGGACCAAAAGCTCTAATCTGGTTTATAGAAAATGGAACTAACCAATTAGGAGAAAGACATTTTTTTCCCTGAGCTTACCTAACCCTATAAATATACCTGACCTTGGCAACCATCTTTGGCTACCTTGCCCCTCATGGGATTCCTACCTGACTTTTCTCTGACCACTTATTTATTCCATGTCTAGAGCCTATGAGTTCTCCAGGGCTCCCTTCCTCCTCATGGATTCATGTCCATGAGTTCCATTATTTTTCTCCCCTTAATTTGCTCTAGTTTCAATCTTCGACTCCAGAACACAAGAACCTGGACACACAAAGACCCCAGAGAGAACCGTGCAACACACACACACACACACACGCACACAGAGAGAGAGAGAGAGAGAGAAAGAAAGAGAGAGAGAGAGAGACCCAGTACCTGTCCTATCACTGTCTGATGTTTTTCTCCTTGCAGGAACCCTCACCTTTAGCTTTACCTCAAACTTTCTATCATTTGAAATACGGCTTCAATTCTGTCACATTCACTAAGATAAAATCAAATAATGATGATGGAGTAATTTACTTTAACTCTTATTGGATTGCTAGTGCAATTAGGAATGTCTCCATCTGTGGGAACCACGCCCACCACCCCTCCAATCTTTACTTCATTTCCCCAGTAACTGCAAGGTTCATCAGCAATGCACAGACAATAATAGATTGTGACTTCACCCATCATACCCTCTTTTTCGGGTTCTCTCTTCTCTTGCCACATGGACACACTGTGGCGGCTCTGAGCTCTGTCCTCTCCTAGCCATGTGCTAAACACTCAAGCTATCTCTGCTTTCATTCTCTCCCACCTTAAGGGTATGACTTCCTCCTTGCCTCCCTTGGACAGAGTGTCCAAGAATCTCTTCCCCTTCTCTCATTTTCAATAAAATCCCTGTTTGTACTTTTCAATGTGTTCTGGTTTCAGTCTTTAGCTCCAGAACACAGAACTCCAAGGAAAGCAACCCGGTATTAATGATACTAAACACTTTCCATGTACTAGGCAATATGAACAGCATATATATATGTACATATATATGAACACAGAGAATATATGACAAGAAATCTTATGCAATTTAACTTTGGGAATAAAGAATGAAATGATGTACTATTGGTAAGAAGGTGAGAAATTCACCTTGATACAAAGTTGGTAGGGCTATAAATCAGGGTTATGTTTTTGTTTTGCTTTGTTTTGTAGGGAAAGGACATGGTTATAGCTCTCCTAGTTACAAGCACGTAGCCCTTCACTCAGCAATTCTACTTCTGATCACATCATAAAAATATTCTCCTACCTTAGTTATATTAAGAATGACTATAGCTATATCTATAAGAATCTAAAGCTGGAAACGTAAGTGTCCATCAAGAGAATTGCTGGTGATATAAATTATGTTACATGTGCACAGATATTTGGTCAAAAGAGTGGGCTAGTTCTCTGTAAATTAACACAGAAAAATGCAAACCTAAATGAAAACAGCAGTGTGAGAAGCTACATGTCAAACTGACAGTATTAATTTTACAAAGTATGTTTTTAAATGCATTAAGATTATTCAATGAAATAATTACAAGTATACATTTATCATAGCATACTAGGCCTCTATGCAAAGCAGCATTCTAAGAATCGATTGTTATAAAATAGAAACACAATTCAATTGTGTTGGAAAATGTCCTGTTTCATCAAATAGTCAGCAAATGTCTAATTCTTTAAATAAAACAAACATACCAATCTCATTAGAATGAAAATTTGCTTTAGTCTTTAATAAAGGATAAATTTGGGTGTCATTTATACATATAATAATAACAAAGATTTGTTTTAAAAATGAATTTGATGCATTATTAGCAAATGTTTGATCTGATTACCTATTTTACAAATTTATATACTCAGGGTCATATAAATTTTCTCACAATGAAAAGCACAATGAAAAGGAAAGATGTTGGAAGCCTTGCTTTTGGAAACCATGAGTAAAGCCATGTGCTGGGATGCAATGAGGGGACATGAGTGGCGTCAGGGGGAGCAGGTCTGCTGACTTAAAGGAAGTTATTAGTAGCACAGGCTGCAGAAAAACTAGGTTGAAGGAGTTTGAATAGTGAGCTTGCATGGAAGTAGACAAGCAAATGGGGTCATATAGAATAGAAAACTGGATTTCCAAATAGTATGAAGAGAAGGAAAGGAGAGAAATGGGAACAGTTTCAGGAAACTTTCTGAAAGGTTAGAAAAGTTAGCTGCTTGATTATTTAACTTGCTGTTACTTAAAAGGACAGTGGAAACTTCTGTGAGCAAAGAGGAAGACAGAAAGGATGTTAGAGGGTGATATTTGAAAGCCCCACATATGGCACCTACTGATAAACTATAACACAGGGCAAAGAGCAGCTTTGAACATACTTCATGTGCATGAGAGATGTTAAGAAACGGGAAAAACTACTAAGTGAGGAGGAACTTGAAATCGAAGTTAGTCCTAACTTGGTAAAAGTTACAGCCCTTCCTTCTGATGCAGCAACTACGTGTAAGGCTAGAAGTGAATAAAGAAGAGAGGTCTGAAAGCTGGATGTATTTTTTTCTCAAAAATAGAAAGGATGAAACACAAGGGGGTCTGAGGCAAGCCAAGAGTTCAGATACGAAATGGGAGGATGTTTCATGAAGCCACCAGGAACATCTGTTAGCCCTGTCCAGGAATAGCATAGCAGCCTGAAAACCTATAAAGAACACATTTAAAACCTCTTTCTCTCTTCATGTCTCAGTTCCTCATCTGTAAAGTGGAACTAAGATTGGTTATTGCCCTCATTATTGATGTGCAGACTACTGGTGCCTATTACACCACTATCCTCTCTGCCCACTGGTGAGCTGGGATTACCCAAATGTAGAAGTCATGGTTAAGGAAATCAGAGGACCTGTGTCCTTTGTCCATTTTCCACTGCTATAAAAATTACCCACGACGACTTGGTACTTAGGAAGAAAAGAGGCTTACTGAATTAATAATTTGGGGGTGGAAGTCCTAGATAAGATGACTTGATATGTTTGGTAAGGAGCCCCTTAACCAAATCATGAGATGGTAAAAGGGAAATTGCCAAGTCAGAGAAGGTAAAACTTATAATTGGCCTTCTTTTCCAGACAATTCACTGTCCTGGAAACCAGTTAGCTTTCGGAGATCTAGTAATCCCTCCGAGGGCAAGGCTCTGGATGATTCAACCTCCTTCTCCTGGGAACCACCTCTGAAAGATGAAACTACTTCCTAATACTGCCACATGTGGAGACTCAGGGAACCCTGGGACTCAAACCACATGCAAACTACAACACCTAGATCTTAAATGATTTCTTCAAGCACAGTGTAGCATACAATATTTTTTAGAGCAGTCTACCTCTACTCAAGATTATCTAGTATTTGAATAATCAAGTGAAAAATGATTTGCATATTTTATATATATATATTGCTTACACCTCTTGTACATACTCTGCTTGTTTAGCTGATGGATGCATAGATAGGAGAATAGAAGGATGGAGGTGAGAAAATATAACTGTACCTTCTCTCAATGTTTTCATGGCCCTGGCAATAGATCTACTTTTAGCAACACAACTTAAGCCATGTATCCCTCCCACACAGCTGCTGTGTCGTCTCAGGCTCCTGTGATATTGCTGCTCTGTTCACCCTTTCAGTCCCATGCTTTATCACCACATCACACCTCTATGTGACTGCATATATTCATTGGTTGCTTTAGCCCCAGTCGCAGCCCTAAGCAGGGTTTTTCAGTAAACCATTTGCGCATACTCTTTCAATGGGAACTGTGGGCGATGTCCGGAGCACCCATGAACTATCATACACAATGGAATATCATTAATAAATCTGGGAATATAGGTTATTTTGGAACATATTGGAAAAAGATGAAGAAACCGAGGGCTGGAAAATAAATTGACTCAAAAGACACAGCGGTAATAAGAGAAGAGTAGGGAGATCAGATTTCCTGAATCCAGAGCAGACAATCCGTGCTCCACCATGAGCCTCTCACAAGGGGACTTGAACTGGAAAACAAAAGGTTTTGGTTGTAAGAGGCACCCACACACAGTGGCTTCTATTAAATATGTTCCACCATTGACATTTCCACCCCACCATCAGAACTGCCTGAGCATCTCTCTGCGGGGATCATTAGGATTTAACCTCCTTGTTGAGGCAGAAAGCTGTTAGCTCTCAAAAGGAGATGTGCTTAAGGGTCAAAACTATTTTCTTCTGATCAATTCTGCTGCAGTGAAGTTCCTGCATCTGCTTCTTGTTTGGGGACAGAAGGTGTCATGTTCCTCCAACTCTTTTCTACACTCATAGCAAGTCATGCACTGTCAGGCAAAGTTGAGGAATGTAATTTTCTCTTTAAAATAGATACTCTGTTCTGAAGCACTTAGAGAATGCTATGTATGTTTGTACATCAACACTGACTGTCCTGCTCGCTTCAGAATTATTTTTAATATTGATGACATGAAAAATGATCAATGGCAATACAATTACATATAGAAACTCCAGCAAAAATGTATAGAGAAGTGTTCACACAATTGTGTAAGCAAAGAAACTAATGCAGCATTAATTAGCTAGTCCACAAGATGGACAATAGAAATTAATTTATTGTTTAGATGAGGAAACATGCACTGAATGATTTTACGTCATCCTCCAGCAATAACAGGAGGTGTGTACCTGTTAGTTTCAGCTGCCAATTTGACACTCGAGAGGTATAACTGTGGGCACACCTACGAGGAACTATTTAAGAGATTATTGAAGTTAAGGGAGCTTTGGCAAGACTGCAAAAGATTATCTTAACTTGGTAACCGATATGAAAGGACCTTAGAACTACTTTCTGAGCAGGGAGATAAGGTGGAGAGAGCTGGTTAGCATTGTTGGCCAACTGGCAAGTGAGAAAGCAGCATTGGTTTTTGCTCCTGTCTCTACCCTTACTTGAGATGTGATGTCATCAGTTCTGTCGGCTCCTGATGCTGCTCAAACTCTCCTGCCATAAGAATTGTATTCTGAACATTTAAGTCAACAGAATCTTTCTGTGCTAAGCTGTTTGGGTCATGAATTTGTTTTGAAGACATGGTAGTGTCATAGTTAGATTCAGATGTCAACTTGAGTTCTGGGCACGTTTGAAGAGAATTACCATTTGAGTTAAGCCCAGAGCAAATCCGCAGGAGACTGACTTGTTGATGGGGAACTAATCCTCAGACAGATGAATAAAATGGAGGGAACCATTTGAGGAAGTTGGCATCCTTTTGTATATTTGGCCAGACGTGCTAGTTGAGCAAGTAAGGATCGCTAAATCAGCCATTATATGGCTAAATCAGCCATTATATGGATATGGCGCAGCCGGTGGCCCTGGTGTTGGTGTGGACTCTCCTCCCAATTGGACAAGCAACAGTAACCCAGAACCATAAAGCATAAATCATGAAGGCTAAGTGCAACAAGTAACATTTACTACCATTGTCTCATTATAAATTGCAACATTTCAATATATTAGAATTAGTAATATCATCCTAAGCTAGTGCAGCTAAGCAGAAATGTGCCAGTTTGTAAAAGATCATCCTCTATAAAATAATTTTTTCATTTTCTTGATACTTTGTAATCAGCAATACTATTATCAACTTGACCAGAGTAACATTATACTGATGGGGTTGAGTAGTGATCTGTATCAACTGCTTTATGTTTTTTCAGCCTCACATCTTTTTGCAAAAAACGCTCTAATCCTTGTAAACCATATATATATATATATATATATATATATATATATATATATATATATATATATATATATATTTATATCCTCTTCTTTCAATTCAAATAAGCAAATTTGAACATTGCTGTGCTACCTGTAGCCAGGTAACCAGAATGCAAAAATAGAAGTGCTTTTTCCTAATAATTATGAACATTTCTCTCAGGATGCCAAGAAGAATATAAACTTTAAGACTTACTAAGAAATGTCACATAACTGACATTGCAGATTTATTGAAAGAAGAGGAAGTGGGGACTGTAGATTCAGAGTGCAGCCTTTGGATTGGTGTGCCTTGAAAGAAGTTATTTTGACCTATTCTGCTACTACTACCACTGCAAGGGAACATAGAAAATGAAATCATTTACCTGAAAAGGTTGTTGTGAAATTAAATTAATTCAGTGTTCAGAAGGTAGTTACCAGAATCCCTGACCCACTGAGGAGATGGAAAAATGCCAAATGTTTTTGTTTTTAATGCTAATCTAATCATCTCCATGGTAATTTCCTATGTCTTATTTTCCAGATAAAGTTTCATTTCCATCTTCATACAGAATATTCAAAATTCCATTTGCAAATGAAAGTATTTGCAAGCACAATTGTGAAGCAAAAGTGAGGTATGTCACTATTTCTTCAGCTAACATTTATTTTTCTTCCTTGTCTTTGCTTAAATTTCAAGGAAATTCCATTCATTCCATAAGAATGGAATGAGATGAAATGATTCACTGAGACACAAAAAGAGCCCTAACCATTTTTCCAATTATAAGTCAGATAGTGGTGATATATAACCAAAAACCTACTTTGAAAATAGGCTGTCATTCATAAATATAAATGACTATCATCAGCCCATTCTCCAGGGAATTACTCTGGAATCCATGGATTGGTTGTGCTAAATAGCTTCACTTGTTAGGCACAGATCTGAACACAGAGGGCTAGAATATGAAGAGTAGAAGATAGAACAAAGTAAACCTTATTGGTACCATTGGGATTTGCCCACTGCATCTGCTTCATTAGCATACAGCCCCAGACAATTGAAATAAAGATGAGGGTCAGCTACAGATAGAATTACCATTAACTGTTTTCAGATTTCAATCTCTGGGTCTTTCATTGCAGAATCAGTAATTAACATAAAAGGAGAAAAGTATTCAGAAGTCCAGAGTCAATTTATAATCGCTTATTAGAAAGCCAAATAGCTCCTTTGTAGAGATTGCTATCCAAATAAGGTTTCCAATAATAAACATTTGCAATCAGGCCCTTGCTAAAAAGTTTGCCAAATAAATTCTATACACCACTGTTCCATTTAGCTGTCATGTATTCCTTCTTTCTGAGATAATTTTTCCCATTCTTCCCATCAGTACCCTTTTGAGCCAGCTTTAGTCCCTTGGTCAATCTTGACCTAGGAATATAAAAGTCATTGGTCCAAAGTATCAGTGCAGACTCAAAGAGAACCAGCAGTATCCATCTCTGGGAGTCTTTTTTTTGGGGGGGGGGTAGGGAGAAGCTAAGGACACATGTGTTTCTTGACATATTAGTCCTGAATCCATTCATGTATAGTTACCTGGGCTTGCAGTCATTTCCAAAGGTCCACAAGAACAAATGAAATACACATTCAGAGAGGGGTAGAGATGGGATATCAATAGACATTTGTACATGTCACCCCAGGAAAAGCAATTCAGCAATACAGAAATAAAGGAATATTCATATGGAGAATCTGTGAGATTCTACAATGATTATATTACAGCAAGGAAAAATATCATGGAGTCTAGTATAATAGTCTAGTATAATAACACAATAGTAGGATATGACTCTAAAACACATTGCATTTCAGGATTAAGAAATAAGAATGGGAGGATTGGAGAGGTGGCTCAGGGGTTAAGCCTCTGCCTTGCAGGCAGAAGGTCCTGAGTTTGGATCCTAGACCCCACCTATAGATGCCAGGCAGAAGCGGGGGCGGCCTGTGTTTCCGGTCCTGGTAGGGAGGAGCCTGTGAATCCCAGGGCAGAGTAAACAAGGAGGAGGTGGGGTGGTCCATGGTGGTTCCCGAATTCGCCTGTGGTTTTACACACACACACACACATACACACATACATACAAGCATGCACACACGCACACATGCACAATGAATAAATAAAACAATAAAAAATAAAAATAAAGAAATAAGAATGACAATCATATGGAATTAAACTGAGTCATTATAATGTGATATATATATATGTATGTATACACACACACACACACACACACACATAGACAAGCACAAGATAAACAGAGGAGGGAGGAGAGAAAAAGAGTGAGAGACACACAAAGAGAGATATTGGATCCCTAAGTAGCTCTATTAGGGTGTACTAGTTAAGTACTGATGTACAATAAATTACTGTAAACTTAGCTGCTCTAGAACACAGTATGTGTTTATTATTTTGCAGTTTCAGTGGTCCAGAAGTCTAAGGGTAGGTTGGCTAGATCCTCTGAAAAATTTGACCACACTGACAGCATTTAGTTGCCTGTGGGCTGCTGAATTGAATTGAGTTCATTTCCTTCCGGTGGTTGGTCTGAAGGTGTTCCTTTGCTGGTCTCATGGCCCTTGAGACAAGCAAATCACAGCAAGGCTACCTACTTCTTTGAATTCAGCTGTCCTGGACCTACCATCATGTAATCTCACAGGTGTGATCATGCTACCCTATCACCTTTGCCCTTTCGAAATAGTGAAAGGCACAGTAGAAACACTGCTTTGTTAGTGGACAGTTTATACAAGATGGAATCAGAGACAGGGGTTCCATGTAGACTGCCAGTTTATCAATAACAGAAGCATATACAATCATTTTTCCACTTCACTGATGAAGATGTTAAGGCATAGAGAAGCCAAGAAGTGGTGCTGTGCTTTAAACCAAGCTGTCTGTTATGTCTTAACAGGAATAAACAAAACCAAAGATCCAGTGGTAAGATCCAAATGCTCTGTGGTAAGACCCGCACCATCTGAAATCCGATATCTACCCCTAGTATATCAGTGCAACAGTCATAACCTCTCTTTTCTGCACTCCCACTTTTCCTACATAAAATAGAAATGGCAAAAAATATTTGTTTTAAAATAGAATTCAAACCCAGACTTCTCAAGTGTGTAAGAGGAAGATCTACTTAATTATCAAGGTAGAATTCATTTATCTCTTTGGTCATGAAAGTACCATGATGTCGTCAAGCTCTTAGGACCTATCAGTCACAGACTTAAGAAAGCAGAGAGACGTCAGTCAGGCTGAATTTTGCAGCATTTTGGACAAGAACTCATTGACCCAAACTCAAATGTCATCAACTTGAAACTTCTCCACTGCTAAAAAGGCCAGCATAGGTCACGTGATCAGGAGATCTACTAAGCCTCAATATTTCCTCTTAAGAATGATGGTGCATCCCACTACTGGTTTTTCACAATAGACTAATAAGGAGCAGATTGATCATGTGTAAAAATAAAGCTGTAAAAATGCAAAGAATTACCTCAATTATTATGTCTTGGATGTATTTAACTCGAAATAGATACTCCTGAAGCATCTTTTCCTAACCAGGTTCTTAAAAACATACTTTAAGAATATCATAGTAAAATTCTTTTAAAATGTATAATTAAATTTTTAATAAAAAAAGAAATAATGAGAAATAAAAGAATATTATAGTAAAATTCTTAAGGTTTTCTAATACCAAGCATAGTACAAAATTGTGTAAGAAAGACCTAAATTGAAAGGCTACAGTTTCTTTTCACTACACATATGTAAGTGCACTGAGTTTAAAAAGAAATGGATTCCCACTAAGTATTATTTAACTTTATCATGACTTATAATGAAACAGTATAGCAAACATACAATCTTCACATACCTATTTCTCTATAACTTCAGTATGCATTTATGACTACATAAAAAAATTAGTATGATCCATATGTCCAGCAAAGCAAGTGTATTGGACACAGCTGCTTTAAACACAAAAGATTCAAAACTTGGGAGAACAAAAAGGCATGCACCAACAAGCCACTGACATGATAGCGTCAAGGACTGCTTGGAGG
Source organism: Typhlomys cinereus (assembly GCA_023101885.1). Classification (NCBI taxonomy): domain Eukaryota; kingdom Metazoa; phylum Chordata; class Mammalia; order Rodentia; family Platacanthomyidae; genus Typhlomys; species Typhlomys cinereus. The sequence goes on along the minus strand of JALPQD010000302.1, from coordinate 1,672,532 downwards.
TGTGAAGGTGTAGACTGCATGTCACTAGAACAATTGAGCAAAGCCTATAGATGCAGATTTGAAACAGCAAGTTAAATTCATAGCAATGTATTGCAGTGTTTTTCACACAGACTCTTTTTCACATGCATAAAAACAATTAGGTCGGAGGAGGGTTGAAGATATATGATTCATAGGTTAAGCCTTTTCCTCCAAGCAATTTAAACCTGAGTTTAAATTGCAAAAACAGCAGTGGCCTACACTTCCAGCCTTGAAAGACAGAGCTTGGAAAACTCCAGAGCTGTGCTACAAGGATGTATTCTACAGGACTCTACAGAAATCCAGGATGATTCCTGAACCATCTTGGGCCTCTTAAGGAATATATTGCCCTGTGATACACACAGAGCTCTTTTCTACACATACCCACACTTACATGTGCAAAAAAGAAAAAAAAAGAGCAAAATTAGGTTGGGATGAGAGTAATTATTTACAAAGAACAGACAAATAAGAACTTTCAGATATTTAATAAAAGATACCATGAACATAACATTCAGGAAAGTAGCATTTTTATTAGCTCACTTTAATTACACTCCCCCATCTGTTTTTGGGCTGCTTATACTTTGATTGCTCTTCGTGCAGCACTGGTTTTGTGTGCCAGTTCTCAATGAGGAAGATGAAGAGACACAATCATTTTCTTTTGTTATTGTTGACTGATTTTTCAAAATAATAAGTGTAGAGCCAAATTTTCCTTCAGGTACAAAAGAACCCACCATTGGTAACAGAATGTAAATTTTTAGGATTGCTCTCAAGTTTGGGAAACTTTCTTTTGTATTTGAGCTTCAAAACTTGGTGATATTTTTCAGATACCAGTTTCTGGTTCTGCATAGCTGAAACTTTGTTTCCCTGTACTACACACACACACACACATACACACACACACACACACACACCACACACACACACCACACACACACACACTTTTACACATCAGCTTAGCTCCATCAGCTAAACTCACCAGGTGAATGGCTTCAATTTCACTCCATGATAAAGTAGCCCAAACCATAACAAGTACATATCATTAAGCTCAAATTTACGTATTCCCATTTCTGCAGGCTTTGGGCTAACATCAATCACTATAAAATGACAAATAAGGAAGAGACCAGTTGATAAAGACACTGCAGACTTTATTGATTCTGCTTCAAAATCCCTTAGCTATGGTGATTTTTTATAAAAATTTGAAGCCACTTAATTGATAGGGAAAGCAAGGATTCTTAAATAGGTCTTATAAACTTCACACAGAGGGGAATAATAGGGCAGAACTATGAAAAAATCATAAAAGAATCAGAATAAATAAATCATTGTGTGTTGGGTAGTCATGGATACTCTTGGTCCACAGTTTATTTACATATACTTCCCAGCCACATTTATTTGACCAAATAACCTTTGCTCTATGTGTATGTTACTATGATTGTATGTAGAAACAGCCTTCACAATAATTAGGCATCAATGAGTGAGGAAGAATGATTCATTCACAAAGGTTTAATTACTGTTCCCGAGATAACACTGGGTGGGAAAGAGAAAAGACAGGGACATGGTCCATCAGATTCCACAGATGACAAAAGGTCTACTCCTTTTCACACACAGTTTCCAAGTCACTTCATTTTTCTGTGGCTGCTATAATCAAACACCATCAGCTAGATGGGTTCCTCGAGGTAAGCAACAGATTAAAGAACTGGGAAAGGAGACAGATTCTTGAAAGGTAGCTTAAGGGACTCTGGAGATGGCTCGGTGAGGAACAGTGTCCTTCAATCTCCTGTCACCAAGACTTCTCCCCCATGGCAGGCTTGTAAGCTTTGACAGTGAGGCAAAACAAAGCCTTTTCCCCCTAAGCTGCTTTTGTCGAAGTATTTCATCACAGCAACGGGAAGAGTGGCCAAGAGAGACTCTGTATAAAACAAAGTAAAAGGCAGAAACCAACACTCAAGGCTTGCTGTTCTTTTCCACGGATGTACCAAGGCACACATGTGCCTGAATTCACCCACACGAATGTGCGCACACACACATTACACACGCACAAAGCACAGCAGCTTCCATGTTCAATATCAATACCTTAGCAAGCAATCCTTTTGCTACTTCTTAGTTAAAAATAAGCTAGAAGAGCAGCAGGGTGCTTGTAATTGTTATTTAAACAGGGAACACTGACAGAATTTTTGAAGCGGCTAGAAAACTTAAGAATAAATAAAAAATAAACAAATAAAATTAACTTACTGCCCCAATGTCAACAAGAGATAATGGATTAACACACAAATAATGGATTGAACTGTCTCTTATCTCAAACAACCATCCTGAATTTTGGGAAATAGAACAATCTTTGATCACAATGTTAAACAAATAGCAATAGCATGTAGGTAACTATTTCTTTTCCAGACATCAATGAGGGTAGAGTTCACTTTTGACACCCAAATCTCATATCATTCTGGGCAGAGGCATTTTCCTTTTCTTTCTTTTTCTCCTTTTTTAATATTTCTTTCTGGGGGTGGGCCATGCACATGGGCACATACATATTTGCATGTATGTATGTATGTGTCCTTGTGCATGCATGTGCTCTTGTGTATAGAGACCCGTGTTTGATATTGGAATCATCCTTGATTTCTCAGCTACCTTATTCTTTTGAGACAAAGTGTCTAATCAAACTCAGAATTTTCCAACCAAATCAGTTTGTCTAATCAGTTTGCTCTAAGGATTCCCAGTTTCTACCTTCCAAGGCTGGAACTACAGGTAGATCACTACACCTTCTCTTCTCCCCCGACATTTTATTTGACATCCAGGAATTTGAACTGTGGTCATTTTACTTGGCAGTAAGCACTTCTGAGCTAACTTCCCAGCCACATAGGGCAATATTCATCACATCAATAAAAGCCCCCACTGACAAAGATTCCAGGCACCTAATTCTCTGCTCTATTGGTATAACAACACTGAGCCTCCAATGTCTGTCTTGTTATTTCCCCTTGATGAAAAGCTCTCTTACCCTTTCCTCTGTTATCTGATCCACTCCTTGGGAAGGTGCTCCAGATAGGTGCCCCATACCTAAGTCTGCTTCACCCCATGATCAAGGTGACATAATAAACAGACATTTGAGTGACAGATAAGGCAAGGGCATGGTGGCCTCTCTGGAGACACCTTTCTGGGGATTTAGCTCTCTTCTCACTGTGTCCTTCTTCACCCTTCTCTGGGTGAAGGGACCTGGACTGTCTTTTTTGCTATACCAGTGTCTTCCTATCAGGATGCAAGACTGGCTGGAGCCAACCTCACAGCCTCATCTTAAGTTAATTTCTTCTTCAGAGGAATGACTCTAAACATAGGTACATTCTAAGGCTCAGGACTTTTGACTTCCAACATAAGGATTTTGGAGGAATCTAGGCACAGTGCATAGCAGGCACCTTACAAATCCTCTGGATTCTGGACTGGAGTGGCTGGAAGACTAGCATGGAGGAACATGGTGGAGGATTAAACAAGTTTTTGAGATAGGGTTTTGCTGTGCCACACTGACAGATCTGGTACTTGATATGTAACCCAGTGTGACGTTGAACTCATGGCAATCCCTTTGCCTTCTTCTCCCAATAATTGGGATAGCAAGTGTATGCTGTTGTTAAATTCATTCAATATTATTTTAGCTAGAACTCCACACAAGGCCATTGTTCTTCCTTCTGTTTGGACTGCAGAGTACTTCTGCCTGCAAGGACATAAAGCTTGGGTGTGAACAGGGCTCTTAATGGAAAGCAGGACATGATCACAGGGATAGGTGGATATCTCTGTATTCAAATCTGTATGGACTACTTGAAGTACCAAGTGTTCCATAGCAGGAAAGAAACACGTGTGAATTTATTTGCTCTCTATACATGATTTTATTTGTTTCTCTCAACTCTAATATGCCTGTTTTGCTCTAGTCATTTCTTGTCCTCCTTGTATTCTCAACTTCAAAAGCAATTGCTTTGACTCTTAATGTTTGCTGTCCTTTTCATTATTTTTCATAATAATAAGTGCCAACAAAATGTATTGTGAAAGTTATCTTGGACCTTTCACACTCATGTCGTAGCATGCCACCGACATGCATGTGCCTATTCTCTCTCTCTCTCTCTCTCTCTTTAGCTCTTTCTCTCTTAAAAATAGACAAACAATAACTATAAATAATGTGATGGGATTTAAGTGGCCAGTTTGTCATTCAAAGCCTTTTCCAATCTCTAAAATGAATAAATACACAGAAAATATGGTACTTGCATGCATGTGTGTGTGCGTGTGTGTGCACACGTGTGTGTGTACAAGTGTGTGTGCACAAGTGTGCTGAGAGAGACATAGATACATAAGTCTGAGAAGATTTCTTAACTCGGAGAAAAGGAACAACATCCTGATCTCCACTCAGCTTTAAGACTTAAGCAGGTTTCTCTACCCAGACGAGAACAGACCAATTTCTGAAAGGCTAATCAGAATTCATGAATAGAAAAATTAAGGAATAGAATTAATTCATGGAAAACAAGAAAAAAGTGTAATCAGTCTTCAAGTTTGCTGTATTTAAATAAGCTGAAATCTGTTAGAATTTTTAAAACAAAATCACCTGAAGACTACATCCCTGTTTAAAAAAAAGAAAAGTGAAATCAACAAAATAAGAAAAAAGAAAAGCCAGTCTAATCGCAATCATAATGTACATGGTATAGTAAAAATAAAGGTCAAGCTTTCTGAGAATCTGGGGATTAGGTGATGTAAGAATTAGGGTGACCACAGTTCATGCTATTGCCTTGCAAAGGATTCTGGGTAATTGGGAACAGGGCAAGTAATGACTTAATGCTTATTTCTGCTGGGAATACCCAATCTTCTGGCTCGCTGGCAGTGCTAAATGAGTTGCCTCTGTGTTGGCCTGCAGACACCCTTCAGTATCCTCCCACCAGAAAATCAGTGTCTTGCAGAAGAGTTTTTGAGGGAACGGGGGTGCGAGGGTTGTCTCCTGTTATGCTAAATCACTAGTCACAGCAAAACAGCCTTCTAGTCCAAGATGACCTCTACAAACCAGGGCAGTCTAGTCTTGACAGGAGTGTCCTTTTCCTCCTAAATCTCACTACTTAGCACAAAATAAAATTCAAACACAGCTCATGTTCTCCTGTTTATTTCTTACCCCTTTGCTGTACTTAGATGTGATCTATTAAAATGTCTCAAAACAATAGTGAGCAAATCTGAATCTGCTCGTGGTAGCAAATGATGGGAAGCTGCATGGGACAGAGCCTTGTTCACGTCTGTGTGCTTTCCACAAAATAGGTGGACATGACTAATCCAGGCTTTCTAGCTGGGATTTCAGTGTGCCATAAGAGACGGGCATATCTGGTGTCACCGATGAACCTCCAGTGGAAATCTTCATAGCATAACAGTAACTCTCCAAATTGTTTCTCCTTTTCTGTGATGTTTTTACAAAAGGCTTCGCAGAGGTCTGGAGACACCAGCTGGAGTACATCACATACCGATTTTACTTCTACTCTATCTCTGCACATACAAACCCGGCGTGGGTGTTTTTACAGCAGCCTGGATCTCAACAGTGTCCCTTCTGTCCTTGAAGCCTGTGGGACCAGTAAATCTTTCTGCTTACAAGCATTTCTGTGCAAAATAACAGAGAAGGCTGACTTCTCTATCCACTGAAGGTGCCAAAATTTCACTTTTAAGCTTTTATTTAGCATGGACATTATGTCAGACATAGAGATGGGCAAGGAATAGAAATCAGGCTCTGCACTTGGGACATTCCAATCTCTCTATAATCAGTAACGTTCTCATCAGTTAGTTGGTCCAGTGTATGTTCAGTATAAGGTGGGGTTTCTTCCTGGAACTGAAGTTCACCAAAGTAGTTAAGAGCACAGGACAAACACGGTACTGGGCAGCTCATGGAGCGAACAAAAGCAATCAGAGGCTGGGGTAGAAAGGCTCTAGGCTTTGAGGCTCTCAGCCCTGTAGTTGGCGAAGAATGGCAAGTGTGGACTAATTGCACTTTGTGCTAATCCTCTCAGCTCCTGAACAGTCCTCCTTGCAACAATTCACAGCCTGCTCTCTCTGCCCTCCTCTCACTTATTAATCCTCTCCAGGTTGGTAACTCCTTTCAAGGAGAAGATTCTAATGAGTCTTCTTCATCTTCCGCAGTGTACCCTGCTAAAGAAGTGCCATTTTATACTAACATGCTAGTGACTGGTTTCTTTTAAGGCATGGCTGCAGCAGTGACTCTGAACCTTAGCCTTCCCTTCCAAGACGGCTTTCACTTACAGAGCACTGTGTCCTTGTAGCATGAGAGCCCTGAACTGCAAACATGTTAATCCCAGCCTACAGGTTCTCATTTGAACACCTTTACCCTAAATTCTGCCTTGTTGCTCATTCTGCTGAATCCTGAGTCACGCGTCCCAGGTGACTGTGATGTAATACTCCTCCGTATTCTGCAACCCTGTGATGTCTCAGCAAGAAGCAAGTTTCCACAAAGGACTCAAGAAACAGAATTGGCAAGGGTCTTCAAAGTTCAAACTGGAAAATGGGATATGTAAACCTCCAAGGATGTGTGATTACTGCAAATGTACTACAAGTGAACCTATCACAAAACAAGGCTGTGTTTGTACCATGCATGTGTGCACATGCACATGGTACTTCATTTCTGAAGGAATACATATCTAGCAAGGGTGCACCTTGAAGCACAGGGAAGCTATCATTTCCTTATGGAGCCTGATCTACCGACAATAGTATTAATAAGGCGGCAAAAGTAGAACTTAAAAAACTGGACGCCTGGCTGCAAGTTCTGGGTGGCTTTTTCCTCCAATAATTATGCATTTGCTGTCTAAGATTAATCAAGGAAGTTAATGATGCAAAAAATTACATTTATAATCCAGTCTGAACACAGCTGTACTGCAAGCTAAGTTCGAAGTCCTATTAAAGTAAATGGAATTAATGGGCTGTCGCCTGCAATCTTTAGATCTATCAGTTACTAATTAACATTCTTCTGTAAAGAATAGTTTCTGGTGGGGAAAAAATAAAGCACACCTTAGCAGCAGCCCTGATAAAGTGTAAGTAGAGTCATTGAGGAGCCACAGAGGAAGCGTTAGAGGGCAGTGATGCAAGGTGCTGACAAACCAAGAGCAAGAAAACCATAGTTTTGTTGCATCATCAGTTAAAAAAAAAACTGTGTGTGTGCGTGTGTGTGTTTGTGTGTGTGTGTGTGTGTGTGTGTGTGTAACACTGTTTGTTCTACATGGTAGCAAATGATCACCACTAAAGATGACCTTTCCATAGGAAATGTCAACTTCAGTTGATAATGCAAAGATGGAGGAGGGCTGGCAGTAGTAACACAGGACAATTACATCAGCTAGGGCGGAATTGAAGCAGGGTGCTCTGGCTAAAAGTGTTCACCCCTCACTTGGCCACAGAGTTTCAACATGCAGGATGAGAGTGGGCATTTCTGCCTTGACTCTGTCTGTCTCCTTCAAGCTGGGTCACCTATTTGCCTCTACATTAAGATGTGTTCAAAGGGCACCTAACCTTCCTCATGGAACTTCAGGGCTAAAGGCACAGAGATAAGTCACTGTCCTTAACCTGCAGACACCATGGATTCCGAGAATGGCAGAAGCTGAAAGGACAGACTCTTTCTCTGCCTTCCCCCAGGGGAGGGGAATTATCCATGAGGGCAAGTCTGTACCCTAGAGCAGAAGGGATCATCTAAGAACAGATGACCTCTTAAGCAGTGATCATGAGAACATCTTCGGACCCCTTAGCAGAAGGAGGACCGAGGCAGTCATAGCAGATCTCACCTTATCCAGGGTGCTTAAGGAGGCACGCTTTTGTCCGTTATTCCTTGACTTAAATCTAAAGCTCATAACAGACCCCCAAAATAGATTTAGAAGTCAATGGGCCCAATGTGGCCTCAATAAGAAAGTAAATCTCTCTGTGAAATTTGCTGTCACATATCTCATGAACTGGTGACTAGAAACCAGTGTCCAAGCTCAGTCTTTGTGGATGTCTGGAGCGCCACTTCTGCCCTAAAGACTCCTGTTACAGAAAAACCAAGGAAAGGAGTTATCTTTTGAGATATGCTCAAGCACAAAGAGCTTCCAATTTTGATGACTGATTCTATGATTACTCTTATACGAATTTTCTGCTTTCCTTCTAATCTTTTTCATTGCATGTGTGTATATGTGTGCATGCACATTCCTACATCTGTACATATTCATATATGTCTGCATATTCATATGCGTGTGCTTGCTCATATGTATGCTCTCATTAATATATGTGTGTGCTCATGTTCATATGTCTGTATGTCTTTTCCTTTAGATATGTGAGGGAAGGTATATCATAGTTTCAATTGCGTTTAAAAATCTATTATTATTATCTCTGCTTGCCTTAGCCAGAAATGTGGTGGGTTGTTGTACTGTAGTCCACAAAGAAGTCAATTTACTAACAGGAGGGTCGATTAGCTTCTTAGTACAAGCCACTGCAAGCTTCTGCTCATTTATTACTGGCAAGCTGATATTTGATGTCAGAAAATCGCCCTTAAGTCTTTTCACAGACAAATTTATTATGCCAAAAAGACACCAATAAGCAGCATTTTACAAAGAACATAAAGCCAAGAGCAACTGACCTTAAACCCGAAATATCTCAAACTTGCTGTGACCCAGATAGTTGCACAGAGTGCAAGGAGATCACATTTAAACTTCCCAGAATCCAGGGGTTTACTCTTTTTCTGCACATTGAACCTCAGAAAGCAGAGGTAAAGCTAATGCCCTGAAAGGTCAAGTGATGTGGCAGTAAAGGTCTAAGTTTTAGTAGACAGATAAAGGTCATAATTGTAACTCTGCCACTTATTAGGAAGGGTTCCTGAAGGCAAGCTTTTTCCTCCATCAAAAGGAGATAAGAGCATATGACCTTCCTTCCTCCCACAGAGAAATTAAGATGTTAAAGTCTTCACTTAGAGTGCAGACAGGGAAAACTTCATGTAAGTAAATTAATTCTGTGTGTAGGATCCAACCCACCCATACAATTCAAGGAGTCTGATTTTCAATTGGTCTTGGACATGATGTTATTTAGCTTTATAATCTAAAATGAGTGGCATACTTTGTTTAATTCTTGTTGTATTTGATCCTGGCTGTAATGCTTCTGTAGCAAGGTTCATTTAAACTAAGATCTATGTGGGTGAACTCACTCATTTGCTCTTTCAAAGTGACTTATGTGAATGCTCCACACAGAAGTCCCTGCAGAGGGGGAATCACGATCTTAGAAGTGTGCCCCCGTATGACAAAGAAAATAGTGATTAGATTTTTGTTCTCAACTTGTCACTGAAATGACTTTTGTCAACTTGTAAAACTAAGTACTTTCACGCAATGACAACAGCACTCGTGTTGGGGAACGTGAGTATTCCTCGATGATGAGGACCCCTCTGCTCATTGCCAACTGTGATTTGGGATCAATTTCCTTGTCAGGCAACATTGCACAAAGGGACAGTTCTATGATTGCAAAGAAATAATCAATGGTTATCTGGTATTATATCCAGAATAATATTTTTATTCTAGTTCCTATTATTTCACTTTTTAGCAAAAAATTATGTTTTACTTCAATGACATTTTTATTACACATTGTTGACAAGGCTCAGGGAAAGAATCTCATGACTGTGTATATGATTTCAGCATGTGGTAAAGGATAGGAATCATAGATCAGCATTTACTCCTTTTTAGAACATGTGGGCCAGGGAGATGATGTAACATAATTTCCCCATTTATCACAACTATGTACTAGGAATCTTTGTTGCAAATATAGAACAATGTTATTGAAAAAATATTACTGAGGAGGACCAATGAGAAAGTTCACCATTTAAGAAACCTGAATGTAAACCTGGCAACCTAAGTTCAGTTCAGTAAAGCCCTTGTGGTAGGAAAGAACCAACTTCTAAAAGCCATTCTCTGACCTCCCTCAGGGCACTATGGTATATATGAATGAGCCTTCTCTCTCTCTCTCTCTCTCTCTCTCTCTCTCTCTCTCTCTCTCTCTCTCTCTCTCTCCCTCTCTCCGCCTTCTCAAGCTCCATCTAATAATCAACAAACAGATAAAGAATGAAGAAACAAAAATTGAAGATGAATCATTGTCTTTAAATAAGTTGATTTAAAATAACTAAAGACTTATGCATGACAATGGATTTATAGTGACAATCACGCACAGGTTAGAATTCCAGAATGCAATGAGAAGAGAAAAGAATGGTTTTTAAATGACTCGTGATAGTGTTTCTTCAGACACACACATGCACGGAACCCTGCAGTCACTGGGGAGAGAAGCTAATAGGGATATCACCCACTGTTCCCTTCAGCTTCACATTCCTATTTCACAAGTGTCCGAGCAGAATTCTATAACTTACGAAAGTCAAGAGATGCCTGTGTTCGTCAACTTGCTTTGATTGCCATCCAGACACAGTCCGGTTCTGTCCTGAGAGTTTCCCAAACAGACAACAAAGCTGGGGCTCAGTTCTGCTTTCTGCTGCTTGCACCTGGGCATATGACTGCTGTCAGCAGGGCCTGAGAAACATCAGCCCTGAGGAAGCGGTTCTTTTTTCTCCTTTCAGAAAATGCTGCGATAAAAACCATCATGCTATTTTCAGGGAGACAGTTGCCTCAAAATGGTGAAAAAATGCATGCTCTCTGAATTAGGAAAGATTTGGTTTCTTTAAAAATAACAAACTTGAAAAATATTGTACCCGTGACCTTATAATGACTATGAAAAGATTGGACTGGTAGAAATACAGATGCCTGAAAAACTGCTGGCTTGACAACTTCGCAGAGAAGCCTTGAGTCATTCCCCAGAACTGAGGAAAAATAACCTGACACTGTCCAGGGCTCACCTATGACCCCAGCAGACCCAGCTCTGAGCAGCAGTCCCTAGTGATGCCTCTTCCCAGAAAATATCATCCTTAGACCTCCACATGCATGCACAAACTCACATACATGCACACAGCTGTGGAACACATGCACACCACATAGAGAGCACCCACACATGTGAACCAACTTATATACGTGTATACACACATAATTGAGACATTCATGCCAGCATACACAAGCACACCTTCACATGAGACCCTGCTTGTACACACATTCATGTGCATACACATACGCTACATAATTAATGTGCTTGTGAAACACAACCAAGTGCACCCACATATAAAAAACAACTTACACACACACGTACATGCATAAATGAGAACACACTTACACACGCATGCACACGTGCATGCATATGCATGTACCTGTACAACCACATGAGAACCCAGTTGCAGGGAGAGAGTACATATGTGAATGCGAAAAATGATATCACATGCTGTAGTTTGATTGTGCACTGCCCCCCTACGCTCATGGGATTGAACACTTGGTCTCTAGCTGGGGTGACCCTGAGGATGAGCCTGTCTGGAGGAAATGATTCCCTGGTGTAAGCACTGAGATTTCTTTTCTCCCCCTCTGATTGACTACTCTACCTCCATATTGTTTTGTTCGGGGGTTTCCCAGACTCCTCTTTCTAGGTTTGGAAGTACAGGCTGCCTCCATTTCTGTCTAGCATTTTTATGTGGGATCTGGGATCTAAACTCAGGTCCTCTTGTTTTTGAGGCAGAGGTTTAACCCCTGGATCATTTCTCCAGTCTCCAGCATTGAGGATTCTTTTTTTTTTATTTCTACTCATACAACTTTAACAGTAACACCGGTCCCCTCCTTCCCTCCAACCTCCCACCACCTTATGCCCCCCTCTCCTCCCCCCTCCTTTTCCATCCTCCAGTGCCTCCCCCTCCCATCCCTGGAGCATCCTTTAATGTGCACAGCATTGAGGATTCTTACTCTGCCCTTATTTCCTGTCTTCTCTCTGCTTCCCAACTGCACGTGAGACCAGCTTCTTCCCTCTCCTTTTTTTGCCATGATCAGTAGGATGGGAAGATTTTACAGACACATTCAGGGACTATGTATTCCAATCAAACTGACAAAAGTTAACCAGTTCAATCTCTGAACCAGCTGCCTTACAGCTTTGAGCTCTCCAGCTGCAAAACCATCCACCAAATGCAAGTGTGAGTATGCTTCTCTTAAACATACAAGCTTATCCACAGTTTCTATTTCTCCTTCTCCATTAGTAATTATAGAGAGCTACACATGCATTAAAAATATGAACAACTCAAGAAGGCCATGCTAAGTGACATAATTAAGAGAAAGAGCCTTGACTTGGTCTCAAATTTAGTCTATGAAAAAATAACAGAGTTAAGTTCTCATTTGGTCTGTTTTGAAGGCTGAGTGACTAATGCCTAGAATGAGCTTATTAATTCACTTTTGTGTTACCCAGTATCATAGACATTAACTAATGTGAATGTTTAATGACCCATAAATTTAGTCCCATGTTTCACAGGTCCCATAAATGAGTGGCCACCAACTTGAACAGACACTGAACGCTTCCATTGTCACCAAAGCTGCAGGGTGTCAAAGTTAACCCGAGGTTATCCTGCTGACTTTCCTTTGAGGAACTTCTACGTTTACTTCCATTTTAACCTCTGACCTCATGATCTATGAGGTCATGATATTGATGACACAATGATAATTTCATGAGGAAAAAACTCGCCCTGAGGAAGGACAAGCACTTCCTCAGATATGCTTAGTCCAAAGTTCTTGCTGTATTCAAAATGCTGAGTCTTGGTGTTTGCAACAACTGGACAAGTTATTCTGGCGCCTGAGTGTTTAGGTCAACCTTAGTGAATCCCTCCCAAGTATCTTCTGAGCCAAGAACACCATGGCGATGAGGAAGAAAAACAATTTACCACAGGTTGTGATGTTCCTGCTTCAGGAACCTACACATGTGTGTTATGGTCTCACGGAATCCTCAAATTGAACACAGAATGTTGAAAGAGGCAGTCCGTTACAAAAAAGTCTGTGTGTGTGTGTGTGTATGTGTTTGTACGTGTGTATTGTGTGTACCAGAGGACACCTGAAAGCATATGCCCGTGAAGGTCCGAGGGTGATATATGACATCATTATGGATTGTTCTACCTCTGTATTGCTTTGTTCTGGATTTTCCCAAACTACACTTTCCAGGGCTGGAATTGCTGCCTCTGTCATTTCTGCCTGGTGTTTTTACATGGGATCTAGGGATCAGAACTCAGTTCCTTTTGCTAGTGAGGCAAAGACTTTAATCCCTTAGCCACTTCCTCAGCCCTTATTCACTGCAGTGAATAACAAGCTGTGTCTTAAAGCAGCACAAGCTCTGCTTTGGGACATTGGGATGCTGATTATTTTCACTCTCTGTGAGTATTCCTATTTAAATTAAAGTGGGGAGTCACCAGTGACTGGATCAGGTGAAACCGTGAGGAGCTTTGTCCATAGGGCAGCATATCCTTGTGGTAACTCTGGTCACTACAAACTTTCACTGGGAGATGCCAGTTATCTATTAATGTGATCTGACACACTTGAATGTGGTGTCAAATGAGCCAGAAATGTAAGACCAAAGTACGAGTTAATGCAAGAAAGCCTTAGCAGAGGAGGAGTCAAAATGAGAAGTAGGAAAGTAGATCAGAATCCACAGCACTGTAAATGGATATCAGGGATGGGAACAAGGCTGATGGGTTATTGGTTTCCTGCACTTAGATGTGATCCTGACAGGTCTATGAAATGGATTTAGGGAAGGAAGGGCTTAGAGAGAAAAATAAAATGCTGAGGAGGAATTTTAGATCATCAATGATGATATTTTAGATATTTTACAGAAAAAGAAGACATTTTAGAAATACATACAATTATATTATATCCCTACTTTGAGCATATGTCTTTTAGTTTAAAAACTTTTAATGAAATTACATTAATTGTATATGCTAAGTAATGATTCGTGAGAATTAAATACTGGTACACAAGTTAATTATAAAAGGAAAGGATGTGTGTGTGCGTGTGTGTGTGTGCGTTTTGGAGAGAGAAGAGAGTATGTCACCCCATTCTCTTACGTATGAACTTTCTGGGTGGCAGGAAGTTGTGTTCCTGAGTGTGGGAGTGATGAAAAATATTATGCAACAATAAATTTCCAATGCACAAAACCCACAGGTGGTGGAGAGTCAGATATAACGGATCTAAGTGCTCTGAGCAGGGTTTGCCCTGTTGCTTTCTTGTTCTGCTGCAGCTGCAGTGAACACACAACAAGCACGTAGCACACTGAGGATGCTGTTACATCACTAAGTGACGACCAAAACCAGCTGTGCTCATTCCTCTTAGACTGGAGGCTACTGCAGTTCAGGAGTTTCTATGTTTCTCCTCCTCCTCCTCCACCTCCTCCTCCTCTTCTTCTTTTTCTCTCCCCTTTTTTCATTCCTCTTCCTCCTTCTCTTCTTTCACCCCCCTCCTCCTCCCTTCTTTTTCTTCTTATTCCTCCTCCTCATCCTTCTGTGTGTGTGTGTGTGTGTGTGTGTGTGTGTGTGTGTGTGTGTGTGTATGTGCACATTTCCAAGTATATGTACATGAGGACTCTTGAGTGTGTGTGCTTGTGTACGCTCAAAGGCAACATCGGAAATAATCCTGAATTGCTGTACTGACTTATTGCTTTCCTCTGGGATCTGCCTTTTAGGGCCAGGATTATACACATCTGTTTGGCATTTCTACAAGTGATCTGGGAATCTGAACTCAAGTCCTTTTGCTTGTGAGGCAAGGACTTTAACTTCAAAGCCATCTCCCTAGCCTAGTTTTCAGTGTTTCAACTGGACATACAAAATATCTGCTCTAATAGAAATGTTATTGCTTAATTATAAAGAGTACAGGTTTTAAATAATTGACTCCATCATTTCTCACAAGTTTCAAAAATGACAATTGGATTGGACTATTTTGGAATGTTTAGGACAGAAATTCCAATAATTTCTGAAAAACCCTAAACATATTTCTGCCATTTTGTACTATGTATGTGAAATCCCATTTTCAACAATGATAGCTATAAAATCAAAATGTTGATTACTTTGGCAACTGTTAAAGATGCTTTGTGTTCTGTAGCATGAAAGTGTAATTATATATATGTGTGTCATAGTTAGATACAGGTGTCAACTTGATGGTTGAAGGTTCAAGCTCTGGGAATATTTGTAGTTAAGCCCAGAGCAAACCTGCAGGAGATTGTTTAGTGGATGGGAAAAGCCCGCCCATGGTGGGTGGGACTAGTCCCTGGGGAAAGTGAATAAAATGGAGGGGACTGTTTAAGAAAGGTAGCATCCTTTGTCTATACTTGGCCAGATGTGCTGGTCTGGCAAGTAAGGATCATCCCTCTCTTAGCTAATATGTGGAGATGGTGCAGCCACTTCCTTTTAGCCCTGGTGTTAGTGTTAGCTTTCCTGCCAACTGGACCCCTTGTTCCCTTAAGCTGTTTGATGGAGATTCTATCAGCTACCATGCAGGTGAACTGCTACAATATGTATAAAAATTGCTCTAAAATGAATAGTTTATGATTAATTATGATTAATGCTTGTTGAAGGTCTTTAACATACCTGCATTCGAGGATTGTCCTAAAAATCTTGATGAAATAGATTGTAAATAGACAGAGTAAGAAGCTCTGGTTTAGTATAGTCATTGTCAACTGAGCATAGAGTCCCCATGGAAACACACTCGTGGGTGGACCTACAAAGGTTGTTTCTAGAAAGTTTTAACTGAAGAGGAAAGACCTCTCTTAATGTGAGTTATACATTCGATGGGCTAACATCTGGATTGAATAAATTGAGAAAGCAAGCATCTCATCCACATTTATCTCTCTCTGCTTCCTGACTGTGGGTGCAATGTGACAACTGATTCATGCTCTTGCTGCCTTGCACTCCACACCATTATGGACTGTACTCTTAAAGTCTGAACCAAAATAAATTTGCCTTCTTAAAAAAAGGAAGAGGAAGAAGAGGAGAAAAAAAGGGAGGAGAAACAATGATGCTTATATAAACAAACTAGATAAAGTAAAGAAAGAGTGAAGTCGGAATTTAAAAAATAGCCTCCTGATTTTCCAAGTCTTAATTTTACTCGTTTCTGTTAAAGGCGGGTCAGTCCATTATTGGTTGCTGAATTCTATGGCAAAACTTATCTGTCAACACTGTCTGATCTAGGTTCTTCCTTGTGATACATGGTCTCTAACAGCCAGAGCATTCTGAATTTAGGCTGGGGAGAAGATATCAAATCTAAATTGATAAAAGTACCCCCAAGTGATTCAGACACATGAATAAAATTGGACTTCAGTGTTCCTGTGAGTCATGGTCACAGTAAGAGGTGAATCATCATAGCACTGTGTGTTATGGATCCTACTACGGCACCATGTCCATATGTCTATGTCTTCTCAAATCTAACCTCATATCCTGTTCCACTCCATAATTCTCTGACTGCTGAGGAAAGGACGAATGTGTGTGATGATCAGAGGACAACTTGTCTCAGGACATGTGGTCTGTAGGTATGGAACTCAGGTTATCAGATGTTTTGCCCAGCCTGTTTTGTTGTTGATGTTTATAAATAGAAATATCCCCCTATTACTGAGCCCTGGACACTACAATGAGGAGATACTAAGTATGATTTGGTTGTGTAAGGTAAAATTGTGACCTCTTATTCCCAGTCAACTCTAGGGTGAACAAATCTGCTGTGTAGGACAGTTGCATGCTTGATCTGGGCTGTAGACTTACAAAAATCATGGTGTGTCAAAGTCATTAGCTATGGGCAGGAGAGCAAGACAAGTCTGACGTCCATCATCTGACCTCCTCCAGTCTAGTCTGCCTAGAATTCTAGTTGGACTGTACATAACCTAGATTGCTACATAGAGGACACCCTGGAAGTCTACTACTGACTACCTTCTACTACCAGGCTCATTTTTCTATGACCAAATAAGAAGTGCATTTGTGAAGGAGAAGAGAAAAAAAAACTATGTTCTGTGCTTCCTGTTCACTATTCATTCTGAACAGAAACTAAATAAATTGACCATCTAGTTAAGGAATGGCAGCTAACAATGATTCCTTATCCTTCCTGTCCTTGCTTCCTTTCCCCTGGTTCCTTCAATCTCTCTTTCCATTTTAAGGATGCTCTCTCCACATTCATTTATTTATTGTTATTTATTAACTTTCTCTGAGGCAGGGTCTCCCAGTCTATCCTGAACTGGCTTTGAGTTCAGTAACCTCCCGCTCTAGCCCAAATGCTAGGAATCTGCATAAGGACACCACACCTGGTCTCAGTTTGTTTCTAAGATGTGGGCTCATAGTCTACCAAAATTCCACACATACATTCTACTCTCCTAAAGTCTGTATGCGACTAGTTTCCACTATTAACTTGAGTACCATTTAAAAGAGGCATTTCTTGCTATGATAAATCCCTGTAGTCTTTGGAACATCTAAATCATGGATTGAACAGAAAGATACAAAATTTGAATATACTGTGCTGGCTCACCAGGATTTACTTTGATGGGATTGTATCCTGACATCAACTTCCTGGCTCTGTCAAGGAACAGTGAAGCAACCCATTAAGGTGTTTGCTGCAAGAATATGATTAAGTGACCATCACACACGTTGTGTTCACTCTGGGAACACCCATGAAAAAATGGCCCATGTGATTTTTCTCACTGTACTCTCTTAACTATTCTATGAGGTGATTATATTATTACTATAATCACTTGGCACAGAGAAAAGGGAAGATTAAATATCTTGAGAAATTTTCCCCATGGTAAATGGTGGAGCACACACTGTATTTCTAGAAGTACAATTATGCGTTAGATAGGCCTCCATATTTCAGGGTTGGTAACACACTGCCTCACACAAACAAGTCATGTGTTCTTCTGTGTCTCCCTTTGCTCAGTCATCGAAAAAGGACATCAGCTGAAAGCACGCAAATGAGTTTGAGTATATTGTGATGTTACGAGAATCTATCAATCTTTATGTTTTGCTGAAACATAGGATTCACATTGCCCTTCTCTGTCATCATCACCACCTAGTCTCCATCCACCGATTGCGACTGAGCCCATGTTATTTGACAATCACTATGTGAGGGGTTTGCTTCTCACATACTCTTAGTTAGAGACGGTGGATGTCTCTGTCATTTATTTAACCGAGTTAGAAAAAGTTTAGAAAGATAATCATCCAATTCATATATCTAATATGTGGTAAAGACATGAAGGCAAATAATTATTTGGTTTCAAAAGTAGAGTCCAGGAACACCGTTTGGTCTCAATACAAGAATGTTCTATAGGATAATCTAATCTATTTAGTGGTTCTTTCTGAGGACATGGGAGCTCACCTTCCACTTTTGGATATGGGATACAGCATATATGACAGTATACTAAAAAAGTATGCGGCATGTACACAAGTGCAATCACTCAATAGGAATCATTCTGTGACATTTGCTATTCCACAGATTTCAGTGGAAGGCCAGCACACAGAAGCATCTGCTTCTTCACTAACCTCCTTGCAAACACAGTCACGTATGTCTCCTCTCCTATGTCTTTAAGACAGGGAAACCTTAAACTACACCAAATCCAGCCTAGGGAACGAATTGCACTTGATATACTAACAATAACAGACATCTCCCCCTCACTCTGCCTGTGGTCTCTCCATTCACTTTAACATCATTGTAGATGGGGAGCTGATAAGTTTGGATAGATACTTTAAAACCCCTGTCTTTGGAGAAAGCTGTCTTTATGGCTTTCCTATGGTACCAACTCAGAGCAGCTCATTTTCTCTCTCTGATATGAGGACCTCATCATTTTCCCTACTCTAAGTGATACTATGTCATGTTTTGTCCAAAATACAACCAAAGGCCTTTCTGAATTTGCTTTTTCTTTCTTTTTCAGATTTAAATGTGGATATCAAAAGGAATTTTCACTTCCCCAAGCCACTGTATTTATGGTTGTCTTTTAAAAACTAACTCAGGATTTGTGGTGAAAGGGCCAGCTTCCTGACACCAGAACTTGGGTCTAAAGTAAACAGGATTCCTCTTAAGCATAGGGTTAAAATTTTAAGCATATAATCTAATCAAGGTCTTTAAAAACAAAAACTGAGTTCTCTTTAAGTTTTCCAGGTCTTAAAAATAGTCTTCCTTACTTTTGAGTTTACATAAAACCACATTTATAGGAACATAATGAGATAAGTATGCATTCAGTAGACAGCTCATACCTTGAGTGCTAACGAATTCTGCATGTGCCAAGCACTGTCCTAAGCACTGGTACCATCATGGGGAATAAAACACAAAGACATCCACTATCATACAGATTACAATTTAGTCTTGGGAGAGACAGTCAAATACAGTTGGAGGCCAAGCCATAGTACTGTTACCTGCAGAGACCAGGTATCCAATGATGAAGGTATGGTTGTTAAAAAACAATTGCATGATGTAATGCTAGATTGTGGTAATCACTGTGTAGCAAAACACTGCTGGGAAGGAGCAAGCACGCTGATGAAGCTGCTAAATTTTAATTAAATGCGACCAATTCCAGATTACTATACTCAGTTTGCTTATTTGCTGAGCTTGTACCATTAATGTAAACCCTTAGGAAAATATATTACCTTTTGATTTACTTTGCATACTGATTTTTGGCAATTCTAAACAATTCTGCATGAAATGCATTAAGTTAATTTCTAAAAGAGCAGAGTTAAAGAGAAAAGGTATCATAAAAGCATTTTTCTCTAAGAGAATGAACAATAAATTGCAATATGAAATGGGCCTACAGAGCGTATACTTTGGGGAAAGAGAGCAGAGGAAGGCGACATAATGAATCTACTTCTACATTCACTTTACACGGACTGTTGCATTTCCCCACTTCATAGCAGAGCATACTTCATTGCTTTTGGATAGGGTATGACACAACTTGAGGAAACAAAATAGAAACCATTGTTTTCCGAAAATTGGAATCAAGTTATATTGTCATCAAATAATTTAAAACCAAGAGAATTTAATTTTTAAATATCATATCTGTTGTCACAATAGGAATTACTGTAATATTGATATATATCAATATTTTTCATTGATTTGATGTTTAATGTATTTATAGGCAAGTTATTCTCTTGCAGTTACTTCACCGCACTTGTTTTAACATAGATGAAATTGAAACCTATGAACAAGCAGATTTAGCAAAAAAGTCAACCGTGTTTTACATACTGTAGCTTATAAACTAAACATAACAAAAAGCAATAAAAGTCCCTTATTTTGATACTTTATGATGTGAAAGTGAAATGAAAATATTAATGTTGAAACGATTTTTATTCTATTTTGGTACAATTACTTAAATAAGTAACCAGTAACAATGGAACATAGAGCACACAAAATCAGATGGATGTGGATGTTGAGGTGCTGAATTTTAAAATTTGAGCATAAATGCAACTGTAGAAAAAGAAAACTAACAATGTAACATGAAAGGAAAAAAGAGTTGGGGCAAGCGAGAAAGCTTTAGTTCATTTACTACTGTGCATAGTAAACCACAAATGCTTTGTGCACATGGATGGGCAGAAGGTGGAGGACAGGCCTTAGAGGCTAGTGTGGTTGCAAAGTGTCTGTCCCAAAATGGGAAAATAAACAAAATATCCTTGAACTAAAGAAAATAAGCAAACACAAATGAAACTACAAAGGCTTCCAGCCAATGATTCATTTCAAGCTATTCTGAATATTAGTTCTGGACTCTCCTGACTCCAGTGAACAAGCTCAAATTGCATGCTGAGTTACCTAATCAATAAAACTCATTAAAATTCTGCAAGATGGAGGTTTTAGCATCATATTCTTGCAATGATTCTAGTAAACAGGAAGATAGTAATCAAGTATAGAACTGTGTAGTTCTTCTAAGTCCCTCTCCATGATGTGAATGTTGCATTATTCATAATGTATTGATACACCTCATGAGTCTCTGATCCTGTGCTTCCAGCCCTTGCTGATGTTTTAAACCAGTGACACTGGTAGCCACATAAAGTATCTAAAAGGAAAAAGATTTTGTTCATCATAATGAAAGTAAATAACAAAATCTACTATAAAGGAACTTACAATACCCAAACCTGATTAACATTGTATGTCACACTTGCCTATGACTTCCTAAAAACATTGAATACATTTTTAATATTAATGTGAAAAAGCCTAATCAAAGTTTCCATTTCTAATTTTCCAGTCACCCTAATGGTGAATATAGCATATGCTTAGTTTAGAGGGAAATAAAAGGACTTGGGGACATTTCTCAATGGTCCAACCTTTGCTTTCAGGTCTGGATCCCAAGATCCCATGGAAAATGCCAGGAATATATGACATTGACCTGGAATTAAGGCCCTTGAAGGCAGAATCTGGAAAACCCCAGAGTAAGCAGTAAGGTGGTAGAGCAATCCAAGATGATACCTGAAGTCACCATTGGGCCTCCACAGGAACACACATTCAAGCACACTCTTAATGCACACCATGTTTATAAAAATCTTTACCATGTATAGAATAAACACACACACACACACACACACACACACACACACACACACACAAGCAAAAAAAGGAAAACATAAAGGCTAAGTAAAATCTTTTCAATTTTCAGTTACATAACACATGTTACCATTTCTGTTACATTGCCATTTTTTGTTTTTAAAATCTCCAGCTACACAAGTAATCAGTGAATCAAATTACCAGTAAATAAGTCAATGTTCTTTACTGCATATTCCTGCAGTGTGATCTATAATGTACAACTTAAAAGTTTTGATGTTTTAGGGATTCTGAAGTTTTCTTTTAGATTTCATTTCATTTGGACACAAAAGATGTCACTTAGAAGAAATGTATTTTAAAATGTGAGTAAAGGATATGAGCTTTATTCAAACATACATGGTATGTTGTGTCATTAGCTTCTGATTTCAATGGGAACAAATTATGTTTTTTTTGCTCTAAGTCCAAAAATGAAGTTGAACTTTATACAAAAAGAAAAGTACTGATACATATGTACACTTGCACAGAATAGTATCATAGGATCCCCTTCTATCACCTATTTAATAAACATGGACCGAGTATTCTATTGCATAGGAATCACTGCATCCTCAACTAATGAGGTGTGGAGTGGCCCAGACTTGCTTCCCACCTTTGGAGAAAGAAGTGGATTGAGAAAATACCACTATTCCTAAAACTAACCAGCAACCTCAAAACCATAAACATTGAAATGATGTTTACTTGTGAAGATGTGTAAGTGTCTACCATATACCTATCAGCTTAAAGTGCTTAATGTGAATTCACTCATTTAATCCTCACAATTATCTCTTCTTGTAGTTGGACCAACTCAAGGCATCATGAAATTAAATTACTCATCCCAGGAGCTCTACAGTTTATTGGGCAATAGAAAGAAATCCTGGCCCAAGTGGTGTGGTTCTGAATCCCTTCCCATACCACAGTAAGTCATCATCCACAAAAGTATCTATAAGGTGACTGGGTACCATTTTCCAAGTAAATCTCAAAGTGGACTTAATGACATGTGGCCTGTATGTTGCTCAGTAGTCTCTGTGCTTCTGTTTTTTCTCCAACACTTTCTGCACAAACACCTCTATGTTATGTCATAAGTCAACTTCAATGGGTAGTTCTGCCAGTACTGTTGATGAGAAACATCTTGTTCATTAAAAGAGGAAATAAAATTTTAGGAAGCCGTCATTATTGTCACAGATATGAAAGCTCTATCCTGAACCTAAGATTCATTTCTGATGTGTTAACTCTGCATTCTTACATGAAGCTATTAAAGAAAAATCCACGACAATTCCACATATCAATCCAGAAGAATGAAAAGAAACTTGGCAATAAAATAAAATAATACCAGCTATTGAAATGAATTGCACACACATTGTGTGTGTGTGTGTGTGTGTGTGTGTGTGTGTGTGTGTGTGTGTGCACGTATCGGTGGCCACTATATGTCCCTGTAGAGGATCCTGAGTCATCTTGGATTGCTTCTACCTCTTTTTTGCTTCTCTGTGGGATTTCCCAGGCTCTGACCACTACAGTCAGAAGTGTAGGTTGCTTCCATTTTCTACCTGGCATTTTTACAAAGGACCTGGGATGCAAACTCAGGATCTTCTGCTTGTGAGGCAGAATCTTAACCTCTGAGCCATCACATTTAAAAGAGAAAAAAATGTAACTTATACTTTTCCTGAATATATCAACAGATATGAGTAAATTCTAGCAAAAACATGAAGTTTAAGAAAATGAAAAAAATTAAATTTTAGTATGAAATACTAAACTGAGGTCTCATCCTCTAGGCTTATTAAATGTACTCTGAAAAACATTTAGACAACTTTGTTCTGGATTGTCTTTTCAGGGATGTGTATATAACAAGTTTCTTGAAATTAAATTGTATCTTCCTCTGGGCAGTAAATAGCTTTGTTTCCTGACTTGTTTAATAGAGATGAGCTATTTCTCTGACACACAGGTGAGGCAGATAGCCTAACAGCTTCCTTTAAAAACATATTCTCTGGGGGAGGTTATGTATGGAAGTGGAGGTGTCCCTAAGTGTGCCTACAGAGGCCCAAGAGTGACTTCTGGAATCACCTGGATTGCTCTACCCCATTATCAGTTTGCTCTGGGATTTCCCAGGCTTTGCCTTGTAAGGCCAGACTTACAGGCTACCACAGTTTCCCCCTTGGTGTTTTTACATAGGATCTGGATCTAATTCAGGTCCTTTTGCTTTTGAGACAAAAATTTTAACTCCTAATCCATTTCTTCAGCCCCAGAGTGTATTTTCTAAAACCAAGACTTCCTAGCTGTGACACAAACTCACTACCAGGGCCCAGACCACCTAACCTAGTCTCACATCGCCCACAGGAATGCTAAGCCCTGGGAAGTCAGGGCTCCTGGTGACTTTTCTGCTACATAAGTCATTTGTCTCTGACCCAGGGACCTGGGGCTCCTGCAGTGAGCAAATTCCACCCCTCTAGCTGGCAAATAGCATGACACCACCAACGCTTCCTTTCTGCTGACTTTTCCCAATCAACAGGCAAGCTGGTTTTCTGAAGAAAAGAGAATTTTGGTTATCTTTTACTTAAATCTTTATCTAGCTATTTTAGTCCTCAGGTCTCTGGAAGGACTCATGGTGAGATGTAAATATATACTTGAACTTAACGATAAATGACCCAGTGGCAGTCATATTTAAACCTTTTATCTGGAGAAATCTTGAGCAGTTGCAGAACAAGCACTTATTCATTGATAGGAATTCTAAAGAAACGGCATTCCTGAAAATTACCATAAAAAGACATTTCTTCAATTCAGTAGATAGACATGCACACATATACTCACATACAGACACACAGAGACACAGCACACATGGGGAGGGCTGAGAAACATTGAGAGACAGACACTAACTTTCAAAATCTGCAAAACTACAAATTTCACCTGTGATTTATTTAGGATTTTAGAACTTGAACAGTTCTTGAACTGTTGTTACAGTTATAATTTTCAACTTTTTTAAGATCAGTTAAGGCCCTAAGTACTGCCAACCCTGCATCTATGATTTCACGGGCAATGATTCACCTACCCTGTGGTAAGAGCCACGAAACACAAAAAGCAAAATGAAAAAAGTGCCCACATTGAACGTGTCCAGAATGTTCTCTTGTGACTCTTTCTCTGAGCAACACAACTGCTCTTCCACACTGCATAGGTATTGCAAGCAATCCAGATCCATGTCACACTGTTACCGTAAATCTCATGGTTCAAATGCAAATATGATTCCACTCTGTGGGTAGGGTTGGAGGAGCTCCATTCCTTAATGATGTCTTGACCAGAGTGAAGACCAGCTACATCCAGTGATGCACAAACTGGCTGTGGGGAAAGCTGGGGACATGTGTAACAATGCCTGCTAGAGGCTGCAGTATGCAAGCAGCCAGAATACTCCATTTAGACCAGAGGTCAGTAACCCTTGCCTGTGATGGCCCAGGCAAGAAATATTTCAGCCTAGGTAAATTATGGAAGAAAAAGAAAAAAGAAAAAGTAAAGAAGGAGGGAAAGGAGGCGAGAACTGAAGGAAAATGGGGAGGAGGAAAAAAGTAAGTAGGTGGTCATTTTTGCTTCCATCACTGGGAGTCCCATGGGTCACATATACGGTGCTGTTTGGTCCTCCTGATGTCAATCCGGGTCTTCAAGTTAAGTACTCTTAAGCTCTCCTTCAAAACCTGGCAGAGCCATCTTTAAAATAAACCAGTCTAGAAGCATACCAACAGAAGATTAGGTTTATACACACAGTGAAATATTACTCAACCATGAAGAAGACCAAAATAACACTATTTGCAGAAAAAAATTATGGAACTAGAGATTATATTAAGCAAAATATGCTAGGAAGCTCAGAGAGGCATATACCATGTTTTTCCTAAGAAGCAGGAAAACAAAAGAAAGCAAAACAAAAGCTGTGGAGAAGGAAGGAGAAAAGAGAGAAAGACAGACACATGGGGCAAAAATGAAAACATTGAGACACATTAAATGTACACAGGGGAATAAAATTATGTCTTTTCTTGGCACGTGTAGATGTGTGTGTGTGTGTGTGTGTCTAGAAAAGGACACTTTAGCATGTGTGCCTGTGGAAACCCAAGGGTGACATTAGGAATCATTTTGTAGTATTTTGCCTTCTTATTGCTTTGCTCTGGGACTTTCCAGACTCTTCTCTGCAAGACCAGAAATGCAGCTCACAGTCATTTCCACCTGGAATTTTACACAGGATCTGGGATTCAAACTCAGGTCGTTTTGCTTGTGAGGCAAAGTCTTTCACCTATGAGCCATTTCATTCAAACACCTTACTTTCTACTTTCTACAATTAATATGTTTGTACTAATAAAAATAGAAGAAAAATCCAACAGCTTTGGTGTCACTGAAGTCAGCGATCTCAGTGCAGGTTTGAACCATTACCGCTGCATGCTTTGGAGTCCCTGGGGAGGAGTCCCTGGGGAGGAGTCTGGGGGAGGGGGTCCCCATTGCAGCAACCCCTGCTGCAGCAGCACTCACTGCAGCAGTGAGCATATTGTTTTCTCCTCCTTGCCCTGCTGGCAGTCCCAGACTGGCAGCAGCTGTACTGTCAAATTCACACTAATCAGTTAACAGTTGTCCAAATCAAATTGCAGCCAAGGTTGCTGGAGTCAGAGATAAAATAAGCAGCTGTTGAGAGGAGGTGGTGGGAGCAGCTGGACCATACTGGTGGCCAGGATGTGGCGGGTGTGGATGCCCAGGAAGTAAGCGGTCAGTGAAGACACCCACACACTTGCTGGCACCCTTCTAACCTGAAAACGATGGGTGTTAGCTGTCGTGGAACGGGTGTGGGAGGAAATGGCGACTGTAGACAAGCTTTGGATTTTAATTCTCCTGTGGTTTCATGTGGCGAGGGCGGAGTGGAACAATAAACTACAAGCCTCTGAAATCATGGACCAGCCACATTGGGGAATGCAGATCTGTGCTATGTGTGACAGAAAAAGGGTGATGAGCTAGCTACTGGAGTGAAGCCCTCACCAAATCAAGGTTAGACAGAATTGACGGCCAGTCCAAATATCTCTGACCTGTCATTTAGAATATGCTGCCAATGACCATCTTGATCATCAACCTTTTTGTTGGTTTGCATGTGTGTCTGTCTCTCTCTCTGTGTCTATGTGTATTAGAGGGTACTGTGTGTGCTTGTGGAGGCCCAAGGAGGACTTTGGGAATCACCCTGGATTGCTCTACTTCTTCTTTGATTTGTTCTGGAGTTTTCCAAGTTCTGCCTTTCAGGGCCAGACGTACAAGGCTGCCACAATTTCTACCTGGCATTGTTTACGTGGAATCTGGGATTTGAACTCAGGACCTTCTGCTTTTGAGATAGAGGTTTAACCATTGTGCCATCCCATTGGCCCAGTCATCAATTGTTTAAGTGTGTGTGTGTGTGTGTGTGTGTGTGTGTGTGTGTGTGTGTATTCCCATTTCTAAGCAAAATAGAGCACCAAGATCACAGTAGGTATGCACAGATTTTCGATATTATATTTAGAGCCAATTCAGAATTCACACTACTTAAAAACAAACAAAAGAAGAAGAAGTAAATGTGACAAAAGGACTTGTAGGGGAAGAAATACCACAGGGAGGGAGGCAGACAAGGGGTGACTTTCATTAATTGCGATGTGCTTCATAACTGACTCTGATTGTCAACAGTAAATTCAACAAAAATCCTAAAGACATTGTACATAATACTTGAATGTTATGCTTTTTTTCTAGACACCAATATTTACAGGAATTTCCCAAATAAAAATGCAAAAGCAACACATATCCTCACCATGGCATTTTTATTATGGCCTTGCCTTTTTTTCCAGACAACATTTAAAAAATATATATATATTGAAAGAGTAGTGGGAGACATGGTGCCCCCTCCTTCGTCCTATCTCCACCTTCCCTCCACCTGTTCTTCCTCCCTTACTTCTTTCTTCCTTTCTTCTCTTCTTCCTTCTCTATCCCTTAATTTGAACTGTTCCTTCATTTGTTTACTGCTACAAGTACAATAAGCCTTTGCTTACTTTTCAAAAGAAATTAGAGTCTGAAGAGTATCAGGTAACACAGTTACATAATTCCCACCCACCCCGCGCAATCCCTAAATCCCTGAAAAGAATGATTTTGTTCTACCCCTATTATCTCTAAGTCTTACTTCCTGAGTATTTCTCATACTCAACAAATTAAATGTGAGAGTGTGAGAAGCTTCTCCTTTTCTATTCCTGGTAGTTTAAATAATTTCTTAAAGTGAAGCACTTTCCATTTTAAATGTAGCTTCAAAAAACAGGTTAACAGCTGCCTTGTTACAGCTAATCTGCATTTAGCTGTCGATTCTATGTGCTGTAATATTATATGTCATCCATTACTGATTTTATAGGCTTAATAGAATAAAATAAGCACTGATCTGTTCTCATCTGAATGCTGTTAAGAAAAATGGGGCAAACTTCGACTGATTAAAATATTACTTAAGGTACTTCACTGAAATTTATTTTAAAGCCATTTCTCTCATTAAGAGTCCCCTAATCTGGAGAGGACTCCATTTGCTCTCCTTTATGATGACATTTTGCATGCAGAGGGGACCTAGAGGGCTCCTGAAAGATATGGGCTTGGGCTGGCTCCAGCAGCTATCCAGAGGTATTTCCTGCAGGTTTGCTGTGCAAGATAGGAAGAAAGATAGAATAACAACAGCTTCATTTGCAGTTTTGGTTTTCTATTAATTTTAACAGCAACTAGCAAAAGGAACAATTGCCAATTACAAAACTTGTAATTTGGTAAGAGCCTGCTGTGATTAACATTAGAAAAAAATCTTTCACCGAGAATTCTGACAGTGGTTTAGGATGCGATAGAAGAACTGGGGAGGATCTTGCAAGAAATAGCAGTGCATCAATCACCACTGTCTTCACCAGAGCAAAGGCAGGGTCACTAAGTGCAGGTGTTCCAGGAAATAAGATACACAGGTGGCATCTCACTTAACCAAGGCATACCCTATTTGGCAGGCAGTAGGGATCTATCCATGTTAGAGATAAGAAAACTAAGGCTTGAGGAAAGTAAGAAACTTTTCCAGCACTTTGCATGAAGCAAGTGGTGAATTTAGACTAGGAACCAAAGACTGGCTCTCAGACCTTTTGGTCCTCTGGTCTAGCTGCTCTGTGTGTAGTTTGCAGATACACATCATCAGCTTTGGGAGTCACTGAACATATAATCTGATTTAGCTGTATGTTGACATTTGGGAACATTGTTTTATTTAAATTATTTTTGTTAATAGTTTTATTAATTACATTTTTGCCTCAATATTCGAAAAAAATATTTATTTTCTTTAGATGATTCAACTCCAGCTTTGCTAGGGTAATGCTGCCATTAGAAGTACTCCCTTCTCTTCTATATTTTTTTTGAAAAATTTGAAAAGAACTGGTGTTGGTAGCTCTTTCAAAATTTAGCAGAATTTAACCCTGATGCTATCTGACCCAGAACTTTTCTTTGTTGGGAGGTTTTAGGCAGTTGATTCAATCAATTGTAGGTTTGTCCAGATTTTTTCTTGTGTGTATGTGCGTGTGTGTGTGTGTGTGTGTGTGTGTGTGTGTGTGTGTGTATGTGTGTCAGAGAGTACTATGCATCCCTGTGGAGGACAGGGAGGGTGAGTTCAGGAATCATCCTAGATTGCCTCTACCTCCTCTTTGCTTCACTCTGGGATTTCCCAGGATCTGCTCTTCAGGGCCAGAAGTGCAGTTTCTGCCTGATATTTTCACAGTGGCCTGGGATCTAAACTCAGGACCTTCTGATTGGGATCTGGCCTCAGGGTCTTCTCCTTGAGAGGCAGGGTCTTAACCCCTGAGCCATCTCTCCAGCCCCAGCTTATTGCTTTGAGGCAGCATTTTCTCTCTGAACCAGAACTTCACCATTTGGTCTAAGCTGGATAGCAAGCTCTCACGATCTGCTTGTTGCACTACTCAGTGCTGGGGCTACAGGCATGTGTACCTGTGCCTGGCTTTTTGTGTGCATGCCAGGGATTTGAACTCAGGTCTATATTCGTACAGAGCAACTGTACTTATGTACTGAGCGATCTCCCCTGGCTCGAAGGTTTTTCTATTTCTTAAAGTTAGTTTTACTGTTATTTGTTATTATTTGAATATGAGTAGAAATTCTTTCCTTTTTCCTAGGTTACCCAATTTGTTACACTGAAATTATGAATGTATTCATGTTAGTTATTTTCTTAATATTGACTTTGACTAAATATTCAGCAAGAATCAGGTTAATGAAGAAAGAGTTTACTTTGGCTTTCAATGTGTCTTAAGTCAGGAGTCAGAGAGACATGAATGCTTGGAAGCACTGTTTTATAGGAAACTATATGAGCAATCGCATTATATATGATATATATATCATATATCTTAAAGATATGTGTATATATAGCACTAGACTATGAGTAAGACAAAGCTGCAAAACAAATAAGAACATCATTCTAACAGTCAGCAAGTATTTTGCATTGAAACCTATAAGAGGGTCTATTTCACTCTTGGAGGATTAGAAGGGGTAGTTATGACTCTGATCTCCAGGATCTACTTAACAGGTGACATCATGGAAATTTGCAAACCCCACCCAGGAAGATTGTCCAAACATAGGATGAAGTCATCTAAACATCAAGAATATTTTCTGAGGCATAAAGGAAAAGCAAGTCACTTCAAGAGTTTCCACTCATTAAAGGAGAATTTTTTAAGTTACTCTACTTTGTAACTACAAGATATTTAGACTCCAGATTCTTTCACTTGAAGTTGTAAATAGCCTAAAGCCAAGTTTAATTAATTTATATTGAATAATGCTAGATATGGCTCATTTATCACAACCACAAGTCAGCTAAAAAAAACTATGGGATAAGCAATTTTTTTCAGTTCTTTAACTTTGTAGAAATAGTACTTGACTCATTAAAGAAAATCAATATTTTGGTATTGAATTTATCACAAATTATTGGAAATTTTTTTGTCCTTCAGCTTCAGTTATTCCACAACATTCCACAAACTTTTATTAACTGACTACTGTTTGTGTACCCAAGGTTGCCTAGTACAGTGCACGGCTCAATTAGTTATATAATCATTGCTTATTGGTAAATGAGACAGACTGAACTTGTCTGAGACCCAGGATCAAAATCCAAGTTTCATGAAAGACAAACATCCTCTTGACTAGAATATTTCCAGAAAAAAGTATTCAATGAACTAATAGGTCAGTAAGAGAAAAAGAAAGTAACCATGTTCTTGATGGGAACTCTTAACATATAATTCTCAATAAATAGAATACATTTTGAAGGTAAAATGTGAAATATAGACTATTATACCTAGAAATAATCAAATCTTTACAAATCCTAAGCACCTATCAGTTCAATTAAACAAGCCTAGCTAATGTACGGGGTTTTGCTATAAATTAATTTCCTACCAACTCACAGAATTATAAGAAAGCAGCTAATCAACACACATATTTGTAGGTGTTCTTTCCCATGGCTAAATTTCCATTTCTCAAAATTCAGTATTAATGACAGTAAAACCCATATTTAAGAAATATACATTAGTGATCCCAGTGGAAAACCCCTTAGGTCTGACCTATGAACATTACTGTTGAATAGTTTGAAGGAAGTGTTTATTTTAGCTTTATTTTTTAACTATTTATTTATTTACTTACTTGCATACTTACTTAGCTTGTGTGTGTGTGTGTGCTTGTGTGCTTGTGTGTGTGTGCTTGTGTGCTTGTGTGTGTGTGTTTGTGTAAGAGAGCCATACGTGTCCCTGTGGAAGACCAAAGGTAACTTCAAGAATCATCCTGGATTGCTTATACCTCCTTTTTGTTTGTTCTGGATTTTCCAGGCTCCAAGGCCAGAAGTGCAGGTCATTAGCCATTTCTGCCTGGTAGTTTCACGTAGAACTTAGGATCCAAACTTAGGATTTTCTGTTGCAAGGCAGAATCTTAACCCCTGAGCCATCTTTGCAACCCTAAATGACAGTTTTTAGAAGAGCTGCTCAAATGCATATTTTTATTGTAACTGGGTGCATTCACAAATAAAACTTTCATAATTGTTTTCATTGTACCTGGTGTTATGTTTCATAAGAATATTTCCATGCAAGTATATAATGCACTCTGAACACATTCCCTTCATACCCCCTCCCCATTCTTCTCTCCTTCTTTTGTTTCTTCTTGTGGTTTCAACATGAAATGTCTCTTACAGATTCATGTGTTAGAATCTTTGTTCCTTAGATGAAGTCACAGTTCCTTTTTGTTTTTTCTCTCTCTCTTTCTCTCTTTTAAGTACTGAAATTGTAGGTTGATGGTTAATCATATTCTGTGTTGTTTCTATAACTTAGACATTGTGAACAATGATTTATTAAATGTAATTGTCCAAGTTATCTCTGTGATATGTTAACTTGTAGTCATATTAAGTGTTCAAGATTAGTATAGTTCAGTTATAGAGTTGCTTTGTTTGTTTTTACCTTTTCATTTTTTTCATTCCCACTATCACCAGACAAAAGTTCCTTTTTGTCCACATCCTTTCTAGTATTTGCTGTTACATTTTTTTTTTCTTAATGACTGCCATTCTATCTGGATTATGTAGACTCTTAATGCAGTATTCACACTTCCTCACTGCTTAGTATTGTTGAACTTTTTTCATATTTATTAGTTAATATTTCATTGTTTGAAAACTGTATTTCATTAGCTAGTTAATAGTCTCTTGCTTGATTTCTTGTTATTTACTTTTTAAAATTCTTTGTGTAGTCTAAATATATATCCTAGGTCTGATATGTATAGCTAGGTACTTTTTATAGCATTATCATGAAAAATTATCATTATTCTTAAATTGAGAAAATTGTAAAAATGACTTAAGATATAGAAGAAACATACAGCTGTTCATTTTTCTACTTTATCTATTTGAAAATACACATTGCTAATACCTGTTCATTACAGTGGCTGCAGACTGTGCTATCATCATGCAAGAAAATACAGCAGCCTATTTAGATACCAAAAATATTAAATGTATAACCAATTGATAGAATGGCCATATACATTCAAACACTGAAACTTGTAGGAAGATTTGCAGTGAGAGACTGTGTTCAGGAGAACTAGTGTTGTGAACACAGAAAACATGGGAAAGGTGGGGATGTATGTATCATGCAAGCAGCATTTCCCTAAATCTATGGCATTGCATATTAAATCTAAGCAAGGTTTATACTTTTTCAACTTTAAATCCTTAGAAAGGGGGCTGGAGAGGTGGCTCAGGGGTTAAGCCTCTGCCTTGCAGGCGGAAGTTCCTGAGTTCGGATCCCAGATCCCACATACAGACGCCAGGCCGAAGCGGGGTCGGCCTGCGCTTCTGGTCCTGGTACGGCGGAGCCTGTGAATCCCGGGGCAGAAGGAGGTGGAGGCGTCCATGGTGGTTCCCGATTCGTCCGTGGTTCTACACACACACATACACACATGCGCGCGCACATACATACACATACACACACACAATTGAATAAATAACAAAAAAAAATTTAAAAAAAAGTCCTTAGAAAGATTTCAGGAATCCAAACTAATTAAGAATGTTTTCTTTTATGTACACAATGAGTATATGTTCAGGTTTTATAGGTCCAATTGAAAGTCATGACAACTTGTTCTAGAATTCTGAGCCAGTTTAATACAGTGATAAAAAGATAAGAAAGAAATATTTCCATTTATTTATTTCTCATTATTTTGAAAGTACGGTTTGTAAAATAAATTTTAATATATATTGCTTCCACCCACTCATAACATGGTATCATGAAATTTAGGATGACATGTCCATTGCCTCCTGCTCTCAAGTGAATTCTGAAGGTAATGTGGGCTCTCTGGTTCTAGGAAGAAATTGACCAGGCTCTAGCAATTTCCAAGGAAGTTAGATGTAGTTTCTCTGAGATGCAAGAGCACAACATTGAGACTTTGAGATTCATGTTAGACTTTCTGACTGCCTGTGAAAGGTACAGGTGACTTTGCACAAGTTACAGTTGCTACAGGAGTCAACAGATTTGAAGTCTTTTGCTGCTGTGATGCAATTTTTTTTTCTCCTCAGGAACATGTCAGCTTTGAAATTTTTATTTTTCTCAGAAATGTTTTTTTAACAAAAAACATGAGAGAACAAATAAAAAAGGCTTTTATGAAAGAAAAGTCTTAAAGGGGAGGGAAGAGCAATGATAGGACACAATAAGGAGTGGGATCAGCCTCCAGGTAACCAACCATCTGCTTCCTGTCTCCTAACCTCTCCCCAACCCCCAGTGACAGGGAACACACGCCCAGTAATAGAAGCCAATCCAAATAACAGTGTCAGGAGAGAAAGGTGACTCTAGACAGGATCATGTATCTCAATACTAACCACAAACACCATTTAAAACAATATCTAAACACCTCTCACTCTATCTTTAGGTAAGAAAAGATCTCAACACCCAAACAAGCCTACTGGAATAGAGCAGTGAATGCAGAGTATCAGTGACCTTAAAATGTTCAGCCTGAATCAGGCCAACCAAAACTCCTCCCACCCTAAGACTCAGGGAATTTTCCAGAAAGAGGGTTCAGGAAGATTGTAAAAGCCTAAAGGTGAGGAAGTTCACTGCCAGTCATGATAGAGCTGCTGCATCTAGGAACTCACTGTAGGCCTAACCTCACCAGACCTGAACAATGACTAACATATCAACATTCTCCCATGGGCCCTGGAGGAACTCAGGAGAAATAGTTACACACAGGTGCAAGGGCTAAAAGGGTGAAGGGGAGCATCCCTACCTGTAGGTCTACCCAAGGAAGGGCCACTTAAACTGACACAGAGGTCTGAGCCCCTACGAGAGTAGACAACCTGAAGAGAATCAAAGAGAATCGTGAGGCCACACAAGCAAACAGGTGCATGGTGAGAGGGAGAAAGATGGATTGATGAAGGGAGGGAAAAGAAAGGGGTGAGAGGGAGGAAGGGAGAGAAAAAGAGACAGAGACAGTCAATCATTTTATGTTTGTATAAAATTCTTAATAAGAAAAAGATACATGTTTTTAGACTCAGCTATTATCTTAATAATTGAAGTCCTTTAGAGAAGCTAAGTAAAACTTCAAGATAAAAAAATGCTATTTCATTTGTTTTGTGGTTTAGGCTAGTCTTGCTATTTTCATTCTGCTAAAATTGAGCATATTCTACAGATGTTCCACATAGCAGATCTGTAATCACTGAACACTGTTGTGGGAGATGGATCTGTTTGGCAAGTGTGCTCATCAGTCTGTGATTATTATTATCATTTCCTATATATGCATGGGGCAGGGTGAGTGTGTACCTGGGGGGATCCATGCGTGTGTATGTGCTTGCACAAGCACAGATGTGAGTGTGCATGTGGAAATTAATGTTGCATGTCTTCTATTGCTCTCCACTTTGCTTGTCAGCAGCTGGGATGATAATGGCACCTGCTAAGCTTGCTAGGTCTTTATGTAAGCTCTGTTCCTCACACTGGAATGGTTGGTGTTTTATCCTCTGAGCCATTTCTGTGTTGGTGGTAGTTAGGGTCAATAAGGTTCTTCTAAGGCACCGCTAAAACTGTTTAGAGCAGTTTTATAGAGCAGGACTGAGTGTATGAACTAGTCCAGCCAATCACACTTAAATTTTAATTGGACTTTTTTTTAGAAATTTGTTTATTTATTTATATATTTATGTATGTATGTATTTATTTATTTATTTATTTATTTATTTATTTGTGTGTGTATGTGTATCAGAGAGCACTATGTGTCCCTGTGGAGGCTCAATCATTCTGGATTCTTCACCTCCTTCTTGCTTTGCTCTTTGATTTTCCAGGCTCTCCCCACCAGGGCTGGAAGTGCAGGCCACCATCGTTTCTGCTTGGCATTTTTGCCTGGGACCTGGGATCTGAACTCAGGATCTTCTGCTTGAGAGACAGAATCTTAACCCCTGAGCCATCTCTTCAGCTCTTGAATTGGACTTTTTACCCACATTCAGTAGTTCTGTGATAGATGTATTATGATGAACTCAATGACCCTTACTTTTAAAATCATAATCTTCCTTAAAGTCCAGATTTATCTCAAAAGTATAGCAATTCATTGAAAAATGCAGATCTTCAATAGAAAATTAACTATCAAATTGGCATTTTAAATTTTCTGTCTGAATCAACTTCATTAAAGAAACATAAATAAAGTTGACAATTGTCTGACAAATTATGAAAGGACAAAGCTTGAATCATATTTCTAAGGCTCTAAATTATCATCTTTGCCATGTGATGGAATGAAGCAAGCTGGTGCCCCATTCTAGTCAAGATCTATTATGACTAATCTCTTACCATCAAAGAATACAAAAGTATTTAAATGAAAACATTTTTAATAGGCAAATTTGATTTCATGTCTGGACCAGAGAGCCAGACATGGTCAACACATTTTCTGATTGATGATGAAATCGCTTCTAATGGTAGAAGGTCACGGGAATCAATGCTTTAATTAACCTTTCTACTAGGGATTAATCTACATACTTGTATAGACCTTTGAGAAAATCAATTTATCCCTGCAGAACAGGCACCACAGAACTAGGGCATGATGGTCAACTCCTCTAAAGGAATGTGACAGATCATGTTCAAGATTAGAGCACCTGGGTCAAGCTATACTGAACCAAAGGGGGCAGGCACATATTCAGTGAATTTTAATGCTAAAGACATCTGCACATTACTCAATTTTAAAGGATTTTTTTACTACAAAAGCATATGCAAGATACAAACTATCCATGAAACAATCATCTTGGTAAGTAGAAACAACTCTTCAATTTTGTTTCTAATATTTAGAACAATAAGAAGTAATCAGCAGAGAACAGATGATTATGCATCTATTCTCAGATCCTCAGAGGACATCCAACCATCTCTCCTCAAGGATCAGGGAATTTAAATTAAAAAAAAAACAAAGTCACCGAAATAATACAACCACATGCAGTAATAAGTAAAAATTCCTAAGACTTTTAGGTGACCTTTTGGCCTCTTTCTGAGAATCTCATAAGAAACTCTATTGGGATGTCATTTAAATAAATTATATATATATATATATATATATAATTTATATGCATAAAATCATTTTATATGTATATATAATTATTTGGTTTACAAGTGTAAAGTTAGAATTCTTCGCAACTTCCAAAATTTTGGCATGCACTGAATACCTCTCCAATGAGTATATGATGCTGCTTTACTATTTTTTATTTTAAGAATATATGATAGAATATGTACCAGAGTTATTTAACCTTTATTGTACAGATGCAAACATAGAATGGTAATAATAAAGAATTTAAAAATTAAAAAAACAACAAAATATGAATATTTTCAGTATTGAAGTTTTTAAAAAAATCCCTTCTTACTGCTCCTATTTTTTTCCTACATATCTTTGCAGTATTTGAAGGTGCAACTGATTCAGCTTAAGTAGAAGGCTTATGTGCACAAGCATAAATATCCACATGCATGTATCTGTGCACTGAACATTTAGAATGATTTCAGATAAATGAATTTATAAAAAAAACTTTAAGCTCAAAGTAACCATTTTTCTATCTCAATTTGAAGAAGGACCTTAAAACTGATTGTGAAAATTGTGAAAATCAAAACAATATTTTTGTGAAGTTGTTTAATTTAGAACAAGAGATAGAGTCATCAGGGGCAGTGTTCCCCCTAAACCACATCATCTAAAACATCATCTGCCTGACAATATGCATTATACAGTATAGGGTGTGCCTGGGAGAGCTGGGTAACTCTCCCTCCTCTCTTCCTACCACAAGTCCCTATGAAAAGCAGGGCTGCTGTTTTGCCACACAGCAGGTGGTGAAAGACACACACACTCAGACACAAGACATGCAGAGATGTTCTAAATGCTCCAGGTACTGTGGTGAAGTTGTTTCTATGCATAATTTCCTATAGGAAACTGATTTAAAAAGATCCCCAAACTACTTTATCCTCAGACTTCCAGTTTATATTTCTAAAATCTGGACATAGAAATCAAAACAATAGTTTTATATAGGTTTATATACAGCAAAAATTTACAATATATAAAATATATATTATGAAATATATTAGAACAGTATGCCCATCAATTTTAAAATTTTAAAATTGATGTGGTCCTTAAAATAAGTTCCATTTGGGAGCATTAAAGACAGGAAATTCAGGAATTAAATACTTTAATTTTTCACCATTTTGCCCAAATTCAAGACAAAATGCAGAACAGTCCAGTGAAGGGCAAAGTGCAGATGATTTATTTTTGACTCTAAAACTGTCCTGATTTATGAGTTTCAGGGAGGGTCATTAGCCGTCACCATACCTCTCTAGGAAGGAAATTAGGCAAAGCTAGGAGAACCTCAGTGAATAAGTGACTCTCAGCCATACATCTTACAACTTCTCTACACAACTGCCTCAAGAACCCCATCCCTTTTGACACAAGGACTAGATCCCTGACTCTATCACATGTAACAGACCTGCACTTCCACTTTCTGCTGAAAAGTCCAGCACTCTCCTACCTGTCACAGATATTGCTACCTTTACACACTATGAAGATCAATGGTGAAAAATAAATATAAAATATATTTATTGCATAGAATTAAAAATTGCTCTAAAAAGTTCCAAACTCTTACTTTCTGTGCTTATCATAGATAAGCAAGCATTGTTAGACAAATACAGCTCTATGACCCACAAGCTGAGTAGCATAGAGTCCTGAAGCAAACTTCTGAGGTTTTGTAAGTTGTTTAATTACTTAGCTGTTGGAACAAAGTTCATACAGACCACTGAGGAACCACTACTATGTACACAAGAAGAATGGAGCTATTGAAAAGCTTCTCATTCAATCTGCTAAGATCAAGAAATAGCACCATTTGCATTTTTGTTGGGTTGGGCTGCAAAAGAAACAACCATTTTTTACATGGGATGAAGGGATCTGAACTCTAGTCTTTTTGTTTGAACAGTAAGTTTTAAACTCTAAGCCATTTTCTCACAACTTGACACACTTGCACACTTGTATGAGATCAGTATTCTAATTTTCTTGGATGAAGATAAGTACACTCAAATATTAAAGATAGAATTCAAGTCCTTCATATTCTAAACTTAATCAGTTAGTTTTTCTTTGTGTTTTATCTTATTTTCTGGTCTTTTTAAATTTGTATCCTCCAGGACAAATGGATCTAGCTGTTTAAAAAGCTTAAATTGCTATGATAATAGGATTATTAAAAGTTTTTACCGGGGGCTGGAGAGGTGGCTCAGAGATTAAGCCTCTGCCTTGCAGCCGGAAGATCCTGAGTTTGGATCCTAGACCCCACATATAGACGCCAGGGGAAGCAGGGGCGGCCTGCGTTTCCGGTTCTGGTAGGACGGAGCCTGTGAATCCCGGGGCAGAGTAAACAAGGAGGAGGTGGAGGCGTCCATGGTGGTTCCCAAATTCATCTGTGGTTCTACACACACACACACACACACACACACACACACACACACACACACACATGCACACACATACATGCACACGCACAATTGAATAAATAATAAAAAAATTTTTTTAACAAGTTTTTACCATGTAATTTAATCCTGCGACAATGACAGCCCACTCAAAACATACATGCTTGTGTGGCTGACATAACATATGTCCATGTTGCCCTTGAAGTTCCTATAAACATCCTATCACCACCATAATCTTGTTTAGGAAATAGCCTTTAATTCAGCCTAAACGTCTACGGGACTTCGGATAATTTAGTCACTTAGCTCTTTCAGTGTTCCATAATCATGACAGTATATTAAAAAATCCACTACCCTTGGATAAAGGCTTAATTATGTTGCAAGCATAAAGTTGGATCTGAACCTGAAGTATGGCCAGGATTCTATAAATGACTGCTATGCTGAAGCAAGTAATTTTCTCTCTCAAGTTCAGTTCTCTTACCTACATAACTCGGATAGCACCTCTAGCATGCAAGGCTCTTGTGAAATTAAACTGAAGTAAATCAAGTGCAAATTACTTTCTTTAAATTTAGTCGATCAGTAAGTTGTTTGCTTGTGACAAAAAAGGTAGCACATTTTGTATTAGCTGTTTCTTTGGTTTACAGAAGTTATAGAGTAGCTGAAGTGACTTCAGAAAACTTCCTCATAGCACAGGTGGTGAGTCTGTCACCTTCAGGTGTAGGTTTACTGGATCCAAACTGTATTATATAGATTAATAGCTACCAGACACAAGGTAAAATAAATTTCAGCAAATGTGGGTAGGTAGTTTAGATGTCTCATTGTCTTGTTAGGTTGTTGTAACAATACTAAAACACTGGATGGGTTGAACATCAGAACTGTACTGTTCTAAGCCCTGATGGCAAGAAGTCCAAAGCCCAGGGCTGGCAAGGCTACTTTCTTCTGAGGTCCCTAAGGGAAAGAGTCTGCTTAGATGGCTCAAATGCACTCATACACTGCATTTCCCAGTGTGTCTACACATTGTCCTTTCATGTGAATCTTTGGGTCCAGATTTCTCCTATTTTAAGAATACAAATAGCAGTGGACTAATGACTCTTCTATAATGATTATCTCTTCAGTAACTCTATTTCCCAGTGTTACACTACAATTCAATGGATGTTAATATGGGAATGTGTAAAGAGGACAGTTCAGTTCATACAACTATGATTTGATGATTGATGCTGTCAATGAGAAGCAGAAGCCAGGAGTCTCATGGGATTTTATTGTTGTGTTAATCTAAACTTTGCTCCTTGTTAGTCTCCAAATCAGAAATCTACCAATTCTATGTTAATCCATGGAATAAATGAGACAGAGCCAAAAAAGCCTAATGGAAAACTTCCTTTTGTTTTGAATATGATAATGCATCTAAGAAGAGGCTCCCAGATCACACACCAGTTGTGAGAGTGTGTGGATTCCAGTATCTTAGTGAGAAAGAAAGTCAGAGAGAAACAAGTGAACTCTCTGCAAGGCTTTAGCTCACTATGATTAGGTCGATCACGCCAATATCATAGATATAGATTGTGAAATCAACAGTGCTTATTATCCCTGGAAGGACAGAGAGAAGAACATCATACCATGCCAGTCATCATTTAAGTGGGGACCTCTGCTTCAGGAAAAGCAGTAAGAAATCATGCATTTTTTTTCCTCTATTAATTTTGATTCATAAACTTCGTATCACAGGGTGATATGTTACTGTTCAAAGGGCAACTAACTATTCAAAAACAAAAAAAAGATAAAACTTGTGCATTGCATATTTTTAGACTATATTTCCAAGTGTGAATAGTCTATATTTAACTTGTTCTATGCTTTAAGATCATTATAATAAGTTGATTTGACTTTAAAAAAACTTATTTTCACAGGAGCTGCATGCAGGGTTCAGCAAACATGCTTGAATATTTATTTCCACATGAAAAATGATGGAAGAGGATCTCATAAACAGATGTTTCTTCAGAGGTTTCTGGTATACAAACATGACAGAGTTAATGCACAGAACGTGGGGGGAGGCAATCTGCTGCATCTGTCTTTTGGGGACCAGGAGCTTAGTAATCATCACCATATTCATAAAGGCGCTTTTCACCTGAAAAGCTCCCACCCCTCTATTAGCTCTGTCTAAGGAAGACAAGTTTGTTTTTCTACCAATATATTATCTTTCTTGCTTCTTACCTATTTTAGTAACAGCAATAGTTCCAGATACTTAGGAAGAACAGTTATTAACATGCAAATGATAGCAACTAGAATGTTTCTTTGGATCAGACACATAGATGTTTCTTAACTCTCACTTCTATCATGCTGGTTAGTGAGTGAAGGAAAGAAAGTACTGTAGTTACTCTGCTGTTGTGAGGAAATCCTCTGACCCTAACAACTTAAAAAAGAAAGGGTTTATTATTTGTCTTAGAGTTTCAGAGTATAGAGTCCTTTATGGTAGGGAATAACCCAAGCAGAAGGCTTACTCACATTACAACAGCTGTTAAGAGCAGAAAGACAGAGGGGGAGAGGAGAGAGAGAGAGAGGGAAAAAGAGAGAGAAAGAAAGAAAGAAAGAAAGAAAGAAAGAAAGAAAGAAAGAAAGAAAGAAAGAAAGAAAGAAAGAAAGAAAGAAAGAAAGCAAGCAAGCAGGCTAACAAAAATCTCAGGGCCTTCCACTAATGATGTACTTTCTCAAGCAAGCACCTACCTCCTCAAGGTTCTATAACCTTCCCACATAGAAACCACCAGCTGAAGACCAAGTGTTCAAACATAGGACCCTGTAGAGGATGATTCTCATTCAAACCAGGACAGACGGGATCTCCCTGGCTTAGGCATGTAACAAGATATGGAGCCTCAGAGAAGAACAATATTTCCAAGAATCATCATTTATAACTTATCTTTTTCCTATGTAGAGAACGGAACATAGGATTTTGTACGTGCCAGGCAAGTTCTCCATCACTGAGATACATTATTATTCTAAAAATTAGTGTTTTTTAAAGGAAATATGATAAACGTATCAGCAAACAAGGTGATACTGGTTTAATATGCCCTATCTGAAATGCTTGGAACAGAACATATATCTGATTAAAGATCTTAATAAATTTGGATACATTTGCAAATATACAGTATGCTATTTTAGAGAGGCACCCAACAGAAACGAGGCCATTTTTTACATGTAGATTCTAAACACAGACTGAAGACACTTTATACAAAGTTTTTCCTGTCCTTATTGTTTTAATAGTCATCCCAATCTCATGAGATAACACAGACTTTTGCACTTGGCTGCTAAAACGCAAACAAAGTCACTCAGTGGAGACCCTCCTACAGCAGTGCCTGACACCTCACATCTCCCATTTATTCCTTCCAAATGCTCCCGTCATACAAACACCAGAACATAAGTACTGCAAGAATTTGGTGATAAGTTTCATCGCTGAGCTCAGGGATGGCAATGGATAGTCCACAGTGAATATTGTTGAATGAATGGGGACGTGCTCCCCAGACATGTGAGAACATGTTTTCCTCTGGCTTCTACTCCCACTCAAGAACTTCTGACTTAGAAGCATTTTAACATGACTTCCCATGACAAGCATTACTATAAATACCATAAACTCCACCTCTCTTCCCTTCAACTGAGGAAACTTATAAAACTGCTGCACAGAACACAAGGGAGCACTGTACTAAGTATTTTAGCAGTTGACATTTTTAAGAAGCAGCAAAAGGTGAACTAGAGTGGAATCCAATGCTGAGATTCGATCTTCGACTTTTCATCTCTTCTCCTCACTACGGCTTTTCTCCTCCCACATTTCCACCTTTTCCCTGAAAGCATAATGAAATCCCCTGGCACAGAGAAAAGCACAATGTCACCTTTCCCATGCTAATTAACATTTTAAAACCTGCTGAATATCAGCTGGCAAGGACACATAGATGGTTACTTATTCTCACTTTCCATACTGGACAACAGAACAGCTCTGGATTTAGTTTTCTGTCTGTAGCTACAGACACATTCTAATGTCTTTTCTATTCCATGTAGTTTGACACTCTGTCACAAGAAATGTCTTCTGTGGTCAGTTCAGCACTGCATCCCACATCATGGGAACCTGGACCTAAGGTCTTCATTTCCACAGATCCTGTTTGGTAAATTACCCTAAGTAGAGGCAGTTCATGGGATTTGGCTGAATGCAGTTAAATATATTGGTTTATTCAGTGTTTCTCCAATTCCATGATTCCATAAGAGCCAACAGAAAAGCTAGAGCCAGCCTTCCTTTATTTATCCAACTTCCCCAAAGATCTTTGGAAACAACCAAATCTTTATATTAAACCCCTTCCTGTTGGATGCAGAATTTCCATTTTCTTTCACTAGGAAAAATTTATGGTCATACTTACACTCCTTCCCTAAGCTGACATTCTACCTTGTATACCTTCACAGAAGGAATTATCTTCAAAGCAACAGTACCTTTGTGACACCTACTCCTTACAGATTTCAAAGCAAATGTATAATGAGAGGCAGTTGACATAGTGTACTAATTCATGTCATTTATAAGTACTTCTTTTCAAAATATTATATACATATATATGTATATATATGTAGTTTGAATCTGAAATGATCTAATAATGTCATATTTTTAAGCTTGGTTCCAACCTTTATTACTACTATAAGCCTGTAATGTCTTTAGAAGATAAGTCTTTGAGCTCTAAAGATTGTCACAACCCCTTCTGATTTCAGTCCCTGACATTCTGCTTCCTGATTAACTGTGCTGTGAAGTGTCTCTAACAGGCTTCCATGCTTCCCCACGTGTGATGGACTGAAACCTGCTGAAATCATGAGCTAAAACAAACCATTTCTCTTTTAAGTTGTTTCTGTGCCACAATGACACAAAAGTAACTAATAAGAGCTAAATGAAAGTCTTTGGGCAAAAAGTTTCTGGAATGACGTAGAACACAAACATTCCTTGGTGCAAGAATCATCTTTTGTAAGTCCCTAACATTGTTTTTGAAGAGACTAAAGCACCTTAATAGTTTGTTGAATGCGATTTTATATCTATATCATAACACTCTGTATTATACATCTTTTCTCCCAGTTCACTCTGTGTTTATTTTTTCACAGATTCTTCATTACTCTTTCTGACTCATATACAAATCCAATAGCTAATGTTCATATAGAGAAACAATAATCAGAAATATCAATTTTTTATATATTTGTCTTGCAATCATTGTAATTCTTCAAAGTTCTGTCATAACTTACCCCAAAGAAGTTAATGCTTCCATATTGATAGTGTCCACAGAGAAAACAGAATAAGCAAACTGTGATAATTATGGAAGTGTTTTAGCGAATGATATATGAGTGGACATTAGTAGGTGGCAGATGGGCTTATCTTTTCTCACAAGGAAGTAGCAGTACTGAGATAGGTCTGCATTGCAGGACCACTCACTGCCTTGTGAAGTATGGGAGTCCTAAGCATGATACAGAAAAATCTGAGTAACAAGAATGCCAAGCATGCTAGATGCTAAAGC
Source organism: Typhlomys cinereus (assembly GCA_023101885.1). NCBI lineage: Eukaryota > Metazoa > Chordata > Mammalia > Rodentia > Platacanthomyidae > Typhlomys > Typhlomys cinereus. Next base: position 1,628,156 of record JALPQD010000302.1, on the reverse strand, counting down.
ATCTCATGAATAGCTGTCAGGAAAGATCCTTGACCAGAAATGCCTCCTCACCAGAGGCTAGATAGAACCTTCTAGAATCCAAAAAACTTAACACATCCTAAATGAGATTAGATTGGATTTTCTTCCAGCCTTGTGGAATACGTTCTCATGAAACACAAACCAGTAATAGAAATAAAGCATTAGTAATAATAATGATAAACCAAATTTATGGATTTGAGATTCACATCAGCTATAAAATCAAGAACCTAAGTTGATTCTTAGAACAATATTCAATGACCTAATTTCATGTCTGAAGCCATGTAGCTATGGAGTTTCCATTAACTGTCCCATTGAAAGAAAGGAGTATATTAGCCTTTAATCAACTGTAGTCTGACCAATACTGGATGGGAACAACCAAAGAATAAGCACCATAGATCCTGCGTAACAAGACCCACACAAGTCAAAATCCAAGATAAAGAAAAAACAAAGCAAGTCAAATTTTGCATTCATTTAATCAATGAACGGCCACATCCAAACTCAAAAGTCTGTAAACCACTTAACAGAATGACCCTTATTCAAACATTTTTCCTTTATGTCAGGCGCCATTTGGAAAGGTATGACTCACAGATTTAGTATAACGTCTATGTAAACAGGTTATATTAGAAGTCCCTGTGAGAGTTTTATCTTCTTGTTACTAAATAAATACTCAGTTCTCACACAATGTAGTTGAACAAGGAGCTTATTCCAGTATGCAGTTATGGTTCAATGTAGGAGAGTTCATACCAGCATCAAGAGTCAAGAGATTTGACCATATCATAGTCATAGGAATTTCTGAGACAGGAGCATACTTTGTCTCTTGCTAGTATGCCGAAGTATTGAAGCATTTCTCTCTGTTTTATCCAACTGCCTGAGGAATGGTCCTACCCACTATTGGTTAGCTATCCCAATATTTATTAATCTTCAACAGACTTTTCTAATATTGTTTAGCTGTAACCTAAACAATACTTCACAGATATACTTTAAGCATAGTCTTCAACTGTTAATTAGCATGGTCCCATTTTGTGGATCAAAGGTCTGAAATATATGTGGAACATGTGGCCTACTCAATTCCATATGTGCAATACTAAGATGTGAGCTTAGTCTAATGGCAACATTCAGGATTGTAGACAATAGATATTATCTCTGCTCACAAAGAGAGCTCCCATCTTTGAATAGCATAACCCCTGAAGGACAGATTAACTGCCTTCCTGTCTTCCATTTTTTTAATTATTTATTTTTGACATGTGTTTGTGTATATTTGTGAGTGCATGTGTGTGCACACGCATGGATGTGTGTGTGTGTGTGTGTGTGTGTGTGTGTGTGTGTGTATGTGTGTGTGTATCAGAGGGCACTCTGTGTTCCTGTGGAGGATCAAGGGTGATTTTTTGGGAATCATCTAGATTTCTTCCACCTCTTTTTTGCTTCCCTTTGGGATTCCTTAGGGTCTGCCTACCAAGTACCACCACCATTTGCGCCTGGGCATTTTACCTGTGACCTACGATTCAAACTGGGACCTTAGCCCGTGAGCCATCATCATTCATCACTTCAAGCTCTCATCTTGCATTTTTAAGAGGAGGAAAGAACAGCAAAGGAGGTAAAAATATTTGCTCAGACACACAGCTCCATATGTCACTCATCTCTCTCCCAAGAGAATGATCCTTGCTGTCATTCAAATTAACTACTTTGTTTTTAATGTTTCACAGGAGGCAAATTAAATGTTTTCAATCAGGCTTTTTAATCTTACAGTGCCGTAAGGCTGTCATGGGACCTGAGTGCCAACTGGTCTCCCAGGCCAGGTAAAGCACCTTGATGGACCATCATGGGTGCCTGGAAAGCAGGCTGTGCCAGGAAAGCACTTAGCTAAGAGCAGGCAGGAACTCCAGAAAAGAAACTTGGGGGACTGTGCTGTAATGATTCAAAGGAATTTGATAACAAGCAAGTTTTTGTCCACTCTTCTTAAAAAATTTAAGGATCATAATCTGTTGCTTAATGGATGTGCTATATGTTCCCTTTCTTGTCCTCTAACCATTTCTCCATTTTCTCTTTCCTGTTTGCTTCTTTCTCTTTTGGTTTTCCTTCCTTTCCTTCCTTCCTTCCTTCCTTCCTTCCTTCCTTCCTTCCTTCCTTCCTTCCTTCCTTCCTTCTTTCCTTATTTCCTTCCTTCTTTCTTTCTTTTCGTTTTTTCCTTCTTTTTTCCTCCTTTCCTTCCTCCTTTCCTTCATTTTTTTTATTTCTTTCTCTTTCTTTTTCTTCTTTTTTTCAAGCAAAATAATTTTAATTAGACTTATCACAAACAAACCCACATTAAAGATTTAACAGAATTACAGAGTTTTTATTTCTTTTTGGACTCAATTCATAACATGTATTCCTCAATCTTATTCTTCATGACAAAAAGTTGCTACACAACAATATAACACAGTTTAAAGACTCATATTCTACAGCTACATTTTTGCATTCTCTACAAATGTAGTACTTATGTGTGTTATATATAATATTTGTTATGTATATAATATTTGTTATAGTTCATATGTTGAAATGCTATTATCTTTACAGGTAAAAAATGTCAAACTTAACTAATGGATATGAACCACTGCTTGTTAAAAATAATTTATGCAAACAAGCAACATAAATGTTTATTTCAACATTTCCTGTCATAATTCAAGTCCAAAAATGTTATATCAATTAAGAAAAAAAAAACTTTTATCTAGTTTGACTCCATGAAATTATTCCACGTAGCTACAGAAATGTGCCAGCCTGCAATGAAGTGAACAATATACTGCTGCATCTCCTCTCTCTCTTTCTCTCTTTCTCTCTTTCTCTCTTCCTCTCTTTCTCTCTCGCTCTCTTTCTGAGACAAGCTGTCCCTTTATGCAGCACAAGATAAACTTGAACTCAAGGTCTTGCTGCCTAATACTAGGATAATTGGATGCACCATGCTGTCTAGCTCATCCTGCCCATCTCAAAGCAAGGTTCCTCTGGGAAAAGTCTGTTCCCCACTAAAAAAAAAAAAAAAAAAAAATCACAGGAAGATCATGTGACTCTCCTTTGTCTGTTAGTGTTAACTGCACTGCCTAACACACACCCCCCAAGACCACTGTGATGAAGCACAACTGAGGAAATAAGTCTTTCTGGATCTCTTGAAGGAGATTAATTGTGGGCAGATCATTATATTTATTCTTAAATCCATTACAGCGTAGGCTGCTGCAATCAGAAAGCGTTATGCAGTGACCTCCTCTTGAAGTCTTCTGTGCTTTGCTTGTGTGGCTGCTTCTTGCACTGGTGAACTCAGACCTACACAGTTGGTCTGTAACTGACTTTTGCCACTGTCACGTTAATCTCTGCCCTAAGTGCTCACACAATGAGGAGTTACAAATATGAATACCTGCCAAATTACAAAGACATCTTCAAAAGTGGAAACAGGTCAGAAAACACCTGAACTTGTTTTGGGAAGCCCCCAAATCCAAAGTTATTTCAAAAAGATCTAAAGACTCAACTATAGCCAGACATGAACTTAAAAAAAAAAAGGAAGAAGAAGCATCGTTCTTTCAAAACTCTGAGGTGGTTTAGGCTAAAAAGGAAAACACTGTTCAACAAATAAAATAAACTACGACACTCTCTTGGAATAATCAGGGTACTATTTATCTAATCAGTGAAATCTGTAGTTTTCACCCAAATACCAGAAGCCTTTTTTTGATATCTACTTAAATGTAGATGTCAAATGTAAACTCTTCCTAATATGATTGTTAACTTGCAACTTGGCATGCTTAAACAGAGAAACAGATGTCTTTTTTACTCAAAAGGTAATCATTGGGAGACATTCATTTTCTTGATGAACGAATGGATTCTCTTTCCATTTCCCTTGAAGGAACTTGGCTCTCAGGTATAACCTAAGCAGACAGACAACTAAGTCTACCGTGATATTCAGAAACACTGTGCAGTAAACAATACAGCAAGTCAGAAGCAGTGACTCCACCCTCCCCTGACCTTAAGCTTTCTCAGAGCCCGCTCTGTGAGGTACAAATCTGGATGTGATACTTACCGCATTAAAATTGGGGAAGAGGTTGACTGCGGCCGCAGTGTCCAGAGGAAAGGGAAGAAAGGGTTTAAGATCCAGCGATGGTTGTAGAGGAGGGGCTGGCGGTCGGACCAGGGCAGGGAGAGCAGGACTCTGGCAAGTGCCACCTACAAAGACAGAGCAAAGGGAGCGATCAGGGACACCAGACATGGAATAAACACCATGACCTTTGGAGACAAGAAGTTCCAGCCTTGTGAATCTCATTGGAAGCAACAAGGAATCTGGGTTGGGACCAGACTTGCCAACAGGCAGCCAGAGCCAGTCGAGCTGGTCCTTTTTGTGGATTATAGCTATCTGTTTATGTAAGACCTGGTCACTATTTCACACTCTGCAACCCTCTTTTGTTGCCCTACCTGGAGGTTAGGAACTCAGACAGGCTCAGCAAGAAATCTGCAACCAGGATCTCCAGAGGTAAAAGGAAACACCCCTTCCAGCTCTGCCACATCCATCCTTCAAAACTAACCTGCTCCTAATACGCTTAAAAGCTGGGGGTTATTTTATTTACAGAATTGCTCTTTTTTTCACCAATCAAAAGCTCTGGAAGAAATATGACAGGAGTTTGACCCTGGGAAGAAACTGAACTGCAGGCACAAGAGCCCAGTGCGCAAGCTCTGCTACCTCCAAATCCTGGAAGCACCAGGTAGGCTGCCCGCCCCACCCCAGTCCTGAGCATGAGGAATGCAGACAGGCACCAATGCAAAGGCAGTGGGAATGTCACCCTCATGACTCCCCCTTTTGCAAACCTGTAGACAGGCAACTGCTTGCAAGGAGCTGGCCGGTTTTAAGACTCCACTCTACTCACAGGCAGAAAGGATGGAAGCTCAGCCTCAATGTTCAGTCTCCCATATTTTGATAACATTCCAAAACATCAATTTGCTGTTAATTAAAGGCTGTTTGAATCCTAGGAAACTGTTAAAATATGCCAGCATTCTTCTAATCTGAGAGGCAAGCAACAGACTGTAAAAACTCGCTGGTAAGATTCCAAAAAGCATTAGGCAAACAAAATGCAGTGAGCTATTTTCCTTAATCTCAGAAAAGAATTCCAGGAGACGGGAAGCAGAAGACTAGTTCATGTATGGACACTTACTTTCTGGCCATCTTGATTTTTAAAGAGTAGAATGAGGCTCCATGCAAATCCATCTTTTCCATACCAAACCCTACTGTGAACAAATGCACATGGTCACTTGGTCCTTCCCACAACCAGGCATGGAGTGCAAAGTCAGCCTTCTGAAAACATTCCCATGTGAAAAATCTAGCTTACTGAGTGTAGACTTGCTAACAAGAAGGATGACTTAGTGCCCAAGAGAGAAGCCAGCAGCAGGACATAATTAACCATGCACAGAATCACTAGCTCCTTTGCTCCCAGGTATAAAATCAGCTGGAGCCAAATTAACAGAAAGAGCTTTTTTTTTTCACTGTTTTAACTCCCTTTCTGAAATACTCCTCAGCAAGAGCAAGGCCAAATACCTAAGTTCAAATCAGCAATTGGATAAAGGGGAAAAAGTACAAAGCAAGAAATTGAGGATGGATATGAAAACAAACAGAAAAAAAGATACAAAACAGAGCAAGTCTTGGTCCACCAAAGCACACCATAAACTTTATTGTTCATCTGGTAGTGTACTAAACATGGGTTATATCACCCTTTCTAGGCAGGATATCCGTAAAGCTTTGTTCACAGTTTTATTGTGAATCTAGTATCACTAAAAGTTTTTGATTAATCAAAGGCTAAAGAAACACAATAAATTTTTGGTTGACACCTTTTTAGAAAACTGAGAGATCAGATAAGTTTACTTTAAGTCAGGTTTAACATATTCATAAATAACACTGAGTTTTAATAAATATCTTGAGATTACTTTCATGTCTGTCAAATATGGAAAGATATTAATATATATTCAGTGTCTTCATTATCTTGCTTGAGTTTGATTCCCCATATTAAGTAAAGAATTACATCACATTTTGTCAGAAAAATGTTGATAAAGCCTTCCTTTGGCTTTATCATTCCATAACTGTAATTACAAAAATGCTACAGAGATGACTATATTATTCGTTTATTCATTTCAGTCTTGTCTGGTTCATGATATCCAAAGAGGCTGAAGATGACCTCAGACTTATCTCTCTGTCTTGCATACTGTGAGGTATGAAGCATGAAACACATTGACTGCACCGCAGGGTAGATTATTCCCCACCTCCTCCAGAATAAGAACTTTATGTCCATGTGTGTAACTCAGGAACCTGTCTCAATATGTCAGATGGAATTTCTAGCACGGGATATAAAAATATGTGAGTTCATCTCATCTCCTTTCACTTGCTTGAATCACTGATCACCTTCAGGATTGTGGGCAAGCAGAGGGCATGTGAATGTGTACTGTCTGTGCACTTGCTGCATACAAGCAGATGCAGTGAATTTTGTGCTGGATTTACCTCAGCCTGTTTGGAAACGGACAAACTCATTGGAGTGTTGGTGTCTGATGACCTTTATCTAAGACCCTCTGCACCAACTCCTTGGGGCTAAAGCAAAGCAAAGGAACCCAAGATGAGCCTCCATTGCAGATGAATGATTTCTACCTTCTTCCAAAGTAGGGATCTCTGGAGCCCTGTCTTACTTCTAATGTTCCTAGTGGGACACAGGATGATCTTAGATTTTGTAGCAGCTGAATCCCAGTCCTCTTCCTCTTCCTCACTTTCCCAATTTTTTATCCTTACATCCATTGTACCCTGAAGACATCTTCCTAGCCTGAGAATCCATGTCTAGAAGTTGATCTGTGGTAGGACTCCATTCTGATATCAATGATTTGTTTGCAAACACAGATTTGAGTCACAAGATTGAAGCTGCACCTTAATTATCTGTCTATTACTGATATCTTTAAAATCTGCAAAAGTCCAAAATCGTTTTCTTTTGTCAATGCGTGGCATGCTCAGTAACAGGAATATTATTTGTACAAAACAAAACCAAAACTAGCAAATCTGTGTCAAGTACAAAAACAAATGAAATCCTTCTCTGAAGAAAAGCTTTACATTCCCATTTCCTGAATAGACACTTTTGCATACAAGATATAAATATATGCTTATTATTTTCATTATTGTCAAATTAAAATAAAATATTCATGAAAATGAGTGATGAATTTATTGACATTCTTATATGTGAGATAATTACTTTCTAATTAGACATTAATTAATGTCTACAAATTGTGTTAGTTTTATTTATGGGAAGTCTCATTTCTGGAAATTTAATATTTTGAATTTGAAGAAGACAATATGAAAGTTTCCATGAGTAATTAGGACTTATACACCAGAAAGATATAACATCGTTTATCTCATGCATGAGATTGTTTTGTGAAAAACATAACTGGATATGTTTCTATCTTTCCACAATGTAAGAATTTGTCAAACAGCAAATTCATAAGCTATGTTGATTGTATTAGTGACAATCTGCCAAACATTGTCAATTTCCCTGGCAAAATCTAACCACTGAAACAGAGTTTTTACCTGATATTTATTAATCTATTTATTTACCCTATGTGTGTGTGTGTGAGAGAAGAGAGAGAGAGAGAGAGAGAGAGAGAGAGAGTGTTGTGTGCAGATGCACAGGTGGTCAGCTGACAACTTTCAAGAGTCAGTTCTCTCCTTCCATCTTGTGAGTGCCTATAATAGAACTGAAATTATCATTTCACCACCCCCACACAGGTTTAGTCACTCCAATCCAAACTACTACTCATTTACAGATCACACATTACACATAAGCAGCTACTTGTATCTATCAATATCCACCATCTAACTTTATCTATCTATCTAGTCATGTATTCAGGTTATAGGATGTGCTCAAGAGGCCAATGAAGAATTTAAGTATTCCAAAGAGGTCTTACTAGGGGTAGAGGCAGAGAATCCACATAGAAGTAGAGACTCCATAGGCCTTAGATGACAGATTCATTGGAGAGGTAATGAAGACACAGAGTCAGAGTTAAGACAAAAGTCACAATTAAGCCAAGCCTCAGGGTTGAATGGAGATGAAGAAATGAGGTATAAGACCATGGATGTGAAGAGCAGAACTAACTCAGACAGATACTGGGTGACTGGAGGAACTGGTGAACAGATAAAGGCCAGCCGTAGGAGCAAGATATGTTAGAACCAGGCTCAGTTAGAACCCCAGGAGCAGAGGCGAAGTTCTCTGACTGTTAGTCCTCTGATTCCCATACCAGGTGGTCAGATGCCAAGTGTCTCGGGGCTGTCACGTCCCATTATGTATCATCCTCCATAGAGTCCACGTGAGGATGTTGACCTTCCTCTCTCTGGTGTGTTCAGTATGTCGTGGGCCTGACTTTCCTTACATGGTATTAATACAACCACATATTCACATGTTTCTAACATACATTGACAAAATCATAGGGTGATTCCCTTTTTCTCTTTTGGGAACGAGTCATTCATCAGTCAGTGCCTCACAGGTGGTATTGGGCAGGTGTTGCTATTTACACGCACAACAAGACACAGGGTCTCAAGTGCCGCTTGTGAAATGTAGACTTCCAGTGCAAGGCACAGTGTGAGAAATGACTTTTTTATCCAATATGGAGGAAATATAGCAGGACACAGCCTGATCCTCATCATTGTGTTTCAAACCCTGTGTCTTTAATGATATAAATTCTTATTAATTTATCTGATTTCTGAGCACTTGCTGTACTTCCATACCAACTTTATTAACAAATCAGAAAACATACACAGAGAGAAGATAGCACCTTTGAATCTGAATTCAGTGTTTGATAAGGAAGGGAACACAGTAAAGCAAGTGTTCCCTGGGGAGCCCTGTGCTCCTCTCCTTTTATCATGGTTGGTTCTACAGTATGTATCCTGCAGTGGATGGTATGAACTACAAAGAAAGCACAATGTATATCAGTTAGGTCTCTTCGCAAGACGTGCATATTTACGAAAGTATTGTTTTGTAAATTTGAAAAAAACTAAAGTAACCCTTTCATAACTATTCATTCATAGAATCTAAGAACATGAGTCTCACAAAACGCATCTCTCATCATTTTAAAAAGCAAGCTGAAGGTAAATTTAAAAGGTATTGTCATAGGGAGAGCCAGAAAGGTGACTCAGTGGGTAAAGATATCTGCATACAAACCTGGTGACTAAGTTAGATCCCTGGAATGCACATGGTGGAAGGAGAAAACTGACTTCCAAATGTTATCCTCTGACCTCCACATGTAGAACATATTCCCAGCTGCCATCCCATCTCTCTCAAATAAATAATCAAAATATTGTTAACTGTGTTTTTTAATGATATATTTGGGGCAAAAAGGAATTCTGAGCATGGCTCTTAGCTGGAGCTTATTAAGAGAACTGCAGGTAAGTGGTCTAGCACAGTGCCTTGCCAATATGTGCTAAGTGAAGCAAATAATATTTTAATGGACATAATGGCTTTTAAAAGTGTTCAGACATTCTGAAAGTAGTGAAGAAAATCTGCAAACACCTACAGAATTTTACTTTTGCTTATTTCAAGTCTCCTGGAAGGATGCTTACAATACCAGGTCAAATTGTAAGTCATTATTTTGAAATAGTACTTCACAGTGAGGTAGTGTCCTCTCTAGAAGCAAGAGAGTTTACCCTGATCCTCTGCACTTGGAAGACATCACCTAACCACAGGCATTCTGTCTAGTAACTTAGCCTGAATCTTTGTTTTGACTGTAACCTCATCTTTAATCTTGTTCTCAGCCTCTGATTCCTCACATAGCATACAGACCTCAAAATGATTAGGGCTTGCTACTGTTAAATGTTCATTCCTGGGTGAGATTTGGAGCTGTAAGTCATGCATATATTCATATAGAGTTATAACAAACAACATAAATATCTCATGTACTCAAGAGAGAAACACATTTTGTACTACTTACAGACACATTTCTTTGTATTGCAATGAAAGTACATATATAATCTACATGTGTGTTTTATGTATGGTGAAATGGCCATGGGCTTCTTCTCATTAAAAAATGTACTTTTCTGCATCAAGAGGCTAGTCACCAGGTGCTAAGATTACTTAGATAGCAGTTCTTTTGCATAGTGGGGTAACTACTAACAATGACAATATATTTTATAATTCAGTAAAAATTAATGAAAGGATTTTAAAAGTTTTTCCACAAATAAATGATGAATGTTTGAGAAAAATTTCCTTACACTTTTTCAAACATTATACATATCTTGAAATGTGAAGATAACCTCATACTTATGCTCAACTTTAAATGTCAATAAACAAGTTTTAAATAAAAAAACTATGAATTTTAATAAAATTAATGAATAATCTACTTAATAGCAGGGAAATATCTAGGACATTTGATACAATACTGGATTTTACATAGTTATTTAGTAAGAATCTAACCTGATGAATCTGGAAAATTCTTCATATTCACTTTCAATTATTTCAATTAGAATATATCATGTCCATAGTTAAGCAAGGGGAGGCAACTATTTGTCCCAAGACAGGAGACACTCAGTAGGAGGCTGGGCTACACTACATAAGCTCTGTTCGAGAAAAAAAAATTAAAAACATGTAAGAATTCTCCATGTTTGGGCAAGTGAGATATCTAACTAGATGAAGGTACTTTCCACCAAACCTGACAACTTTAGTTTGATCCTCAAGAACCTACAAGGTAGAAGAAAACAGTCACCTCCTGAAAGTTATCTTGTGATCTCCACCCAGGTTCTGTGGCATTTGTTCACCTAAACACACAAACAAGCACATATGTGCATTTGCACGGACACACACACACACACATAGAGTCACCACAGTATATCTGGGATCAAAATTAACATCTGACACCACCAACTTTATGTATGAAACAAAGGCAGCCCACTAACCCTTCAACTCCTTTGAAGTATACAGTTCTGCCACAACTTTGCACTCTAATTTTACCTTCAAAACCCAAGACTCCAGAAGACAAACTGCCTCACAAAAGGACTTGAGCAACTTTGACAATTTTTAGTGTACTGATCACTTTAAGTTAAAATGGAAACAAAATCAAAAGAGTTAAAAATAATACACTCTGCACAGGTCACTTTGTTAAGTTTAAAAAGACAGTTTCCTTGAAGTCATTAACAAAGTGTTTAAAATCAATGATCTTGTGAGGTGGTTTTATTAATGATGGCTAAAAAAGAGGAAAAGAAAGACACATTCCTTGTAAGGATAAAGGAGACGATAAAGAGTTATCTAATATGATTAGTGAGATCTCTCCACTACAGGAGCATTCTGACATTGCCCTATCTCTGAAGAAAGAGGAGGAAAGGCAGGCAATATTTTATTAAGTGTGTTTCAAAGGCTTATGTGTCTACATTCTTTAGTACCTACTTGTGTAATCAGAAAAACAAATGTGTGTTTGTTGCATTCCCTTGCAAGGCAGCCTTTCAAATATGCAAGGTTGTCAGTTAAGTATTACAATGGGTTGTTTCATAGTGGAGATTAGTTTTTTAAATCTTGTTTCTTAAAATTTCAATGATCCAAACTCAGCTCAATCTCTCTTTATTAAAATGTTGCTCCTGACTGAACAGTACGATCAGAACTTATTTTTGAGAGAAATTTGAATTTGATGTTTATATTGTAATTTGTCCATAATTTCCCTTGTTTTGTTCACTCTTTCCTGTGTTTGGGACTTTGGATTTCTCTAAGAAGTTTTGAGACCATCCAGAGCTTTCTGTCCTGGGCAGTGAGAAGGTTGATTTGAATATGTAAATAGAGTTTGACCTCAGAAAGACAAACTGCACAGTGACTGAGAGGGATAAAAGAGAGGGGGAGCATGAGTGAGATCAGAGAAGAGCTTCCTTCTGGAAACTGATTCAGAACCATTTGCTCAAGTCCATGATCAACTAACAGTGCCCAGCAGAATGGAGTGAAGGGAATTGCAGGAGCAGCAAAACTGCAAAAGAAAATCAACAAACCACAATCCAGAACTTCAGAGACTCTATATCAATCACATAGAACTAGGACAGCCTAATCTCTCCCCATCCTGGAGCTCAGGGACATTTGCGGAAGAGGGGGCGGTAAGATTGTAAGAGCAAAAGGATGGGAGGAGCAACGATTTGCAAGATTCTCAACAATAGTTGGGGCCAAAGCAATCATAATGGAACTTTGCATGCCCTGCGCAATGTCCAGCGCACTGTTGCCCTCATAAAGTCTAGCATCTGTTAAGGGCACCGAGACCCCTGGAGGCAAGGGATTGACAGCCATAGTAGTGATCTTATGCTTAAGGGGAACAAGAGAAAGGGCTTATGGAAATGCCACTGGGTCCTTATATGTCATCGGAGAGGAGGACCCAGTGGAGAGTTAGGCGCACACAATAAAGGACTCTCTGGGAATTGGGGGGGAGACACTGGGGGAAGGGGAGGGGGGAGGGAGGGAACTGGTAAAAAATTTTAAAATGTATAATTAAATTTTTAATAAAAAAAAATGGAGCAACTATAATAACTACAAAAAAATATATATGAGTGATCTGCATTTTTACTTTGTGCAAATTATTCACTTGTTCACTTTGCATTGTGGTATCTGAATATTCCATTAATACCTCCCAAAATAAGATTGAAAGACGCTCAGCATGAAAATTTATTTCAAATATTTAGTCTGTAACTGTTCTTGAATCCATGACCCAAATCACAAGGCTCGTCCACCATCATGAATCAGTGGAAGAAAAACAGAATCTTTCACTAATTCAACTTTCTCCATTGTGCCTGATATGGAGGATAACCTGGGGAAGATTCTGAGAAGTGCATTAATGGGAAGGAGTTTTAAACATTTAACAGTTCTACCTCTCCTGTGTGACAGCTCATATGACAGTTGGCTGTTTCACAGGAAATCAAAAGATTGCACCTGTGAAGCTATTTTAAATTCAAATTCCTTAAAATTATAAATAAAAATTTAAAATACATTTTTCAGTCATAGTAGCCACATCTGTACTTCAAACGTTCAGTTGCTCTGTGATACACTCGGTAGACAAAAAATCCCATCTTCTATTTAACCTCACAGCTCCACTACAAAAACAACATTCTTGAGCAACACATAACTTACAGATAAGATCTTGCTTCTTGGATATAAGCTGATTCTGAAGAATGATTGATAGAGAAGAAATTTCTTTCTGGGTTCTTTACCTTTTCAGGTTGAGAAGGGAAATGTGGTCAGTGTCAGAAGCCAGGCACACAACTGTTGGGGTCGTGCCAGGATGCAACAGTCCTCCATTCCTAGAGCTGTCAGAGGTACCCTGTGCATCTTCATAACTGATCAATGATGAGAGCTCTCAGAAACCAGCCTGTTTTAAAAAGTTCATGTTCAAATAAATATGAATACCTGAGTGCTTTGGGTAAAATTGATACCACATCTTCAAATCAAAGAAGGAAAAAAAGGGGGTGCAAACTGAGGGCAAATGGATGCTGATTGGTATCTAATAACTCTGGAGAGTGCTATCATAAAGCTTTTCTTTTCAGCAGCAACTGGGTCATGATCCAGTCAGCTAAGTGTTTAAATCAAACTAATGGAGGCTGTTCAACCTGTCGTGTTACCTTTGGCTCTCACAGTAATTTTGCTCATGTGTCTAGGCTTTGTTCAGCTCATCCTTTTGAGAGAACAAGAAAAGCCACAGTCTCATGACCTGGCCTTGTTCTTCCATGACCTGTGTCTCACATCAAAGACTTGCCTGCATGAACTCTCTCATGCTGGGCTGGGTGAAGACGTAGGGAGAGGCTGTGAAACAACATCATCCAGAGTTTCAGAAAGATCACATAATATCTGTTATGGAGACAGTCAATGGCCTTTGTGAGTCATTTGAGTATGGTCATTTGTAAAGGAAATAAGGCATGAAGGAGGGTTTTGTAGTGGAAAATAGTGGAAGTCATTATTATTTTGAAACTTTTGACCAGGAACTAAAACAGCAGAATGCTATAGGAAAATATGTTCTGTAGGTGTAGAAAGGAACTGAGTCACCTGAGAATAACTAACATAACTTACTTTCTAAATGTTCAACATCCGTTAGCCATTTAATCAAGAAAATACGAGTCATAACCTACGGTAGCATAGTAAGCATCATTCATGTAGGATTCAGTCCCGATAAACACATGCTTTTGACACCTATGCTAAAGAATAGCAAATGATGTGTTTGTTTAGGTCGTACATATACTAAAAGTAAAACAATACAGAGAAGATTGGCATGTCTCCTGTGCAAAGATAACATGCAAATTCATGAAGCATTCCAATTTTATAAAAAAAAAAGAATAGCAAATGATAAATACTTATTTCTGATTCTGGATAGGGTTCCAGTAGGACTGCTGCGTATTCCTAGTCTTCCTAGATGTGCCTTCTTTGCACATACTACCACCCTTCATCTGCTTGTGTATCTACCTCCTGGGATAAAGATAGTGGCTATTAAAGAAGCTATCATTATTGCATAAGTTTTTGGGTTTCCTGATACCTATTTAATGGTTTGTATGTTTCCTTTAGGGATGAACTGATGGACGGATGAGTGCAAAGATATTATATGAAAAAAATGAAATTAAATCACAGCCTGCTGAGATTTTGGTGTTCATTACTCTAATGTCCACATTAACAATGTTGACCTTTTCAAAGCCAGCAATTTCTTCAAGGAACTATAAATACAAAGGGAAATTTTAATCAAAGTGGTTTTTTAGTGCATTGTTAGAAGGTGATACATATTTTAACATTTCTGTCAAATTAACCTTCCATTATTAATTTTTCCTTTAAAAAGTAAAGAAATGATCAAAACATGCAAAGTCTTAATATTTTTAATTTGGAATTTTACTAACATGGTTTTTATGTAAGTTTTTTAGTTTGAATTTATTCTATCTTATTAACAACATCCTTTCAGAAGAAAGAGGCACAAAACTAGAAACATTTCTGTATGTACCCAGAACAGTTTGGTATTTGATAATTGAATACCTCTTATGGATAAGGAAATGGAGCAACGCTTAGTTTAAAGTCATGACCCATGGTTGTGTAGATTCACAGTTAGGGGTAGGCTATAATTGACTCTGAACATTCTTCTCAGATTGTAATATCCACAATTATATCTACATTATTTAGAGACTTATACTTCTTATTTAATGTAGGATAAAAGAGCATATCCTCTACAGCTCAAGCTAGCCCATAACTCACAGTCAATTCAACTATCACAGCCACTCAAGCACTGGGATGGCATGTATGTGCTACCGACCTGACCCAGATTATCCTTGCCTTGAAAAAAGTTGGTAGAGAAAGCATTGCAGAGATACTAACCTGGAACAAATTAAGATTTTCAAAATCAAATCAAACTAATGAAAGCTAAGAGGCATTTACTTGCCAAGCAGTGGATTACACAAGAAGTGATTATACATGATTTTTCTCTCTGAAAATATATTGAGCCTACCAGATACCTTGTATCTGCTTAAAAGTAGAAGTATTGTTGAGCTAAGTCATGATGGTTCAGTCCCATCTTTTTTGTGTTGTTTATATCCTTCAGGTCAAAACTAAAGTTATACTGATCATTTCCAATTCTTTTGAACCTAATGGTCATATCACCTTGATTACTCCTGTGACCCTGGATTACTGTAGTCAATGCTTTCATGTGATTTTTTTTCATATTTATAAGCTTTTCATAATAACAATGACCTAAAAGTTCATTGGAAATCCCACTACTGTTGACATTGGATCACATTTGGAAATAAACCGGCGCCAAAGATCACCATCATCAGATGTTAACTAAATGCATTGGACGCAGGACCATGCTCCCGTGTCCTCAGGGGCTTGTGATTAGCGTACCCAGGGTACATCTCAGTATCTGTCAGCTTCTTTGGTTTTGGCATTGTGAGTTCTGGTTCCTGCTGCTCTGGTGAACATTTTTCCAAACTTTAAAATAGCAAAAGAAACTCTGATTTCAATTTCCTCAAGAACATTCCCTGAGGAGCCGACATGAGCTCTGTTTAGTCTCGACCCCAATATGATTGTTTCTTCTGGCAGGTTTTGCTTAAAACATGCCTTGCTTTATATTTTCTTTTAATTTGGAAACATTTAGTCCCTAGAGAAAAATGTAATATAGGTTACTAATGGAATTGTACTAATTGTAGAATCTTAAAAATGATTCGCTTTAAGAGGAAAAGAAATAAAACGTATAGCAAATGACTGCAAGAAGGAAGAGACACATAACCTACTTTAATTTCACAGGTCCTGTCATTTTGATCCCTTATTGTATTTTAAGCCTTATGCTAAACAGCTTTACATATATTACTGATGTAACAATGAAGATATCCTTGTTTTCATTTCACAGGTGAAATGAAACAGAAGTATACTGAGATTATTTTACTGAAGAAAAACCACCTGCCTAAACAGTAGGGCTAAAAGGAATTAGAAGTAGAGATGTCTGATTTTAAAGTCCACATCACAGTACATCTCACTCTTCATCAAATCCCTATCAAACTCTGATTCCTATCAAATTGAAGAAGTGACTTAAGGTAGCAGAACTTGTCCTGAAAAAGAGATCTAAATTTCACATCCAAATAGCCAGGAGAGAGCAGGTATATGATTCACAAATCCCAATGAAAGAGGTATGAGCCCTAGGGAGATGAAAGTCTTCATTCCATAGTGATGGATTACACCAAGACTCAAGATGATGGCATTGTGATGTAGAAATAGACGTTAGCATAAATATAACAGTGAGGTACAAGGACTGAAGGCAACCAAACAAAAAGGAAACTCTTAAGCAATGAAAGCCATCCTCCACTCTGTCAATGAAGACAAAGAATAGAAAAATCCAAGACTGAGGGCTGGAGAGGTGGCTCAGGGGGGGTTAAGTCTTTGCCTTGCAGGCAGAAGGTCCCAAGTTGGATCCTGGACCCCAGGCATAGACGCCAGGAGGAAGCGGGAGCAGCCTGCGTTTCTAGTCCTGGTAGGGCGGAGCCTGTGAATCCGGGGGCAGAGTAAACAAGGAGGAAGTGGAGGCGTCCAAGTTGGTTCCCGAATTCGCCTGTGGTTCTACACACACACACACACACACACACACACACACACACACACACACACACACGTACATATACACACATACACAATTGAATAAATAATAAAATAAAAAAAGAAAGATCCAAGACTGAGATAGACTTTAGGAGGGATTCTGAGTTCTGAGAAGTCCAGAACTGACCAAAAGATCAAGATCAGAGACCAAGATTATTTAATTACACAGGTTCTTGACTTCATTGTTCTTATCCTCTTGTGAAATGCAGCTCCAAACACAGAGAAGCGTGACTTGGCACAAGGCACACATCCATACTGACCCTTGTACAATTAACTTCCATACATTGGCATAGCTTAAACCAAGCCAGAAACTAGCTGGTTATATAGAAGATTACAGATTGCTTCTGATGCTTTTTTTCTGTAAATTTACTAGGAGCTCTGTTCCTACTATTCCTTGGAATAATTTGTTGAGAATAGAAAAGATCTAAGTAAACTTCTTGAAAAAATGCATTTAGGAATGAGTGGAAAATTGCCTGCTATTTAAAACACTCTCCAGACATATGGTGAACCATACAGACTGAACAATTCTAAATAGTACCAACTTCAAGTAATGTGAATATGGAAAGCAGTGAAATCACTCTCAATGTTTTAATACTAAACACACTTTTCAATTTTACAGCAATTCTGTTAGTTCATAATGACTTAGACTTTTAATTATGTATACTGTGATCTTTAAATTGGAGGTTAAGTGTTTGTAGCAACTATTTCAAGCTGTGGAAATGAATATAGATTGACCAGTTTCAGTAGTTCTGCTTTTGTTTAAAATAATCCAAACTCTATCCATTGTCCCCATTAGCGAAAGGTAGGATAGAATGACCACAAGTCTGTAGTTCTCAGTTACTGTCATATTAATCATATTTTCACCTAGCTATTTTGTACATTGCAGTGTGGAGTTTAGGTTAACAGAGTTTGCTATGCCCAACATAAATGGTCAAACATGGTGTATACATGATAGCAGTAAGGCACAGCATACTCTGCTTGTCCATTAGACTAGAGAAGGTCCATCAAGGATCTGTCGGTCTTGTAAGACAAAATGAATCAATGTCTGTGGTGTCCTTACACCATCTGTTAAAGGGTCCTGCCATCCTTTGGTTGGGATCTGGTAAAGAGACTAAGTGGACATCTGATTTTTCTTTTACCAGTTGCTCAGGTTATGAGGCTTCCTGGAACTATGCATTCACTTCCAAATAAACAAGAAACTTCTACACAACAGCCTATAAACATATTTTCTGAGATTCCCTCATGATGGAACATTTGAGAATTTTCAACTCTCTTAAAATGGTTCTTCTCTTTATTGATAAATCTCACACAACAGCAGAAACTCAAAGAGTGACCTAATCCCTATAAACTCCGAAGTTCCTTGGAAAACAAAGCAACTGCTGACTCTGAAAGGAAGTAGAGAAGGGGTTCAGAACACAGCTCAGAGAATTAGTGTGAGTCCTTTCAAATTCATGACGCTGTTTGCCTTAAATTGAAAAGATTATTTTGTGCTTTTGCAAGGACATTAATCCCAAAGGAAGAACAAAACAGAGTGAGTCAAATTGCTTTGAACAGGAGTGCCTGCTGAGAGAGGAGAGAAATTCTGCAAGAAGCTTGTCTTCTGAAATTGGCCCTGTATTTTCCTGAATGATTCCAATCTGTCCTGCACCGACTTTTCAAAACTCATTATGCCTTCTGAGTTCTAACTATCTGTTTCTGCATTATCAATGTCATTACGACCTTTCCTTGCCCATTCATATTGCTTTGCATCCTTAAAAAGACAAGGAAAATACTTCTCATCACCCTCACTACCACATGTTCCAAATGTGGATCTCTCCCTCTAAGGTTCAGCAGAAGCACCCTGGTCTCCCAATCCTATTTGATTCTATGATACATCCTCACTTTTGTAACTTTGTAAAATTCCTCAAATGTGTTAAGTAGCTAAAACATTGGTTTTTATCATCAGAAACACACATGCAAATTCCAGTATGGCCATACTTTAAGGAATATTGGTGTTATTTCCTCTTATAAAATAATAAGTATGATGGAGGCTGGGGAGATTATTCAGTGAGTAAAGTGCTTTGCCACACTAAGAATGAGGACCAGAGTTCAGATACCCAGTACCATGTGAAAGAGCAAGACACAGTGGTGCAGATCTGTAATCCAGCCCTGGGAGGGGTAAACAGAGAAAGGTAGAACCCAAGGGCTCAATAGGCCTGCTAGACCCCCTCAAATGGTGAAATCTAAATTCAGTGAGAGACCTTGACTCAAAAATTAAGATGGAGAATGAGAAACACTGATGGTATCTTCTGTTCTTCACAGATGTATACGTGGGCAAGTTGCCTACAAACACACACACACACATACACGCACTCATAAATAAATGAATAAATTAAAATGATAATGAAGTATAATATCTAAGTTACAAGACTCCCATAAGGCTTACAAGGGAAATATTTAACTGAATAAAAAACAAACTCAAAGTTAAAATGGAAAGAAGGGAGAGAGGGGGAAAAGTTTTCAGAAGAAATAACAATATCTATGTCTTTTTAATTCAAAAATTTTATCATAATGATATAAAAGTAATGGAACATATTTTAGCAATACCATTTGCATGATTAACCAAGATGCCTCTTAAAGTTCTTACTATATATTTAGTAGTTATCCACTTCTAGTTATTTTATACTTTAATAACTCTTCTATTGAAAGGGATCATCTAGTTTGCTTCACTAAAATTATTCTGAAAATTATAGATACTTAAGTGCTCTTGAGTGAATGAAAAAAATGCATGATCGAATAAATAAGACATCATTGCTTTGAAGGATATACCAGAAAAAAATGAAAAAATTCCATTTCATTAATACTATTAGGTTGTTCTACATTAAGAATATGAAATGTTTCTTGGTATTTGGTTTAATACATGATTATTGCAATGTGATAGGCGTAGAAACCATTAAAAAGAGAAAGAAATTTTTAAAATGGAAGGAAGGGAGATAGGGGAGAGAGAAAAGTTTTCAGAAGGAATGACAGACAAATCTAACATGCAGGCAACTAACTAGACCCATATGGAATAATTCTGAAATACATGACAAATACTATGATAATGTTCCCAAGTGCATAAAGTGGAGAACTGTTCACTCTGAAAAGACCTTACAATAACCGACAAAACATTTCTAGCATTTAACAGTGGAAAGTAGCCAAACAAGAACTTGGCAAAGTATTCTAGTCCTGCCATCAGAGCACTGGGGAGGCTGAGACAGGAGTTTTGTGAGTTCTTGTCCAGCTTAGGCTACACAGCAGAACCTTGACTCTAAAAACGGAAAGAAAACAAAGCAAAAGCAGAGTGATTAACTTAGCAAAACATTGCATGTGATCCACATGAGTTCAGTGCCTAGCTTGAGCAGAATACACCTAGCATAAAAGGATCCACATGGTCTAAGTGCCTACCTCAAATATGACTGGGACATACACAGGCTCAGTGCCTAACACAGGGAGGATGTACTGAACATGAGAGTCAATTTGGAATCTGGTGGAAAATTATGTCATTTTTGTCAGTGGAAAATGGAGAAGAAAATTCTCACCAGCCTTTCCTTCATCATTGTTCTCAGTACTCCTCACCCTTTCATCTCTTCTCTTAGCTGTTCCTCACCTTGATTTCCACTCAGATTTATTTCTTGGCTTATTCATTCTTCCTTACATCATCAAATATTTATTGCTATCCACTTTTTTTTCAATGCATGAGTAAGTTTCGATAAATACAATCCAGAGTTCTTTCAGCAAAGAAAAACAAGAAAATTTCCTCCTATTATTCTTCTCCCCTATCTCCTCTTTTGGAATGACAATTTTCTGTTGTTGGATAAAATAAAATCCTTTACGAAATCATCAAGTAAAAACAAATGCATTTCCCTGATGGCTAAGAATGTGGAGTGTTTTTTAAGACATTTGTTAGACATTTTAATTTCGTCCTTGGTAAAGTTTCTTTTAAGTTCCGAGGCCCATTTTTTAATTGGCCCATTTGTTTCCTTGATGTTTAGTTTTCTAAGTTCTTTGTGCACTCTGGATAGTAGAGTTCTATCAGATATGTGGTTATCATCTCACCCCTGTCATAATGGCAAAAATCCACAATACAAACAACACCAAATGCTGAAGAGGATGTGGAGAGAGGGGAACTCTCCTACATTGCTGGTGGGAATGAAGGCTCATACAACAACTCTGGCGAGCCGTCTGGCAATTCTTAAAGAAGTTAAAGATTGAAATACCATATGACCCTGCTATACCACTTTTGGGAATAACCCCCCCATACAGCAAAAATTCATCCTGATAGCACAAGCACGACCATGTTCATAGCAGCACTGTTTACAATAGCAAAGTCATGGAATCAACCCAAATGTCCAACGGTTGATGAGAGATAAGGAATCTGTGGTACATCTATACAATGGAATACTACTCAGCCATCAAAAATGATGAATTAATGGAATTTGCCAGGAAATGGATGGAATTAGAAACAGTTATATTGAGTGAAGTATCCCAGACATGGAAAATTAAGTGCCATATGTACTCCCTAATAGATTGATCCTAGTACCAAACCCACTTAGAGACACTCAAAGACAAATCTCTATAATACCTACAGTAATTGTAAAGATTATAAACAGGAGGGATAGGGAAGGAGGGCCTCACTAGAAACAAGGAAAGAGGGGACCATGTTACAGCAGAGAATATAGGCCACCATCAAGGACTGCAAGTAAGTAATGAGACATCTGGTTAAGTTCATAGACTTTCCTTCCTGATCATTTGCAACTGATGGGGTATGATCTTACCAGAAGGGGAGGCCATATAGGCTGCCAAATAGAAAGTAACCATTTTGCAAATGGGTGATAGACCCTCTCTCACCATGGTCTCCTACTTTTTTTATTCCATCTACCTTTGAAAATACTCTTATAACAAGACTGTAATTTAACAGGTTTTTATCTCTGACCAGGGGGTGACATTCAATACTCATCAGGATGGAGCCAAGGGCATTGCAGGATCAGCAAAACTAAAAAAAAATCAACAAACCATAATTCAGAACATCAGAGACTCTATATCAACCACATGGAACCAGGACAGCCTAATCTCTCCCTATCTTGAAGCTCAGGAAAATTTGCAGAAGAAGGAGCAGTAAGATTGTAGGAGCACAAAGATGGGAGGAGTCATGATGTGCAAGATACTCCACACAAGTTAGGACTGAAGCAATCATAATAGGACTTTACATGACCTGCACTATGTCCAACACATTATTGACCCCACAAAGTCTAATATGGACTAAAGGCACCAAGATCCTTGGAGGCAAGGGATTGACAGCCACAGTAGTGTTCCTAAGCTTAAGGGGAACACAGGAAAGGGTTCTGGGAAATGCCCCTGGGTCCTTGCACCTCATCGGAGAGGAGGACCCAGAGGAGAGTTTGTCATGCACATTAAAGGATACTCCGGGGATTGGGGGGGAGGCACTGGGGGATGGGGAGGGAGGGGGGAGCGGAGGAGGGAGCGGAGGGGGAAGTACTGGGTCGGTGGGAAGTGGAGGGAGGGAGGGGACCAGTGTACCTGTTAAATTTGTATGAGTGGAAACAATAATAATAAAAAAAACAAAATAAAACAAAAAATGCAATTTGATAATATTAGCATATATTAACAAAAGACAGGTGTTGGCCTCAATTTGTCAATTGTTGCATGTTTTCAGTTGGAAATCCTCTTTATTTAGCAAAAAGCCATAAGTGATGCTAAGTTAATAGTATCAGATGTGATGTCTGAGCCACTTTATTTCCTTTGGGTGTAGTTTGTGAGATAGAGTTTCGCATTGCAGCCCAGACTGGTCAAGAGCTTATGACAGTACTCAGGTGCTGGGATTACAGGTGTATATCACTGCATCTGGAGTAACTGACCAGAAGTCTACTGACCAGACTCATGGCCACCAGGTAATATTGACCTTTGTGTCATTCACACCTGGTCATATTCCTGGCCCTCAGACAATGTACTGGCCCTGCAGAGACCTTGATTATAAGAGAGAATTTAATTTCTTTAGCCAAAATGTAGCTTAGTTATTGTTTTCAAAGTCTTGGCCAAATCATAGTGTTACATAATTCCCCACAGAATGCCCTTTCTTGAGACCCTTACATGCAAGTTCATGATCCTGCAGATCTTTCCCCTTGCAGACTCTATTATATATTCAGCTTTTTGACACAAAACCAGGGAGAAAATTTACATTCTATATTCTGATTTTTATTAAATGTTTTTTTCTTCTGCTTTAAATTGTTATTGACTCTATTTCCATTCTATTAGTATGAGTTGGTCTCAATTGACTGACAAATTCCAATGATAGATCTGAACAGGGAATAACAGTTTTGAAGCACTCAGACTCCCCCCATTGCATTTCATTGTTGAAAGGTTGTGAAATATTTCTGATACCAACACAAATATGGAATAAGTAAATTCTCTTGAAATCTCAGTATGCTTGTCTTAAATAAGTCATATATTCAGAAAACCTGTGTGAATCCCTCCTCTGAGTATAAAAAAATGACTTGGCACACAAGATGCGAGTTTGATTGGCAAGAAGCAAATTATGTTATTCATTATGTTTCTGGAAAGGTAAAAGCTCTACAATTGGTAAATTAAACATGGTTATTTCAGTAATGAGATATTTCAAATAAGCAGGCTTTAATCTGTTGGAAGAAATAGCAGGGCGTACCTCAAGGGGCAAGCTCAGGGAAGCTGGCTGTCCTTCAAAGAAATCTCTAGTACACATGTATATCACTGGTTGAATGGAGAGAAGGAAAATGATAGGGCACAAAACAATAAAACTATGTACATTTGGAACACAAACTTGCATATGCATGTGTGCATATGAGCACTTGTTTACACATCACACAAATATTGAGGGATTGAGATGTACTAAGAACAATGAAGGAATATATAACACACACACAAGGAATATAATCTATTATTTATGTTTTTAGTACCACACATCACAAAATATCAAATGTAAAGATGAACTTAAATTTATAAAAAGAGGGGCTGGAGAGGTGGCTCAGGGGTTAAGCCTCTGCCTTGCAGGCAGAAGGTCCTGAGTTCGGATCCTAGACCCCACGTATAGACGCCAGGCGGAAGCAGGGGCAAGCCTGCGTTTCTGATCCTGGTAGGGCGGAAGCCTGTGAATACCAAGGCAGAGTAAACAAGGAGGAGGCAGTCCATGGTGGTTCCTGAATTTGTCCGTGGTTCTACATACACGCATACATGCATACACACACACACACACACACACATACACACACATATACACACACATACACACACAATTGAATAAATAATAAAAAAATAAAAAATAAAAAATTTATAAAAAGAAGGAAATAAATGTCAGAAATTCTACTGACTGATTCAGTAACCAGTTTTCATGGTCCTGAAAACAGGAATAAGTAAAAGAATGCAAGTCTGGGGTTGGATACCTAGAATATGCAAATCACTCCAGTCACTGAAAAGTATCAAGTACTAATGAAAACATGTATCATGTCACATGCTTAGCATTGCTGAGGGCAGCTAAGACTATATGAAAAAATCCCCGAGCCCATCTATAGACAAATTTAGAGAAACTGAAACATAATACACTTCTTTGACTTCAAAGAAGAGCAAGGATGGAAGATGAAGCCAAGAAATAGCTTTTTAACAAAGTGCTAAGTCCCAGACTGTTGTAGGGAATGTCTTTTGTTTGGTTTGTTCCTTTTGGTACATGTAGAAGACTGACAAAGTATGTTTGTACTCTAACAAACAATAACAACAAAAAGTACAAGACAAGGAAGATCTCCTCCAACAACAGGTATGACAGAAGGCATCAGTAACAGGGAGAGGAAAGGACTAGGGCAAAGCTATGATTTTAACAATGCTTCTTGCAGGGGAGAGGTTAAGAGTGAGTCAGCAGACTTCAACTATTTGAGATTGATAACATGGAAGAAGACAGATAACATGCTCTGTGATTAGACACACAACAGAAACTGCCAACAGGAGTTACAGTGCAGAGCCCTCATGTGGAGATATGCTTTCTGGTCCCATAAGAAGAATATCTGATGTATCTATCCTCTTTCTACCCTTGGAGAGAATGGGACTCTGAATCTCATATCCATTTGTGAGATAATAATTGTGCTAAGGACTCTAGTTGTAATGCAACAACTGAATGGGATATGGTCCCACCTCGGATGTTCTCTAGATGAACCAGATACATGCCAACTTCTCAATGCCAGGATCAGCTACTTCCACTCACTCTACTTTGTGCTCTTCAAGAAAAAATGTGTTCAGTTCTAAAAGGATATTAAAATCACCCCCCTCCAAAGACTCAGAAAACCTTATGGAAGAGGAGGCAATTATATATAGGAATATAGGAACTTACAGATGAGAAGTGGTCCTGCCAGGCAATATCCTCTGGTCATGATAGAGCTGCACCCAAGAATTTGAGCCGTGTCCACTTCCACAAGACCTGTGCAATGACTGGCCCATTATCATTTCCCCATGGGTAAAGAAAGATCTCAAGAAATGCTACACCCTATAGAAAGACTATTTAAGGCTGGTATCAGACAGGAGAAAAGGAGCTACTGTAATCAGTGATTTAGCCACTAATAAGTCATGCATGCCCCAGCAAGTACTCAGGCACTTGCTAGTGTAGATATCCCAGGGGTCATATATACCAAAAGACAGTGAAGTAGGAGAATGACCTGCTGGAAAGGAGAACATATGAACATGACAGGAGAAGGGACGACATAAATTAATTGTATTTATGTATAAAAGTATAGAAAAGTTAAAAAAAATTAAGAATTCTCCAACTGCTCACCATTTTATTTTGGTCAAAAGTTCAGAAAAGTCAAGATAAAATGGCCTACATATTTGCCAGCTTAGCAATCTTTAGCCTAAAATGAGTTAGTTCTCCTGTCCTTATTTTCCAAGTAGATGTAAAGTCTTTAGCATCAGATATGAGCCAAGTCATACAATTTCAGTAGAGATAGATCCCTCTCAAAAACTCAAACTGAAATTTACAAAAAGTTAAATAGAACTACCTTTTAGGACTGCAGAGATGGATTAAAGGCTAAAATGTATGCTGTGTAAATCAAATGACCTGAGCTTGTATCCCCATATCCCACATGTCATAGCTAGGCACAAGTGTTAACTTGACAGTTGGGGATTTGGGCTCTGGGCACATTTGTAGAGAAATAATGGTTGCGTTAAGCCCAGAGCAAAGCTGCAAGAGATTGTCTAGCTGATGGGGAAGGTCCAGCCTATGGTGGGTGGGACTAGGCCCTGGAATAAAAAATGAAAAAGCTGGTTGAGAGAGTTGGCATCTTTCTGTATACTTGGCCAGACATGCTGGTCTGGCAAGTAAGGATCGTCCCTCTCTCAGCTGTTGTATAGAGATGGTGTGGCCAGTTCCCGTGGCTCCGGTATTGGTGCATTCTCTCCTTTCAAGCTGGACTGAAAACTGTAACGGGACCATTGTAAGGAAATTATTCCCTTATTCCCTTAAACCATTTGATAGTCATTTATCAGCAACCATGCAGGTGAGCTGCAACACCACATAATGCCAACAGTCTATAAGAATCTACCCATAATTCCAGAACCAGAAGTCAGAGACTATGGAATCCCAGAGCAAGCTGTCTAGTCATAATGGAACACTTAGGGTTTAATTAGAGACCCAGGTTCAAAAATGTAAGTTAGAATAGTAATTGAGCATGATTTTGAATATCACTCTCAAGCCTTCATTCATACGCATCTACTCACATGCAAACTTGCATCCACCCCATACAGTGCATGCATGAAAAGAAAAACAGAAAGAGCTACTCTAATGGCTCAGCATTTCTAGTATCACATTAATTTAAAAGTCTTACATTTTATGACATTTAAAAAGCCTCTGACAAGGCATATCCATAGTTTGATTTTTTCTAATGTTCTCATAAAGGTCATGTTTATGGTGTAATAAGCACACATTTGCAAGAGTTATTAATCAGAGTGAAGCTAAGTTACAGACAGACTTCCAAGGAATTTTCCATTTTTATCTTGAACATATTAGCTCATTAAGGGGGAATCACATTTTTTAAGGTCCTGCTTGGAAATAAATTAATGATTAATCTCGTTCAAAGGAATATCTTCATTCCAAATGAAGCCAGAGCACAGCTTAGGAAAACAAATTACATGGGTGTGTCCTACTGGCTCAGCAAACTGGCACACTAAGTGAAAAATTGTACTTTTCAAACTAATACTCGTTAACATGCAAAACACTGGGGTCTGTGGACTTCATTAAACATCCAGTGAACTACCAGCAATACTTTTTTCTCATTCATGTTCAATGGAGGGAACAAAGGTTTTCATTACTAAAAAATGCTACCAAATTCTAGCTTTAAAGGATTTAAACTTCATTATGTCAAATAATTGCCATCCTATTTTGTCTCATCAAGAGAGCCGATAGAGAGGTTCCTTCTTGTTAGATATAGAAAAGAAGATTTCTTCGTTTTGATCAAGAAACGACTGAAAAAGAATCCCTGCACTTGGGATGACTACTGGCTATTTTGAAATACTTGTCTTTGTGAAAAGAATTCATTTTCAAGATCTCAAGAGAGACAAATGCACGACAAATCCACATGCAGCATGGTCCAGCCTCACCTTTCCTACGACAGCACAAGTAGTAGACCTAAGCATTTGTTTCACAATTCAAAAGCCTCTCCTGTTCCCACAGTGTTCGCTAATTCTGTGGGATGAGCTTTCCAAAGCAGATGAGCTGGCTCATGAGGTCTTACTCCAAAAGGAAGGAGCGATGGCTCCAGATTGCTGCTTCACCTGAAGAGCATTTCAACTGAATGTTCTAGCCAAGTCTCAAGGACTCTGAATAGCATGGCTCATAAAAAGACACAACACAATCCCATTAGTAAATGACATTAGTCACTGGCATTGGGTCATTATTAATGGACCCGAGTTTCTGGAAAACCTTTAAATAGTCAGCAATGCCCGTGCCTTCCTGACTTCAGAAAATGAAGGACAGGAGATAGGGATGATCCACCACAATGGAGAAAGCAAGAAGTCAAGCATGAAAGCGGGACAGATGAACTCCCCTGGGCAAAAATTACCTCATCTGAGACAACTGGAGCAGAGAGACTGGATCAGCCAAGGATCAGCCAAGGAAGGAGAAAGAAGAAGGGTGACTCCTCCCCCCAGCACCCTGCGATAGGATTATAAACACACACTATCAATCATGCATGAGGTCTAGAAATCAAACTCAGGTCCTCAGGCTTGCATGCAAGCACTTCACCAATTCAGTCATCTCTCAGTGTATACAAAAGTACTTTTAATATTACTTGACAAGAAATAGTCAAAATTTTTCACTTTGGATAGAACATAACATTGTTTATATTTTCAAATTGCTTTTGCAATCACCGATGTCTGACTTCTTCCTTCCCCATAAAAAAATGAGAAAAAGGGAGATTTGAAATTACCAGAAATTGTGGAATTTGGCTTTTGCTTGAGTGACAATACTTGTCAACTAAGGAATGGCCACCGACACTTGATTCTCATTCTGAAGAAGAGGCTGAGTTCTTATCCCATGATTTGCTTTGACCAAGACAAAAGGGTATAGGTAATGTTATGTACATCCCAGAGCTACAGCCTCATGAAAGTTGGAAGCTCCTGCCCTTGTTCTCTGATAACACCATGTTAGGAATCCCAGAGATCATCTGGTAATAGAATCCTTGCACCTTCTGGGAGGCTAGAAACGATCAATAAGAGAATTGGCATCCATAGTCAGCAGTGAGCACCTACCACCAGAAACATGGGGTCATCTTTGACATTGTGATCCAGAAGATCCTACAGATAAATGTTTCTATATGAACGAACTTATATATGGGAAGTTACAAAATGTACAATAGTGCAAAACACTGTTGTACGATAGTTTGCTTTAATATTTTGTTATGCAGCAATAACACTACAATGTATAACCTATAAAAGAAGTTTAATAAATGTCAGTTTTTGCAATTGTTTTAGGTACGTAAAATACTGACTGGGAATTTACATAGAATTCCCACATAACTCCTGTCTCCACACATACGGAGTCTTCCCTATTATTAACATTGCTTGCTAGAGCCCTGACACATTATTCTCATTCGCATGCCATGGTTTATAGACGATGGCTCAGTATAGTACATGCAGTGGGTTTGCAAACAGTTACAGTGACATTAGTTATCATTACAGCACAATGCAGAGACTGTGAACTCCTCTGATGGCGCAGAGGGTATGCTTTAGGGAGCAAAGGTATTAAAGTCACAAGTTATGACAGAAACAGTGATTCTTCACCAAATAAGATCATATGCAACTTTGATTTGCTCGATTTCAGTAATGGTTAAGTGGTTTAATAAAGAAAAATATCAATTGTGGGTAATTTAGACAGCATAACAAAGAAAATGAATTAATAAAAAATTCACAGTACTCTTATGGCCAGAAGTCACTTAATATTATTTTCAGTTTTTCTTCTACTTTGCTTCTTTTATCACTATGTATGACAGTTGGGCAATCATAAGAGTTTAAAAAGCTTAATCACTTATAACTGGCTTTGTTTTATTGGGAATAAATGCACATCTTAGTAAATATGAACTTAGTAAACATGAGTTCAAAGCACTATTTAAAATATTGGGAAGCACTTTATTTTAAAACACACTGTAACTAGTTTAGACAATGTTCTCTCCTTGGTCATCATTAGTATACTCCATTTTATCATTATAAATAAATCTGATTTATAATAATGTCATAATCATAAATAAATAAGCAAAAGAAAGAAACTGAGATGATTTCGTGTGTAAATTCTTGCTATGCAAGCATGAAGACCTGAGTTAAAATACTCACCACCTGTGTAAAAAGTCAGACGTGGGAACATTTTTCTGTAATCCCACACTGAGAAGCTCAAACAAGAGGATTCTGGGAGCTCAATAAGCAGTCTGTCTAGTCAATCAGTGTACTCAAGGTTCAGCAAGAGATCCTGTCTAAAATCTAAAGTTGAAAGGGATACTTGAAGTTGACCATTGGCTTGTACATACGTATGCATAGGTGCATAGATACTCGTGCATGCACATGCTTTATAATTTTAAAAATAAATAATAAATTTGAACTGGTGTGATGGTGCAGGGTTTAAGGCCTTTGCCTCACAAGCAAAAGAACCTGAGTTCAGATCCCAGATCCCATGTAAAACTGCCAAGTTGAAATGGCAGTAGCTTAAGATTCTGGCCATGGAAGGTGAAACTTGGGAAATCCTGAAGCAAAGCAATAAGAAGGTAGAGTAGTCTAGAATGACTCCAGATATCATCCATGAGCCTCTGCAGGTTCACACAGAACACACACACACACACACACACACACACACACACACACACAAAGTAAAATAAATTTAAATGAATAAATTTTTAAGAAATTCACAGACATTCAGTTCATTGGAAATGGAAACTTGTTCTGATCATTAATTTCTAAATAAGCCCTTATCACAGCTACATTCTAACTGCATATTTTTCTAAGTCTCAGTGGCTTTGAGTGATTTCAGTGATGTTCCTGCTTCTACAGAGCCTGGGTCTTCGATGAACTGCTTTTGTTTTTTAATCCATGGATTGTCATCTCATGAAATTCTTACATGCATTTACTGAATAATTCCAAGAATGCAAACATCAAGCCATTTAATTTAAAAAATGACAGAAAGAGAAATGTTTTATCTCCTATGCAATGGCCTTGTTTAGGAAATCAATGAAGTGCACATCAGAGTATCTGCAAATAATAAGGTAGGTGATGGAATTATCATATCACATTTGTGCCCCAAGGAGAGACAGAGAGAGAGAGAGAGAAAAAGAGAGAGAGAGAGAGGCAACTTTTAGCCAAGAAAGTTGTCATCCAGTTGGTCAAATAAAACAAAAAATCCCCATGAAAATGAGAAGAGAACTTGATATATAAATTTTATATGATCCTCGTGTGAAGAGATGGAATAATACTCCTGTCAAAAGATTTTTCTAATGTCCAGATGCCTGGAACCCTCCAGCCTGCTCTACCTTGAAGTGCAAAAGATGGCAGTCTATTAAAGAATGAATGACCGAATCTGACTGTGTTATAGCACCATACCCAAGGTGGGCCTTTCATATCCTGCTCCTCAGAAAAGAGCATCCCTGTAGTTCAGGATCTGCTAACAGTCACTGAAGATGTGTGCTCTGTTGTGGGGCAGCTTGAGGGGGCTAAATTTACATCATCTACATCCACTGTCACCACAATGAGCCACTTGTCTTTTCTCTCATACATTCCAAACAACCTGCAGACTGACTGATCCTCTTTGATAATCTAAAAGAGTGGGGTTTTGAGCAGCAGTCTCTAGGACACCCTTGAAAGTCAGCTATGGATTACGAGTGAAGCAGTTTCAGCAGTCATGTGCTTTAGTTCCTAAATATCTGAAGTCTTTGGAAGTCTGGTTTCCTGTGCTTATGATAATATCAGAATGTAGGAGGGCAAGTTGGGCAGGTATCCGGGCTTCAGTTCACAGACACACATCTGTGAAGCGATTGAGTCTCAGATATTAAGCATCACCTGGAGGAATCAACAACCCAACATGTCTCCCGGCCTCTTCATCTGAAAAATCCCCTTTCTTCTAAATATTGCTGATGCTATTGATTACAAAGCTCTTACTTGGAGAACAGCTCCATGATATGGATCAAATCCAAAATGTTCTGCATAGGCTAAGATTTGAATCCTCAATCTCTGGCTTGTGGAGTCTTTAGATGATCTGCTGTGGCTACTGGGAGGCCAGTGACGAGCCTTTGAAGGTATAACCACTCCTGGTTCCTTTCCAATTCTCTCTACTTCCATGTCCACAAGGAAGGAATCTTTGCCACAAACTACTGCTGCCACTAACACCATCACCATGCCTATGACAGTGTGAGCAAAAGCAGACATTTCCTCCCTTCCGTTGTCATGTACTTGTCGGAGTGGCTCAAAAGTCACTAATACACTGCCTAAAATCCTTGGATTGAGCTATGTCATTCTACACTGCAGTAGTTTCCAAACAGGGTACTGCATGGCGCTAGGGAAATGGAACGTGCTGCCCTTGCCAAAGCAGACAGTGCCAGTCGATCAACAATCAGGGCAGCATCATTCCCAACCTACTATTGTGACTATTCTGAGAACAATGAGTTCAGATGCCTGAAAAGGCTAAATATCCCCAGCTAAAGATCTACATCTCAAAAAATCCTGCCCAAGGGTCTGGGGAAGTGGTTCTGTGGTTAAATTCCATGTCCCATAAATGTGAAGACCTGCATTCGAATCCTCAGAAACCTAAGGATGTTTACTGGCCAGACAGCCTGGCATTCACAGTTCAGCAGCAAACAATAGAGCCCTTGTCTCAACTAAGGTGGAAGGTGAGAACTGGCTCTTGGCATTGTCCTTTGACCTCCACACATGTGGTTTACACTCCTCCACACAAGGAACCAAAAACCCTACCATTCTGATTGCTATAAACAAAGGGGTTGTTTTCATTATTTTCAACTTTTAAATATTAACTGTTTTAGTACTCCTTTCAAATAACCAGCTGCATTAAAAACTGAACAAAAAAAGCCAAAAGATATCACAAGTATTGAAGACCCACACAAATCTTGAGGGAGTCTTCACAGCTGTCTTAATGAGTGAGCGATTCACTGTTATGATGGAGTGGCACTGAAGAGAGCAAACATGTCAAAATGAAGTCATGCAAAGACAGTTTTTAGATGAAAACACACATACAATTTTAAACATAAAAAACATAAACTTTTCAGTAGAAAATCCATTTTCTGGTTTCTGGTGAATAAATATGAGCTACAGAACTATACTATAGTTACTATAGAACAAATGATGTGTAGATTTCTGTGCAAATGTAAGCATTGATAACTCAATAGATCCATGTGAAGGGGATCTTCATATGTCAAAGCCTGTAGAAACAGTGTCATCCCAAGGTTTGAATGCTATGTGAAGCCCGAGTGGTTGGTTAACTGTTCAGTCTATAAGAAATCATGGGTTACCACTCACTCAGTTTAACATCTTCATTTTGTTGTTATGTTATTATGACATATGATATATGTCATTATGTTATGATCCTCTGGCCAGCTGCCCATGTTCTTGAATAACTCTGGCATGTGGAGCAGAATCCTCTTCCCTTATCCTCTGCCCTATTCAATGCTGGCCTTGAATCATCACCCTCAACTATAGCCATTCACTCTTCCCCAGGTCATGTTGCAGTGGTTCGCAAACTGCGTTCCCAGGTCAGCAGCAGCAGCAGCAGTAGCATTAAATGAGAACCCATTAGACATACAAACTCACTTCCACCTAAACCTAGAGATCAGATTGTCTGGATGGTCCATGCAGAAATGTACATTTCCTGGTGACTACGGTGCTTTCTTTGATTCAAGGTGACCCTGTGTAGCCCAAGGTAGCTTAGGGCTTGCAGTCCTCTTGCCTCAGGCCCCTCCAAGTGCTCTGCTTACAAGCAGACACCACATCTCCATCAAGATGTATTTTTTCTCCCACATTTTATTTTTTTCCTTTTCATACAAGCTCAATAGGCACCAGTCCTCTCCCTCCTTTTTCCTCTCCCCAGTCATCCCCCCTCGCACTCTCCCCTCTTCCTTTCAATCCCTTCCCTCTCTCTCTCCCAGTACCTTCCCCTTTCTCCCTCCAATCCGGAGCATTCTTCTGTGTGAATGCCAAGCCCCCCTCTGAGTCCTCCACCCTAGTGAAGGGTAAGGACTCAGTGGCATAGCCCAGAGTCCTTTCTTGGGCTTCCCATTAGCATAGGAACTTTATAGTGACTGTTTAATCCCTTGCCTCTAAGGATCTTACTGCCTACAGTCGTCTCCCTCATGATCCATGGTAGACTTTGGGGGGTTGTTGACATTTCAGCCATTGTGCAGGTCAGGCAAAGCCCAATCTGGCTGCTGCAGCCCTACCTTGTGTAGAGTATCTTGCATATCATTGGTCCTCCCCATCTTTAGGCTCTTACAATCTTGCCATCCCCTATTCCTCAAGGTTCCCTGAACTTCAGGATGGAGAGAGATTTGGTTCCAGGTGATTAGTGTAGGGTCTTTGGTGTTCCGAATTCTGGTTTGTTGTTTTCAATTTTGCTTTTCCTGCACTACCGTTGACTGCATCTTGATTGGTATGGACGGTAACCTCCTAAGGAGCAGGAAGTCTGCTGGTCTGGGTGGGGTCCGAGACAGAAAGCCACATGTGTGTTTTAAACAGTCTCAGAGAATTCTAATGTACCTTAAAGTTAAAGACCCATGACCCTACTTTGCCAGACACATAGAGCCACTAGGCTCTATACTTTCTTATCAATACCTGAAAACAACTCTGGCTTTCCATGCTCTCACTAAAATTCAAGTTTGCCACCATTTTTTTGTGATTAAAGTCAGTGGTCCTTAAATGCTATACAGATTCCCCTAAATCCTTGAGTTCTTCCTTCTCACATTCTTTTTCCTTTCTGCCCTAGATCAACCTATGCAATATTCTTATAAGCCCCCTGAACACCCCTAGTTCTTTAACTTTCAACTGCAACTATCTTGTCTTGGTCATATCATAACTGAGTCCTACTGCTCATTTCTCCAGATTGCTACTGTGTCGCCAAGATCTGCTAGAGAAAATGGCATAGCCATTCTCGCTGGCTCCATGACAAATTTGTCATATCTACCTTCAGCTGGTTCCTGCCTGTGACTTGGCAATCCTTTGATTCTTCCTCAGTAAACTTCCTTTCCCACTCACAGCAGCTGTTGCACAGCTTAGCAATAGTCCTTATGCCCCCAACATTACCTTCAATCTTCCCACTCCTTCACAGAAGACATCTCTCGTCCAGTGTTCTGACAGAAACATTTGTGCCTATCCTGGCATCGTTGCCTAGAGTCTCCATATCTCCTTGTTCTTCTAACCTGTAAAGAAGATCTTGGGACCTAGCTGTAGATAATTCTGATAATTGCTATTAGGAAGCACTACCTATCTTAATTTTCTCACTTATATGCTTAATGTGACAAAGTACATTTAGCATTCAATTTATGTCTACACCATTTTATTTTATCTCAAGTTGTGTGTGTGTGTGTGTGTGTGTGTGTGTGTGTGTGTGTGTGTTTGTGCGTCTGTGTATGAGTATGTGTGGTAAAGGTTCAAGGGTGACCTCAGGAATCACCCTGGATTTCTCTTCCCCTTTTTGCTTTGCTCTGAGGTTTCTAGGGTCAGAATTTTAGGCTGCCTGCCATTTCCGTCAGGCATTTTGTATGTAGAATCAGAGGATCTGAACACAGATCCTTATGTTTCAAGGCAAAGGCTTTAATCTCTGAGGTATCTTCCCTACCCTATCTTCACTATTTTAAAGGGTACACTTTGGTGTTACTAAGTACAATCATATTACCCTGTATTCATGGCTTCTACCTACCTCGAGAACTTCATCATCCAAAACTGGAACTGTATACCAACTAAATAACATCTCTCTATTCTCATTCCACATCTCCTTATCATTATTATGCTTTAAATTTCTCTATACCTCATAAACAGTATTACACAATATTTGTTTCCAGATTATGCTATTTAGCATTTACTGCTGAAGGCCCACATATGCTGCAGTCTGCATTAGCATCTCCCTTCCATTCCTAAATAGCACACCATGCTGTGCTGTACGTGCAGCCTGTTGTGTTGAAGCATTCCTTCTACAGATATTTGTGCTGCTCCCTCTCACAACACTATCCACTCTGTTATTCTTAATCATAGAACTAGCAGAAGGAGCCTGAGCTTGCTGCATCTGTTCCCCAGGGCTCTTAAAACTTCTGGATTAAACATTTTTTCCTTGGTTAACTGGGAATATTGTGTTCTCCCCATCCCCAAAGAAATATTTAAAGAATATTTTAAGTGAGTTTTTTTTTTCAGGTTTTGAGTTATTTCCCAGACTCTCCTACATTTGACCATCAAAGGCCACTGGTGACACTTAAATGTTATTCCATTGTCTTCTTTCCACGACATGTGGTCATACTCTGCCTTCACCAACCAGCAGTCATGTACTTTTGTCTCTTCATCCTGTAATGACACTCTTGTTGCAGTCTCCGAGGAAGAGAATACATCTTCACTTCTCTCTCCAAAGTCCTCTGTGAGTAACTTTTTTTGACATTCCTGTTTTGGACAAACTCTTGATCAAGCTTAGTTAGGTTAAAGACACCTTTGGCTGTCACATGCATCAGGCAGAGTGATCATGTCTTCCTTTGAAACATCATCCTGGTGCCACCATACATCCTGTCAACCTCCTCCCCATTACTATGATCTCTTCCAGCCAATCACTATTATGTTGACTTTTTTTTTTTACATGATCTTGCTATGTAATATAGCTTGGCCGGCCTGATATTTGCAATATACCCAAAACTGAACTTCAGCTCAATGTAATCCTTCCACTTCAACTCTTGGACGTTGCAATTTCAGGCATGTGCCACCATGCCCAGCTGACAATCACTCATGTTAAATAGGAAAAAAAATACACTTGTGTATTTCTTTCTGAGTTTCTGAAGTATCAGTCGACATTCTTTCCCAGTTATTCTTTGTTTTCAGAACTACTAGCTCTAACTTTTATTCATATTTCTTTCCATTTTATTTTGTACTTCATTTTGTCTTTTCTTACCTCTCCTTTGTTCCATTCCTTTTTCTTTTTTATTATTCTCTTAGTGTTTCATACATGAATATAATAAAGTTATGATGCTTTCACACCTTAATCCTTAATCTCATCCCCTTCCCTTTCCCATTACAACCTTCCTTCGAAGTCAGTCTTTATCCTATTTTCATGTCTTTTTGCATATGTGGCTCACTGAGTTTCATCTGGGTTGCCTTTGATGGCAAACCCACTGCAGTGCACAAACGCAAGGCCATTCCTGGCTATTCCTGGCCACTGGAGCAAAGTCCTTGCTTCGATCTCCAGAGTTTTCCTGATACCTGCTTACAGTTACCTATCTGAACAGGATACTATTCAGTAATTCTACCCACACTCAAACGGTGAAGAACCATTGAGCAAATGCCACTCTCTCCAATTTGTGAACGGAGACCTCAGAAGCTCTCCTGAGGTCTGTAGACTGCAGATGATCTGTACCATGTCCGGCTCAATGTCATGAGTTTGCTTTACTGTCTATGCTCCTAGGATCCTTTCTTAAGACTCTCTGCCTGTAATGTGGATGTTTGTCTCCACTCTGCTTTCTGAAAGAACTCAAGAACAACAATCAACAATGCAAAAGCTTTGCATATTGTTTGCATTAGAAATTGCATCACTTTGGGCAAGTCCTATGGAATTTGTTTTTGTTTTTCACATCCATGAGACGGAATACCAGGAAGAAAGATGCTCGAATCTCAACAACTATAAAAACTATGTCTTTCACAAATATCAGGTTTCAGAAATCTTTTCTCTATGTCCCTACTGATGTAAAGATTTTTGAAAGTCATTGAAATTATAAAAACAAGTATCACTTTAAGATTTGGTAAAAGAAATCACTTTTAACAAATGGCATATCTTCTAGGCAGAGACATGGGAACTCTGTAAGAGTAACTAATACTGAAGACCTTAGAAATCGCATCAAATCTTCTGAAGAACTTTGTGATATAAGAACAGTTAATATAACAAACCCAGATCTCTAATACACACCTAACAGGGATAGAGTAAAGTGGAAGAAACACAGACTAGGATGTGAGGTCTCTTTTTCGCATCTTTCAGTGTTCACTTATGTCTCTCGTCTGAAGATGTAATCTTGGAGTTCAAGTACAGAATTGTGAATGAGTGTCTTGAAATGAATTTTACTTAAGTAACCTTGTGGATTCTCATTGAGCTCCAGCTTGCAGTTTTTAACTGCGTACTGTCTGGCCAGTTAACTTTAGTGACTCTTAAATAACAATTATTAAGAATGGTAAAAGGGAAGAGGGAGCGAGCGGAGGGAATGAAAAGAGAGAGCAGAGGAGCGCGTGTTCAGCTTGAAGCCAGGTAGACCTGAAATTCAGTCTTGCTCTGCCACATTTAATCTTTCTGTGAAGTGGGAGCCTCTTATTGAGGATCAGATGTGCCATATGCAAAAAGCCTGGAAGGGTGGCATTTGCAGACAGGGTCTATGTTTGCCATTGTGGTTTCCGCACCTCTCAGAACAGGGAAGCACGAAGTGAAAACCAGAATGCCATGCAGACATCAAGCGAAGAGCAGTGGATTGGAGTCGTTGTTCTCCCATGTGCCTTTCAGAAACTACTTTTCTTTTCCTTTTTAAAAGAATCTTCGAATGCCTCTGGAGACGGACAATCATGAAGAGCTAGGTGAATCTGAAGCGGAGCTTCACCGGGGAAGGTAAAGACTCTAGGCAGACAGCCTGGTCTGCAGAATGAATCTCAGCACAAGAGCCCCCCAGGTGCTACAGCCTGAGTTCAAAGGTTGAAGACTTGTGGGCTTTTAAGTAAGCAGCCCTGCAGGACACAGTTTCCAGAACAGCATAAGTAAAATGACCAGTTGTAGTGACTCATCCAGCTAATGTGAGACATCTTTCAAAAATAAAAAACAAAAAATTAACTGCTTCAGCACAAAGTGAAAACAGTCGATTATTTTTTTGCCATGACCTACAATTTAGGGACAACTTATTTCTGGCCTCTGCTGGTCATTGAGCTCTGCCCAAAGGCATGAGACTTTATAGTCTTCATAATAATTTATCCTTACTAGTCAAACTGCTGATGCTGTTAAATATGTAACATACACATATAGAGCTTAGAGAGATATTTCATTTTCTTCCTTTAAAATAACTTTTAGCACTTCCCTATCTTGGAAAGCCAAATGAGGGCGGTGAGATGGTCTAGCTGATAAAGTTGCCTTCATAGAAACCTGGAGGCCTGAGTTCCTGGAACTCACATAGTAGACTGAGAACTCTGCCTTGCCATAGTTATGCTGCGACCTCTGCATGTGTGCCATCGCCTGCTATCTCCTTATTTTCTCCCTCCCTCTCTAATAAGTAGTAAATATTAAAAGATGAAAAATTGGGGGCTGGAGAGGTGGCTCAGGGGTTAAGCCTCTGCCTTGCAGGCAGAAGGTCCCGAGTTCAGATCCTAGACCCCACGTATAGACGCCGGGCAGAAGCGGGGGCAGCCTGCATTTCCAGTCTTGGTAGGGCGGAGCCTGTGAATCCCAGGGCAGAAACAAGCAGGAGGTGGAGGCGTCCATGGTGGTTCTCGAATTCATCTGTGGTTCTACACACACATACATACATACACACACATACATACACACATGTACATACATGCATACATGCACAATTGAATAAATAATAAAAATAAAAAATATTTAAAATATGAAAAATTAAAATAAACTTTTACTTTTTACATATTGCTACCCATTTTTCACTTGAAAAGATGTAGCTCAAGTAGAACCATATTTAGTTGACCTGACATACTCTGCAATCTTCGAGAGAATTGCTCACTGTGTCTTCTCCACAGCAGATCTGTACTAAGCAACTGTGCATGCAGCTTCTGGTCCAAGCACTTCTGTTAGCTTTCCTGTCCCACTTTACAAACAAACGAAATGAGATGCAGTGGGTAAAATGCTCTGCCCAACTTCCTTCACTTACTTAATGTCATAATTGAATAGGGAACCCCTTTTTGTTTGGCTCCAAGGCCATGGGAGTGACTCTCTCACAGTAAAGACAGGATTACTTGCTGCTGAGTTATGATGATGGACATTAGAGACAGGCAGCAAGGAGTGGGAGCTTGGACTTTGGAATGGAATCAGGTATGTCACAGGATCATGCCTTAGCTAGATCTTAGGGATTTAAAGCCTCCGTGCTTCAGTCAATGTGTCTATGAAGGGAGACAAGAAGATTGTGTCCAAGCATGCCTGAGATAATCTCTGGTCCCTTTATACGCCAGGCACAAAGAAATAATTTTGGTTGTTATAAGGATACTCATTAGATTGTGGTATAACAGTCATTACACACAGGCATGCAGACCCTCTTTCACATTAGTGAGACCTAGACAGTAAATTCCATGGGTATTCAGACCTTCTAAATATTTCTCTTGTACATAAATTAACAAACAAATAAGTTTTCTGGCCTAACTAGCATAATTGTGTGTTCACATAATTTATGCATGTCTATCAAGCTGCAGGTCTTTAAGAAGTTGATTGCTGTCCATCAAAGCTAAGCAGTGTATTCAGAGTGACTCCTCCAATCAAATAATGGCAGCTTGACTACTAGGAACAATACTTTATTACGGGGAGAGAGCAAGTCTCAAGTCACCTTCACCACAAGACAACAGAATATACAATTCCTGGGAAAGGGAGGGAGGGATCGTGTTACCACCAAACTCCTTGGCTGATTATCTAGGGCATAAATTTAATATTTTATACTTCACTTTTTGTCTGGAAAATATTTCCTAGCATTTTTTTCAATATTATTTGAAAGAAAAAATTAAAAAATTCAGAAGTGGCGGCGTATTTCTTATTGTCATGAATGTGTGTGGTTATTTAGTCTGTAGTATGGATAAGTGAGTCTGTGCTGGCTAAAGGCAGTTGGCCTGGAACATCAGCTGGCCATGTGCCCCAGAAACAGGTACTAATGGGACTCTTCTGCTTCCTCACCTTTCACATGGAGCCCTCATAGTGAACCTGCTGCAAAACATTTCTATCATCTTAAAGAGATCTCTGTGTTTACCACCAATATAGTACTGAATAATGCACACTAATTTTTCTGCCTATAAAAGTTTATAATCTGACTGGAAAGATGGCTCAGTAGTAAAGAGACCTGTATGCAAATCTGGTGACCTGAATTTGATCCCCAGAGTACACATAGTGGAAGCAAATAACAGAAGTAGGAGTGTATCTTTGTATTTCTTCTTCTTCCTCCTCCTCCTCCTCTTCCTCTTCCTTCTCTTCTTCTTCCTCTTCCTCCTCCTATTCTTCTTTTCTCTCTCTCTATCTTCCCTCCAGTCCCCTAGTCTCCCATCTCCTCCCCTCCCTTTTCTTTCTCAAATAAATATAATTAAATATTATTTTAAATGTTCATGATCAAGACTAAGGAGAGTCATGTAACTCACTAGTAACTGATAGATTACATGCATAACATGCTGGAGGGCAGGACTTTAACTTACATCACCATAGTGAAATGAAAAACTAAGTCTATAACTGTATGAAGAAAACAATAAATCAATACATAATATGTCAGAAGTGATAACCTAAATTCCATCTTTAGCTCTAACAGGAATAAGCTTTGAGATTTGTTTCAAGCAACCCACTTGACCTTGCAAACTTCATAATGTTAAAACAAACATCAACTGGACAAAGACACAGAACTGGACTGCCTAATATAGTAGCCAGGAGTTCCATGTGCCAATCAGAACATAAAATGTGCCTGGTAAAAACTAGGAGCTGCACTAAGTGTAAATGTTTTTTGGTACGGGCACTTTGTCTCTAAATATAAATACTAGATTCTAAAGACAAAGCCTGAAAAAGGATGCACATGTTATGAAGTGTTTATATTAATAGAATAGTGAAATTAAAAATTTTAGCAATATTAAGCAAATTAAATACATTACTTATATTTCTCACTTGTTTTTGTTGGTCTTGTTCCAAATATGACTGCAAGGAAAGCTAAGATTATGTGCATGATTCTTGTCTACAGCTCATATTATGTTTCTCTCTGACAGCATAGGGCTAGAGCAAGGGGGCGAAGCTGGAAGGATGCTACACAGAAGCTTAAGAAAGGGCTGTCAACTAAGAGTTTATTATTATTAAAATGATTGATTTATTTTTAAATTCATTATAATTTAAATACTGTGTTCTGTAGTTCTCGTGCGACTAAACTTTAGCACTAAAGATTATTCAGCTCCAAAAGTCTAATCTGGGAATTGCAGATGAACATTATGCCATGTGATTAACTGAACATGTAGTTTTACTTTTTCTCAGAAGGACTATCCAGGATTAACCCATAAGTAAGGGATTATAGAACAGCAGCTGGACAGAAGACCTAAATACTCATTCTGCAGCACTTATAAATTTTTTGACCTTGTGACTGCAACTCTGGTGTTTCTGAACTACATATTTCTGAGGTGCAAAATGTAGAGGAAAGGTTAAATGTGAATATCTGATTTATGCAGAGCTGTTGGGAGGCTTTGGAAAGGTCTTTAAATGACACGATACAAGAAATTCATAATGGAATACCCAAATGTTAACAAAATCTCTGAAATATGCAAGTGGGGTGCCCAAAATAATACTAGTAGACCTCTACTGATACTTCTCACAATGATTTCTGCTGGAAGTTCTTTCAGATTGAAAACACAAGAGTCACAAATAAATATTGGGGAGGTTTATCTCTCTCATAAGACTGTACTCTCAATGTCCCTACCCTTTCCTATCTCTGGAACATCATCTGTGAAGATTGAAGCAATGGATTCAGATACTCTATCACATCTAGTAGTTTTGGTCATTAGAATGTATAAAGCTTCTGAAGGTAGAAAGTAAGCTAGTTTTGAGGTTTTAACCCCTGATGGGTTAGGATGAATTAGCTGTAACCCTGCACCAAGCTTCCATCAGAAGTTTATTCCACGAGGCTCAAAGATAACTTTTCTCCTCACCGCTTATTGTGTTTCTTAGACCTTGATGACATTTGCAACTAGTTCCTTTCTTGAACATGTATTTAGTGTCCTTTAACAATACTCGATGGCTATGCTGAATAAACCACATAAATGCAGACAGTACTACAACCTTATAAAAGTAGGTTATAATATATCCTCCTGCAAAATTTGCTGGGAAGGGACCCAAAGCACTAATCATCTTCTAAAAGACATCACAATCAATTGTTCTTTTTAAAGTGAATTCATAAAGCTGATCATGGTGCTGGAGAACTGCATATATTTGTTATTTGTAGCTATTCATCTTCCTTAATTTTGAGCTTAAACTGAGTCCAACCACATATAGAACACATAATATAGAACTAGTATTAGTTATATTGTTCTAACCTCCTTACTTCCTTCCCCAAACCACAGCCTCAAGTGCCAAAAAAATACTTTTAACACTTCTGATCATGCCCAGTTCTATGTTATACCCAGTGACACTCCTACTTACCCAGAACTTCCTTTATCATTGAAGAGTGAAAAAGAACTGTTTGGTGTTTTCCATATGCAGATCAAAGTAAGAAAATATAATCATAAGAGACTAAAGATACAGCATTGAAAGTCAGGGCAATAGGTTTTTGTGAAGCCATGTAAGCTTCGTGAGACTGAACTTTCTTTTATTGACGTGACACGTGACACTGCATGTCTAGATCTACTGCATCCTTTGTTGTGTTTGCTTTGCCTACTCAGACACTTAGTGCTCTTCCAGATCTTGCTGATGTGCAGTGTTCTGTTGGCAGCCAGCTGGTACCATGGGCTCCAGATTGATATGCAGCCACAGCATGGTGCATTCCAAAACCTCAGCCCTGTTTCCTGGCTGCAGTAGCTACCTGCCTTT
Organism: Typhlomys cinereus; assembly: GCA_023101885.1. Lineage (NCBI taxonomy): Eukaryota > Metazoa > Chordata > Mammalia > Rodentia > Platacanthomyidae > Typhlomys > Typhlomys cinereus. The sequence continues at coordinate 1,584,542 of JALPQD010000302.1, read as the reverse complement.
TTCTAGAATGAGTCTACTCATTGTCTTCTGACTCTCCTTTATTTCATCTGATGTTATCTGTTGGCTTTTTTATTCATCATTGTTTCAACTGTTAACCTGTAAGATTAATAATGCTTTCTTTCTCACAGTATCCCCAGCATTTGAAACAATGCCTGAAATAATATAGAAACTTTATGAAAGTTTATCACATGAACACATGACATTTTAAAAAAATTCTATTTCTAACATAACATTAGAAAAGGTAGGTGTTTAACAGATGTTTATAGAATTCTTCTTTCAAAATGGTTAGGAAGTAGAATGAATACATACATACACACATACACACACACATATGATGTAAACAAAGCAAAATAAAGTATTTGCAAATAAAATGTACTTTGCATGTCTGTCATATACTGTGCATCCATACAATGAGGCACACAATAAATATCGTTACCTTACATTAATGAGTTCCTTTTAAAAAATCACAAGTAATTTCTTGATTTATATTAAGCAACAGCAAGTGCCACTGCATTCCTTCTTAAGAAAAGCTCAATAGGTTTTCTGTTTCCTGTCCTATTGAGTTTGTGTGATTAGGAAAAAAAACTAAAATGTGGGAGAAAAAAAAAGAAAATAAAAAGTTCATTCGTATACGTTCTAAAGAGACAAGAGAACCTAGGAATTAATTTGAATTTTCAGCATAAGTGAATTCTTGCATGCTGAAGGCTCAATGAACTCTGTGATTTCTTGCATGCTAAATGTGTGGGTGCAGTTTTCCTAAGCGATCACAGAGCACACAGTGCTGCACCTCTCCTCAAAATTCGTTTGCCAATGACTTCGCTGGATAATCAACAGAACAAAGGCCCGAAACCACAGGATGCCGCAGCGGATCATTTTTTACCACTTTGCCGCTGTTTCCACACCCAAATGCGCTTGCTCCCGGCTTCGCTCCTTGGGCGCAGACCCTTAAGCACTGGACAGAGATCTTGCTGCTTCATTCACATGCCTGCACTTGGGATTCGCATTCATTTCTGAGCCTGTAGAGTCCAGTGGCTAAATTCTTGCCACTCCCACAGCCGGGCAGACTCAATGGCCAAAACCTCAGCCTGGGACATGAGCCTAGATGAGGTCAGTCACCGGGATGGAAACATGACTCGCTCAACAGTGGTGGAGGTGTAGATGGGGAATGGAAAGTTCCCATCCCGTATATTCTGAAGCATCTGATCCACCATTAGACCTCCCCCAAGAGGCTAACTCACCCCTAAAAACTGACTTAGAAAAATTATTCACTTTTTCAGGACAAATAATGGCCAAAAAATTTTCACTCTCCTCGTAAACATTTCAACAAGGCTATACATCTTCCATTATTATAAAAATGACTTATAACAGGCCTAGTCTGCTCTTGTCATTTAGTGTACATACTTTCTTCCCTAACAGTCTGAGGAAAGTACAGTTTCTATATCACATGATTCATCCTTTCTAAGACAAATAACTTTAAGCCGTTTACCTGTTGCTTCTTAAATTGGGCCCAATGAGGGGCTGTGTGGAGACACCATTTATTTCTGCAAGGAAGTATAACTATTGGTGGAAAAAAGAGCCAGGAATTGTTATTTCACGAGTCTCAACATATTTAGGATTTGAAGGAAACCCCTCCAACCCACACTACTCACCCCATAGTCTTCTCCACACATGCCATCTTAAACTCCTCCCCCACACATAAGATTTTTTTTTCTGTGGTTGGCCCTCTATTTCCTGGTAGGAAGGTGACTCACACATCATATTTCTAAGCTCACGTCTACATTATAATCTTATCATTAGAAGTGATCATTTTAAGTGCTTAAAGGCAATAATAATCAAGACTATTATCAGGAACTATTAATGTGTACATACCAAGTACCATGAATGCCATTGTCAAAATACCAATAATTTCACACCCTCATGGAGGAGCATTTAGATGGATGTATAGATAATTGATAGATAAATAGACAGAGATACATAGATCATATAGAGACAAGATTAATAGATGATGATAGCTAGATAAATGATAGTAAAAAGATAGATTAATAGATGCATAACACATATATACATAGATACATGATAGCTAAAGAGATTTATATATGTGTGTGAGATGTATATATATATATACACATACATATATATGTGTATATATATATATAAATATACAATAACAGTAGATAAATACTTGGGACCCAAAACTGAACAGGAGTCCCCTGAGAAGGCGCCATGTGAAAAGGGAATGGTCCTCTGTAATTCGGTTTTATATTTCTTCTGAAGGTGAGCTCATATGAGAATGCATTGGTCTTTAAACTGTCCTGCGGTTAACATTTCCAGTTAGTAAAATCCAGTCACTTGATCTGCCTTCAGGGACCAGAAAAGAAAAATAGCACAAGTTATAAAAGATGACAGATCATTTCTTTTAAAATGTCGAAAGAAGTCAAATGAGTAAGCGGGATCACATATTTGTCTGTGCTGGCCACGTGGAATCACTCCATGGTGCTGAGGAAGGAGCTAGGAGCTGGGGGCAGAGAACTGGCTTTCAGCATGATTGTGGCACCATGGGCATGTAGGAATCTGGAAAGTGACTGTTGTAGTCACTCTTCATGTTGCCAATAAATTCATGACAAAATGGCTTAAGGAAACAAGGGGTTTTATTCTGGCTTACAATAATCTGGTTACAGTTCCTTGTCCAGCTTGGCAGGAAAGCTCACACCAACACCAAGGGCTGAGGGAACTGGCCACATCAAATCCACAAGACTGCTGAGAGGGACAATGCTTGTCTGACAAGCAATGATGCCAACTTCCTCAACTAGTTTCCTCCATCTTATTCACCTGTTCAGGGACTGGTACTATCCATCTTCTGCAGGTTCGCTTGAGGCTTAACTATAAATTTCTCAGAACTGTCCCCAGAGCTCAGAACCTTCAGTTGCCAAGTTGAAACTGGTATGTAGCTATGATAGTAACAAAATCCTATTTGACTCAGTTTCCCCATCTGTCAGAGTAGCAGCTTTGCATTACACCTGGACTTTCTCTTAGCTCCAACCCTCCATAAAAAAGTGGATTATCATAGTAGAACAAAAACCCTGAGCAGAATTGTGTAAGTTTAGTTTGGCCAGTAACTACGGGGCATTTACTAGAAGATCTGAGCTGAAAATGTGGCAAGCAGAATCTGAGGAAGGTGCTGTCTCCACCTCTCAAGGAGAAAATTCCTCCTAGATGCCCTTACCAAGCAACAGTACTTAAGTTCAGGCAGATGTTAATTTGGTCTGGAATCTCCATTCTGAATCATTATCAATCTCATATTCCTGAACATCTCAGCCAACTTCACAGCCTTCCCATTCCCGTGAGCATCCTTTATTGTTACCACTTCATTGCTATCACTCTTTAAGAAATTTTTCATTAAAGGAGAGGGAAGAATAGGAATAGGACACAGTAGAGAGCGGAGTTAGCCTCCAGATAACCAACCATGTGTTTACTACTCCCTAGCCCCCACTTCCTCCTTCAATGACAGGAACCACACACCCAACACTGTAAAGCAGTCTGAGTAACAGTGGCTAGGGAGAAAACTGACAGTAGAAAGAATCAGATGCCTCCATACTAACCAAAAACACTTTTCATTTTATCTTTAGATAAGAAAAGATCTCAACATAGTAAATAAGATACAGCCTAATGCAACGGAAGAGCAGTGAAATAGACAACAGTAACCAACCAGAATGCAGAGTACTAGCAACCCTAAAATGCTCAACCAGAATCAGACCAACCAAATCTTCTCCTATCCTAAGGCTGGGGGAATCTTGTAGAAGAGGGGGCGGTACGATTATAAGAGCCTAAAGATGGGGAGGTCCACCACTGACCAAGACATTCCACTCAAGGCAAGGCTACTGCATCTAGAAACTCACTGCAAGGAGACATCCTCACCAGACCTGCACTATGCCTGACATATCAATGTTCCCCCATAGACTAGCAAGGAATTCAGGAGAAATAACTACATGTAATGGGAACTTTAGGGATGAGGGCTAGACATGTAAAGGGGAGTGTTCCTATCAGTGGGTCTACCCAAGGAAGGCCACTAAATCTGCCAAAAAGGCCTGGGCAGCGGATCAGCAGGCAATCCAAGGGAAACCCTGAGATCCACAAAAGCAGACAGCAGGATGGTGGGCAGGAGTGGGATGGATTGACAAAAACAGAGGAGGGTGTCAGAGGAAAGGGGGAAAGGAAGAATGGGGGCAGGGACAACCATTCATTATGCTTGGAAAATTAGAAAAAGTAAAGAAAGAGGAAAAGAAAGAAAGAGTTCATTCCAATTTCCAGGAGATGGAAAAAATTATAAGCATTTTGTTCTATTGCTATTTGACTACTTCCTAATTCTTTTATTTATATGCTTTCACTAATTTTTATGTTAAATCTTAAGGGTTATTGCATTAGAACTTGGTTTGAGTCTTAATTATAATATTTACATTTCATCAGCAACCTTTGAAAAACAAATTTGTCTAATTTTCAAAAAATATCAGCTGATATGTGTCAGTAGCTTTTGTTTGCTTTTTTATGTGTAGTCAACCTGCTAAATTGAACTTATAATTAAAATATCCAAAATACACACACACACACATATGCACACCCCACACTGACTTTAATTATAAATGTTTGCATTACTCCATCCTGCTTTACTGGATTTAAATATCTTAAAAGAGATTCTCCTTGAAGGTACATGCTAGTTTCCAAGGATTCCATAGTAGAAGAATTTATCACTTGAGTCCACATGCACATGGTAGTTAAGAATTAAGTTTGTGATTGAATCTGCCACACGTCCACTACTTCCCTTCATATTTTTATACCACATGCATGTGGACCACAAACATAACACAATACGTATCAGGAGCATACTTCACATTTTACATTATTGATAATGACTACCATACTGCTCATTTTCATTTCCACCTCCATCAGAGTTTACACACTTTTAAACAATGATGGGTAAAAATGTATTCTGCTTTGATGAAGAGACAGCAGATTTAGTGTGTGTTGTCTATGCCACCATCCCTTCGTGAATGTTCAATGCCTTTCTGATTTTAGGAACAAGAATTATCTATATGTGCTTCTTACCAAATGCTTTCCTGAGTCTCTACAAAACCTCATCCTCAGTTCACTCTCCATTCTGCTTGTTACTATAAATTAAAATACTGGATTGAGTCCTGATGATGTTACATGATTATTGGGTACAACATGATCACCTGATAAATGTACAGAGAGAATAATCAAATCAGGGTGATTTTCACTTCTTTGTGTTCAGACCCTTCTATTTACTTAGATTTATAGAATAAAATATTGTATCCTATAGCCTTTCTACAGAACATTAGGCCAAGGAATAGCATAGAAAATTCAGAAATTAATCTATGTACTTTTATCCAGCTGATTTTGTATGTATGCATGTACTTTTTTTTTCTCTGTATGTGTGTGCGCATGCACATGCACATGAGACCTTATGTCCTTGTGGAGGCAGAGAACCAATTAATTTGCCAGTCTTTGCCTCTTTGTCTTGTTTGAGATAGGACATCTTTGCTGCAGCATAAGTCAGGCTCCAGGCTAGCTTGTCCTTGAGCTGAGCTGCTAGATTCCCCTTGTTTTTATTTATCATAAATGTGCTAAAATTGTAAATGTTTGCATTACTCCATCTTGCTTTATGTGTGCTCTGGGGGGATCCGAAATCAGGTAATCAGCCTGTGTAGCCAGCACTTTTAGCCACTGAGCCATCTCCCTAGTCCTATCCAACTCATGATAAATTTTGAGAGAGGTGCCACGAATGTACCTTGGATAAAGAAGAGTCTGTTAAATTAACCATTCTAGGATAGTCAGGCAAGTACATACAGAAGGATTAAAGTAGATCCCTATCTTTCACCACACATAAAAAATTAACTCAAAATAGAGAAATATCTAAATGTAAGCCCTGAAATGAGGAAACCACCAAAAGGAAACATAGGGGAACTTGGCTCAACATATCGGTGTGGGTAAAGACTTATTGAAAAAGACACAGGCAGCTAAAGCAATAATGGGTACAGGATCATATCAAGTTAATTTCACACCAAAAGAAACAGTCCATGAAATGAGATAGAGCAGCAGAACTTGAGAAAACATTTGTACTCTGTGCATCTGAAGCAGGGTTAATATCTAAATGACATCAGGAACTTACATTACATACTCTTTCCAATTCTCTGCAACAGAAGTGACTCTTGTCTGACAAAGCAACAAAAAAACTAGAGTCACATAGGTTATAAAGAAAAAGTTTCTTGACACACCCCAGTTAAAACTCACAGATAAGAATTCTGTGCATTTTTTCGACATGTATTTTAAAGGTAAACTACATTCCACATAAACATACAATAGTCTGGTCCTCCCAACACCTAGATATTTTCCAAAGGAAAGGAATAACAATTGGATAGAAAATTCTTTGTGAGTGTGTGTGTGTGTGTGTGTGTGTGTGTATATATATATATATATACATATATATATATTTACAATGACTCAAACTAGAAACAATGGAATTGGCCTCTGACAGGAGAGTGAATGGGGTTGGTGCTACCCATAGAAGGCTTCCCAACAAAGAAGGGAAGGGCGCTGCTACTGCCCACACACACAACAAAGGTGACTGACAAAGGTTCCAGCTAGGGCATCATCTCGGATGACAGCATACTATTTTGCTTTAGTAATTGACCTACAGAAAAGAGAAAACTAGATAGATATCAGATGAATATTTCCAGAAGAGGAAGGAGGAGTGGGAATATTTCAGGAAGAAAATGTAGCCATTTAAAATTCTGGCTGTGGTAGTGATAACATAATGATACATATATTTGTCAGTGTTTGTGGAAATAAAAACTAAAAGGGAAAATTACATTTTAAATAAGTAAATACTTTCAAGACATTGTCTCTAGCAGATCAAGTGAGCTGACAGAAGGATAGACTTGGTGACTTCAGTGTTAGGCACAGTTGTATGGCTTTCCCTGAGCTTCTATGAGCACCTTGTGCCTCTTCTGTCTGCACAGACCAACACCTCCAATCACCCCACTCTTAGGTCCAGCGCTCACACTGGTGAGTAGTGTCAGCCTGAAATGCATTTGAAATCCATTTCACAAGCCTCAGATTTCTTTAGTTTGATCCTCAGGGCCTTGAGGATCACTCATGCATGCTTGAAAAGTTCTATTAAATTATAGATAAAGTAACGAAGGGATCTATACTAATTCTGTGAAGTACCAGGATTGGAAACAACATTTAAGATCCTTAAGCCCATGAATATTTGAATATCTTCAGCATGGTTTTTCCATCAAGAAGTTATTGACAGTCATAGAATACTTGGAAGCTGGTGTGTGGTACCTCGTTACTGCTGAAGCTTATCTGATTAATTCTTCCACATCCTTGAAGCTAAGATATCCCTCTTTATAGTCTCCCATTTCTCAGTAACCAGAACAACCATTCATTTTCTCAGTGAAAAGCTTCTAAGTTCCCAGTTCTTTCCCTAGATATGCAACATTTATCTTTGAGCAAACTTAGCACATTTTAAGCTGGACTTTCTCCATCTTTTAAAACATTTTCCATAAACAAAATCTAATCCTTTTCTCTTCAAAAATTTTCAGAGTTTCTTCTCTTCTATCAATGTTTGCCAAGACTGAGAAGTTATTAGGGCATTTGGAAGGATTCTCCTCCTCTCATTCAGTTCAATTATTTTTTTTTAGCAATAATAATTGCAGGGCAGTTTTGAGAGTGACCTAATCCATAGCTCATGCGCATGGAGTCTCTTGTATTTAAGAGATTAAATGGAAAGAAATAAAACGGTCAGTCTGCTTTTTCACAATTTTAATAAGTATCCTATAATCTGGCATTTGTATTTAGATTTTTGTGGCTATGCAATTGTTAAAAAATATAAAAAAGAATGAAAAACAAACAAACAAACAAGTTAGAGTTAAAATCAAGACCTTTGTCTTCCCAGAACTGTAAGAGGGAACTTAAGACTCACGGACCAATTGGGACTGGAACTCCTTATGGGAAACTCACTGTTTTATTTTTTTTTTCCATTTTATCAGGCATGCCAATCATTCAGAATGAAAGACTAAAATTATAGATGCTTTCTTAAAACCATACAGTGGTGCGAATGCCATTTTGCTAATTACAATCTACGGTGATTTTCTGCAGTTACTTATAACAGTATTATATTGATTTGTACTTGATGGGCACCTGAGGTCTTTTGAACAGATTACTCCAGCATTTCTGGCCTATGCTGCAACCAGCTCCCAAGTCACCACGGCCCTTTCCCTCTGCAATAGAAACTCTGCAATCTTGCTGACCGTGGATAAGTAATGAATTTCATGTGTGTGTGTGTGTGTGTGTGTGTAAATTTCATGCAGAAAAAGATGAGAAGAGTTCACATGGAAATGATTCTGGCTTATACATACATTAAGCACTTGAAAACATGGGAATTACTGTTTTCTGACCACATAAAACCTGTAGATTGTCTTTATCTACTCTGAGCAAGCACAGTTTTCTCTATTCAATCAAAGATAATTTATTTTCTAAATCTACCATTTTTTTCAGCTTCTACTGGCAGAGAAATAATTCATTCTTCATTAATCATCTGAATATTGAAGTGGGATTCTTAACAGTGTTTGAGGAATTCAGTTGCTATTCGCCACACATACAGACAACTACACACACACGAACTATTCCTGCCATGCTGAGTACCAGTGTATTTAATAAAACAATCATTTTTCAATGCAAAATAATATTTTCATTATCTACTTTGCCATATTGGCTGTCCTTGGAGCTTCCAATGGAGATAGCAGAGAAGGGCACAGAGTATTTGAAAAAAAGAACTCTCCTAGGCACGTTGTCAGCAGCCAAAACATTGCTACGTACCTGGAGTCAGAGTCACCCCTGCCCATAGGAAGCACCAAGGAAGTCAACCCAGTCCAAGGCAAGTCCTAGGCTGTCCTCTGCAAACTTGAAGCTCTTCTGATCTCTTCTGTGAGATCTTCCATTCTGCAGTCTCCCTTCACATGTGCTACTCTCAAAATTGTCTTATCTCATGGAAGTAGTAGCTCCATTCTTCCTATTGATCAAAATCCTGAACTTTACCACTCTTAGTTCCTCATATCCCATGGTCAGAAGATTCTCACACATCCACCTGCAAAGAATATTCCCCCCCCCATCTTTGCTCTTACCACCCTTGTCCTATGGGGCAAAAGTTCACTAGAAGTCTTAAAACTCTGTAACTGGTTTCCTTGGTTCTTTTATTATCCTTATCCAAACTTTTCCCAGCACAGCAACAAGGGTGCTATAACTAAAATGCGGATCAGATAATGGCACCAATTTGCCAAGTCACATGAAGTAAACATAGGAAATAATGTTGTGAATATACATAGACATCTATGTCTCAAATACACACATGGCTTCACTCTCATATCCCATAACTTCTACCACAACCACTCAACGTCCATCTTTTACAGGTCTCCCATCTCATGCCATACAGCCATATTGGCCTTGATGCCATCGCCCCAACACACCAAGGATGATTCTCCTTAAGATCATTTACCCTTGGTCCCTGGAAGTGGGATGAGTTTCATCCACATCCCTGTTTGATAGCTCTGTTTCTTAAGTATATTATTCAAGTTCACCAATTTATTCAAATATTGCCCAATTACCAACAATTCTCTTAATTCTTAATTTTTCTATTTGAAAACTTTTTGTGTAGTATAAGAAATGACATACTTATTTAGCTTTTTATACATTTTATGTCTATTAGACATACTTATTTAGCTTTTTATACATTTTATGTCCATTAGGAAGCTAAAATTCATCAATACAGGAAACTTTGTTTCTTTTTGTCATTCACTTTCCCAATTTATATGTATACAGAAGTTCTGAACCTAGAGCAGATCCTTAATAAACCCCAGTGAATAAATGAATCTACCCATTTCCCCACATATCAGCTGATTGCGAAGATACATAATATTTTAATGAATGCAACTATGTCCTTCAATGAATTCTTCCTCTTACATTACAAAATTAGTGCATTCAGAGAATAGTTTTGGAATACTGAGACTCCTGACACTCCCTAGTTTTCAACTTGTAGACAGAATGTGGACAGAATATAGGATTTTTGAACTTTCTGTAATGATTTCCTGGCTTCCTGGTGGTCATTGATCCAGAACCTGTAATCAATGCTTTATTGTTCTGCCAAAATAATTTTTCCAAATCATAAAGCCCCACTATATCCCTCCTCTGATTAAAATCCTTCATGATTGCCTATGATTCAATTTTTATTTCCATCAGCATCACTTGGAGATTCCTTCCATATCTTCAAGTTCACTAGGTCTAGAGGACCAGAGAATGTCTATTTCTACCAAGGCTACCGGTGATTCAGTTCCTGCTGCTGCTCTGCCACTCATCAGTTACTGCTGGCACTCTGCAGACGACTGTGTTAGCTAGTGAACATGCTTGCTTGCCATATGTTTCCCACAAATGAATGTACGCGATACATTTCAGAGACTATCAGGCAACAGCCCTCTGGGAAAGCCCAGAAGGAGTATTTCTGGTTTGCTCCTGATCAGCTCTTCTAGGTTCCTGACCAGGGCAAAACCCATGTGTAATTTGATCCTTTCTAAAAGATGTAAGGACTCCTCCTTGTTGGGCCCCTCAGAGACTCTTCCAGGGACACTTCTGAAAACCAAGTCAGAGAACTAAGTCTTGGGAAACAATGGCATTTATATCACTCAGTGATAGCTATCTGTGAACCAGACAAAGTAGCAGTGAAAGTCAATGTTTATCTAAGTGCTTACTAAGAGTCTGGGTATTTGCTAAGAACTTGGTATGTATTTGCTGTCCAACTCTCTATAATGCCAGTATCATTATTATTCTCATTTTCTAGATAAGGAAATTGAGCCTCATCAAGATTAATAAGGAACTCATAATTAGCTTGTTGGTGTCAAGGGCCGGTGTTGAGCCCAAGCATTCTAATTTGAGATTAAAATAAGCATGTTGGTTATACTTACTACTTTCTTCTGAGTATAAACAAAGTTAGACAAGTGTCTGCCATTCAATCTCGTTTAGAGATGTTCAGCTGATCTAAAGAACACAATTTAGAAATAATCAATACTGCGGGTTTAACTGTTTCTATATCAATTTTTAATCAGTTATATTTTTAACAAAAGTTAGAAAATTTTAAATTGTCTCAATTTTCCTTACCTACAAGGAGAAAGAAAATAGGAAAATCATTCAAAACTCTAGAATGGTAAGTGTTTACAAATTGTTCTAAGATAGTTGCCTAAGATATGCTAACATTCTTTACTGTAGCTATTACCTTCCATTTGGGGCTGCAACATCTATGAAACTTGCATGAAAAATACAAAGTTCAGACTGAAGAATCCACATTTCAACTTTAATATTCACTATAGTCTGTGAACCAGTTATATGGACAAACTCCAGGGGATCCTTAAAAAATGCTGAGTCTCAGAAGTCACCCCAGCTTAAATAAAAACTGTAATGAGAATCTTGCTAAATTTTAACTACTGGCAAGCTGGTAAGAAATGTATGTCATAAACATCTTGGTCCAGACATGAGGCAAACTCTTTTAAGCTGCTTATATGCATTCTGGTGACATTACTTCTCTTGGTCTTTGTTTTCCTCATGTGCCAATTAAGGAGGAACAGAAAAGCTAAAATAATAACTATTAAACTTAGTTTCACACTGAAATCACCAGAGAATCTTGAAGCAATATTGACAACCCTGTTTAGATTGGTGTGGTGTGAAGTCAGAATGCGCATAAGATTTGGGGTGCTTTGTCCAAGTGACTCAGATATTTAGCATATATCAGAGCCACTGGGCCAATCTTTTCTCTTAGCATGTGGTCCCTAGGCTGGAAGTCTTCAACACCATTTGAGGATCATTTGCAATGCAAATACCAGGGCCTTGTCTAGATCTACTTACCAGCAAGCTCTGGGAAGGGTCAGGTGATCTGTTTACTAGGCCCTCGGGACCTTCTTATTCCATACTCCAGATTCAGTAGAGTGACCTGTAGGTATCACCACAGTCTCTCATTTCCTGCAGAGGGGTGACTTTATTATGTGCTTCTGATGGAGACTATGTAGTTATGCTTGCCCTGCAACTTCCATGGCATTGAATTTAAAGATTTCTATTTCAGAGATGGAGTGAAGTTTGGGGACAGAGAGGATATTCTCAGAAAACTTTCCCAATGATGATGTTAAAAATTCCTGACCTCCAGCGTGCAATTTTTTGATAACCAAGTGGGCATAAATAGTGTCTATCCATTTTCTCAATTTCTAGCTTCACCTACTATTCTTTTTGGTTAGGTTTATCTGTGCAGGTAGAGGAAATCCTTCCTGATCATCACCAAATTGTAATGGAATTTGATGAAAATAGTTAACATATAAAAATATACCTCTATACTCTTAGCTCTTGAAAAGGTATACTACCACTCTGTGTTCCCATCTAAAATCTCCAATGCCTGAATGGTCACCTCTGACTTCCTTACAAGGTTTTAACTTTGCTGGTTCCAAAACCCTTTACCAGTCTGATCTCTTCAGGCAGAGATTGAAAGTGGAGGAAGTGAGATCTAATACTCCTAAACATTTCATTTGATGAAATGAGAAAGGGAGACTTCAATCCTTTGGTTGGGCTCTGTCCCTTTGAGATCTGAAATATCCTTTCCCATGGTTGTGAAAACAAACAGTCATAAGAAATAAGTGTCAAGTCCTAAAACAGTTTCAACAAGGCAGGAAAAAAACTCTATGTTCAAATATCATTTTATTATGAAATCATTTGATCATGTCTTAGGTTTTTTGAAGATTTTGTAATCAAAATGAGGACAAGGAAATCCTATTTGGAAGGATATCTAATTTAGTTTAAAATAGTTCTGAACCTTAAGTCCCTTAATAATCATAGCGATATTAATTCAGACTGCAATAAGTTATTCAAGTGAATGTTACACTTTATTGAAAAGATGCCTTTATAAGTGAACCATTCCTCTAAACTCTAGTTTTTAAAGATCAGCATGGTGTCTGGAGTCAAGTCTGGAAATTTCTGTCTGAGTTATCTTCTAGAGACTTCTGCAAACAAACATGGCCCCAAAGTGGTTCTCAGTCCTAATAGCGAACACAGTACAGGCAGCCGGCAGTCTTCCCTGACAAAACTGCTGTTTCTTATAGATATGTGCCCAACAATTCCATTCTGGGAGTTTGCATAGCCCAGGAAGTGGTTGCTTATCAAAACCTTTCCTTGACACCATGGCAAGTGAATGCTAGATATTTAATAGGACCTGCATATACTCTTGAAGGAGTCTCAGGTATTTAGGCCTCCTCCAGTCATCTTATCTTGTCTGTCTCTGGCAATAAATGCAACCACACCACACCTGGCCCAGGTCTGTTTCTCAGGTTTCTGTCCCATTACCTAGGGAATAAAGGGTTTGTGCTGCTCCCACAAGAGCGGGAAGAACAAGCCCTGGCATCCCTGCAGCCAGGGTTCTGCAGAGATGCTTTCTGTCATGCCTTTCTCTTCTTGGGATCTCTGAAGGTCTGTGAGGAAAATTACATATTCTCTCCACAGTCTAAGATCTCTTGCCAACAACTCACGGATATTAGACTCTTTCTTTTATGTCCAAACCAATTCTGAAATCTGTCGGCATTGAACAAGGTCCTAAAATAAGTGTTCCTGCTTGGATCAAATCAATGCTTTTGACGTCCCTCTTCTCAATCACTATACGCAGTGTGAGCTTGCTCCACCTGAGAGTGGTCCTGTGATCTGTTTGATTCCCCAGTATTTCTCCGTGTGATTTACTTGTGAGTCCTGTTTCATCTATGGCTGTTTCTGGCTGTCTATGCTCCTAATGTTCAATATCAGACCTGTTCAGGACCATGTGGATCACCAAGATCACAGGAGAAGGAAGAAAAGACAAGATATCGACCCCCCCCAGATTGATTGCAGTTTCTTTCCTAGGTTCACATTATGGACAAAATAAAAACCTTTAATGGTTTATCAGAATACAAAGATTCAAGGTCTGTGTGATACCATTATCAGACACATACTCACTTATTTAAAATAAATGCATTTACTTAAAAATAGTTGTACTTTTTTAACTCTGACTTTCTGAGAAACTGGTCTAGGACTGTTACTTCACTAAAGTTAGTCAGCTTAACTCCTACTATGGCAGGGTGAGTTATATTTATTTTGGCACTTTACAATGAGGAAACATTGGTAGCGCGGTTCGTCCCTTACTCTCAGCTCATTCAATTTGGACATAAGCAGTGCTTTCAAAAAGCATGCTGCATCAGGCTGGCCCCCACTCTAAGGCCCTTTCAAATCTCTCTATAACACCATTTCCCAACCATGACATTTATTATATTTAAAAATGCTACATACTGCAAAGAAAAGTTCCTGGAAGAAACCACCTATAAGGTGAATCGATGATTACAGCCTCGATGTCATGGAGAAGGCAGAATGTTGCAAGTATAGAGACAAATTATCTTGGGCCATCTTTAATAAGCTCCATAGCCATTTATTCTCACTTCTGCATGTGACCTAACATTGCTGTGACTACTAGGTAAATGCTTGGGGATGTATAGCCAGGTCCCTGGTTTCTACCAACCAAAAGGTCAAAAATGTCATTAGGTAGCATTAAAGGCCGGAATTTCCCTACTTTTCAGAAACTTGATGTTTTCATCAATGCATTCAAAATCTTGTGATTTTCTTTATTCTGTAATCATAAGACATTGAGAATCTGCTCACATGGGTCATGGTGTTCCTGTCTGGGCCACTCTAACTTACATTTGTCTTCAGATTAAATAATCTCTTTCTTCCTTTGTGGTGAAAGTTGCCTTTCTTGGGTTGACAATACTTTCAGTGGTAATTATTCTTGCTTGTTAATAACAGTCTCTCCTCAAGAAAACACAAATGTTTTGAGCTCAAAGATTTTGTTCTATCCTCTGATTCACCCCTCATGTCCATAGCCATGCCTAGAACATGACGGAGCTCACTATCTATACAAAGAAACTACTAATAAAATGCCTCTTATCTCTGCTGCCTACACTCTGAGCAAATGTTCTACACTGCCTCTATTCCAAGTGCAGAAATAGAAACCTTATTTCATGTCACACTGAGCCATTCTCTTTGACAACGACTAAGGAAAGGTGAGTAGCAAGGTCTCTCCCACTATTCTGGTCTCACTGATGGCAAAAATCAAAGCTACAAGTGCCTGATATAATATACATCTTGACTCATAAAAACATAAGCACTAAAATATCAGAAACATAGAAAACATACGAATCAACTGTTCAGTAAAGTGTGTTTCTCTGAATGTTGGTTTGCTAGAGACTATTTGGAGGAACTATATTCTTTCAGGTGAGGCAATATTTTATAACCAACAGTGAAAATTTATTCTCTTCCTATTACAGTATCTTTGAAGATAATACTGTTGTTTCCACAGGTGGAGGAAGGTTGTATGACTCAAGGACATTGACAGTTTTGTCAATGCTGGGGACTTTAGTGGGATTGAAGCCTCTCTTCCCCAAAAATGGCCTGTAAAGATAAGATCACCCAAGTCGTATGTGTCAGAATCACCCCTGAATTGGGCTGTCAGTTCACTGAGCAGAAACTCTGGTTCAAAAACAGAATAAGGATGGTTTGCAAGTCATTCCCGAATAAGAAGCACTTCTCGAGATTTCTACAAACTGCACCTTCATCAGGGAAGGATAAGAAGAGAAGTCAAGATATGCTTTCAGCCAAAAGGAGATAAAGTGTCCATCTACTTTGGAGTAAAGTATTTGCAGACTTTTCTTTCTACCCCTCCAGAAACTTTGAAATTCAGATTCAAATTACCCTGTGCCCTGGACTTTTGACTCCTTCCATGTTCATTCTTCAGTCATTAATTTTTGCTGACTAAATCGCTGTGTGTGCCATGTAACAAGATGCTACTTTCTAACTCTAAGAAGTGGTGTTCAGTGTACCATGCACAGTCTTGTGTAATAACAACCCTGTGACAAAACTGAACACAGACAACTTGGCCACAATCACTGAAAGGGCTCAGAGGTGAGGCTGAAAACTATTAACAGAATGTAGACTCAGACTCATTTCTCTCACTGTAGCACAGACATTTCTACCGCAAAGACTAGACTAATGGAGACTAAAGGCGACTTCACTACAAGAGCCTGGCCTGAACTCTGAAAAGGACAGAGATTTCCTAAAAAGGTAAATAAGGTGCCCAACAAGTGCCTTTTAATACAGCTGAGCAAAAGAGGCTTTCCACTTTAAACAGTTGCATTTGCATACTAATGCAGAAGACACCAACAGAACAAAAATTGTACTCAGAGTGTTATCATCAGGTCACTCCACAAAAAGAATTTAGAATGATCATTCCACAGAGGGTAGTGAGCATTTACCGTGTTTTGGGCATGGTTCAATGGAGAAGGTAGGAACAGCACACAGGTCACCAGAGTTCTTTGCCATCAGCATTCCACTTGTACAAGATGGTGTAAAATCTCAGTCTTCTTCCCACATCCAACTGCCAGGGCCTCCATAGCTTTTACATGGAAATGCATGTGCATCTACCAGTATTGCTGTCAAAGACTCACCATAAGTCTTATTCCCCAAAGCTTTTCAATTTTCTCTCCGAGCCTTGATTTCTTCAGTTGGTATTGTTTGTGGACTTTTTCTGTGTCCTACGACACCGTAAGCTTCATTTTCACTTCCGCACACTATTTGATCATTCTGGATGGTCATTTTGATGATTTCTGTTTGTGCTTTTAAAAACTAAACTTTCATTAAACATATTTTTTGACATGTCTGAGTGGGTTTTGTAGAATAAGCAGCCTATTAAAACTGCTTGTTGCACATACACATATAGACATAGAGTTTCATCAAATTACTTTGAAGAACTTGCAAAAACTGTATGTAAAAATGGCCCTTTGGTAAGCCAAAACTTAAGTTTTCCAATCTGTTCAGTGAAATATGCTTTTGTTTATATTTCTATTATATTACTAGGTGAAGTGGAGTGTATTTTCATTGGCAGTGTTCATTTTCTTAAGTTTAAAATGGTAGTTCATTTTCTTTACTTAAATGTGGATATCTTAAGGGGCCATAACAGTAATTAAGTGGATAAAAAGTGTTTGCTTTACGTCTGACAAGCTTTTTGATCCTTGATAACAAAGATGGAGGCTGATAAGCATCCATAATCTCAGTAATTCTATGGCAAAGACGGGAGGCAGAGACAGAAGAATCACCCAGAAGTTTGTTGACTAGTCAATCTGAAATATTAAAGGATAAACCTTGCCTCAAAAGATAGAAGGAGAGAATGGGCTCCCCCCAAAAAAGTCCTCCTCAAACTGCCTACATGCAGGCATGCTATGCATGTACACATACAAGAATGCACAATCATAATAATGAAAATGGTGATGATGATAATAATAATACATATGTATGTTAGTTAAGAGAAGTTTTAGGTTCATCACAGTGCAGAACTGAAGGGAGGGATATCCTGTATATTCTCTGGCCCACATATCATCACCCTCTACCATACTGGTACCTTTCTTCTGATGAATGAACCTAACTTGATACTTCATAATAACCCAGAGTCTTTATTTATAATAATGACCACTCCTGGTCTAAAGTTTTTTATAGATTTGGACAGGATAATGGCACAGCTTTTATAGCACATGCAGCATAGCTTCACAACATAAATGTCCTCTGTGTTCTGCCTCTTCATCGCTTGCTCTTTCCAACTCCTGGAACCTTTGACCTTATTTGTGTTCCAGTCACCTTGCATTTTCTGGAATGCCTTCTGGTTGTATAGCCTTTCCACACTGGCTTCTTTCACTTACATATGGATATCAAGGTCTGGGAAGAAGGCTCAGGAGTTAAAAACTTTGTCTTGTAAGAAAAAGGGACCCTGAGTTTAGATCCTCAGATCCCATGAAAAAAGTGAATATGGCACAGTCTGCAGTTCCAGTCCTAGAAGGTAGTGCCTGGGAAAGCCCAGAGCGAAGCAGCAAGAAGGTAGAGCAATCCAGGATGATTATTGATGTCATCCTTTGGCCTCCACAGGCAAAATAAATAGTCATCAAAAGTCTTCTATATATTTTCATTCTTGATAGCTCACTTATTTTAATATTACAATCTAGATATGTCACAGTTTATCTATTTACCTCCCACAGAAGATCCAAATTGAAGCTGGCTTTGGCAAGTTGTCCATGCCAAACTGGGTGTGTCCAGTTCCTCTGTTCTTGGTATTGGTGAGTTTTTTCTGCAAAGCTGGGCTAAGAACTATAACCAGATTATCATGAGAGAAAATAAACCTTGCTTCCATTATGTTGTTCATGGCAGACAGGATGGAGGACCAATGAAACTGGGTTCTGATAGCAGCAGGAAGGAAGATGAGTTCGCCAACTCAGACCCCGAGTCGTCTTGTCATGATTGTATCAGCAACAATGTAAAGTAACTGCCACAGGAATCTACTTACGTCTTTAAATTATGTCTTTTCCAGTTGTACCCAAACCATTTAATAGTTTCTGATGAATTGAAATATTTTTATTATAGCCTACATCTTCAATTAACAAAAGTATTGGTATTTATTTCTTGACAGTCTTTTGTATCACTCGTGTATTAGGAAGTGTATTTTTCTATCAGCACCATGTATATTCCAGGACAAGCTTCCCTCTCAGAACATTCCCTTTTCAAAGTTTTTTTTACCATGTTCCTTGTTTCCCCATGTGCCATGATTGCTGTCTCATGTCAGAGTTTATCAGTACTTTACAGGTCAACTCCTGGAGAGCTCATTATCTTGTGATGTCAAATTTGGGAGTGCTTGTGAAAATAAGCCCATGAAAATTCTCACTCCATAGACCTCCAATAGAGATTAGAAAAGGGGACTGGACCCTGTGTGTCAGGGAACAAGAACTTCTGGGAGTGTGTGTGCGTTGCTGGTTCTCTAGTAATATGTCTGTTACTATGTCTTAGAACAACAAATTATGGGCTGACTTAGAAAACAAAACTCATTAGGGACGATTATAGCAGTTCACTCTAGAGGTAAATGATGATATTGCTGACAGTGAGAAATGTGTGAGGGAGACTTGATTGTGCCTCTGGGATTGCTGAGGGCAGCAGTGATTTATTGCTCTAATGAGTTCCACCTTTTATCCCCACAACCACTATGGTAAGATCCTGGACTTAAAGGGCTAGGGAAAGAGCTCTGAATTCATTTAGATATTATACATTGTGGAGGTCCAATCTTGTATCTATATGGCAATATACTAAATTATATGGCAGAGCAGAGCTCTGAGGGCAAGTAGGAGCCATTCAACTCTTTGCTCTATGTCGCTGTATTGATGGAGAAATAAATTAGTGTCAATTTCCTCATCTAGTGAGAATAACAATAATCATCGTCTCCTAGATTTGCAATGAAAAAGAATAAGCCATAGAGCTTACTATCATCCCTAAGAAAACAAATGATACTGGATGGAGTCAGTGGAGCTGATTTTGAGGCAACTCCAGCTGTGAAACTCCCTCCTATCCTTGTTGTTGTTGTTGTTGTTGGGCAATTCATCCGATTAACTTCCCCTTTCCTCACTTTAAATATGAGGTGAGGAATGCAAGGCCACGGCTGCTGAGATTCTGCTTAGTTGCCTAGATGAGATGCTTGGACTGTATGACCACGAGAGCCGTTAGAACTCTAACTTTTTGGCTCAGTAGAGGAAGGATCTGAGATGCTGGACTGTGATTTCTATGTATCCTTTCCAATGAGGCTGTCATTAAATGTAACTTTTTTAAGTAAATTCTTTTGCCTGCTTGCTTTGTTTTTCTGAGGAACTCCCTCTTCATAGTTTGCCTTGTGGGGTGGGGCTTTCAGCACCATCTGTACCTCAGGGAGGACTGCTGTGACTGACTTTCAGCCTGGCAGCCACAGCCAGCAAAATGAGTGCTCTGACTTCACACAAAGTCTCCTTGTCTCAGCATTGCACAGAAGTCGCTGAAGAGTCACACTACGCAACAAAAGTACCAAATCATAATGCAGACATATTGGGAGTGAAGATATGAAACTCAATCCTGCCTTGATTCTGGCACCTGAAAATTTTAATCTATTATACTTTCCCCCAAAAAGAAGTTAACCTTACAAACTTTCTTTTCTTTTTTTAAAATTTTTTCTACACAGAGACAATGACCTCCAGTTCATTAAAACAGCAGTGCTGCTTTAGGGATTACATGAGTTTATGCTTGTGAATAAGAAGAGCACAACAAAAGACGAATATCACATTTTAAAAACAAATTGTGCCATTTTCCTTTTAAACACAAATACATGCTAGTGGACATCATAAGGACCTCCTAGATTGTTCCTGAAGCTTATGTACACTAAATAAAGGTATCGAAAAACTAGTGTGACATTATCAATAGAAGAAATAGCCACACAACTATGGAATAATTCATTGTGCCCATACCTTTAAATGCACTGTGGCTTCAAAAATATGAAACCTTCAATCATACTTGGAACTATACCTGGTTTTCAATTTCTTTTAAGGATGAGTTTTTGTTGTTGTTGTTGTTGTTGTTCGAAGCTCTAGAGTAGAGTTTAACTCACAAAGTAGGTTTATTCCATGGCATTTATCTTTATTTTAAGACACAGGGCACCTATAAATTTTATGGCACCATTGATTTTATGAATATAAAACCTAACATGAATATGTAATTAGGACAACAGAAGTGAGATAAAGAAGTAGACTAGGAGGGGGAACGCAAGGACAAAAATATTTGAGGATGCACCATGCTAAAGCACCTGAAAATTCACACTCAGAGCTTAGCGAGGCTGTTTTTTCATAAACATTTTACCTATATGAAGTAATTATGCCACACTTAATGACAGGAATTTGATGGATGAAAAATTTGTTCATGAGACACTCAGTACCCATGGGAATTAAATATGCTTTCCACTGACTGTCCTACTTCTAAGAATTTGCCTAGGTATAAGAGACTCATGGGTAACAGTTTTTATATACAGAAAGATATCCATTTTTACTAGTAACAAAGGGGGGGAGATAATTCCCCTTAAAAATACGTGTAAAATAAGTTGTGATATATTCCTAAATGGCAAATCTACGTCATCATAAAATAAAAAGAATGAGAAGCATCAAAAAATGATAAGTAATACAGTGTATGAAAACATGGTTCAGAGGCTGAGGAGATGGCTCAGTGGTCAAACCACTTTCCCTGCAAACAAAGGGGAAGAGTTTAGATCCCCACAGTCATTGTCATACATGCAAGGTTGGTGTGGTGGACTATCTGTAGTTGAAAGGTAGTGACTAGGAATCTCCAGAGCATGTTGGCCAGTGAGATTTGTCCTATTGGAGAGAGTTCTGGCTTTGATTAGAGATCTTTTCTCAAAAAGAATAAGGTAGACAAATGATTGCAGTTGATTTCTGATATCCATCTTGGACTTCTGAGTCTATCACACACACACACACACACACACACACACACACACACACACACACACACACACAAGAAAATGAAAAGCAAAAAAAAAACCCACAGTTCATGACATGCTTCCATTCTGTTGAAACAATGTAAGGTGCATGCATGTGCCTCTTCAGAGAATTTAGGATGCAGCATTTACTGTTTCCAGTAAAATGAGTTTCCATATAACCATGTCTAAAAGACTTACAGAAACATCCTTTTAAGGGTATGGAAAGAGTTTTTAGTCTTTTTCTGATGTTGGTGCTACAAAAGCAGCTCAATTTTTTTTTCTTGGTAATAAAGGACCACCCTATATGTGGCATGCTGCCTGATGCTCCAGGAAACACACTGAGAGAACAAATCTGGAGTTCTATTATGAGTAATGGTCACTAATGGACACCCATAACGGTCATAACCCCTCATCCTGGCATTCTGCAAGCACAGAAGGAATCCAGCTGTCATTTAGATGGGAGAATGCAGAAGTACTGGGGTTAGGATTGTATGTGCTGTGCACAGACTTTACATCACATGCCCCTGGGCAGATTCTTTAAAGAGAAATGGCACTTTCCTGGATTCAGTCACAGGCACGCCCTGTATAGTTCATCAAATGAGAAGGTTTTTTCTTTTCTTTTTTGCACAATTGTTTGTTTGGTCATTGCCTCTTATAGATTTGAATGCTGAGCCTTCTCTCCTGAGATTTACTTTTTAGAAGCTGCCATTTGCTCAAGGTCACACAAAGGGCACTTCAGGGTGGTTGGCTGTAGGCGCAGATGTCTTGAGTCTGGTCCAGGCTGGATCTCAATTTCATCACTTCCCCTTTTTGTTCCTTGGTTTCCTCATCTGTGACACAGGAATACTGAGCCTCTTCTCACCCCAGTGCCTGCAAGGACCAGATGATCTGACGTTCAGCACTCAGGAAAGCTCAGCTATTAGCAGTTAGAGCTCTGCCCTGTCAGATCAGGTAGGTGGCTGCCATTCACTCAACAGACTGATTTGATGCTAAGGCCGGGGCAAATCTGTCAGTTCATCTGCTAGGACAGAACTTGGGTTTTCAGTTTCAGCTTCAGCGAGAGTATTTTTATATCCAAATATGTCCATTTACAAATTGTCTGACCTCTCCTTTTCTATGGCATTAAGACCCCCAGCTTCTTCTGGTTAAAACTGTTTCAGAATGGCATAGCCTGCCATTACAAGCAGAGTTGAGAATACAGATGAAAATCGACCCCTTTTATGTGTAAAATGGCTACAAGGACAAGCACAGTCCTGCCAGGTTCCCTTAGGCTTGGGCTGCGTGATTCAGGATGGTGGCTGTGACTTTGCTGTCGATTTGTTTTCTTGTCTAACATACTATCCAGCAGAGGTTCAGTCCACAACCTGTACCAGTGGCATAATTTGTTACTTGGGGTCACTTCACTTACAAGTCATAATGGACAAAACAGAAGTGTTCTCTGCATCTCTCACCATGGGGGCATATCTGCAAACTAGATGTGCTGGTAAGCAGATGGCATTTGACAGAAAGCCAGTGAGTTGGCCATCATATGTAAAGACTGGCAAGGTTCACCTCATTCACTAAGCACCAGCCAATTGAACAAGAGAAAGTGGAGTCCCTATTGAGAAGCCGCTTGTGTGGGAAGAGGAAAAGGGAGCCCAACAACTGGCATCCCACCCTGCAATTCTTAATGAATCCTGTGTTCAGCCAGGCTCGTGCTTGGGAAAGCATGAGTTAAAAGCCTTCCTTTTGCTCTCCCCAGCTTCCTTAGTAGAAGCCTAGTGGAAGCACTTGCCTGGTCTGGCTGTGCATTGTTTTAAGGATATTGATTGCTAACACAATGACGGGCAGGAGATAGAAGGCACCAGCAGCCCCAGCAGCCACCTCATCAGGTGTAACAGCTC
This sequence comes from Typhlomys cinereus, assembly GCA_023101885.1. NCBI lineage: Eukaryota > Metazoa > Chordata > Mammalia > Rodentia > Platacanthomyidae > Typhlomys > Typhlomys cinereus. Next base: position 1,561,160 of record JALPQD010000302.1, on the reverse strand, counting down.
TCAGAGACACTAATGGATAAACAAGGTCACAGGAACACCCATGGCCTTCGCAATATCCCAAAGTGGCAGAGATTTCCCTGGGGCTTTTGTGTCTCTACACCACAAACTTAACCCTTTAGTACTGAGGCTTGTGGTGGTCACAGCGTGTGCTTAACTGAGAACAGTGTCAGGCTAGATGGCTTACTACACCATGAACTTGGATCAGTTACAAGCAGCTGGGTCTATACGACAATGGAACAGCAAAGTGGACTCACAGTCATCTGGACTTCATCTTCAGGAGTCTCTTTTTGCAGTAATGGGGATTAGTGCAGAGTCAGGTCTATGGATAAGTGGTCATAGACATTACCAACACTTAGTGACCAGAAAAATCATCACGCACAGTTGAGTGCTGTTCATATGCTAGCAAACATAAAACCTTATGCTCGCTCCGTGGAGAATGCTTATTATCCCTATTCCACAGATAGAGAAACTGAAGCTCAGTGAGATCACACTGCTTCCCTAACTTATCCTCACTTTTTAGTGATGAAGTCTAATCATCACAGGCACCAACCCATTCCCATCTACACAAGACTTGCTTAACTTGAGCACCTAAAGTCCTCCATCCAGGAAACCTATGATCACAAGCTAAATGCACAGTCATTCACTCTAATGAGAACTCAGCCAAACTATCCAGCATCTGACAGAAGAGAAAAGAAGAGAAGGGTTGCAAAGTTAGACCTGAATTTTTTCCCTCACGGGAAGCAAGAACTCAGCTAATGATGCATGTAAGCCTGAGGACTTGGAGCGCAATGAGTGGGTGGACCTAGTAGTTTCAACAGCGTCTGAAAACTTGCTAGAAAGACGGGATTCTGGGCAGCATCTCTGACCCACAGAAACGGGGACGCCAATTTAATATGATCCTCAAGTGATTTGCACGAACGGTAAATTTTAAGCAACACAGGTCTAAAATTCTTACTGAGTCATTGCTCTGTGATCTTGAAGACACCAGCAAAAGGAGAGCTATTTTGAGATATTAACACTATAAAAAGTCTCAAGTGAAAAAGAGGGGCTCTTCTCCTTAGGAAGTTTCCATGGGATCAGGGGTGACTGGCTCAGGAAGTCTATAAGCCAGTCCAGATGTTGGGCTCCAAAAGGAGCCATGAGTCCTGGGAAAAGCACAGATTGTGAATTCACACTTACCTATGCTGGGGTCCTGACCCTGCCACCTGCTTCTGGAATGGTTTGCCGCAGGCTGGGAACTCCTGGCTGCCCAGGACGTTCTCTGAAAGGTGGTTAAAATTACTATGTATTGTGATTTTCACTTCCTTCTGACCTACAGAATCAACTGAGGATTTAAAGAGAAAAATCAGGCCTCTGGCCCCGTGACTACAGAGCGGTGACTTTACTGGACTATGTTAGGATCATTTTAGAGTCTCCCAAAGATTGTTTCCTATACATGGTGGGACAGAGAGCCTTGATACCCCATGCAAGGATAGTGGTGAGGTGCTGCTGACATAACTGTCCCTTGGCACAAAGAAGCCTCCCAACCACATTAAACTCCTCTTCCTTGTGGTCTGGGCCATAGCACCTGTCAGCTCCAGAAGGGCTCACCAAGGGGGCTGAGAATACCCCAAGGAAACAACAGACCTATGAGGTTCATGCCTTGAAAGTCTCACTTAAGAAGGATCTTCAAGGAAGGCGAAACCAGGCAATATTGCAAAACAATTAATACTTAGGATCCTAAATGACATGTTTTGTAAAGAAAAAATATTCAGACGAAATAGGTCTCATAGCACACTTTCTAAATGATAAATTTTCCTCAGGATGTGGATTCTAAATGCCCCATAGACGATTCAGTTATAGCTCACTGTTCCTCGGAGCCGCTAATCAGAACACATGATGAGAATCAGCACCTTTGACAGCAAGGGCAACACTTTGCAGCGGTCAGCACCACACTGCAAATAAGGATGCCCTCACTCCACAGAACTCTAAAACATGAGTTTAGGATGATGATGATAATCCCATATAAAAAGGAAAGAATGCTTTTCCTTTCTATGGATAGTTGCCCGCCTGGCCAAAGAAATGTAAGTGTCCAAGTCCAGTAATGCATATAGAGATAGATCAAAGCAATATCGCATCTCTCTTCTTTTCCTAAGCAATGAACTGGTTTTTTTCATTTATTTATTTTATGTGTTTGTGGAGAGGTCAGTCATGTGGAGGATTAGTCTCTCCTACCATATAGATCCAGGGATCTAATGAACGCATGCTGTTATGTGACAGCCAGCCCCTTTACCCACTGATCCATCCCATGAACCCACGAAAATGCTTATTATAAAATCCCCATGGAATCTCAGCTCTATGCTGACTTTCTTTCCCCTACCTATTCTTGCCAGCTTCCTTTTGCTGTAGAATAATGAAAAAGGACAGATCACCCAAGAAGCATCAAAACCTACACACAATGCACGGAACTGTCTGAGGAAGCACCCAGATGTTCATTTCCTCAGGTGCACTCTGAAGCATTCAGAGTGTATTCCAAACTCCCCTCTTCAGTGCAATCCACTTAACAGTTACTGCATGGTTATCACAAGGCCCATTTGTATGGTACTTTGTAGATTATGAAGCTTGTATTCAAGTATCATTGAACTTCACAGTCAGATGGACCCTAATCCCTTTAAATAAAGGGAACAGCCATATAGAAAGAGATTTACAAATTTGTCCAAGGTTACACTAGCAGAAAGTGGTAAAGGAGGTACTTGAGCTGGCAGAAGCTGCTGAATGTCTTTAAGCCAGAGCCTCTTACATTTTCACAAACTCCCACTGATGCTTGAGATGTCTTGGCAGAAGCACGCCTCCATTTGCTTGTCAATCATAGCAGCTGTGTGATCTGTCTGCAGGTCCTTGGCTTGTTTGTTGCAAATTTCTTCTTGCTAAGGGGCAGCTAGAGTCTACAAAGTATTTCCCAGACTGCCTGATTAGAGATTAAGGCAAAGGACTGGAGAGTAAAAGAAGGGAGACCATAAGGATGCCTCTGTCTGTCTCTGGGCCCAAGGTTAGTATTCTTTCATGCAATAATTTTTTGGGCCTTCCCTGTGTAAATACCAGAAGGACTTAGCCTCTAGAACAGCTCCTGTCTTTCATTCATACCTATCAGCTTCTTGCTAATTACTCCCCTCTCCAGATTATTCACCATCTTCCACATGACTTCTCAACTTTTCCACCCCCAGTGGCATAGACCATCCCAGTGAGAGTCCTTAGCATGGTTATATTTCCAGATTTGACCTCAAAAGATACAAGTACTTTCTCCAAGTTTTATACATTTGATATAGGTTAGGAAAATGTACGAAATTAAGAAAAATATTCAATTTTCTATTTATAACATAATTATAGTGCTAGACATTTTTGCATCAGTATATTCTTTGCATATTTTACTCCTCAAAATAGAACTGTGGGAAAGAATAATTTCTTTCACAAAGAAAGAAAATATCTAGTGAGGTAACTTGCCTGAGGACACTGAGTAAATGGGGCACTCAGATTATAAAGTGGCCTTTTCCCCTCTTTTTCATGCAACAAAGACAAGGGCACACGATGCATTGAAGAATCTTGATAAGGCCTTTGTAAATATCAAAGATCTTGTAAGCATAAGTGACCTCCAATATTTTCTAAGCATCAGACTAATTAGTGAAAGCAGAAGGATAAGGCATTAAATTAATATAAATTTTAATATTTGGTACTGTGTAAGTCACCACAGTGGAGAAAGGCTGGATCCTGCCTGGGGCCAACTGTCACAGTCAACTTAGGCTGTCAGAACAAAATGTCATACCCTGGGTGGCTAATCTCACTGCTCTGGAGGTGCTCTGGGATCAAGAAACTGAGTGCGGCTTGGACTGCTTTGGAGAAGACTCTTTTGCTAGCTTGCAAAGTCACCATTTAGCTATTTCTTCCATGGCAGAGGTAGCAAGGTCTTGCACATTCTTCTTCTTATCACAGAAGCCACACTTTCAGGACCTCCTTGAAGTCTAAGGTCAGTCCCAGAGTCCTGAGTCTACCTATTGAGGATCCAGTATTCAACACATGAGCATAGGTAAATAAAAACACCTATTCCATCTTATTAAAACAGTTCTTCTCGGGAGCATTTATGTTCTCTGATCATTAATTATTTCATAAAAACATAAATGGAGCAAATAAAATTATGAATTATTTTCAGACTTCTCTAACAACATCAAAACATAGACACATCTCAAGATCCTAACGTTCTGTATTCATTGCCTTATTTGTTAGTGGCATTATTTTTTCCACCATTACTACTACAGATAACTTCTATTCATAAAAATGTGATCTCACAAAATCACATTTTCTGCAGTAAAAAAACACCATGTACAATGCAGAGGTTCTAGACTAGGAGTTTGAATCTTAACATTAACTATGCATGTGTCCTTGAGAAAGTAGTTTCCCTCATTTGGGCTCAAATTCCTCATCTAAAAATAGGAATAATTATGTTGTTTTTTTTGTCTGCCTCCTGAAAAGGGTCATTTTGAGGATGAAAAAAGCATAATGTTTTGAAAAACACAGATTGCCATACAGAGTAGCAATCGTGTTTATTAAAGGTTGTTTACATTCATTACTGCATTTTTACCCTCAGAGCAATCTGCCACTAGTATTTTTCCTCTTCGGCAAAATGTATGAACATAAAAAAGTATGGGTGAAGATTAGTTACAAAAAGTCTTACAAAAGTCTTTTCAAAATTTCCTTCCTTCCTTCTGTAGTCACAATGGTGACCTTCCCAGGCGTTCTTGCTTCCTGGTCCACAGAACCCTTTCCTGCCCATCCCTGCTCCAACCTTGAGTGAGAGGATGTCAATTCTCTGGAGTCAGGTGATCCATCACTAGGTCTCATCTTTTCACTTTGCACATTGATTGTAGGCATGGTTAGCCTACCGTCAACACAGAAGTCCCAGCTTTCATAGGGGGCATGAGAGCCTAGGGACAGGCTGGGGATGTGTTTTCCTTCCTCTCTTTCCCCAAGCACTCACAGGATGTAGCACATCCAACACAGAGCTCTAAGTGCTCAGTCCAGAGCAGAGGGTTCATATTAAACAACATTGATCTGTTAAAATCTCGTGGCTCACTAGCCCCATTCCCCTTCCATGTACCTCCACCTCCACTAGGGTAAACTGTTTTGGAACACAGCATTTTCTCTGAGCATCAATCCTGATAACTGCTGATTTCCTCTCTGACCTTAGTCAGGTTACCTCTTCTGTCTCTCTCACCTCATCTAAATTTGATACTGCACATGGGTTGAACAGAGGAAGCCAGAGATGAACAAAAGGGAGATTGTGGCATCCCCTCCAGAGCTCCCAGTGTGTTTGAGGCTTGTGCATTGCACGGGAGAGTCTTGAGGCAGTGCCTCACATGTCAGTTCTGTGCAAATGTGGAGCTTGATTCAATGAGGACTGACTTCCAGCTGTTTCGTAACAATTTTAACACTGCGACAGAGTGAAGTGTCTTCCTATTTTCAACCCTAGCAATTTGGTTCAAGAATGATCTCAGTCACTTTAAGCTTTGATATTTCTAGCCACCTCTTATGGTGTATTTTCTTTTAATGCCGCCAATCACGCGTGAAATTCTGTTGCAAAACTAATCTTTGTGGGAAATGATATGTAATGGCTTCTTTAAAAACAGACAGGGAAGAGAGGGCAGTGACTATGACCTTTGTTGTTTTTTGACACATTTTCCATAGTGTAATACAAATGTAAACATCCCATTTTCAAGGTCAAAGTAGAAATGAGATTCCACTTATACAAGCCACACTGACTTGAAGCAGAAGAAGGCTTAAAAATTATCCTTATAACTTGATTTTTAAAACCCATCAAGCACATTATGATATTAAATTTGAAAATAGCTGAGCCCCAAAATACTTTAATATCTATCTTATTAAATAAATATTTAAGTGTAATGGCTTAAATGATGGGAAAACATTCAGTGGTGAGTGAGTAATGACATTGGAGTATTTAACTAGGCAGTGTTTGATGGTCTAACAACACACACACACACACACACCCTAACCAACACAGTTCAGTTTTGACTGAGAACTCCCTTTTGAGCAGCTGTGACCACATCTTCTGGATAGGAAGTCGGAAACCAGTAATTTAAATTTTTCATTTGTTTTTTTTTTTTTGAACAATTACACCACCCACGAAAGGGTAACTGTGTAAGTCCTCATTATCTTATGAATTTTGGAACTCATCCCTTAAATAAACCTGTCTCATTTCCATATAATTATAGCAACTTAGAGGGACCTTTAAGAAAAAAAAAAAAACAAAAACTAGCTCAAATTTTAGGGCTGTATTAAAGAATCTGAGTTACCGGTAGGTTCATCAAATGGGAATTTGGATTTGAAATGAGAGCCTCAGAGGAATTTAGCTATCATCAGGGAGAAACCATTGTGGGTTTTAAATTCTCTTAGATATCAGGTTCCTTTGCAGGAACCATCCTGATCACCTACCTCTGTCCCATTACCATCCTTGCTGGGTCAGGATGTGTGCCATTTGTAATAAGATGCGGTGTTAAGGAATCCACAGTTTAAAGGGAGAAATTTGAATATAAGAGTTCCTTCCTCATTCTGTCTCCAGATCAGACAAAGGGAAGGTAGAACTGTCACTGGGTAGAAGATTCCATAGTGAACTTATTCCCCATGACGGATGTCTCACTGTAAACTAAAAGAAGTTGGATGTTTCCACTGAACTGGCCAAAAAAGAGGGATAGTCTTCTTCACTGCATGTTGTTTCTAACCATTTCCCCCCTCATTAACTTGCTGTTCAACTGTTTTTCCAACATCCTACTTTAGATGTGAAGCTTGATGGTCCCACCCAAATTTAAAGTAGAAGTGCAGATGTAAGAATGTTCTAAACATCTCATAGGGGAAAATGAAAAGCCACCCAACTACTATACATAAGTATGGATTCCAAGCTGGAGGTCCTGAGTGGGAAGTAAACTTCTCATTCAGAATTCTCCTGTCATACTGAAAGCTTTCTTGCTAAGGTATTTTGAGTTATGACAGGCACACTACTAAATACATTTCTTACTTTTCTTAGACATTTTAAATGACACAGCTGATCCACAATTAACATCAGGTTGAACCTGAATGTCTCATTCACACTTTCTAAATTTTGCCTGCCCTTTTCTCTGGGTTTAATTAATATACTATTAATAGCAACATTTTCAGTGGGTGCTAACAGTTGTCTCTCCATTCTCCTTCATTTAGATGTATCATTTGTTTTTTTTAAAGTATCTTCATCGAGTAAGCCTTCATCACTTTTAGGCTGCAAGTATGCCACGGTTTCAGAAAGCATACTGATTTGGAGGCCATACAGAATTTCCTAGTCTTCTGTTCTCTCCACTGATGACCAAGGGCAAGGTGTGCAACTCTCTGGCTAACCCAGGATGATTTTTGTGTTTAGCATAACCACTGTCAATGGTGTGACCCTGCTACAAGAAAGAAAGGCATCAGGCCAAACGGAAAAAGGGGGTAATTCAGACCAGAGCTGGAAATGATGCCCAGCTATAACCTTCTGCTGGGTACTGCGACTATCTGCAGGGATTTGCCTAAGCCAGCAACCTACCCTTCATATCAGCACACTGCTCAGCCACAGTGTGGCCTGGCAGCTCTGCCTTCTGCACTGACAACCACCCACCGTCTCTCTTCTGGAGTCTGGGGAGAAGTCTCCCAAGTGCTTGGTTTTAGTGCTGGAAAAAACATTAATGTCTATTCATCCATGACACATGCAGTTTTTAACTATGTAAAAAACTTTCGAGAGCAGGGAAGACAACTTCACATGCTTTTATTATTTTTCCTTATTTTATAGTAAATCTCACAGTCTGGGGTGCTGACTGGAATTTTCCCCCCTCTTCTTTTGTTTCTGAGAAATTTGTATTTAACCACAAGCAGTGAATGCAAGATTGATAGAGTAAGTAACAATAGTATCTACAGTGACTTAACAACAAACTCCTAAATCACTAAACCGCAAATACAAACAAATGATTATTGAAAACACTGCATGGAAATCTCAATAGGACATGAAAGCAAGGCTTAAGGTATTAAAAGGGTCCTTTCGTTCTCCCCTAAGTATGAGAAAGCATGCTCTGGAGAACCTGTTGTTCAGAAACAACACAACTTATTCCAGCTGACCTTGGGCAGGTCTTGGCTGTCTGTCCATATAAAGAGTAAAGAGGTGCTAGCAAAGGTGAGGGTAGGTGGAACCAACCTGATAAGGCTGAGTGTTCATCTGTACCTGAAGGGGGCAATGCCTCAGAAATCAGGGGATATGCAAAGGAGGTAAATATATTGCTTAGGTGCCCATTTACCTTGTGCCCCAGCATCATTATGCTCCTCCCCTCCCTGCTAGGTACACAAAGAAAAGCTCTGACACTTCTGGCTCTGTGCCACGAACAACCAGAAAAGCCCAAGAATGAAGCTCTACTTACTCAAGTTGGTTCTGATTTGATAAACCATTTGCAGTTCAAAAATGAAGGAAGCAATGAGCCATCAACTAATTTGAAAAGTGAAAGCATTTTTTTTGAAAAATTACCTGACATAGATGAAATTTTAAAGGCATATACCTAAACACACATTTAATTATATGCATTAAGCATACACGTGCATGCACATACACACATATGCACACTTGCACTCATGCAATCATATAGGGTATGAACATTAGCATACTATGGCAGTTGAAGATACCCAGGATAGTCTCAATTTGTTTCAAGGTAGCTCTTTCAGTAGCAGATATTTTTTTAGAGGTGTTTGGGCTCCCAGAGTTTTGTGTGTCTAGTGAGGGGCTGCACAGCAAAACATGAAGAGAGTATTTGGCATTCCTGAATACACAAGACTTTTTCAAGGAACAGAATAACATTTCTTGAGAAATGAATGATGGTGACACAGAACCATGTTCATGACTCTGAGAGCAACTACAGTCAGGTCTTCCCAAGAGTATGTAGATTCACCCAGAGCAAGTAGGACACCACATTTCAATCCGTACTATTAAAATCTTGCATTACACAATGAAACTAATTACCCTGTGAATCACCCTGCTTTATAAGACAGCTGAACTAGCATAGAACTAACATCATGAGCTAGTCCAAAGAACATTTCTCCAGTCATGACATGATAGTCCAGCACAACATGGATGGCTTCTGACCAGGACTCTGACACTCTCCTGTTTCTCTGTTAGCCCTACTTTGACAGAGTCATATCAGGAATTTTCCCAAGATTCTGAAAACTAAAGCTAAAAGTCTTCTCCATTATAGATGTGAAATTCTATATTGTTCAAAAGACAAAAAAGTGTCTTTACAAGTTTTGCCATTTATAAAAAAATCCACGATGCTGCTTCTCTGTTAATTAACAGCAAACAAGCTTGCTCCCTCATCTCCCAGCTACTCCGGAGTAGGTGTTGCTTAACTGTGGATTCTGCTTAAATCTGACTAGGAAATGAAAATCATTTCTTTCAAATCAGTTTTGGTTATTTTAAGACTTCGTTTCCAATATGACACAAATTATAGGGAAATCAAAACTACTGTCAAGATAGCTAAAGGCATTCAGTGTTTCCAACTTGGGTTCCTTTCATACTTTCTCAAATGTTTCAAAGGTTCCGAAAAACAAAACGGAGCAAACAGAATACAGGGAAATAAATGCCCCCTGGATGATCGTGTCCAACCCACGTACATACACACCTAAAACGTGCATGCACATCTTTAATGTGACAGAAGACTGCAGATTTCATATTTCTAGGAAACCCAGTAATCCCCCCAGTTTGCAGCTCGCAATCGGTCCCCCAACCCCTTTTCAGTTGCGCCCACAAACCTTTTAGTATCAGATAGCTGTGGTTAAGCGGAGACGCCCGCTGGGACTTACAGAAGGAGAGCATAACTTCGAGCAGGAGGAAGGCTATTCCGTGCTAATCGTTGGTTTCTTCCTCCCAAGTGAAGGACTCAGCCTCTTTTCCCAGCTGCAAGTTGCCGCGTTTCAGAGACGAGGTAGCGCTCAGCGCCCAGCCTGACCACAGTGCTCAGCCCAGAGCCCCCATCTAAGTCTCCTGCATGCCTCCTGCAAATGCAGACAGTTCAGCTGAATATCTGAGGGAGCTTTCAGCTGCCGCTCCAAACTAAACTGCACACATCTCTAATCGCTCCGAGCCCTCTGACGGTCTAAAACCATGTACATTTGGTGCTAGGTTGCGCCTAACCAGATGGAACCCTGGGTTGGTATGGAGGAGTGTCCTCAGCCACTGGGCCGCCGCTCACTGGACAGTGTTTTTCTTTTCTGTCTCAAACTAGGGAAAAGCCCGACGCTTTAGGGGGACGGTCACATTGACTAAGATCGCAAAGCATCCACAGTATAGCAACTTTGCCTGGCATCCCACGACTTCCTACGCGGCACCATTTGGCCTCCACTTAGCTAAAACACGCCAACTTCATGCCCACCAATCTGGGCAAAGTTTATCCGCCCCCACCCCGATCTTTCTTCTTTTCCAACTTAAACTCATGCACTCAATCATCAGCCTCACTGATAGCACAAAGAAATCTCAATGTTGCTGCGCCAGCCAGATCCTCCAGTTGCCCACAGGAGATGGATTTCGTGCAAAATATTCCAGCAGCTTCATTTTTTTTTTCCTCTTCTTTTAGATAAGCACTCGGTTGCACGACGGAGAACCTCCGGGCATCCTCAGAATTGCATCATCAGCGCGAGCACTCACCAAAATACATTATGTTCCTCATTAATCAGACAGCCGAAATCCCGCCGCGGCGTCTTCAGCCTCCGCTCGCACCCAGGACTGGCACCGCGAGCAGAGCCGTGGCATGCTACAGTCGGTGCAGACGTCCCCAGCGTGGCGAGCAGCAGCGCCCAGCGTGCGTCCTGCACGGCGGGCTGGGCCAGCGCTGCGCGGTGCGGGTTCCTGCCTTCCGCGCTAGGATCCGGATCCCCCACGGCTGGAGCGTGCGCTCGGGGCCCCCGCGGCACTGCCCATCCCTACTGTAACCCGACTCCTCCTTGTGATGTCCTTGCCACGCCTGTGACATCAGGGCCCAGAGTACTACAAACGGAACCCCCACCCATCGCACCGCACCCCACCCCTGAGTCGCAGCCGCCCGGGAAGTGCTTCGATGGCCTGCCTGGATCAGCCGTGGCTCTGCCGAAGCTCAGACCAGCCCAGAGACCTGGCTGCGAGCGGAGGGGCGCGGAGGCTGTCTTAAAGCCAAGGGTCTTGCGTGCATCCGGAGCAACGCCGGAGAAATTCACTCAGGGAGCGGGAAGGGACCTGGCTTGGGAGAATTCTGACAAGAGCATGCAGTCAGACATACTTTCACCTCGCCCCTCCTGCGAAAACCATCGCCCACGCTATGATTTAGGCTCCCCTTCCAAGTTGTGAAGGCAGCCGGCCAGGGACCACGCTGTGCAAGCATGCTTTCTGCTGGAACTCGGATTTGTTGCTGTTTGTGCTTCTTATTCACAAGAATAATAAAAAGAGAGGTCAAGGAACTCTTGCAGGACAGCATGGTCCCATCACAGAAAGTCTGTAGCTGGTGAAGAGTGATTTTTATTTTCGAGTGTTTCCTGATTGCAGTAGCCACATGGGGGAGAAAGATGATGTGATAAAAAGTCATCTATCTCTGCCTTTGCATACCTCATCAGCGTCCTCCTCCCTTAGAAGGTAGTGGAAGGTACACCGGGGCGGAAATGATCATTGGCATCCTAAAGGCAGAGAGACATTAGGATGGAAACTGACCAAAACTATGGTGTAACTCAAGACTAGTCACCAATATTGCTCACACACTTGCTCTAAATTTGAGATGAACAGTCAGGAAAAGCGTCGCTTAGCAAAGTCTCTGGCTCCACCAACGGTGTAATGAATCACATTCCTGATTCTACACAGAAAAGGATGTTAGAATGAAATCCTTCAAAGCCTTGTGATTGATGGGTAAGTGCTCAGCTTGGAAAATCAACCTGAACCCAAGTTTCCTTCCACCACAGTGGGACCCAGTTTCCCACTGGACTCTAAATATTTGATTTGTTTTTCTCTAAAAACTATGAAATTAGGTAGTATAGATAAAGAATTGCATTCCTTAGAAGAAAGTAGTTGTGATTTTTTTCTTTTCTTTTTTTTTAATCTAAGCTTTTCTAAACCATGTTACGAAAAGTTTACCATCTGACATTAAAATGTTTTTGGTGCTTTTCACACAATTTTGTATCTGTCAGTGGGTGACTTGCTCATTGGTTCTAAGGAGCTAAGGTTCAAAACAACAGTTTTCTTGGACCAACCACCCTATTTCTCCTTGAACAGGGTGGCTATCACATTGGAATAGAAAGGATTGGGTGAATAGATGATCAGATGTCAATCCAATCCACAGTTAATCTTAAAATTTAGTAAATCTGTCCTGTCTCTCTCTTTTTCTTTCTCTTTTCTTTCTTCTCTTTTTCTTTTTTCTTTCATTCTTTCTTTCTCTCTCTCTTTCTTTTTCTTTCTTCTTTTCCCTTCCTTCCTTCCTTCCTTCCTTCTCTCTCTTTCTTCCTTTCATTTCTTTACTATTTCTTTTCAACATTTGTTTGTTTGATAAAGGATTTTGTAGTGTTAGCCCGGGTTGGCCTCAAATTTATCATATTCCTGCCTCAGCTTCCAGAATGATGTGATTAAAGGCACTCTCCCCTCCCCCCTTGCCCCAGCTAGTTCATTCCCTTAGAAATAGCCTTCATTCAAAGGCGATTGGAGGAGGGGAACTTTTAACAGCAAATTTGATATTTTACAACTTTTTACTATTAAAAATAACAACAGTGTCCCCGGCAAATATAGAGATGAATACTTAAGTGTTTTCCTTGTTGTAAGAATGGAAAGCATGCAAAAGTACAGTTAATGGACCTTTCCTGAGGCAAAAAACCCATCTGCAAAAGAGCTCATTCTCTGGGCTGATCGACTGCCATAATAGCCTACTTAGGCTAGGGGGCGCTGTAGTTTAATGTTAGACTGGACTACTTGAGGTCTGCAGTTGGAAGATGCAAGCTTTGAAAGTTGAGTGTAGAATGGATTTACAATGATAGAGGACTGACTTGCACCATTAATTACACCTTTGTATAGGAACGGACATTTTATAGTTACTGGCAATTGCACAAATGCGGTTTTCCTTAGTTGCAATTTTTGATACCAAAAACAAAACAAAACAAAAATAGTATCAGGCTGTTGTAAGTCATTCAGAGGTAAGGAGCTTGCCTGCCACATGAGGAATTGCCGATTTAAATCCCAGAACTAACAGATGGAAAAGTGGCTCTTAACCATATCACAATTAAAGCACCCAGAGATGTGAAGTTCCTTGCCTAATGACAAGGTCAGTAAGAACTTTTGACTTCCTAATTATATGGAATTCATGTAAGAATACTTTAACAGGTTTCTTTACTGAACTATAAAGGCAATTCATACTGGTTCAAGTAGAGAATTTTCTAGAAATATGTTACTGCATGTTGAAAAATATGTTTATATGTCCATGAACATAAAGGCAAGAGAGTTTGGGGCAATAGATTATGTCAATATCTGTCTGGCTTATAGAGAGAATCATATTTTCTCAAACAGGACAGTATCCACTATGAAACCGCATGTGTTCTACCTTTAAAGAGTAATTCTGCCTAACCCATGATATAAAAGAATTCTCTTTATTGAAAGGAACCTATCTCCTCTTCTATTAAGGGCTTTCTTGATAATACTGAACACATAATTACACCTATCTGGATAAAAAAAAATTTTTAATGGGTTGAAGAGATGATTCAGGGATTAAGACTCTGCCTTGCCAGCAGAAGATCCTAAGTTCAGATCCCAGGTCCCATGTAAAAATGTCAGGTGGAAATTACAGCAGCCTACACTTCTGGTCCTGGTGGGCTCAGCCTGGGAAATTGCAGAGGGAAGCAAGAAGGAGGTAGAAGCAGTCTAGGATGATTTCTGAAGTCATCCTTGATCCTCCTCAGGGACACACAGTATCTTCTGATTCATGCACTCACACACACACACACATATACACACACACACACACTAAATAAATAAAATACTAAAAAATGATTTATACTTTTTTTCTGTTTCAGTTAAAATTATTTCATTTGTATATATTTGTGGATTCTTTGACAAGAATCTCTGTGATATGTGCATGTACTTTTTACTGTTGATAGACACAGACTAATTTCTTGGCTATTTTCAACGATGCTGTAATGAGCATGGCAGCTAAGACATCTCTTTAACATAGTTTGTTTATTTTGAAACCCATAGAATCACAAAGAAACCACACTTTCCATTGGCTCCACATACTCCACAAGCATGGCAGGTATGTTCATAAAAAATGTTACTTAGAGCAGGTAAATCATCTGCTTCCAGGAAAAGAGCTCTCTTACATCTCCACTATTTGCTTAATGTTTTCTCTAAGAAACTGGCAGTCTGAGAGGGAAACAGGTTAGCTCCTCTAGGATCAACTGACAGGCAGAAATCAAATAAAACAGGGTACCCATAGCCCCTAAAAATGCTATAAATCTAACCAAGGACATGAAAAACCTTCACAACTTAAAGTGAGAGACCTTTAAAACCCTAAAGAAATAAATTACAGAAGACACCAGAAGGTGGAAAGACCTATCATGCTCCAAGATAGGTAGAGTTAACTTTGGCAGATTACAAAATTAATGTTCAAAAATGAGTAGCCTTCCTATACACTAAGGATGAAAAAAGTGAAAAAGTCCTAAGAGAAACAATCCCACTTACCGTAGCCCCTAAAAAATGAATACCTTAATATAAATCTAACCAAGGAAGTGAGAGACCTTACAATGAAAACGTTAAAACCCTAAAGAAAGAAATCACAAAGACACTAGAAAATGGAAAGACTTCCCATGCTCCTAGATCAGCAGAATTGACATCATAAAAATAATCATCTTACCAAAAAGCAATATACAGATTCAATGTTATACCAATCAAAATTCCAAAGCAGTTCTTTATAGAAATTGACAAAACAATCTCAAAATTCATATGGAAGAACAAAAGGCCCAGAATAGCAAAAACAATCCTGAGTAACTTAAATGCATTAATCTATACTACAAATCCATAGTAATAAAAATAGCATGATACTAGCTCCAAAATAGACACACAGGTCAGTGGACAAGTGTTAAAGACCCAGACATAAGCCCATACACTTATAATCATCTGATTTTTTGTCATAGGGGCTCAGAAAACTCTATGGAAAAAGAACAGCATCTTCAACAAACAGTCCTGGCAAAACTGAATATCCGCATGCAGAAGATTAAAACTGGACCTGTACTTGTCACCATGAACAAAAATTAACTCCAAACAGATCAAGGACCTTAATATTAGGCAAAAGACTATAAAAACCTTAGTAGAAAGAGTAGGAATTTCCTCTAGCAGATTCTGCTAGGACAACATTTTCTAAACAGTACCCCAATAGCACAAGCACTAAAACCAACACTCAACAAATGGGATCTTATGAAATTAAAGAGCTTATTGTTCAGTTAAAGAGATTGTAAACCAAGCAAAATGACAAGCCACAGCTTGGGAGAAAAACTTTACTAACCATACATCTTATAGAGGTCTAATACCCAGGGCACATAAAGAACTCAAAAGAAGATAAATAGTCCACTTAGAAAATGGGCTGTGCATATGACCCTGCTATTCCACTTTTGGGAATAACCCCCCATACAGCAGAGGTAAACCTCGATAGCTCAAGCACGACTATGTTCATAGCAGCACTGTTTACAATAGCAAAGTCATGGAATCAACTCAAATGTCCAACAGTTGACGAGTGGATAAGGAAACTGTGGTACATCTATACAATGGAGTACTACTCAGCCATCAAAAATGATGAATTACTGGAATTTGCCGGGAAATGGATGTCATTAGAAACAATTATATTAAGTGAAGTATCCCAGACCCAGAAAATTAAGCACCATATGTACTCCCTAATAGGTGGCTCCTAATACCAAACCCACCCAGCCCACCTAGAGACAGTAATTGCAAGGATTATGAACAGGAGGGATGGGGTAGGAGGGCCACACCATCAACAAGGAGAGAGAGGACCATGTTACAGCAGAGAAAATAGGCCTCCATCAATGACTTAAATAAGTAATGAGACATCTGATTAAGTTCACAGACTTTTGTTCCTGATTATTTACTACTGAGGGGGTATGATCTCACCAGAAGGGGAGCGCATATAGTCTGGCAGATAAAAAGTAACCATTTTGCAAATGGGTGATAGACCCCTCCCTCACTGTGGTTTCCCACTTTTATTACATCCACCTTTGAATGTGCTTTTATCACAAGACTCTACAGCTTTTTGTCTCTGGCCAGGGGGTGACATACAATGCCCACCAGGATGGAGTGAAGGGCATTGCAGGAGCAGCAAAACTGCAAAAGAAAATCAAAAAACCACAATCCAGAACTTCAGAGACTCTATATCAACCACCTAGAACTAGGCCAGCTTAATCTCTCCCCATCCTGAAGCTCAGGGAAATTTGCGGAAGAGGGGGCGGTAAGAGTGTAAGAGCAAAAGGATGGGAGGAGCAATGATATGCAAGATACTCCATACAATTTAGGGCTGAAGCAATCATAATTGGACTTTACATGTCCTGTGCAATGTCCAACACACTATTGACCCCACAAAGTCCAGCATCTGCTAAAGGCACCAAGATCCTTAGAGGCAAGGGATTGGCAGCCACAGCAGTGTTCCTATACATAAGGGGAACACGGGAAAGGATTCAGGGAAAGGCCACTGGGTCCTTGTACGTCATCGGAGAGGAAGGCCCAGAGGAAAATCAGGCATGCACAAGAAAGTACTCTCTGGGAATTGGGGCGGGAGGTGCTGGGGGATGGGGAGGGAGAGGGGTGGGAAGGGGGAGCAAGGGGTTCGGGGGGAGGAGGAGGGAGGGAGGGAACTGGTGTACCTATTAAGTTTGTATGAGCTGAAATAATAATAAAAAATATATTAATAAAAAAAAGAAAATGGGCTGTGGAATTAAAAAAAACTTTTCTAGGGATGAAATTGAAATGTCAAACAACTTAAAAAATGTTTCACCTCCTTAGCCATCGGGGAAATGCAAATCAAAACGAGATAACATCTTACCCCAGTCAGGTTGGTAAAAATCCAAAATACATATAACAACAATTGCTGGAGAGGATGTGAAGAGAAGGGAACTCTCGTGCATTGCTGGTGAGAATGCAGGCTTGTACAACCACTCTGGGCATCAGCATGGTGGTTTCCAAAACAGTTAAGGACTGAAATGCCACATGACCCTGCTATACCACTACTGGGAATAATACCCCAAAATGTATCATTGTTCATTGCAGCACTATTTACAATAGCAAAGTCATGGGATCAACCTAAATGTCCAACAGTTGATTAATGGATAATGAAAATGTGGTACATTCATACACTGGAATCCTACTCAGCCATCAAAAATGAATTAATGAAATTTTTCACTAAATGGATGGAATTAGAAGAAATTATACCGAGTGAAGTAGCCTAAGAACAGAAAGTTAGATGCTGCATGTTCTCCCTTAAAAGTGGATCCTAGTTCCACTCTTAACAACATACTTTAAAGAAAATCTCTAACACCCAGTATAACAGGAAAGAATTACAACTAAGAAGGAAGAGGGAAGAAGACCTCAAGAGAAAGGAGACGAAAGAGCAAGTGCAATAGAAAAATTAGGCCATGGTCATGAATGGCTTGTAAGCAGCAATGGCCTTATGTAACTCACTGTCACTTCCTTTCCTGTTCACTTGGGATTGGCTGGGTTGGAACTGCTAGGCATATCTCCCCAGTCATGTAGTGATAGAGCCTGTCGGTTAGATGGTAGCCAGCTGGCAACTGGGAGGCCGACGTCACTTACTACAGTGTCCTCCTCCTTTCTTCCCTCTGCTTTTAAGCCTCTTCTTATATAAAGACCCTTTTTTTAAAACAGTCTTTTTATCTTTGGTTAGGAGAAGACCTCAACACCCAAACAGGATGCAGCCCAATGCAGTGCAGGAGCTGCAAAACTGAAAACAGCAACCCACCATAATTCAGAACACCAATGACCCTACAATGTTCAACCAGAACCAGATCATCCAAAGCTCTCCTCATCCTAAAACTCAGGGAATCTTATAAAACGAGAGGCCTCAAAACTGTAAATGCCTAAAGATAGGGAGGTCCACTGCTGGACAAAATATTTTACTCAAAACTGGGCTGCGGCAGCCAGGAACTCACTGCAATGTGATTTGATTTTACTTGACCTGTGTACAATGGCTGATATGTGTCGACAAGCCCCCATAGACTAGGGAGGATCTCAAGGGAGATGGCTTCAGGCAGTAGGATCCTTAAAGCAAGGGGTTAGACAAATATAACTGAATTCCCACATTAATGGACCTCCCAAGAAGGGGGCCCAAGGTATGACACAGACTGCTGAACCTCCACTAATGTAGATGACTCAGAGAGAACTTCAGGGCCCATATAAACTGATGTTCTGAGGGTGGGAAGGAGCAGGTGGGAAATATTAAGAGAGAGGAGACAGGGAGGAAAGGGAGGAGAGAGGGAGGGATGAGGAGAGAGAATGGGATGGGGGGATAGAAAGTGGGAAGGGAGAGAGGAGGGGAAAGGGGAAGAAGGGGGATGAGGATACCTACTCATTAAGCTTGTATAGTTAGGTTAAAAAAAAAAAACCAGGATACCCACACACTAGCTGCCTATTTGAGACATCATCGAAGAGAGAATTTCCTTTCTGCTCCAGAGTACAGGTGATTGCCAGCCTGGGTTCTTTATTCCTCTCAAATTTTATCATAGGTACAATTATTCACTCTATCTTTTTTTTTTAAGATTGAGAACTCTTTTTTAAATACATTTTTTATTATTTCCGCTCATACAAACTTAATAGGTAGACCAGTTCCCTCCCTCCCTCCTCCTCCCCCCGAACCCCCTGTTTCCTCTCCTCTCCCTCCCCATCCCCCAGTGCCTCCCCCCAATTCCCAGAGAGTCCTTTATTGTGTATGCCTAACTCTCCTCTGGGTCCTCCTCTCCGATGACGTACAAGGACCCAGTGGCATTTCCCTGAACCCTTTCTCGTGTTCCCCTTAAGCATAGGAACACTACTGTGGCCATCAATCCCTTGCCTCCAAGGATCTTGGTGCCTTTAGCTGATGCTAGACTTTGTGAGGTCAATAGTGTGTTGGACATTGCGCAGGTCACTCTATCTTTTGACAGTTCTATGCTGGCTTCTTCCATGCCCTAACATTTTTTGACATCTTTCTCTCCATTATTTTACTAAATACCACTTATCTTACACACATCAACCCAAATTTAGTATGACAGAGATCACAAAAAACACTTTGAATTTCATACTGACATAGATAGTTCATGTTGGAAGCAATATTATTTGACACACTCTAGGAGCTGCTAGAAGTGGAGAATAGAACTGAAGATATAAGGAGGGTGGCAGGGCAAGGATTGAGAAGATTGCATAATAATTAGGGAAAGGATGGTGACTTGAGGGAAGAGTGGTGGTGATGTGGAATGTGGTCTGATTCAATGATCTGTCAATATGGATCAAAAGGACTTGCCGATAACTTCTTAATAATGTGGAAAGAGAAAAAAACAGCCAAGGATTATTAAAGTGGAAAACCTAATCAACTTTGCTTGGGTGACTGTGGAAAGGTGATCAATGCGATCTACATTGAACATGAGATTCCTGCTCAGTAGAAATGAAAATAGTCTTTAGCAGTTTGTGCATACATGTCTGCACTTCAAAGAAGATGAGCGATCTTCATATGGAAGTCATCATTTCATAGATGGCAATGAGATTTATCGGAATACGCATCTTCAGTGGAGGACAGCTGGAAAAGGAGAGGATTAGTCTGAGCACTGAGATAGCATGAAAGCAGGAAAACAAACTGTGGGTATTCGGTGACTGAGCATTTCTTAAAAGCACAGTACTTATGTATGGAATATGTGTTGACGTGAATGGCAGGTGGAGGAAAGCTGTTTATTTTAAGCCTTAGCTTGCCTCTAATATACCACTAGTCAATATCAAAACAGTTTGAAGAGTGGAGAAATAATTTATCTATATGAGAACAATTGCTGAGTTCAATTAATCTATGTAGTATTTTAATCAGAGCAGTTTAGATTGTGTAGACAGTGTTACAAGCTCATAAATCATCTTTATTCTCTGATTCTTTCTTGATGCTCCTATGGAAATTAAATGCCTGGGGACTTTAATCTGAAGAATTAATCATCTATAAGAAAAGACATGCTGACATCATGATAAGAATAAAATACTGTGAATAACCTAATATTTTATGGTTGTACCTAGTTGTTATTTCCCTTACATACCTTATTAACTGGCTACTGAGACTGTATGAGAACAAGAGGCAAACTATGGGTGTTTGGTGATTAAGCATTTCTTAAAAGCACAGTAACTCATAAAAGAAATATGTATTGACTTGTATAGCCAGGTGATGTATATAGTCAGCTAATTTTTTTATATTCATAATAACTGGCATGGAGAGTTTTCTCAGAATTCTTTCCTTGCAGCTTGTTGTGACTTAGGAATGCTTACGCATGAAAATAGTTTCAAATACCTATATACCAAGGGCTATACTAAATGCTGAAGATATATGTATAGAATTACAGGAATCTCTGTTCATATGCTTGCTATATTACTGAGATTTCTGTACTTTAGTTAGGTCCAGGGGAATTGGAGACTATTCCTTCTTCCAGACACAGAACAGAACCTAAAACATTTATTCATTCATTGTTTCTCCCCTGGTACAGCGAATGAGGGCAGAGGCATGTCTACTTGACCTCATCCATAGAATTAATAAAAAAAAAACTCAGAAAAATGCTATGAACAATTCTGCTGAGTGAGTCTTCTGCACCTAGTTTATGCTTTCACCTGATCCTGCTGAAAATACACAGTGATAGTAGATGTACCTTGGTATGTAAAACAGTTAGATACTAGTAGTGCCATGATTTCAAATGTGTGCCCCACAGTCTCGTGTGTTTGGGAAGGTCATGACACCACTGAGAGGTGGAGCCTTGATGGAGGAAGCATAGGGGGTGGGCCTTGAGGATTAGTCCCACCCTACCTGCTGGAGAAACATGTTTTTACAGCAGTTTTGTAGCTCTCAGTTGCCATGATGTTTGCAGTGACCTAGGCCCACTGGTATCCAGTTTCTGTCTGCCAGACAGCCATGCCCCTGCCATGAAAGACTGTATCTCACATCTGGAACCATAAGCTGAATAAATTTTCTTTTCTCCATTAAGTCCTTTGACTTTGGGTGTTCTCTTACAACAACAGAAAAGATTCACCATTACAGGAGTCAACTTGATTGATGAGGTTTGAGCCCTTGGCACATTATAAAGAATTAGTAGTCAAGTTAATTCTGGAACAAATCTGCAAGAAATTGTCTAGTTGTAGGGAAGATCCAACTCATGGTAGGTGGGATTAAGTCCTGAACAAGTAAATAAAATACAGAAAATAAGTTGAGAAAGTGGACATCCATTTGTATACTGGCTAGACATGCTGGTCTGGTAAGTAAGAATTGTTCCTCTCTCAACTATTATGTGGAGATGGTGTGGTCAGTTCCCTTGGCCCTTTGGTGATGGTGTATGCTCTCCTGCAAAATTGGACTAAGAACTATAACTAGTCTATCATAAGAGAATAAGCTTCCTGCTACCTTAAGCAGTTTTGCCATGACTTTGTCAGCAACTGTAAAAAATCCTTGCATATACATAAATGCCATAATAAAGTTCATTGTTAAAATTAGGTAAGGATAGTTAAGAGATAGTCAAGGGTTAGGCAAGGATAGTCAAGAGACATCAAGGGTTAAGATTCTGTCTCGCAAGCAGAAGGTCCTGAGTTCAGATGCCATGTCCCACATAAAAACATCGGATGGAAACAATGGCGGCCTGCACTTCTGGCCCTGGTAGTTGGAGCCTGGGAAATCCCACAGGGAAGCAAGAAGGAGGTGGAAGCAATGCAGGATGATTCCTGAAGCCAGCCTTTGTCCTGCACAGGAACACACAGTGCCTTTTGAGAAGCAGTATAAATACACACACACACACACACACACACACACTACACATATTTACATACACTAAATATATATATATATATATATATATATATATATGTATATAAAATGAGTCAAGATGAGAGATCAATAGCAGAATCATCAAAGCAATGTACTCAGTGTTGCAATAACCTAATACCAGAGGTTGAATTATATAAAGAAGGTAGAGGGATGGTGATATGTGGTAAAGCATTTGTCTAGCACACACAAGGCCCTGGACTTAATACACAGGAAAGAAAGAAACTTGAAATGAAAGAGAGAGAGAGAAAAGAAGAAAGGGACAGGGAGGGGGGCAAGGAAGGAAGGAAATAGGAAGCAAATAAGAAGAAAGGAAGGAAGGGAGGAGGAAGGAAGAAAGGGAATGAAGGAGGGAAGGAAAAAAAAATGTTAGAATGGAAAAAAAGAGAAAAAGTGGTTTATTTGGCTGATGAACATGGAGGTTCATGGTCAATTGGCTGTATCTGGTAATGGTTTTCTTCTGAGCAGAGTCCAGAGATGACAGGGCATGAGACAGTGTATGCGTGCGTGTGTGTGTACATGCGTAGTGTGTGTGTGTGTGTGTGTGTGTGTGTACTTATACTGATTCTTATAAACCCATAAGAATTCACTCACGAGATGTCTATCTTAATACCTTATAGCTTCTTATTTGCCTCCCAAAGACCATAGATATACAACACATTAGAATTAGCTTTCTGTCTTCAAAATACTTCACAATGAATTTTAACACACAAAAGTTTTGTGAGGCAACCTCAAAATGTACTTGCCCAGGAGGAAAGTGAAACCATGACAGTTGACCCAATAGCCAAGACAGGTACCATGTGACTGACAGGTGATAATTATATGGCATTTTACTTTGGGCACAGTTTGATGCAATTTTACCTTTGGCCCTGAGTATATTATGTAAAAAATCGAAAACATCCCATCCTGTAGGATATCTTAGCAAAGAAACAACTTGTTGGGCTCAGGAAGTTCCTGAAACTAACAAGCTTAGGAGAAGGAAGCTCTTGAGCAGTTCAAGTCAGTCTAAAGACCTTTGAGGAGTCAAGTGTAGAGACTGCTGAGCAAAAAGTCCAGGAGTCTGAAAGAAACACTGATATTCCAGAAACTAAAGGAGAGAGATTCTTCTAGAGAGTTGTATAGCAGAAAGTTCCAGGGTTGCAGATTTCCATGAATCTCATCCATGCCAGGGGGTGTAGGATGTCTGGAAATGTAGCTGCATTTGAATCATCCCTGACCCTGTCAGTTACACATATTCCTACTTCTACAAACAACCCCCGAAACTTGTTGGTTCATCAACTTGGATCTAGGCATAATCATTACTTTGTTCTGCTGTCAAATTCTTATCTGGATGGTACACGATTCGGGGCATCAGCCCATGAGACATGTTCATGCAAAGAGTGTACACCGTCAATATCAGGACATCTAAAAGAGATGAAGCAAGACAGGAAGGGCTTTCAGCATGCTATCCAAAATGGCAGGCAACTTATTTCTTTTCTTGAATTTTCCACTTAATGTTTTGGACTTGGCTGAACGCTCTAAAGCCTGCCTTCCAGTGATCTGAAGCTACTAATCTGGCCCCACCCCTCCTAAACAGTGCCACCAGCTGGTGACTAGGGATTGACATATGAGGCTGGGGGAACATTTTGCTTTCAAACCCAAACAAGAGAAGCTACTTGGTATTCTACCAAGAATGCTCCCTTTCTGCCCTGTTTGTCAGAGGCTTTTCTTTTTTTCAGACTTTTTTTTTCGTCATGCCCCAAGGCTTCTATTTAGCTCATGTGTTCCTTTAATGATTCCCTAATCATTGTGTAACCCCATCTCATATTGTGTCACAACAATAGTCCTCAGGACCATGAAGACTTTTGGAAGTGGAGAAATATGCTACATATATGTACATTTCTTGACTTTAAAAGTGCACTCACGTGCACTCATATGAAGGATAGAGGACAACTCTTGGAGGTGAGTTCTCTTCATCTATCATCTGGGCTTCAAAGGGATTGAACTCAAGTTGCTAAATTTGGCAATAAGGACCTTATTCCCTGAACCATCTTGCTTGCCCTGTTTAAATGTTGAACATGGTTCAAAACACATCAGAAATGCTTCTGAAGGTAAAAGTATGTGGGGTTAGTGACTGGAGCATATCATTGATACCAGACACTGTCTAATTTAGGACACAACAGTCCTTGCTGTGGAAGGAGGCAATGGTCTAAAAGAAGAGATACCTAGAACAATATTAAGGGAGAAAGAGAAGTCCCAGAGCCCTAAGGAAAGCATAGAAACAAATTTGAGGAGAGTTTTATTCAAAATACAGATCTAAAATATTGTAGGTATAGTAGGTAGGGAGACAAACATGGGGATCAAGCAACATTCTAGCATAAAGATTTCAGGCAAGGAGTCAGTACAAAAAGTTCATTAAGCCCCTAGAAGCTCTCAGCGATGGATCCTTATTTGTGGATTTGTCGTGACTGACAGTTTTGATCTTGCAGAAAGAAGTCTTTCAAACTCCTTTTCTGAAAGTTCTTACATAATCTGGCTCATGTCTCTGTTTTCCTCCCACCCCCCAAAGACCTTCAGGAAGTAGTATACATCTTTATTTTGAGAAAGACTCTGACCACTCTTTCTACCTGTGTATAAACTAGCTCCTGGGAATAGATGGTTACTCTGCCTGAGTCTTCAGTTTTATAGTCCAGGATCATGCATTTTGTGGCTGACTCATAGGAAAACAAATAATTATAGCTTGTCATTATCATTGGCAAAATGCTTGATAATTCCGTTATAATAATTCGTTGAGTGACTTAATTATTTAGCTATGGTGTTTATGTTGTTCTATTTTTTTTCAGTGAAGTACTAGTACTACGGGTTGAACCTAGAGTATTGTATATGTTTGACAAGTGCTTTACCATCGACCTCCATCCCAAATCCTTTTGTTTACATTTTAGTTTGCAAGAAAGATTCATTAAGATATCCAGGTTACCTTAAACTTGCTTTGCAGCTCATTCTGGCCTTGAGCTTGTGTTCCTTCTGCCTTGTCTTCCCCAGTGACTGGGATTATGGGTATTTGCACCCAGGACCCCCTTTTTTGTTCCTTAACAATTTGATATCCAATTGAAGAAATGAAGTGTGCATCCAAAAATACAAATGAAAAACAAATGTGACAAAGTGACACATTCCCCGGGACAAATGTACAAGGACTTGATGAAAAATGCTGTGATAGAGTGCAGAAGGAAGGAGGAGTCTGCCCTGAAAAGAATGGTCTAAGGCAGAAGACACTGACAAATGACATAAAACAAGATCAGAGTTGTAAATGATGTGCCTGGGAGACCAAGAACACTTAGAATTTTAAAGAGTAAGGTTCAAGCAAGGAAGGATGGATAGGAAAATGCAAAGACCATACTGATGTGATCTTTCTCTCCATGGTGAAGAACCTGGATTTTATTGACAGAAAATGTCAGAAGTGACTGCTGAATGAATACATGAATGGATTCCAAAGTGTTTCCAAGGAGAAAAAAGCATTAATATGCCTCTGAAGACATTTGGTGACACAATAACATGAGTTAATATATCTTGTGTAGCAGGTTGGAAGATATTATACACTCCAAGGGTTTCCAATTTTTCTCAAAATCAAATTCATTTATGGTTCTTGGACAACGATTTGAGAGTTTGTCCTCACCACCCCAGCTCCACAATAAATATGAGTTCTAGCGAAATGGAAGACAAACAACATTCATTATATTGCATTTATTTTACCTTAAAAATAAAAAGGAAAAGATCTTTCAGGGAAAATTGAGTACAGCTTTACTAAGTCTGTATGCTTTAGGTCCTGGACATTCCGCTTTTATATATCCTGTGATAATAACGATATATAGCTGCAAGAATTCACAAAATAATTGAAAATGTTTCCAAGTGTGCATAATTCCATGCCTCCAGTCAAAATCAGTCAGTTGAGATGTGTTTGGCTTCCTCCGTCAAAATGTCTAAAATACATAAAGGAAATGTGTAATTGGGAAACAAAACATTCAGCTTTAACATTCTGTTAATTGAGTCTCTAGCTCATCGTGGCTTTGCTAAAACACACTAATAATCCTGAGGGCTCATCTTCCACCCTGTCATAAATGCAATGACTGGATATGATTTTTACCCTTGATTCAAAAGTGTCACTTCTGTGAATCTACAGTATTTGTCACCATGAACACCATTTAACTGCAGCAGTACCCAAAGGAACTCCGCACAGCCACACATGAATACAACTAGAAGGACTTAATTAATCTTACTGTCACCTCCATGGTGCTTTTCATTAGTTTTGTTGCTATCTGATCAACCAGCCTTCTCCTTATTGGAAATGGCTATGCACGGACTCTTGGGAAAGTATTTTTGAGAAGTAAACATTCACCTTTGAGGTAGGGAGCCCTTACATAGGCAGACACCATTACTGCTATTCTATCATGAAGGTAACCCTCATATATCATAGTTTAGATTATAAAATTTCCAGAAAAACACAAATTACCTCCAGCTGAGAATCCACTTGAAGCTTTGTACACCTGAAAGTAAAAGTCATATTTCACTTTCTCTTCCAGCTTTTTTAGTTACAGTGAGCTGTTTTCTTAGGTGCTTGGTGGTATGCCCCATCCACTGATCAACACAGGAATAAAAGGCCTGGCCAATATGGACCAGTCTGGGACACACTGTGAACTTACAGCATTCAAAGTTGTCTTACATCACAGCACAATTCTCCGTGTCCCCAGTCCCATCTACTTGCCCCTTCCACAAAGCAGATCCACAACTTTTTCTGGTACTCATCTGGTCAGCATCATAACCTCCTTAAGTTCTCTATACTGGAATTGAATAGATACACTATATATTTTGCAGCACAGACTTAAAATTTGAAGGACACCTACACACAAATATGACTAATTTTCAAAGGTTGAGTGTATAGTTACTTCCTATGGAATATTTGGATTCCTTGGATAATTCCAGAAGAATATTAACTTCTGAGATCCACTGATATGGGTATTAATATGAGAGATGAAAAACCCTAAATGCTCCTGTTGCTTGCACAACGAGCTATCTGATGAGCTGTGAGACATAGAACTGATGGTCTGCAAGGAGACATTCAACTACCAATCATTCAGTGTGATTTTTTTTCTGGGAGTGTTATTATTTTGAACCTCTTGGGCTGTATCTTTGAGGAAAAAAACTAAAAAGGAAAAGAAACTTAATATTTTGAACATGACAATACATATGAACTTGGAAGAATTTCTATCACATTAAAGTATAAACTTTCTTTGAAAATCTCTTCAAATGAGTAATTGATGGGATGATTTTTAATGCATCTTCTGCTTATTTATATATTTATTTATATATTTGTTTATTTACTTGATTTGTATTGGGGAGTGCTTCACATAGGTCAGGTAAGCATTCAATCACTAAGCTATATCCCAAGCCCTGTTTTTGTATTTTATGTTGAGATAGGATCTCATAAATTGGCCCAGACAGGTATTAAACTTACAAACCTCTTGCCTCAGACCTCTTGAATATATGACCTAACAAGCATGGTCCATTTAAATTCCAGTGCTTTAGTTAATTCATATTTTTGTTCTCTGGAGGAGGAGAAAATGAACATGACTTAAAAAAATCCTTGTAATAAAATCTTTGTTATAGAAAAATGTGTAGAAAGCTTGTTTTGAAGAAACTGATAATTTCTTCTGAAGATCAGAGTAGGTAAAGAATCTTCAAATTAACTTAGTATTTCACTAAGCATTCATCAAATCCTCATTTGTCAACTGCTGGACATGCTGCCAGGGACACCAAAATATTGTGAAGCTCTTGGTTTCTGAAGGAATGGGGTTCTGTAGTGATAAGTGGAACAATGGTTGCTCCTGAGTGATGATATGCATATGGAATAGCCAGGGAGGCTGGAGAAGGGTCCCTATGATTTAATGTGCACATGAGAGAGTGAGGATAGTTTGAGATAGTATGAGAATAATAGCTCAAGTATAATTAGCATAGTATACAAAGGTCCAGAAGTCAAACCACTATGGTGAGAAGAAACTAAGCGAGATTCAGAAAGGGGACACAGCAAGAGTGATAATGATTCCACGGGACAGACACTTTGTAGGAAATCTTGGCCCTGCAATAGGATATGGATAACCTCAAAGTGTGTTCAAGAAGATGATATGCCTAGTGACTATAGATTTGAAATGCAGATTTATAATTTATTCTCATGCTACTGTGACAAAAATCCTGGCCAAAGGGAAAACCATCATGTAAGGGAAGACATGGGGCAAGTGCATGAGACTATTGATCTCATTATGTTGGCAGTCAGGAATCAAAAATGTTCCTAGGCAGAGAGAGAGATGGACACTCTTGTTCAGTTCACTTTCTCCTTTTAATTGACTCAAGTCCCCTGCACATAGAATATTGCTACCATATATAGAGTTAATCTTCACACCTCATTTTACCTAATCTGGCTAAAGCATTGCAATATGCTCAGAGGCTTGTCTCTATGGTGACTTTAGAACCTACAAGATGGCATCGATATCAATGAACACAAACCTTCACTTGTCACCTTGACACCCAGGCATATGCCATTTAAGTCACAGCCTTTCACTTGTCATCCCCATACACTTATGACCAACTCATAAATCACAATTCATCCAGTCCAATGTCAAAAATCTCCAAAAAATTTTTAATAAACAAAGTGAGGAACTGTGGTATATCAAGGAGAGATTAGATCACAGTCAGAATGAAACCCCACAGAATAAAAGCCAAATCTTATAGATCTATGTCTGGCACTGAAGGCTTGGGGTGGAATCATCTGGGCTCCTAAGTAGCCTTGCACCTCTAGCTCCACTGCCTTTAGCACATAGACCTCTAGCCAGCAGTTCCTCTAGTTCCATTTCATGTCTTCAGATCCCTTCAATAGACACCCTATAGCCCAACCATGAATAGAATCCTATGGGTTGAAGCTTAGGCTTCATTCACTGCTTCACACAGTGGCAACACTGGACCGCCTTGTATAGCATCTGCCTTGCCATACATTATCTGGCCTCAGATGCTTTCTGGAGTCATAAGTCAAGATGCTGTGATACCCTTAATCTTAAATATATGGTATCCTCAAAATTAGTATTATGTAGACAAAGCTGTCAAACTCTAATGCCATCTGAAATTGTACTGTTATCCCCTTGGATCACAATTGTAAGGGTCTCTGCATCCTCTGGTTACTTAATCTGCAAAATAAAAACAAATGTTCCTAGGCAGTTCTTTCTTGTAGTAAACCCCTTCTGTGGCATTCTTGGTTTCAGATTTTCATTTTCACAAGATGGAGCCTTTGATGGGTGGGGTCCTGACTTCAAGACACTTACAGTCTTTATGAATCATAAGATAATATATAATTACAAGATAATAATAATCATAAGATAATAATAGTCCTTAACACTCTCTTTACCTGAAACTTTAAATTTGCTTGTGTGACTTTCCTTGCTAAACTTCATCTTTCTCATATTCTTCTCCTTTAGATCTGAATAAGACTACTGAGCAATACCCATATAATATCTGGATAATGTGCTGTCCTGAAATTTGCTCCACCAAAGAAATTGTTCTATTTATTCAGAATTCAACTTCATTGAAGTTCTCAGGACATGGGCAGGATATAGCCAGATACTTTGCTAGATTATTCTAATGATGGCCTTTAGCCTAGTTCCTGAAAGAATCCATATTTCTAGTGTCTGAAATCTCTTGATTCAAACTACTCAGCATCTATAACTTCTAAGTGTCTACTAGAATAATCCTCTGTTCACAGCACTTGAGACTTTTCTACCCCATATTTTCAAACTCTTCCACATTCTTCCCATATGTTGAATATAAGTTACTTTTACTTTCCATGTTTCTCTGACCAAACACTGTCCCATGCAACTGAAAGAAGGACTTATTTTGGCTCTCACTGCGAGGAGAAGTCTATTACAACAGGGAAACCATGGAAGCAAGACCATGCTACCAGTCACATTTTATCTGCGGTGAGGAGATATGGATTGATAAATATGCTGTAATCAACCAGCTGTTAGAAAAATTTTTTTTGCAATCAGGGACCCAATCCATGGGATAGTGCTACTCAAATACAAGGTTAGTGCTTCTACCTCATTTTAACCCAATCTGGATAATCCCTCACGGACATGTCTACAGGCTTTTTTTCTTGTGGTTCTAGATCTGAACATCAAATATAAGGATTAAAATCTGAGAAGTAAATGGCCTGTCAGTTGACTTAGTTAAGCCTTCAATGGGCCAGACTGAGTAATGTTGTTGTGTTGACTGAAATTTGTGCCGCACTCACTGGCACTGAAGTTTATGGGTGAATGTGATTAGGAGGAGTATCACTCTGAGGAAAGCAGTGTGTGCTGCTAGTTAATATTCAGCTGATGCATCCTGACTTCTGTGTTGGAATGTTTTTCAGTTGCATGGTTCACTTTTCCCACTTTGTTCCAGAGTTATGCTATTAAATTATTGGAATTGATCTGAAGACTCTGTGAGAAGTATTCTGAGACAAAAGGTCTTCACAGTTGTCTTTAGTGAAAAAATTTTAAATACCTACAATAGTAAAAAAGTCTTAACTTTTCTTCCTCTTGTTTTATAAGTGAGAATTTTTCTAATGACAGTAATATTTTTACAAAAGAAACAGTTTTTGTTTATTTCAGAAGTATAACAGCATAATTTGTAAAAGCTATCCACATACCTTATACGTGTATGTATGAATGAACATGTGAGTGTGCACTGCAGACTTCACACTCTTGTTTCCCTTAGAGCTGTAAGGCATTAATATTGATGGGAACACAGGGAATTTGGATGCATTTCAGAGCAGCTGCAAAACATGCTCTTCTCTAGGGAAGTTCCTCTTCAATACGAAGTTCTGTCACAATCTAGACATATCTGATGTGATCAGGATGACCTCTGAGATGTTCAAAGCTTGTGACCTAAGCTCAGCCTGTGTGACCACACACAAAAAGATGAACTGTGACACTTACTTTTGCTTTCATGCATATGTTCCACAAAGTAGACAAGGGATCTGTGAATTAAGGAAGAACTCCTAATATTTAGGATTACATAGACCAGGTCAGGAAGAAGCATGTGCCAGATGGATAAACATTGCCATACAAACAAAATCAGAGAAAGCTGATGAAGAGAAGGAGGAAGAGAAAAGAGATGGGAGATGGGTGGGAGAACTGTGAACTAAGCAGATGAATATAGCCGGGAGGCTCATTCTCACAAGTTAATTTTGGTTATTCATTTTTTCCCACAATCTTTGTGTTTTTTTCTGAATCAAATATATATCTCTGTTTCTTCAAATAGTGATCAATAGTAGTATCTTTAATTCCACCCTCAATTATGTGAAACACATTCAATAGATTTGAAGTTAAGAGTTACGTCAAGTGCTTTAAGTAGGATCTGCTGATTTTTACCTTCTAAGCAACAGCACAAGATGGCAGCCACATAAACAAAAGGAAATGTGGCCCACGTAGAAAGGAAGAGGAAGGAATGCTGGAGGGGACTAAGCTTCAGAGTAATGTTTTCTGCAAGAGACATATAGTGTTTTCCAGCTCTCTTGTAGAAAGGCCCATCTTCTAAACATTATCCTTGACAGTAATTTTTGAAGATTGGCAAACAAATGACCAAATTAAAGGTCTCTGGTGCTGGGACTGGAGAGATGGCTCAGGGGTTAAGCCCTTTTGTTGCAAGCAGAAGGTCCTGAGTTCAGATTCTAGGTCTCACATAAAAAAGCCAGGGGTAAATAGCTATGTCCAGCACTACCAACCCTGGTGGGAGGAGTCTGTGAAATACCGAGTGAAGTAAAAAGTAGGTAGAAGCAATCCAGAATAATTCCCAAAGTCACTCTTCCACAGGGATATACAGTACCCTCTGATACACACACATAAATACACATACAAAAACACACACACATGCATACAATTAAAAAAAACCTCTCTGGTGTTTAGTTCAGTATAGACTGCAGTCCTTATGCATTTATGGAATGTCTGTTGACCAAATCTTTCTCTAAGAATGGCACAATGGAGAGTATTGGCTTCTGATATTTCAGACTATCCTGTTATACACTGGAAGGATGCTTCTGATGCATTAAAAAACTAAATTATGACCTTCCTCCAGTCTTACCAAGAGCAGTGCACTTTTAAGGAAAAGTGGAATTGTGCCATTTTGCTGATCCTGTGTAACATGGACCCACTGATTCTGTCTTTCATCTCAATTTATGGTTGATGCTTGTATTTTCTGTCTGTCTGTTGGTTTGTTTATTTTTGATAAAGGTCCTCAACATTAGTCCAGATTATCCATAAACTTGCTATGTAATTAAGAGTGACTTCAAACTCCAGTGCCTTGCAAGTCTTACAATTAAAACTGCACCACAACATCTGACTCAAGACACAACTCTTCAGGGAGATTTTTCAGAAAGAAAATTTTACTGAACTGTTATGTAAACCAGTTTTGACATTCAGGGAAATAAGATATTATTGCAGTAATAGCTGCAAAAATCTTAAAATTGATGAAATTTAAAAGAATATATTTCAAATGGAGGATACAAAATATAGAGGTAAAAGGAGGTAAAAGTAGAGAACCTTGAAAATAAGAACATATGATGAAATTTTTGTTTTCAAGAAAAGTCATATGCACTTGATCAAAATACTTAAAACAATTGTGGCTACAAATGAAAAGGACAGACAGAAGAGAGTCCATTAATATAAATCTTATCTCATTCAATACTTCACTCAAGTTGTGGGCTCAATGACCATATTAGATGTTGTTATCAAGTATAATATATTTTCAAATCCAATCTCTTCTTTCTCCTCATGAAAAATGGCTAAACAGCATGTATGAAAATTGTAGCACACCGCACCAGTATTGCAGATGAAGCGAGAATTGAAATGAAACTTGTAACACAGTCTCATCAATTGAGATTCTTTCAGAAATCAGTTTCTTGTGAAATCTGAGAGTAGAGTGAAATCTCCAACTTTAGGTAAGACTGAGACTACGTATGTTTCTCAGAATCTGTACAATCGCTCTGAAAGATACATTTTTCTTTTCATTCATTTCCCTCAGATATCTGACAAATTCCATCCATCCTTTACTCTTCAATATACATAGCACAGTCCAGATCTTTCCGTGACTTTACTGATATACCCCATGTATCCTGAGCTCATTATTACAATTATATAATTGTAATCATCTTTGTCACAGTTTTCCATTACTCTACCAGATAAAAGATTCTTGGAGGCATTTTGCGGTCATTTTACTATGATGCTTCCAGAGTTCTCTGTGCTGATCACTGTAGTGTTCTAATGCATCCCTGTATGTGGATGGCCCAATGCATGGATGGTGAATGGAATAAGCAGTTAGGTGGAGGGAGAGAAGCTAGGAGGAGGGAAGGTGGCAAGGAGATAATTTTTACAAAGGATTATATATGGTACAGTAGCAGTATGTGAAGTGATATTTGAAGATATTTGATAACAGAAAAATTTGTTTGGGAAAATTTTAGCAATTATAATGAAAAGTCCAGCTGTGAGAATACATGTAGTGTTGTTATATTATCACAACTCCTCAGCATTTCCAAATGAAATAGCTCCTTATTTGAGTCAAAATGTAAGAGATACTGTTATTTTATATTGTCACAATTTGCTATAATTATCCACATAAACAAGATATTGGAAAGAGATGCACTTTTTTTGGACTTTGGTGCATCAGTGAATATTTAAGGGCAATAGATTAGAGGAAAATTAAAATGAATGCATGTAGGAAATGAGAGGGACTCTAAGTCTTTCATACTGTGAGACTTGCACCTACACCTGGTAATTTAGATCAGAAAATTTTGAAGATAGCATAGAGTTTAACAGCCAAAATAAATTGTTTTCAAATGCAAAAATAAACTATTTAAAATTTGCTTCAAGCTGTGTGTGTGTGTGTGTGTGTGTGTGTGTGTGTATGTATGTAATGGGTGAGTTGTGTAAGTGTGTGATAAATGAGTGTATGTGTATCTGTGTGCCAAGTAAGTATATGTGCATATGTGTAAGATGTATATATGCATAAGTGTCATACATGTTTGTATTTCTGTGACATGTGAGTATATGTGTGTGTGAATGTGCATGATGAGTGTGTGTGTATGTGATGGATAAGTATATGTATACATACATTTATTAATTAGTGAATGCTTATGTGACAGATGATTTATGTATGTGCGTATGTATGTGATAAGTGATTTGGTCTGTGTGTCTATGTATGATGAGTAAGGAAAGTGTGCATGTGTATGATGGATGAGTTTCTCTGTGTATGGTATATGTGTGTGTATATGTCTATGATGACTACGTATGCATGTGTTATTGGTATGTGTGACTGTTGAATATCTGCGTGTATGTTGTATACACATATATGTGGGTGTGTGAAAGAAAGGGAATTACATGTTTTCATGTAATGATGCAATGAATTATGTGCATGTGTGGTGAGCAGGTAAATGCGTGTGTGTGAAATAAGTGAATGCATGTATGTTTAGGTATGTGTGAGACGTGTGTGTATGAATGCATGTGTTTTCATTTGTGTGTGTGTGTGTGTGTGTGTGTGTGTGTGTGTGTGCGCGCGCACTTGTCCAAGATCTGTGTGTTATTTTGAATTTTCCCTCTTTGCTTAAAACAGGATATCTAAACTGTTGTTAAATCAACCAGGCTGGCTGCATAAGCTTCTGCAAGGCTTGGGTCTTTGCCTCTCATTTCTAGTAGGTATACTGGAATTATAGAAGCCTATACCTCTCTGTCTGCACTTTTTATGTGAGGTCTGGCTATCAGTCTTGTGTGACACACTCTTTTCCAACTGTCTGTTTAGCCTCAAGATTATTCTTAAACTGAAATACTACTATTTCTACTAACTGATTTTTATTTCTGTTTTCTATTTTAAGAACCAAAATGAAAGTGCAATAGATAATTCTGCCTGTGTCAAGGCAAGTTTACCATATGGAATGAAAAATCTAAAGAATATGACCCTAAATACCCTTTTTATCAAGAAACAGATGAGTACTTGAACTTCCTCTATCAATTTAATCCTAAATATGAATCTTCATGGTATGTGGACCACATGTGTGCTTTTCAGTAGCTTCTGTGACTTTTCAAGAAGAAAAAATTTCTGTGTTTATCTACTTCATTTCTAAGTTTCTGCATGCATATGATACATTATGAGTTCTCATGAGATGTTTATGATATGAATGAGTGGATGTTTTGTTAATGAATAACTGTAAGAAGAGGAAGAATTATCATCGAATATGGGAATGCCACACATATATTTTTCTTATCATCTCTGTAAAAAAAGTAAGCAAATGTTTAGTTTTAAAAATTTGTCATGGGGTTTTATTTTTTGTACTTTGTTTATACTGAAAGCAGTCATTTATTATCATAAGTAAGGAAGTTCTTTTTTTCTAGTGACTGTTAGGTCTTTATTTTCTTCCTGAGACATTTTTCTTCTCATATCATTTAATCTGAAGAAAAAAATCATCATCACATGGTTGTTTGTTTTGGAAGCACATGGTATCAGAATTATTTTGAATAAGAGTTTCAGCGTTTATAAAAAGCTTTACAGGGGACAGTTTTAGGAAACCTGTACCTATGATTTGAATGTCTGATTACTAAAATTTATCATTTGGCAGATTTAGACAGTTATAAACTGATATTGCCATGTCTGAAACATCTACTTCTTTTTATTTAACCAGAAGATTTCTGCAACCTTCTTTTTAAGTTGTATTTATTATTCAGGGATAAGCAAATTGGATATAGTAAATGCAGGTGTCAAAGCTGAGTTCGCTATGAGAAACTGGTCAGAGAATGAGAGTTTAAAATGAATCTTAAATGTGTAAGAGGCCTGACTCAAGAGTGGTGATTGGGTAGATAAGACTCTAGGATGTGCTGGCAATGGGGTAACAGAAAGAGGACTATCCTAGGTTGCTATTGACCAAGGACTGAAGCTAACATTGTCACTCAGCAACTGCAGGAGTTCCTAGTTTTTTTTTTTTTCCACTCATACAAACTTACTAAGTAGACCAGTTCCCTCCCTCCCTCCTCCTTCCCTGAACCCCCTGCTCCCCCTCCCCTCACCCCTCCCTCCCCATCCTCCAGTGCCTTCCCCCCCCCCAATTCCCAAAGAGTCCTTTATTGTGTATTCCTGACTCTCCTCTGGGTCCTCCTCTCTTAAGAGCCCAATTCTTCATTTCTAAAACAGGATCCATAAATCCCACTTTTTTGATGCTTAAATAACTGGCAAAGTATACATAATAAGCAGTGGTTATCATCAATATTAATCATACTTCCATTATGTAATATTACTTTATGTAAATTTAACATTTTACACTGAATTGCTTGAGGATTATGAATAATAGTAGGTTGAGAAACACCAGAACGTTTTCTCCCCACTTAGACAACATAACCAGAATTTGTTATATAGAGATAGGAACTTCCCAGTGTGTGTTGGTAGAAAAGTGCAGCTGATTTTAATGATTTGCAGCTCTTGGCAGAAAAACGGTTACACATGGACCTTTGACCCAAAGTAGTGCATCCATTTCAGCAACAACTTGCACATAGCTTGGCGAGATCATGTGGAACTAATTGACACTTTCCTCCAAATACCAGGAAGGGATGGGAAGGTACTGTTATTTCACCCATTGTTACAAACATCTCCTTGAAATAAGTTGTAGGGTACTTAAGGGAAATTTTTTTCCTTCTCTTTTTTATTTTTCTTTAATTTCTCCTTTTTGGGAAGTTAAACATAAAGAGTGGAATATTGAGAAACAAGCACACATGATAATATTTAAAAGCAGCCTGTATGGGAAAAACACATGCTCAGAAAAGACCCCAGAACTTCGGTTGCTTAGGTTGGTTCTTAAGATACATAAGAGAAACCAAAACAATGAAAAAGCAACAAACTCTAGAAAGTTGATGCCCAGCAACAGTGCGTGCCATTTAACCTTTTGGATTAGTACATGATTAGATTGAAATGTTTAGTATTCACCACAAAACTCACAAGGCATAGAAATAAGAAGAAAAGAATGCTACATGTGATGAAAAAATTTGAAAAAATAAATGGTCCTTGGAAAGGTCTTAATAGTAACTTGATGGCAGTTGTACTAGACAAAGACCTGAGGATTTTGAGAGAGAGAGAGAGAGAGAGAGAGAGAGAGAGAGAGAGAGAGAGAGCAGTTAAGGTAACAAGAGAAAAAGAGAGGGGAGAAATAGTTTAACAATGGATAGAATCCTAGGATTTGAAATGGAAATTCTGGAACAAGAAACAGCAAAATTAATGAAATAAAAGTTTCATTAGAGGGTTCAATGATAAGTCAGATAGCCAATGAAAGAATTATTACACTTGGAAAAATGGACAATAGAAGTTATTTAGTGTGAGCAATAGAAAAATTGAAAAAAATTACCAAGCCCAAAGGATATAAGAACACAAACCCACCAACATACACATTGTGAGAGTTCTGAAAGGAGAAGAGAGAAATAGAGATGGAAAAAAATACTTGAGGAAGCCATGGCTGAAAAATTTTTCAAATTTTTTGAAAAACTTGATTATGAATGCTTGATGAACACCAAGTAAGATGAAGTAAAAGAGATTCACTTTGAGGAATGTAGTCAAAATTTCAAATGTTAGATACAACCTCACTTTAAGAAATCAAGTCCAGTGGATAAAAATAAATCTGACACAAAAATGTAAAATTCTTAGAAAAATACAGAAAGAAAAACTTTTTGACTTTGCATTTGCCAATGGTTTCTTTGATATGGCATGCCAGTTATGGGTGACAAAAGAAAAAGAAGGGATGGAGGAGTTAATCAAAACAAAGGGTGCATGAAAAATCAATATAGGAACTTATTCTCTAAGTCAACTAAAATATCATTAAAAAACAATTGAAAGAGAAAACCCTGTAATTATATAACCCTAGATAATGTGCTCTTAGAAGCAATAGTTTATTAATGAAAATAATCCTTGTTTAGTGTGGGATACCTTCAAGTTACAGGTTTGGAATGCCTTCAAGTCCTCCCCCCAAACAACACAGACTCTTGCCATTCCTCTTCATTGCCCACCAAAACTAGGTGGTAAGGCCCCAGTCGCTGAAGGCATCTTATATCTCAGTTCCAATGTGGAGACATTAAACTGGAAGCTTCTACAA
Source organism: Typhlomys cinereus (assembly GCA_023101885.1). NCBI lineage: Eukaryota > Metazoa > Chordata > Mammalia > Rodentia > Platacanthomyidae > Typhlomys > Typhlomys cinereus. Next base: position 1,522,862 of record JALPQD010000302.1, on the reverse strand, counting down.
TTCTGCCTAGTTTTCATTGTGCTGGAAAGTGCTAAGCGGGTCTCCAGGAGAGAAACACAGCTAAGTGTAACCTAAACGTGAGCCCTGAGAACTACGATATCAACCTGGCAGTCACTGTTGCAACAGTGACATCACTGTAATAGGGGATAACTAACTTCTTTCTGGTTGATTTATAGACCACTCCACAGGAAGAACTCATACTTTGTTATCTAAACCTACTCAATTCCCATGACAGGAGAAGTCATAGATCCTTGGTGGCATCTATTGCCATGATTTTGCTAAATGAACATGGTGCCAAGTTGCTTCCTAAATATTTATGTTGGTAATTCCGGATTAGTGCCAATGTCATCCTTGGTAAGAGATGAGTCAGTTTACAGTGGACCACAGTTAATGCAGAGACTCAAGGCAAGTCAATGTGCTGAAAATAAGTGTTCACTGTATGCGCATCCCTAATTCAGAGGACTACATCACCCTTGAAAGGCTCAGGGAGCATTAAGGAAGAAGGCACTGAAAGAATGCTAGAACTGGAGAATAGGAAGGATGCTCTAAGATGCTGCTTTTCTCCTATGAGCTCACACCACAATGGCTGCCTGCAGCAGACATGCACATGACAGGACCTGTTAACATCCCACCATGAGCAGTGGGTTCATAAGGCTCTACCCCTCCCAGAGGAGCTATAAGTAGTCAAAGTTTAGAAGTGGAGGAGAGTAAAATTCCACAGTGGGTTAACCAAGCATATAACCTACACAAATATCCATGCAGTCAACTATCTTTAAATTAGTGATGTGATGTTTAATTGGTTGTTGACTTGGCTGGTTCTAGAATCAACCAGTACTTCACTCAGAATACCTGTGTGTGGCTTACTTGATTCGTTTAACTGAAATGGGAATGCCTACCCTAGACACGGGTGGCATTTTTCTGGTGGCAGTCAAGATAAAGTAGGTCCAAGAAAAGGAAAGCTTGATATTGTGCTTTCTTGCCTTCACATTTTACTGGAAAGCTCAGCTACCCTGTTTGGGTCTTGCTAGTGAGTTTGTCTGTGCTGTTGCTGCTGGTCTGTTGCTGTTTCATTTATCACTGACATCAGAAACCATCTTCTTTAGGCCTCTAATATGGACTGAATACTAGTGGATTTCCAGGAATCCTCCATGCCCCCAGCACCAAGATGACAGTACTGAGCCACTTAGCTTCATGAACTGAATGTGGAGCAGTTTGTCAGATCTTCTGTGCTGACAGACATTGCTGGACTACCCAGAGCATATCATGTTAGCTAGTCTCATGAATCTCCACATACATATGTAAATATACTCATTCCTTCAATTCTGAGGATCCTGACAAATAAATAGAGACATACACATATTCACACACATCACAAAGAAAGTAGAAATAAATTAAAAGTGTATATCTATACTCCTAGTATATGAAATTGACAGAAGGGAATATTTGTAGATTATCTCATAGTTGAATGATATACAGAATAAAACAAGATTACCTGACCCTTGTTTTTTCAAAGATTTGATGTAAAAATTAAAGAATTTTCTTTCCAAAGGAGGTATATAATGGGTAACTGCACAATAAATGATGTTCAGATAAGAAAATGTGAATCAAATCTATAGGGAGATACCACCTCTCACCCAATAGGATGGAAAAACACAGAGAATAAATAGGGGCAAAGACAAATTTCTTGTGGTGTTGCTATTGAGAATGCTAAATATACAGCTATTATGGAAAATCAGAGAGCAATAACTCAAAAAATGAAAAGTAAGATTATCCTATGATTCAGAAATTTTGTGTCAGTGATTTCAAATGAGTCTCCTGGTGGTTAGTCTCACTTGTCAACTTGATGCAATCTAGAATTACCCGTGAAAAGGGTCCCAAATCTTTCAGATGAAAGATTATCTTGGTGTATTGATATTAAGGTGTAAAAGCCCACCTTAATTGTGGATGGAGCCTTTGCCAGAATAGGGAATCCTGGGCTATATAATAAAGGGAGCTGAGAAGCAGCAAGCATTAATTTTTTGCTTTCCGTTCCAACAGTAATGTTACTAGTTAATTCAGGTTTCTGACACTGACTTTTCCACAATGATGGACTGTAACCTGGAGTTGTGAGACAAATAAACCTTTTTTACCTATAAGTTCCTTTTGTCAAGGAATTTTATCACAGTAACAGAAAAATGAACAAGAATGAGTCTCAAAAGAGGATTTGTACAGACATATTCTCAGCAGTGTTAGTCACTATATCTAAAACATGGAAATAACCCAAGCAGTCATGGCAGAAAAATAAATACCAAAAATCCTCTACACCCACATAATTATACACTATTCTATCTTCTAAACAAGAAAATTATTCTATGTGCTATATCACATATATATATATATATATGAAGTCAGTCATATGTACACAAAACATTGTATGATCCCACTTACATTGTGTGTATGTGTATGTGTGTGTGTGTGTGTGTGTGTGTGTGTGTGTGTGTGTGTGTAGGGAACTTGAATGCAATGTGTCTATTAAGGATCAAGGTCCTGAATTGCTCTTCCACCTTACTGCATTGTTATTGGGTTTCCCAGACTCTGCCTTCCAGGACTGAAATTATAGGCTGCTGCTACATCCACCAAGCATTTTTACATGGGAACTGGGGATCTGAACCCAGGGCTTATAGCTTGCCAGGTAAAGGCTTTAGCCACTGAGCTATCTCCCCAGCCTCTAGAATTTCAGTTTTATAATACAAATAAACATGTGTAGATATGGACGGAAGAGATGGCTCAGGGGTTAAGACTCTGTCTCACAAGCAGAAAGTCTTAAGTTTGGATCTCAGGTCCCATGTAAAAATGTCAGGGAAATGGTGGTGCCTGCACTACTGGCCCTAGTGGGTAGAACCTGGGAAGTTCCAGAGGGAAGCAAAGAAGGGAAGCGATACAGTATGATTCCCTAAGTCACCCTTGATCCTCCACAGGGGTACACAATGTCCTCTGATACATACTCTCTCTCTCTCTCTCTCTCTCTCTCTCTCTCTCTCTCTCTCTCTCTCACACACACACACACACACGTAAAATAAATAAAAGCAAAGAGAATTGTGTAGATGTGTGGTAGTGATGATTGTACAGCATTATACACACGCACACATGTTCATATATGTATACATACGTACATGCAATATTATCAAATTACATAAAGGTGATAAGTGTTGTTTAATGTGTGCTTTAATCAAATCAGAATAAAATAAAAACAATGATGATTTTCACTGTTGCTCTTTCAGTGTAGCAACTTTAGACTTCTATAAATGTTTTCTTCCCTGACGTAGCTTTCTTTGTAATAATCTTGGTCAAATCAAGGCACATCTTTAAGGGTTACTCCAACTAGATATTCTGATGGAAGGAAGGCAAAAGAAAAGTCTTCATCTCATTGAAACACAAAGCTCAACTTAAAGGAAAAAAATTAATTAAGTAATAATTTAAAAATTCTTGGGAAGATATGAAGGTAGTACAACAGGCTGTGCTGTCTTGGGATGTATTTAAGGGGGCTTGTTGATTGTGGTGGGTCAAGGAAGGAACAGACGTGACTAAGAATAAGTAGCTCTACTAGTTCAGCACCTTCACTGATACGCAGTTCTGAAGATGTTCAGTTTAAGTGGGAAACTTGGTGTTGTGCTAACTCTGCATGTTGGTGATAGGAAGTTTTAATCTTGGATACAATTGTCTATTACAGCTCATAGTCTACTGTAGTAGGAGAATTCATACCAACATCAGAAGCAATTGTCCACAGTGTATCCACAGGTTGAGAGAGGAACAATCCTTCTCTTCCACTGGATTAGAAATCAGCCAAAGTGCTCCAAAGTATGCCAAGCCTAACAAACTAGCTCTCTCTATCTTACCATCTGATAGATGAATAACTCCACTGGGCATGAACTGAGCCTTCTCACAGTAATATATTAATCTCTTGTAGACTTACTTAAGGCTTTGTCTTAACTATCAACTCTTCACGAATGTGCCCAGAGCTCAGATTTTAATTGTTAAATTGGCAATTGAAACCTAGCACTTACAAAGTGTGGATAAAGCATTTGAAAGACATTTAAATGGAGATGAAATAACATCAAAAAGCTGAAGCAAGGTTCTAAAGCAGAGAGGACAGATCTAGACTGTAGTGTGCTGGTAAATGTTTGACAGTTTACTAGGGAAACAAAGCCCCACATTGCAAAATTCATCAGCCTCGTATCTAATGCTCCCCCAGCACACCCCTTTCATGGTCTGAGTAGGATTAGCAATGCCTGAGAGGAAATGAGTACAGTTGGTACCTATAAGAGGGCACATCCTGGACCCCTCACATGGGGGCTAACTTAGGAAGCAAGAGTTAGTGGCAATAAATGCCTCTGGAGGAAAGATAGCCTCTGACGATTTTTGGACATGTCATTTGACTTTCATTTTGTAAGAACTGCTCATCATAAAGTTGCATACTACTTGCAGGAGAATTGATATCTTAACTGTATGTCTCAACCATCCTGAAATTTCTTATGAGTTCTTTAATTAGCCTAATGTTCTCATCCTGCACATAAGCATGACATTTCTCTTGTTGAGTTCTCCTGAAAGTCAGTGTAAGTAAAGATGTGCCTCTGCTCACTAAGGGGACATGATAGGATTCTCTCTCCCTAAAATTGTCTATAAATGTTCAGTGAATCTAATCTGAACTTAATCTTCCTTTCTTTCTCTATTCCAGCATGTAGGATCCTTATGCTATATCTGTTTTCCAAATAAAGTCCTTCACAATTTTATCATGAATGCTTTGGATATTTGTGAATAATTTTACTTATCCATACCTGTTTATAAAAGTCTCACTGAATTAATGATAGCTTCTAGAATCATTGTTTGTTTATTTAATACATAAAATGATTATAAACTTCCTGTTAGAGATCATTTTTATGAACAACCTTTAATCATAAGATTCAAAAATGCTCTTTATAAAAACCTTCAACAATAAAAATGTGAAGAAAATAAGAACTAATATTCCTATATGCAAACATTACTAATAGTATGTATTTTTATCTTATGAAATATAAAGTTTATATACATTTGGTTTATATTGTACAAATTAGTATTTCTTCATATTTTAAAATTTTATTAAATATACTATCAACATCTTCCCTATGTCATTAAATTATGGAAAACCATAATTTCAATTAAAGAATATTCTCTGATATATGATAGTGACACATCTATTTTAATGTTTTTACTCTTGGATAATAAGGATATAAAATGGTGTGGGACAGGCCTAATAGATCAGTAGGTACAGTTCTTGCTCTCAAATCTAGCTACTTGAATTTGATCCCTGAAAGCCACATGGTGGGTCGTCCTTTGACTTCCATACATGCACGTCCTCTCTCTCTTTTTACCTCTCTTTTTCTTAAATAAATAAATAAATATTTAAAAATAAAGCAGTGTGTTACATCTTCTTTCATTAATTGTTATGCTTGTTGCACACTTGTTTGGGCAGAGTCATAGAAGTGTGATTTCCACCACCACTGTCATTGAGCATATCTTTGGAAAGAGTAATCCATAGGGAGACAGATCAGCAGATAAAGTGTTTGGGACAGGTATGGCAATGGTCTGTAATTCTGGCCCTGAAGACGAAGCCTGGAAAACCCCAAAGCTAAATAATGGGGAGCAGATCAATCCAGGCTGATTTCCTCAGTCACCCTTGGGCCTCCACAGGCACACACACTTAAGTATCACCTCTTATACCACAGACACACACATACACACATACACACACACACACACATAGACACGCACGGACACACACACATGTAGAGAGAGACAGACAAAAAGAGAGTGAGAGAAACATTTATATCAACCCAAATGCAATCACACACACACGCATAGCACCAAAAGACAAGATGGAAGATCAATGGAGGATTATTTCTTACATCCTAATATCACCTAAGGTCTCAACACACATACATGTGCACCAACACACATGCAATACACATGTACTAAAGGTACCTCCCTCCACATTCACATAAAATATGTATAAAACATCTGAGTTTTTGTGTTCATTTTTTTAAGACGTGAATTTTTTTAAATAAAAGTTTGTATATATTTGTTTCTCTTGTCTCCATATCCATTTGTTGATACTCTGTGTTTTACCTTACCTAAGAAAAACAACTAAAATAATAAACTTTGCTTGAGTTTCTGGAAACATAACTTCTAAATGGAGCATCAGCAATTACCATAAAAGGGAAAACTAAGGACAAACGGGGAATATTTAAAAACTGTGTTTCCAAGTTCTGAAGATACAAAGCAAAAAGACAGAGTGTCCTTTTACAGTTGCTACAGTCCCGTGAGAAAGGCATTTTGCTACTGATGTGGGCCAGAAGCTCCAGCATTTTTTCCTTTGTGCAAGACATTATGGGATTTCAAAATGAAGACTTCTCCAGAAAGTTCACAGTTCCCTTTCCAGGGCTGCTGACCAGTTTTGCAGAGAATTCTTGCTGACAATTTCTGTGAGCTTCAGATATGACTTTTTGTTTCTCTCTTGGCTCCCAAACAAGCTACTTCCTCAGTTCTTCCCCACCTGGGATCATGTTGCCAAAAATGTCTGTGGGATACATTCGAATTTATCAGGCTGGAATTTAATTACATTATGTAAACTAGAAAATGTCCCCAGTAGACTTTAGACGAACAGCTTTCATGAGCCACTGCAAAGTTTTGCTTTGTTTAAAATATTTGCATTTTGATAAATCCACTGTGATTCAATAATCTCTGAGAGGGATTTTTTTATTTATCTTTATCAGAAACATGTTTTAATTATTGAGACCTAAATTTACTTTTTTAATGAAAATAGAAACTTGCAAAAGTTTGCTTACGATCCTCATTTCACATCTTCCCTGTCTGGCAAGATCATAAGTGTCATATTCATGGAATCTATGAGTAGAGTGTTCTCAGGCATGGAGCAAAGGCATCTCAAGACGTTGGACAATGCTAGCATGGACTAAAGGCACTAGGATCCTTGGAGGCTAGGGACTGACAATCACAGTAGTGTTCCTAAGCTTAAGGGGAACACAGGAAAGGGTTCTGGGATATGCCCCTGGGTCCTTGCACCTCATTGGAGAGGAGGACCCAGAGGAGAGTTTGGCATTCACAGTAAAGGATGCTCTGGGGATTGGGGGGGGGGCACTGGGGGATGGGGAGGGAGGGGAGAGGAGAAGGGGGAGCAGGAGGGTCAGGGGGGAGGTGGAAGGAGGGAGGGGACCTGTGTACCTATTAAGTTTGTATAAGAGGAAATAATAATAACAAAAATAATAAATAAAATTGATAGTTTAAAAAAAGATGTTGGACAATGAGCAAGAAATCAGGTAGAATGCTGTGTCAATGTCACAAGCTAGATTCATCACGATATTCGTGAATTGCCATTATCTACTCCCATAACCCTTCCTCATTCCCAGGCTCTTGTATATATGTAAGTTTCTAATTCAATTGTCTATCAGACATACTATGTTTTGTCCCTACTTTAGTTTGTACTTACCTCTGTCATCGATTCCCATAGTTCATCCCATTTTCTTGATGCTACAATTACCTTGCTTCACTGTAATGAAAAAGTACTCAGACCCAGAGAGGAAGGGGAAAGGGTTATTTATTTGTTTTACAATTCCACAGTGGATGTAACCTATTACAATGGGAACCTTCTAGTAGAAGGCAGGATTGCAGGGAGAAACAGGAGGCTGATTCAAGTCAGTATAGTCATCAGGGGGGAGAAAATAAGAACAAGCTGAGTGAAAGGAAACCAGGATACCAAACTTCAGGATCCAAACCTGTGACTTATCTTCTTCCAGGAAGGCTCCACCTTTCAAAGGTGTCATAGCCTTCCAAAACTCCAGCTAAGAATTCAAACATGTGAGTATTTGGGGGGAGCTCACTTTTAAACCATATCACTTGGATCCTCTGGCATCATAGCCTCTGATACTCCTGGGGTGGCAGAAGCCAAGACACACCTGGTTTCAGAATTATCTCCAGTCTAAAGATCTTACACACTAGTCAAGGACTAATGGATCTGTTCTTCATCATGGGATTCCCAATCATGCTGCGTGGTCATCACTTGGAAACCCACACTCTACCACATTGTCAACTGAGCTGCTGTGGTGGCTCCCACCTCTGATTATGTTTTTTCTCTGTTGTGGGAGGTACACCATGATCTGTTCCCATTTTTCTGTCTTGGGTTTCCTTCCTCTCCTTGGTGAAGTGCTGCTTAGGTTTTAATACCTTTCAAAGACTCAAAAGCACAGAATTTGGCTTTTTATCAATCTTTTCCCTAACAATTCCAGCTTTACATACATCCTGCCTCATCTGCATGAGTTTTGGAAGGCTATGACACCTTCATGTAACTCAGACACAGCCCATCTTTCCTACTCTACTGTTCCTCCCTCGGTCACCACAGTGCAAGCAGGGTTTCCTACAGGAGCATACCAGGTACAACTCTTACTTTACCCAGACTATAGGGTAAGACTGTGGATGCTTCTCCTAATAATGTCTTTCTCCTGTATAGATGCTCCTTCCTAACATCAGACTTGCCCCCACAGAAGTTTCTTCCTCAACAAGCACAACTTTAGTTACAGTCTTTTCACTCATAGCAAGGGCCATACAACTTCCCCTTCCCAACTTGTCTGTGGTCTGCAATGATCCTGCCAATTATGGCATGTTGTATGAAGACTTTTCCTGGCCACATTACATTCTACTTACTGTAGACAAGAGTTCTATAACAGACTAAAGAAATGATTGCTAAACTCTGGCTTGATGAGCCAATGAGTTTATTGGGATGCTTACAGAAGAAGAGGAGAGGGTTATTTATTGGAGCAGAGAAGATACAATATGGCTGCTGTGGGTGCCTTCATGGGAAGCTGATTAGCACAGCACATGTCCAATATATAAAGACAATGAGAAAGCTAATCAGTGGGCTCACTTAACTGGGGATGTTCAGTTTTTCCATGTTTCTTATTTACAGTTGGGCAAGTACCTTCTGCAGGCAACTTAGCTTTTAAAGAAACATTTCTCACCACGAATAGTTTTTATTTCTCAATACACTTTGCTGTCTTTCCTCAAAGCTCCCCCTGAACACTTCATTATTTTCCAACCCATAGAGATGCAAAGAGCTTGAGAGAAAAGTGTGATGGCTGAGTTTAGAAATAAGACTTCCTTCCATCTCTTATTCATCTTGCGGGAGGAAACTAACCCTCCAAACACTGCCAGTCAGTCAGGCGCCTCGCAATGTAGGCTCTTGAAGGATGCGGAGAAATGATTCCCATTCAGGGTATGGCTGGGAAAGAAAATCTACAATTCCAGAAAAACATTTGCTTAAACCTGTCTCAGATAAGGCAGGAAAATGACATGGCTGCATACCATTTCTGACCCATTATACTATGGAGAGATACTGCATGTTGTTAACAATTTAAAAGTAATTAGAAAAGTCCAAGTTATTCAGTGGTTTGTATTATGATTTAGCTTTCCCAACCTCCTAAGCCACTTGTGTTTCAGTGTTTTAAAAACAGCCATCACACTGAAGGAAAAATATTGTGATGAAAATACTATTTTAGTGAGAGAAAATCCCCATCTGGCATTTAGTCTGGAACATTACTATCTGAGGACGAGAGACTATTAATATCTCTGCTTTGCTAAAGACATGTCTAGCCTATTGCAGTAGACAGATCTAAGTTTTCCCACACAGAAAACCAGGTTGGGACAAGTCACACCCGGTGGAGGCCTTGTGCTAACATAGGCCGAGACTCTCTAGTGTTAAGTTAAAGGAGACAAAGATGGCTTGCAGTCAAGATGGGCTTGGCAGGGATTTAACCACTTGCAAGCACTACATCATCCTTAGCCTGGTTACAAAGCTAGGGCAGGGCAATACCTGTCATTAGGTATTTGAGGATTAGAAACCTTTCAGATGTCATTTGTTTTGTGAAACTATGATGTCTGGATGACACCACACTTCGCTTAGATGCTGATAAGGGTTAATGCTGATATGGGGGGGGTATGGAAAGTGCTTTCCTCAATGGTACACCCACTGAAAAATAACACATGCTAGAGGATATGCCTTCAAAGGCAAACCAGATGAAACCCAGTGGGTTGCACATTGGAAAAGACATGAACATAGGAGGGAGACTGGCAGGGAAGAAGTGTAATAGGAAAAAGAGGGGAGTGGGGGATTGAGATAAAGGTATGAAAACATCACAAATTCACTATATTCATGTATGAAACACTAAAAGAATTTTTTAAAATTTTTTCTTTTTTGAAAAAAAAAAGAAATCTGGATGGCAGCTGATAAACACTCCAAAACTAATACAGCAAGTGCTCAAGGACATTGCTTAAGTGAGTAGCTGACCTAAGTTGCTTTGTGGCTTAGGTTGGCCTTGAACTTATAATCCTTCTTTCTAGTGTTTCTAGGTGACTGGGATTCTACCTATGATCACTGGAAACAAATGAACTTCACAGTCAGTGTCATTTGTAAATTTTCAGGTGACATGTGTAATGGATTTTCCCAAGGTGCTATGGAGAAGCTGTGAGATTAAAAATCAAAAGACTTATCTCAAAAGACATAGGAAAAATTTTTTTCCAACTATTTCAAACCAAGATAAGTCAGAAGGTAAACACAATATGTAAGATACATATACCTTTAATCGAAAGACAGAAGAAATAGGTAAGTATAGGATTTGGAAAGAAAAATTAAACAGCGGAACCATTGCAGATAGAGCACAGCCCAACAGAATAAGAAGGAGAAGAACACATTTCTCCTTTGTACTAGAGTGGATAGTCTTTTGATATCAAAACTGAAAAATATATAAATATGCCCAAAATCCAAAAGTCAATTCAACTCCCCCTAGACTTCACCTGAAAGAAAATTATGTGCAGTAAATATTAACCATATCGAGAACTAAGCAGCTTTTTTGAATAGTGACTCCCTTGTTATTTGGTGCAATTTTTTAACCTTTCATTTTGTTAAGATGCATCTCAAATACTTCATACTTCAATACTTTCTTTTTCTTTTTTTAATTGAGAATTTTTCATATGCAACAAATGGGGACACAATTCTTACTCATCCTGCATCTAATAATACCTCATAGAAATTCAGACCAGGGAATGGCCAAAAAAGTTCTTGCTGTTTTTGATTATGGAAGCTAGACATTGAGCAAAGACTGAAGTCTTGTTATGACTTCACAATTCATAACATCAAAGGCTATAAATATCTAAGGACCCTAACCATACTTGTACAGAGAAAAGTTCTTCCACAGAGACCTCTGATCTTAGGCAAGAAGCAATGAGAGATTGACCTCTGCATCAATGGACTGACCCAGAAAGAAATCTTAGCAGTAGAGCAAAAGCTAGAAGGGCTGAATGAGGATGGAATGATTGGTAACTTTCATTAATCCTCAGACTGACAAAAATTGTCTCCGTCAGTAAATCAGCACTTGAATTTCTCATCTGTCTGTCTCTATCAAGGGGAAGCTCATTGGTGCCAATTGGCTGGCATTATTCTTTGATGACAAGGGTACCTCAGGTACCCACAACATGATTCTGGGACAATGCCGTCCTGGTTTTCTAGGGGCATAAAGTGCTACTATGTAAGAGTTCTATGCATACATATATCCACCAGGTTTTGATCTATTGAAGGCTGAAAGTGGACAATGTTGAGAAAGAGCCTGCCAAATGGAAGGCACAATGTGGCTACCTATCCTCAAGAAACAGTTGCATGCATGAACTTTCTGGTTGAGGACCCAGAGAAACAAACTTCAACCCATAGGAAGATAAAGGGACAGGAGGCCGAAAGAGTTTTACAGTGGGAAAACAGCATCTGGGCGATAATCAGCAGGTTCATTCAAGGTTTTCAGGGGACTCAAGATAAATGAGTTTCTAACTTAGGGTTCTTTTTAATAAAGACTGGTCATTTTCATTGCTCTATTGCAAGTAGATATCCACTTAATGCATAGATCCTTTATAACTGTTGCCTCTATGGATCTGTAATCCCTGTGACTACGAGCAGGAAGCAACTGGTCTGAAATTGCTTCTTTGCAAGTAAAAACATTCTTCTTAATATACATGACTAGCATAACTTTAGTTTATTCAGAATAGTCTGGAGAATTAAATTAAGTGATATCTATAGGAAAGAAGAGCTATTATATGCACAGTAAGTACTTGATAAATGTTAATTCCCTGCCACCATTCTTTGAGTGAAGATGATAGAATAAAATGCATTGAGATAATGCAAATGTAGGCTACAGTGTGTTTGATCAGATAAAATGAGGGAGGGGGCATAGAAATTAGATATAACTTAACCATGTCACATTACATATTGGAGAATTAGGTTTATCTACCCAAAATTTCATATGTAGTTGTAAGTGCATTTATATGTGACATACATGCATAGTTTAGCTATACCACAAGAACCTTTGCCACTTATATACTTTCCCTTCATCTTGGTGTTCTTGCTAGACCTAATTTGTGGCTAGCAACAGACCACTATGAATTCTCTCTCTCTCTCTCTTTCTCTGTCTCTCTTTCTGTCTCTCCCCCTTTCCCTTTCTCTTTCCTTCTCTTCTTTCTTTCTTCCTCCTCCACCTATTTTTGGTCATTATTTTAAGAACATTATAGATGGTAAATAAAATATTTCTTCTTTAAATCATAGTTAGGAACTTAGATAAGTTCCTGATTTCAAATATGTGTCCTCTGAAACTGTCAGAAAGCAAGAGATAGGAATACCTTTCAGGGACAGAGGGTTCAGAGTTGCCAGGACTTCCATGAGGCTTTATGGAAAATAAAACTCTTCTACTATCCAAAATGCATCCATTTAAATGGTGGAGACAGAAAAGACTGGGCTACAGCTAGAAGAGGAAAAGCTGGTTTCCTCTTAAGAAGACATTTAGACAGCCCCACACATTCCTGAAAATGACAAAAACATTTCCACACAGGCCTAATTTTTTATCAACTGTTTATGCAAGTCACACATGTATAAATATTTGCCTGTGGCAGGTGCATTTTAACAGCAAGCATAATGCAACGCATGTGTATAGGGAGTTGGCTCTTCCTCTGCATTAGAAGCCACCAGTTCTCCATCCTTATTCCCTACATGTCAGGCTTTCTATGAAATCTTTCTAGGTTCAAGTGAACAATTGGAGAGGGCCAAAAATGTCAAAGTTTAACAGATGCTCTTTTAAAAACATGAGTTTGTAAAACATCAGCTCCAGGCAAAACCAAAACTCTTTCTGCTTATGAATATGGGACATTTATTTAAAGAAAGAAACATCGAAAGCTCACAATATAGCTGGGGAGAGTTACTGCTTTCTTAAAATATCCTGGTCGACATCCACTTCCCATGACAAGACTAGAAATATAGCATGTAAGCAAGCTCTTCCAGAAAGTCGTGGCAGTGATTCTGTTCTCTTCTCTTCCCCTATCAACTCTTATGGACAGCAGGGTGCTGTTATCAGCAGCTGCAGACTAATTCAGCAGGCAGCAAGGTTCCCTCACACACAGGCTTATCAGTCTTCCATGAGAAGTTTGTTATTTAGTGCACTTATGGGTATTAGGACTGAGTTACTAGGAGAAAATTCTGCTAAGAATAAAACTTTAGAAAACAGCCAATAAGGAAGGAGAATGTAAGTACAGCTTCAACTTCCATGTGTTTTAAGGAAAGTATAGCTAGACATTGGGTAGGTATTCTTAAACATAGAAAACATCTCTCTCTAGCCAACCCTTGGTGCTGAATACCTTCTTACCTCAAAACCTATCTTTTACTGTTATTTTTTAAGATACTCATATGACTAGTTCATGTAATTTGGTGGCTTTTGAGTTTCTAAGTTTTGTGTTTTCAATCTATTTAGCATATAAATCTCAGATAAATGGAATCTCCAGAGAAAATTGCAATAAGAAGTAGAATATAAATATCCACATGTACTCCCTCCCCTCCACTCCGCCGCCCGGGATGCGCGCGCGCTGGTACAGCCGGGCCTCACCACGCGACCCAGGTAAGCTCCGTCCATGCACCACCCCCAGAACCCCCGGGCCGCCCAGGGAGCCCAGCTCCTCCCACCATCCAGCTGGAACCGCCGAGCAGAAGGCCTGGGAGGAGGGGGACACCCCCTCTGCGCCTGGGCCCCACCCCCAGGTTCCCTAGGTTAAACAGCGCCCTCGCCGACTGCCCCATCATCCTTCCCCTCCACTCCGCCGCCCGGGACTCGCGGGGTCCAGCCTGGACTCACCTCAACCTAGGTAAGCTCCGTCTCTGCCCACCCCCAAACCCCAGGTCAAATAATTCAGTTTAGTGAAATATGCACAGAAATTGAAAGAAGATCTTAAGAGTTAAAACGACAATGCCAAAGTCAAAGTGCAAATCCATGAGAAACAACACTCAAGTAAACAAATCTCCCACTGAAGGAATTAATCCCATAATGTTAGACTCCAACCAGAACAAACCCATGGAAAATGGCCAAGAAAGCCTGACCCAGGATAACGACCTTCAAAATATGATCATTACCATGTTCAATACTATGAAAGAGGAAATCCGGGAGGAATTAAATAATCGAATCAATCGCTTTGAAGAGGAATACAACAGATACTTGGAGGAGTTGAGATAAACAGGGCAAGTAACAAAAAATGGCATAAAGCAGTTAAAGCAGACTCAAGCAGAGTTTAAAACTGAGCTAAAAGACAAGTTATCTTCAACCCAGAACTCCACAGAGAGTCTTATCAGCAGAATTAATGAAGCAGAAAACAGAAATTCAGACCTTGAAGATAAAATGGGAGTATTAACCAGCTCAATGGAAGAGGTTGTTAAAGCCAAAAAATACTTGAGAGAAATATTCAGGAGATATGGGACACCCTGAAGAAGCCTAACATGCGTATTCATGGAATACCAGAGCAAGAATCTCAAAATACCACCCCTGAGGAAAATTTTCAAACGATCATCAAGGAAAACTTTCCTCATCTAAAAAATGAGAGGCCCATCCATACACAAGAGGCATTCCGCACCCCAAACAGATACGACCAAAACAGAAGCACCTCACGGCAAATAATAGTTAAAACATTCCACATTTAAGATAAAGAACTGGTGCTGAGAGCTTCAAGGGAGAAAAAATAAGTCACTTTTAAAGGTAAACCTCTTAAAATAACAAATGACTTCTCACTCGAAACACTAAAAGCAAGAAGAACTTGGAGAGACATACTTCAAGTATTGAATGAGCAAAAATGTCAACCCAGGCTGATTTACCCTGCAAAACTATCAGTGATGATCGAGGGAGAAAGAAAAATCTTCCAGCATAAAGACAACTTGAAGGGATACATGTCCACCAAACCAGGCCTTCAAAAAGTGCTAGAAATGATACTCAAGCTTGAAGAAAAAAACAGGCATATCCAGGAAAACAGAAGGCAAGTATAACACCATTAAAAGCGAAGCAATATACTTATAAAAACTACTAAACAATAAATGTCTGGAATCAAAAACAGTTTCACCATTATAACACTAAATGTTAATGGAATTAACTCACCGATCAAGAGACACAGATTACAAACTTGGATTAAAAATCACAATCCATCAATCTGCTGCCTGCAGGAAACCCATCTCACCACAAAAGATAGGCATGCCCTAAAAATAAAAGGGTGGTCAACAATTCTACAAGCTAATGGAAGCAGAAAAGAGGCAGGGGTAGCCATTATAATATCAGACAAAGTGGACTTCAAACCAAAGAAAATTATAAGAGACACGGATGGATACTACATTTTAGTCACGGGTACAATTCACCAGGAAGACTTCACAATACTGAACATATATGCACCCAATACGGGCCCCTCCACATTCATTAAGAAAATCCTACAGCGTCTAAAGCAAGAAATCAATCCTCAAACGATAATTCTTGGGGACTTCAACACCGCCCTCTCAACATGGGATAGATCAACAGGTCAAAAGATTAACAGAGACACTTTGGACCTTAATAAAACCCTTAAAGAAATGGACCTTACAGATCTCTATCGAAATTTTCACCCACGTACCAAAGAATACACATTTTTCTCAGCAGCACACGGAACTTTCTCCAAAATAGATCACATACTGGGCCACAAAACGAATCTACACATGTACAAAAAAGTTGAAATTCTAACCTGTGCCCTATCAGACCACCACAGCCTAAAGCTGGACATCCACAATACAACAAACAAGAGAAAATACACTAACTTCTGGAAACTTAACAATATGATGCTGAATGAGAACTGGATCAGGAAGAAATTAAAAAGGAAATTCAAGATTTCCTGAAAGTGAACGATAATGAAAATACATCTTACCAAAATCTGTGGGACACAATGAAAACTGTTCTAAGAGGTAAGTTCGTAGCTCTTAATGCCTACATCAAAAAAATGGAAACATCAGAAATAAACAACTTAACAATCCAGCTTAAAGCTTTAGAGAAACCAGAGCAATCTGATCCCAAAAGTAGTAGAAGAGAGGAGATTAGCAAAATAAGGGGAGAAATATCTGAAATCGAGATTAAGAAAACGATAGAAAAAAATCAACCAGTCAAAAAGCTGGTTCGTTGAAAAAATCAATAAGATTGATACACCCCTAGCTAAATTAACCAAAAGCAAGAGAGAGAAAACCCAAGTTAACAAAATTAGAAATGAACATGGAGTTATCACTACTGATACCCAAGAAATCCAGAGAATTATAACATCATATTTCAAAAACTTATACTCTGTGAAGTTTGACAACACAAAAGAGATGGATGAATTTCTAAGTAAAAACAACTTACCTAAATTGAATCAGGATGTTGTGAATTATTTAAATAGTCCTATAACATATAAGGAAATTGAAGAAGTAATCTCAAATCTTCCCACCAAAAAATGTCCTGGACCACATGGATTCAGCACAGAGTTCTACCAGACATTTAAGGAGTTAATAACACCAATACTCCTTAAACTGTTCCATCAAATAGCAAAGGAAGGAACACTACCAAATTCCTTCTATGAAGCTAATATTGTTTTAATCCCAAAACCTAATAAAGATTCACTTAAAAAAGAAAATTATAGGCCAATCTCTCTGATGAACACAAACGCAAAGATTCTCAACAAAGTCTTAGCAAATCGGATTCAAAAACACATTAAAAAGATCATTCATGGGGACCAAGTAGGCTTCGTCCCCGGCATGCAAGTTTGGTTCAACATACGAAAATCAATAAATGTAATTCATCATGTAAACCAGTCCAAAGTCCAAGACTACATGATACTCTCGATAGATGGAGAAAAAGCTTTTGACAAGAACCAACAGCCTTTTATGATTAAAATGCTAGAGACAGTAGGAATGGAAGGAACCTTTATCAATATAATAAAAGCTGTATACAACAAGCCCACAGCAAGGATTATGCTCAATGGGGAACAATTGGAAGCATTCCCACTTTGATCAGGAACTAGACAAGGCTGTCCACTCTCACCACTTCTATTCAATATTGTACTTGAAGTCTTAGCTGAAGCCATAAGACAAGAAAGGGACATAAGAGGGATTCAAATCGGCAAGGAAGAAGTCAAACTATCCCTGTTTGCAGATGACATGATCTTAACCTGAGTCATCCGTAAAACTCCACCAGGAAGCTCCTGGAACTAATTGAGAAGTTCAGCAGGGTGGCAGGATACAAAATAAATGTGCGAAAATCAGAGGTCTTCCTATATGTCGAGAATGAAAGAAGTGAAAAAGCCCTGAGAGAAACAATCCCATTTACTATAGCCCCTAAAAAAATGAAATACCTTGGTATAAACCTAACCAAGGAGGTAAAAGACCTTTACAATGAAAACTTTAAAACCCTAAAGAAAGAAATTGCAGAAGACACCAGAAGGTGGAAAGACCTCCCTTGTTCCTGGATTGGCAGAATCAACATCGTAAAAATGACCATCCTACCAAAGGTAATATACAAATTCAATGCTATAGCAATTAAAATCCCAAAGCAATTCTTCAAAGAAGTTGACCAAACAATCTCAAAGTTCATATGGAGGCACAAAAGACCCAGGATAGCAAAGACAATCCTGAGTAACAACTGCTGGAGGTATCACCATACCAAATCTAAGTCTATACTACAAATCCATAGTTATAAAGACAGCCTGGTACTGGCTCAAAATAGACACACAGATCAATGGATAAGGATTGAAGACCCAGATATAAGCCCACAAAGTTAGAGCCATTTGGTCTTTGACAAAGGGGCCCAAAGAATCCAATGGAAAAAGAACAGCATCTTCAACAAATGGTGCTGACAAAACTGGATCTCCACATGCAGAAGATTAAAGCTGGACCCGTACTTGTCACAATGTACAAGACTTAATTCCAAATGGATCAAGGACCTTGATATAAGGCCAAAGACTATAAAAACCATAGCTGAAAGGATAGGGAACTCCCTCGAGCTGATTGGGCTAGGCCAACACTTTCTAAATAGACATCCAATGGCACAGTCACTGCCACCAATTCTCAACAGTTGGGATCTTGTGAAATTAAAGAGCTTCTGTTCAGATAAAGAGATTGTAACACGAGCTCAAAGGCAACCCACAGAATGGGAGAAAATCTTCACTAACCACACATCTGATAGAGCTCTGCTGTCCAGAGTGCACAAAGAACTTAGAAATCTAAACACCAAGGAAACCAATGGCCCAACTAAAAAATGGGCCCTGGAACTTAAAAGAAACTTTACCAGGGATGAAATTAAAATGTCTAACAAATACCTTAAAAAATGCTCCACTTCCGTAGCCATCAGGGAAATGCAAATCAAAACTTCCCTGAAATATCATCTCACCCTGGTCAGGATGGCAAAAATCCACAATACAAACAACGACAAATGCTGGAGAGGATGTGGAGAGAGGGGAACTCTCCTACATTGCTGTTGGGAATGCAGGCTCATACAGCCATTCTGGCGAGCTGTCTGGAGATTCTTAAAGAAATTAAAGATTGAAATGCCATATGACCCTGCTATTCCACTTTTGGGAATAACCCCCCATACAGCAGAGGTTCACCTCGATAGCACAAGCACGACCATGTTCATAGCAGCACCTTTTACAGTAGCAAAGTCATGGAATCAACGCAAATGTCCAACAGTTGACGAGTGGATAAGGAAACAGTGGTACATCTATACAATGGAGTACTACTCAGCCATCAAAAATGATGAATTACTGGAATTTGCTGGGAAATGGATGTCATTAGAAACAATTATGTTAAGTGAAGTATCCCAGACCCAGAAAATTTAGCACCGTATTTACTCCTTAATAGGTGGCTCCTAGTACCAAACCCACCCAGCCCACCTAGAGATTCTCAAAGAATAATCTCTGTAATACCTACAGTAATTGCAAGGATTATGAACAGGAGGTATGGGGTAGGGGGGCCACACCAGAAACAAGGAGAGAGGGGACCATGTTACAGCAGAGAAAATAGGCCTCCATCAAGGACTCAAATAAGTAAGGAGACATCTGATTAAGTTCACAGACTTTCGTTCCTGATCATTTACTACTGAGGGGGTATGATCTCACTAGAAGAGGAGGGCATATAGTCTGGCAGATAAAAAGTAGCCATTTTGCAAATGGGTGATAGACTCCTCCCTCACTGTGGTTTCCTACTTTTAATACATCTACCTTTGGATGTGCTCTTATCACAAGACTCTAGTTTAACAGCTTTTTTGTCTCTGGCCAGGGGGTGACATACAATGCCCACCAGGATGGAGTGAAGGGCATTGCAGGAGCAGCAAAACTGCAAAAGAAAATCAACAAACCACAATCCAGAACTTCAGAGACTCTATATCAACCACCTAGAACTAGACCAGCCTAATCTCTCCCCATCCTGAAGCTCAGAGACATTTGTGGAAGAGGGGGCGGTAAGAGTGTAAGAGCAAAAGGATGGGAGGAGCAATGATTTGCAAGATACTCCACACAAGTTAGGGCCGAAGCAATCATAATTGGACTTTGCATGCCCTGAGCAATGTCCAACACACTATTTACTTCACAAAGTCTAGCATCTGCTAAAGGCACCAAGATCCTTGGAGGCAAGGTATTGGCAGCCACAGCAGTGTTCCTATACTGAAGGGGAACATGGGAAAGGGTTCAAGGAATGGCCACTGGGTCCTTGTACATCATCAGAGAGGAGGGCTCAGAGGAGAATTAGGCATGCACAAGAAAGGACTCTCTGGGAATTGGGGTGGGAGGCACTGAGGAATGGGGAGGGAGGAGTGAGGGGAGGGGGATCAAGGGGTTCGGGGGGAGGAGGAGGGAGGGCGGGAACTGGTGTACCTATTAAGTTTGTATGAGCTGACATAATAATAAAAAATTAAAAAAAAAACAAAGGGAAAAAAAAGATCCACATTATACAAAGACAGAGAAAGAGAAGCAGGACATGAGCTAGATGAAATTGGTGTGAGCCTCTACTCAGCACAAAATTCAGGGCATGCCAAATATGGCAGTAATCAACAAGAACAGTATTTGAATTAAAGTAATTAAATTTTCTGTGTATGTATAATATGTACAACATACTGTTCTAAATAGGTAGTATACTAATAGTTGTTCTCCCCTAAAAATAAGATGAATGCAAAACAATCCAAGGAAGAATGTATCTGCATATTAAATGGGATGAGCAAATCATATTAACTCTTCACTTGTCCAAGATTCTGCATGGCATGATTACTGAATATTATTTTGCCTTAAGACTTTGATGTTTGTTGATTTCATATCATAGTTTGACTAAATGCAAGTTTTTTGATGTGTAGTTCTTCTACAAATTTGTGCGTGAATATATTCACATGACATATTAATGTCTATACAATGATAATGGTCAGATATTCTGTAATACATAGGTATAATTTTGGTTGAAAATAATTAACTGAATATTTCAAAACAGTCAGCAGAAAGGAATTTGCTATCAATGTGAGCAAATGGTAATAGTTCTAAGCAAAGCAAGAGTTGACTTGCTCATGTGTTTGTGTCCTGATCAGAGCGGCACAGATGAACTCTGTGCTTTTGTTTCACATGCAAAGTCACAACTGCTCCTCTGCTCTGATAGGAAGCAGGTAGAGTCTAGGAAGCCCAAGATTGCAGTGGCTTAATAATGTGGCCAAATCACATGACTAGAAGAACCTGAGTTTGGATCAGTAGCACTGACATAAAGGCCAGGTGTGATAGTGCATATCTATAACCCCATCATGGGGATAGGGGATGGGTATACACACATGTACACAAACTTACATGAACGTCCACACAAAACATACAAGAGTGATATAATGTAAAACTGTTAACTATAATTATGTCCTATTAATCTTTTTCTCTAGAGTTGTCATCATATAACACAAGTCTAATTCACTCAACACTTAAGCACTTCCTTTGTTCTTTAATGCATTTATTAGGAAACCTGAAGATAGATATGGTATATTTACTTTGATGTGGTCATGACCCATTGAAACACATTTAAAATATTTGGCTTAATATTATGAATGGCAATCACCTTATCCTACCTATATAGACTTTACTCACATAACTTTAGTATTTCTTTTCCATAGAGGTAACTTTTGGCTAGAGGAAAACCAGACTTCCCCATAGTATGAGAATGAGATGGGAAGAAGACAACAGTGTTGTACATGTAGTCCATTTATCTCCATCATGAGTAGTATTACTTTGGGGATTTTTATTTTTATGTCTAATTTCATTTCATCTTCAGGACAATGATATGGATGCCTTTGTAATTCTAAAGAAGACATTTACACAGGTTCCTAACCAGATCAGCATCACAAGAGTAATGGAAGAACAGAAACTCACATTAACTTACATTAACATTAAGATCCTTTCTCTGGATCTCTTCCAAAGAACTTTTCACATTGCTCTGAATGTTAAGTGCCATCACATTGACTGTCATGTAGAGCCCAGGGCACTGTGCTCTAAGCTATGCATGCCGAATGTTCTGGGCAGAAATGCTCAGTCCAAGAAAGTGCTCTGTTGGGGGAAGACAGCTTTGTATCCTCACTATTTACTTTCACATATTTCAGATTTTTAAACTTAAACAATTCACAGAAAATAGGATATAACTATCACCTCAAGCAAGAATTATTTAAAATGCTTTAATTAGAAAATTTGCTCTCATTCCCAGTGCCCTGAAACCATGCATCATCTCTTAGTCCATTATCTAAGAATCCATCTATGCTGGGCCATCAGTGAGAAAAACAACTTTCAGATACCTCCCATTGTGCACAAACTGTGATGGGAAACATCGCAGCACTGGAGCCCACAGAATAACACTCAAGTTTATACTTTTATTCTGGCAATTCAAAAAAACAAGTTGCATCTAAGTCTTTTTTTTAGCATTAAACTCTTCCATGTCTGTAGACATATGCTAATAAGTGAAATGAACAGAATTTTTTTGAATAAACAAATCTTATCTTTTAAACCAGAAACTAATTCTCAAGCTATGTCTCCAATTTTATAAATGTATTTTCCCAAGCTCATATAGAGAAATAGACTATTGTGTTGTTTAGTTATTATGCTGCCAAAAAGAAAAAAAAGAACAGAAAGCAAAAGAAAAATAAATTACATTTATTTAAGCCTAGTAAGAAAATTTAGTGAATTGAGCACACATGTTTATCTTTATTTTTGCCTAAAATCAGACCTACATGACAGCAAAGGATTACATTTTTTTATTAATATAACTGGGCCATAAGAAAAAAAAGAACAACCAGCATTATGTATGGGAAGATCGTTGGTATATGGGTGGAAAACTGAAAGTACAGCAGAAGACTGAAGGTCAGTGTACAGGGCAATCAGTGTAAGCGACCAGATGCTAAATGCCCAAGAAATTAGAACTGTGAAGAACAGAGGTCTCTTCTCTTCTATCTTGTGAAGAAGAAAGCAGGCGAAACAGAGGAAATGCACTTCAAAGACTCACTGAGCAGGGACAGAAGGCAAAAAACTCAGAAAGTGCAGAGAACAGAGAAACTAAATTAAGAACCTGGAAACCAATGGGAACATGTGCTTCTAAGGCCTTTTCTCTCCTCTTTACCCATAGCCTTGGCTGCAGTGGATCCCAGTCACAGGCATCCACGCTGCCTCATGGCCTATGGTAGAAGCTACTCTCCAGGAGAAACAAAGACACAATGATATTTGGAAGCTTCCAGGGAGAAAACCAACCTGCCACAAACTCTGTCAACACATTTTTTAAAATATCTCATTCTTTAGTAAGTATGGGAAGCAAACTTACTCTTTTTCATGAAAAACAGATATGAAGTTTAAGATGAAGTTCAAAGAGACAGAGAATATGAGGAGAAATCTGAAAAAGACAATCAAAACTTGGTAGAAGCATGAGTCATTGCAAATAATACAATATGATAGGCACAGAAGCTCATGTTTATAGTGTCCAGACTAGGTAGCCTGAAGGAGAGATCACAAGGTAGAGTCCAGTTTTCTAGACTCCACAGGAACACCTTGTCTCAGAAAGCCAAATAATAATAACAACAATACCAATAATATGATAATAAAAATAGAGAGACTCAAAGTCAAAACAAGGATACAAATACTTAATAGAAACATTTGCATGGAAGATGAGTGGATAAGGTGCGTCTACCAGGAAAGCCCAAAGACTGGAGTTCTGATCCTCAGAACCCACAAAATGCTAGACTAGGCACCTCTGCTGTTTGTTTTACCAGCATATAGGAGACAGAAACACAAGGTTCTCAGAGAAAGATGGGCTAGAGAGACTTAAAGATCATCAAGGTATGAAATCAATTAAGAGACTTTGCCTTCATTAAAGTGAAGAAACATTGAGAAATGAAAGCCAACATCAGCTTGAACCTTTCATACTTACACTGAACACACACACACATTAAAGTTTAGATATTTCTGCAGGATAAAATTGTGAGAAAGTGGAATTAGAAAACCGGTCATTAGGATAGAGTGAAGGGCATTGCAGGAACAGCAAAACTGCAAAAGAAAATCAGCAAACCATAATCCAGAACTTCAGAGACTCTATATCAACCACCTAGAACTAGGCCAGACTAATCTCTCCCCATCCTGAAGCTCAAGGAAATTCGCGAAGAGGGGGCGATAAGAGTGTAAGAGCACAAGGATGGGAGGAGCAATGATATGCAAGATACTCCACACGAGTTAGGGCCAAAGCAATCATAATTGGACTTTGGATGCCCTGCGCAATGTCCAACACACTATTGACCCCACAAAGTCTAGCATTTGCTAAAGGCACCAAGATCCTTGGAGGCAGGGGATTGACAGCAACAGTAGTGTTCCTATGCTTAAGGGGAACATAAGAAAGGGTTCAGGGAAATGCCACTGGGTCCTTGCACGTCATCGGAGAGGAGGGTCCAAAGGAGAGTCAGGCATGCACATTAAAGGATTCTCTGGGGATAGGAAGGGGGGGTGAAGGGAGGGGGAGCAGGGGAGTTGGGGGGAGGAAGAGGGAGGGAGGGAACCGGTGTACATATTGAGTTTGTATGAGAGGAAATAATAATAAAAAATGTTTAAAAATTTAAAAAAAGAAAACCATTCATACATTTTGATATCTGCATAATAAAAGGGCCAGAAAAATAAGAAGAAAACCTAAAAAGATGTGGAGTACTGTAACAGTTACTCTTAACTATTGCTGTGAGAAAGCATTCAAAGTCAAGCAACTTAAGGGAGAAAGGGAGGTTTATTCAGCTTATGATTCCAGAGGGGAGGAACAGTTTCTCATGGTAGAGGAAGCATGGCTGGCTGGCCAAAGTTGGAGGAGGCTACATCACTGCAGACATCTTGGAGGCTGAGAGCTGCCAGACTGCTTATTGTAAAGGCAGACTTCTCCTGGAGGTAGGTGGGACTAATCCACCTCAAGGCTCACCCCTTGTGCCTTTCTCAAGCAAGATTCTACCTCTCATGGTGCCATGACCTTGCCAAACACATGAGACTATGGAGGACACATTTCAAACCATGACACTTCATTCCTGGCCCTCACAGGCTCATTGCCACCACATTATGTAAACCATACTCAGTCCAACTTTAAAAGTCTTCAAAGACTACATCAATAATCCCAACACAGTCAAAAAATACAAAGTTCAGAGCCTCTATAAAATCAAAAGACAAGTTACATACTTCTAACATACAATGGCACAGAGTAAACATTCCCATTCCAAAAAGTAGGAGTGGGGGGATATCCATGAAAGATTTGTCCATAACAAGACCAAAAACTACCAGGAAAAACCCTAAATCTTGTAGCCCAAGTCCAACTGGTTAACCTCATCTCAGTTCCAAATGGCTTCCATTCTACCCCTCCCATGTAGCTACCCACAGAACACATCACTGTCCTTGGCCAACTCATTCCAGAGTATACAGCTTTCCTTGGAAGATGCTCCACATTATCTCAGGCATCTCCAACATCTTTACTTTTCAATGGCAATCCAGGCTTTAAATCCACAGAACAAGCTGCCCTTTTGGGCCTCTAAACTGCAGACTTTCTGCCACATGTTGCCTGGATTCTATCAGTTTTAGAAATCTTGGAGGAGGAATCCACGACCTCCTCCCTCTTGCATCCTTGATTCTTCTCAAACCAGAATCACATGGAAGACTTTGCCAAGACTGGCCCCCTTGAGTTGCAGCTGATTCAGTTTCTCTGTGCTGACCTTGAGAAAAAGCTATTTCATACCTGGACAATTGCTTTCAATAAGAAGTGGACTCTTGCTTTGGAACTCCACCCTTTAGCTCATTTATTCTGAAAGGATTTATATTCCTATGGGTAGGAGCCTTCACTGAGTATTTTGCCCTTAAGGTAGGGCCTCTCCTATTATCCAAATTGAGAGCGGATTTTGATTTACTAATGGAGCTGATCTCTTTTATAGCCAACCATTTTCTTCTCTGCTTCTTCCTGGTTCAACTTTCTAAGTTTGCCATTAAATTTTTCACCATCAGATCTTACAGTTTTTGCTTCTTCCTGCATAATTCCTTGTACTTTTTCATAACTCTGAGAAGACTAAAGAGTAGTCATATATTATCAAGACTACATTATCTTGAAATTTCCTCCATTAAGCACTCCAGTTTAACTTCGGGCAAGATTCAGGACGAGGGCAAAACTTCACTAAACTCTCTGGCAACATATGGCTCCATGTGTCACTTGTCCAGTTCTCTGTTCCCCTCTGGACCATCACAACCTGAGCTTCTACTGCCTGCTTCTCTCACAGCATTGCTGTCTTTGGAGCTCTCAAGAGAAAGACCTATTTGGCCCCATCACCAAAATGCAAAGACTTTCTCAGCATAAGTTCCAAAGTTCTCCATATTTCTCTCCAACAAACAGTTCCAAAGACGCACTAGCCACCTCACAGCATTGGCCATACTGCTGGGTACTAACTTCTCTCAGCTTCATAAATAGCTTCACTTTGTGGCACCAGGTGTTCTTAATCTCACAGCAATATCCCACTCCTGGTACAAATTTCTGTAACAGTTACTCTTAACTCTTGCTATGAGAGAACATTTAAAGTCAAGCACCTAAAGGGAGAAAGGGAGATTTATTAAGCTTACAGTTCCAGAGGGGAGATACAGTTTCTCATCGCAGAGGCAGCATGTTGGATGGCCAAAGCTGGAGGAGGCTAGGTCGCTGATCACATCTTGGAGGCTGAGAACTGCAAGACTGCTTGCTGAAAAGGCAGATTTCTCCTAGAGGTAGGATGGAACTAATCCACCTCAAGGCCCACTCCTTGTGACTGCCTTCCTCCAGCAAGGCTCCACCTCTCAAGGTGCCATGACATTGTCAAACACATGCATCTGTGAGGGACACATTTCAAACCATGATAAGCACATATTCTGGCACATAGAGCCCAAGTAGATGAATGAAAAATAAAGATATGAGGTTCTCACTGAGGAGCAACCTGTAAGTGGAAGGACAAAGTTGAAACATTCTTGAGAGACTAAATTTCTCAAAGAATTAACTTCACCTCTTATTTCTCTTCAATTCAAGAGGCGTATGTCAAGGAGAGAGGTCACCATATGAGAAACATGAATGCATAGATGAATCAAGAGTTACAACACCTGTAGTAAATTTGAAAGTCCATAAGGGGAAGATGGGATACTATGATGAAACACAAGTGCAAAAGGCCTGAGGACTGATGGTCCAGATTAAGGAATAGAAAATGAGGGCATTAGAAATGCTCAATTGTCTGAGAGAAGATAACATGTACTTTCTCAAGACTTGAAGAAAATATTTCCTTAATCAAGTAAAAAATATGCAACTTGTAAAACAAAAAAATTCCATAATAAAGTCAAAGTAATTATATCCCAGTATTTAGCTCTCTTGTGAGCAGTAGATTCAAAAACATAATAAGGAAAGCCCAAAATATTGACTTAATTAAGTTTATACTATATTTTTTTTCTGGAGACTGGGGGAGGGCTCATGTAGAATTACAATGTGTGAATTTAAGGTATACTGCTTAAAATTTAAACTAATCATAAGCAACACACAACAGTTGTTAGTAAACCAATAAGTGGGGATTTGAGATGGCTGAATGGTTAAAATGCTTGCCATAAGAGCATGAGGACTGAAGTTCAAATAACCAGAACCCTCATAAGTGATCAATGGGGGCCAATGAGATAGCTCAGTGGGCAACATACTGCTTGTGAACCTAATTACTTAAGTTCAATTTCCTGTAGTCCACACGGTGGAAGGAAAGAAGTGTACCATGACATGCATGTGTGTTCTTCTCCCTTCTCTCTCCTCAAATAGATAAACAAACAGATATAAAAATAAATAGATAAATGCTGAAAAGGTTTTCCAGCCTTCCTGTAATTCCAGCTTCAGAAGGTAGAGATGAGATCACCAGAACATGTGGTTAGTAAGACTAGCAATATCAACAAGGTGTTGTTTCAACTGAGAGATCCTGCCTCAGTGAATAAGATGGAGAGTGATTGAGGCAGACACCCAGGGTCAAGGTTGAGCTTCTATATGTATGTGCATGCATATGCACATACATAAGAAAAATAAATGATGACCTTTCCTCTAACAAATCAGGGAATATTCACAATCATATAATATTAAGGACTTGAAATTGTGTAGGACTAGAATAAATTATAAACATTTATGTTGTTTTATTCTTAAGTACTACTTGACTTTCAAGACTAAGGCTGTATTGGTTATTTAAATATATAATTTAATAGAAAAACAAAAATCTTGATTGATTTTATGTGCATTTCAGCCAAAAGTTCTTTGCAAGCATCACCATAGACCTCCCTAACATAAAAGTCAGAAAACAGCCTTTTATTCCCATGTTTCTGTGAAAATTGAATGAAGCAAGGAAAGGAAAAATAAGTACTGGACAAAGGTGTTAAGTGCTTAAACTGTTAAAAGAGGCTTTTATGTTTATATTATGCTTAGCACAAACATCATGACTAGCATGTGGGGATGACCATGCATGTTCTCTGATTATCGGGCATGTAGCTTCTTAACATCTTTTAACTTGTCATTATTGTCCAAGTATAGTTAGAATACATGTAAAGGATTAAAAGCTATTCAATAGAATTGGTGAAGAACAGTCAGACTTCGAAAGGAAACATGAAGCTCTTATTATGCTGTTTTTGGAAACATTTAATGGAAGGAGGAAGATACTAAGAACAGAGAACATTATGTGCTTTCATCTGTACTTAAACACAGCATATGAACATAGAAACAGTAGCTAAGCATATAGATGAACATGCAGTGCAAATATTAAATCCCTAGTGATGCCAGTCTCTCAAGATATCATGTCAGGAGAGAAGCTTGGATTTCATTCACAACGTTAATAGCTGGATTTTTAAAAATGTATACACTTAAAGTCTTTCTTCAAGTAAAAGGTAGTTAATAATAATATGTTAATTGCCATTTTTATGATGTTATTACAATAGATGGCTTCAAAGAAGGAGACACTGGCCAAGTTATGTGAAGGGAAAAAGGGTTATGATCTAGACTAGTGGAGTCAAATTAACTTACTAATCATTGGTAATAAGTTCTAGAGATTGCTATTTTTGAATTACATATTTTTTCACAATTAAATTTATTCCATTCTAAGTGAATGTAAAAAGAGGCGATATGTGCCATTGCTTTATCAGATCTCTGCTGTTCAGAAGCTGTGTCCTCAGAACGCAGTCCTCTAGAATGAGCGGTGGGCATCTGGATTTAATTTTGCAGATGGGTTTCCTATTAAGCAGATGGGCAATTTTCTCAAGGAAAATTGTTGATGTAGAGACATGAGTTGCTATTTAAACCTTGGCAGGTTCTAACTCTCAATGCTTCACTTTTCTCTTTCCAATATGTGAATTAGGCATATGCTCAGATATTCTTAAGAAATTCCTAATTATTGAAGTTATAGTTTTTCTTTGTAAAGATTCTAAACTATCAAATATGAGCTGTCATAACATGGATTTACCTTTCATAGCTTGTCCTTTAGGCCTATTGTATCTTTTTTTTCTGTTTCCATAATTACAAGATACGTTAACACAATGCTAATGAGACAAAATAGATCAAACAATATGAAGAAACAGACAGAGCTAGTCTCAAGAGAGCAAGACAGATGAAATGTCGTTTCAGGATAAGCAAGTACATTCTTAAGATGGAAGAGTTTACAGCTCTAAAAAAATGTTTTTCATGTGAAGTAAATACCTTTATTAGATCAATGCAGAATCTAAACTTTATCACAGTTTCTGTCTCTTTCCTAGTTACTAAAATGAATATGACATGAAAATTTGTGTGTCTTTTCTGCAATATGACTAGGTAAAACAATTGCTTTGTTTCCATCACAGTACATAGTTTTGATCTTAACTGGGTCCATTTTTTTATTTTAATATTCTGTCTTTATTTTTTCCTTAGTATTACAAGTACAATGAGTAACAATCCCTGCACCCTATTTCTCCCCCTTCCTCTCTCTCCCTATAATCTCCCTCTTTGCTTCCCTATCTTTCTCCTTTCCACTTTCTTCATCAATGCAACCTACTTCCTCCCACCCTTCTATCTGTCTGCTTCTGTGATTCCCGTTGTTCCCTGTGGATCATTTGTTCCTGTGGGGGTTTCAGCCTCTGTGGTAAACCAAGTGCCCCCCACCTTGGACAGACCTACTGATAGAGACACTCTCCCATACTCAAGGGCAAATCACTGCAATATCTATTACAACAGTAAAGGAATATAATTTGGGGGGTGGAGGAAAAAGACTCCAAGAGAGTGGAGATAAAGGAACACAATTATAGAGATATGCAAGACCACTGTTAAGAAAAGCCCATAAGTATGGAGACATCTGAGCCTGTGCACTGTCAGTTTCCTCCCCATCCGCTATTGTTTAGACTGGTTTTCAATGCTGTGTATGTGTTCCCATCATTGGGGGAAGGGTTAGGAGTTTGGACCTTCCCAGTGCAGTGCAAGAATAGTGAACACAGGATGCTGTGTAGTGCAGTGAAAGAACAGTGAAATAGACAACAACAACCAACAAGAAAGCAGAGTAATGACATCCATGCATTGTTCACCAGGAATCAGGCCAGTTACATTTCGTCCCATCCTGGGATTCAGGAAACTTGTGGAAAAGGAGGCAGTAAGATTGTAAGAGCCTACTGAGTCCTTACACCTCATCAGAGAGGAGGAACCAGAGGGAAGTTTGACATGCACAGTAAAGGGTGCTCCAGGAATGGGAGGGAGGGGGCACTGGGGGAAAGGGAGGGAGGGGGTGAAAGGAAAGGGAAAAGGGGGGAGGAGCAAGGAGATCCAGTGAGGGGTGGAGGGAGGGAGGGGAATGGGGTACCTATCAAGTTTGTGTGAGTGGAAAAAATACAATATAAATTAAAAAATAAGATACATTTCTAAAAGGAAAAAAAAAAAAAAAGATTGTAAGAGCCTAAACAGGGAAGGTCCACCGCTGGACAGGACATTCCACTCAGCCCCATCCAGCAACTCACTTCCATGAGACTTGTTCATACCAGAATGGATCAGTGGCTGACTGTTCTAGTCATTGCCATAGACTTGTGAGGATCTCAGGAGGAGTGATTTCAAGAAGTGGATCCATTTTTACCAAAAACAAATAATTGCCTTAGTTGTTCAAACCAAGATTCACACATAAGATATGTAGTGATATATAAAACAAAAAGGAGAGGATGAAACAGGAGACACAGGTGGGGGTGTCAGAATGATGCCCACACTGTAGGTCCAAGCCTTAAATTTAGACTATCCAGTTGAAATGCTCAGAGGAACTCCTTTTACCAGAGGAAAAACAAAATCGGGCTCCTTCATCTTCCCAGTTGTACTCTGAGGACAAAATTCTGGAGCACTGCCAGTGCTTGGAGGCTGGAGTTCCCAAGGGTATTTACAAACAGTAACAGTCTAATGATTTTCATTATTTGATGGTTTCTAGCATAATAATCCGAACTAGCAAGCTTAAGTATTAACAGACTGTACTGTTAGTACTTTTCATCTTTTCTTTGGCCATTTCTGAGAAAGTGTTTATTTCATAATCAGAAGACAGAAGCTCTAAATATTGGTCTTCTTTCATCAGGCAGTTGTGCTGATAGTTTGCTTTTCTGGAACTTGACTTTTGTATCTATGAAAGGAAGTAACACTGAAGATGCACTTCAGTGTCCTCTCCTGGCTTTAACATATACTTTGTCTTCCAATTAAGAGGACTTGAGGATTTACAGAGCTAGTCCAAGTACTCTCTGATTATAGAGAATCAACTTTTGTCCAGGGATGTTTTCTCTTCCACCTGACTACTGTCTCAAATGCCCAAATTTGGCCATTTACCTGTCCAATTTTCCATATATCTTTCTTATTCCTTTCCCCTTCACTTCCTCTTTGCTATCTCTTCCTTCCTTCCTCTTCCCTCACTGGCTTATTGTCCCCCACTCCCTTTTCTTCTTCCTTTTTCTAATTTAGATCTCACCGCATAACACAGACTGACTAGAGATTCAGGCTCTTCTTTTTATAATTTTTTACTTGTGTGTGTGTGTGTGTGTGTGTGTGTGTGTGTGTGTGTGTGTGTGTGTGTCTGGGTATGTGTCTGTGTGTATGAGAGGGCACTGTGTGTGTCTGTGGAGGCCCAAGGGTGACTTCAGGAATCACTCTGGCTTGCACTACATTACATTCCCTTTGCTTTGTTCTGGGATTTTCCAGATGCCACCTTGCAGAGCCTGAAGTACAAGCCTCCACCATTTCCACCTGATGCTTTTATATGGGATCTTGGATTCAAACTCAGGACTGTCTACTTGTGAGGCAGAGGCTTAACCCCTGAGCCATCTTATCAACCTAAGATTCAGGCTCTTCTTCATCTGGCCTCTAAGTGCTGGAGTTATAGGCCTGCACTATCTTATTATATATCCAGCTATATAAAATCTTTGATATCATATGATAGCCATGCATATTACCTGGCTTGTTTAAAGTTATTATTACACATTGAGCTCTTGAGTCCACAAAATTTGACATGATACTCAGATGGCTGTTTACAAGAGTTTGTGTTTTCCCAACTTAAAGGTGGCAAACAAAAGAGCTTTTTGTCCACTGGGATTTGTAAGAAGCAGAAGATGTTCAGAGTGGAAACGCAGGGGCCAAAAGCAAATCCGGATATAAGGTCACTTCTCATTCTGTTTACTCTTCAAAGATGGAGCCATAGTTTTAATCGAGCTAAATTCACAATAGCTAGATCCTTAAGATGGTTAGAACCATTGTCATCTTGAACATTCATTGCTTTGCTGTAAATTATTGTTTTTGTCTTTAAAACAAAATGCCTTCAATACATCTTGATTTAGTCAACATATATTAAAAAATCTCTGAATAGCACTCAGTTTAGGGT
Source organism: Typhlomys cinereus (assembly GCA_023101885.1). Classification (NCBI taxonomy): domain Eukaryota; kingdom Metazoa; phylum Chordata; class Mammalia; order Rodentia; family Platacanthomyidae; genus Typhlomys; species Typhlomys cinereus. The sequence goes on along the minus strand of JALPQD010000302.1, from coordinate 1,490,070 downwards.
TGGTCAATAAACCTTTTGAAAATTTATAAATTTATAGGCTCTTATAAGGAAAATTCTCTTATACATAGTGCAAACCTTTTAAATATCATTGGTCTATATTCAGTGTACATATTGATGAGTCTCATAGATATTTTTCAATTAAATATACCATCACCTTTGATCATATACATCCCTATTATCATCTTCACTTCCCCCCTTATACTACTTTCTTTCCTAAGACAATACCACTTCTACTTTCATGCTGAAATTATATATGCAAATGTATGTATACATGATTTTATATACAAACACGTATGCACACACATCATCACTAAGGTCTACATATAAGAGAAAACATGGTATTTATCTCTCTGTATTTGGTTTAAGTTTTCTAATGTGGTGATTTCTAGTGAAAAGTGGAATGAACCATTATTTTGCTTTATTCCATTATGTTTTAAAAAAACTGAAAATATGATCCTGGCACCAGTGGCATCAGCATTTCCTAGAAGCCTGCTAGAAATGCAGATTCTCCAATCCTGGCTCAGAGCTAATGAATCAGAATTTGCATTTTTCATAAGATCTCCAGGTAAATAGTACATGTGCTAAAATTTGCAGAGTATTTTCATAGAAGTCTTTTTTGCCAATTTACATATCATTTTAGAAGTTTAATATTCTCTACACCAAGAAAGGGGGTCCAAACAGATCGTAAGCCCCACTGAGGATTTTACAAACCAAGTTTCATAACAACTTGAAGTGATTCTGTCCTCATGACACTTACTGTTTAATATAAGTCAGAAACTTGGTTAAATAAGCAAAATTATGACATAGCAGAATGATCGGAAAGAAGAAAATTCATTTGAGAATTTGTAAAACTGCCCTTGGCAGTAGAATGTGTATCACAGTGACTCTTTCCATTGCTGTGAAAAAAACCGTCATATATAACTTGAGGGAGAAAAGAGAGATTTATTTGTCTTATGGTTCCAGAGGAGAATATAATTATGGTGTAAAAGACATGGGATATAGAGGAGGCTCAGGTTACCAAAGACATCAGGGTGGAAGATAAGAAAGAAAGCAGCAAATTGTAAGTCTATAAAAGTAGACTACTAGAGAAAGCAGGGTGAGAATACTCATCCTTAAGACCTCTCCCTGTGACTTGACTTCTCTAGCAAGGCTCTTAGTTCTAAAGATGCAATGACTTTCTCAAACATAAGTAACAGCTAAAGATGCAAACACATGAGTTTGTGGGAGAAAAGTCTCATATTCAAATCATGACTCTTCACTTCTTGAATCCCATAGACTCATGGCCACTTCATTATGCAAACCACATTCAGTCAAACTTTAAAAGTCAGCATAGACTAAGTTAATTTCAACACATTTGAAAAGTCCAAAGTCTAAATCTTCCTGTAAAATCAAAAGACAGTCCACATGTTTCCAATATTCAATGGCACAGAATAAACATTCCTATTCCAGGGAGGTATAATGGGCACATATCTAGAACGGATAGGTCTATAACAAGGTTGAAAACCAGTGGGACAAACTTCAAATCCTATAACTCTAGGTCCAGCATATGGGACTTCTGTTGAAATTACTTGAGTTCCAAAGGGCTTTGTTTCCACCTCTCCAATGCAGCTGCCTACAGAATACATAATTCTATTGGGCTGCTTCCTCCCATGGTTTATAGTTCTTCTTGACAGAGTTGGCTTTGGCATCTAAAACATCTTCATGTCTTAGTGGCAAGCCAGGCTTTAACTTCACTCCTTTCTGGGCCTCTTTTCTTTAGATGTTCTAATCCTACCACACACTACCTGGCTTTAGTGCTCTTTGAAGCCTTAGAGAAGAAATCCATATCTTTCTCACTTTTGTAACTCCAATGTGTCTAAAACCAGTACCACATAGACAATGTTGCCATACTCTGCTATAACCTTGGGTTGGAGATCGGAACCCTTGGATCCCAGCTTGGTTCAGCATCTCTGTGCTGACACAGGGAAGACTCTGTTCTGGGCAGTTGCTTCAGAGGAGCAGGAAATTCCTTTGTAACTCTGGCTGTCAGCTCTTTGCTTCAAAAATAATTTGCAATTTTTACGGGTGGGAGTGTTCCCTGAAGATCTTGTTCTCAAGGTGTTGGCTCTTCTGTAGTCTAATGAAGAGAAGAGAAGGACTCACTAACTGTGCTAATCTCTTTAAGAGCTGCAGTTTTTCTGTCCACATTCTCTTTAAATTTACCCTCACATTTTTTATCAGCAAAGCTCACAGATTTTATTGTTTGATTCCTTGTTTTTTTTAATCATAACTCTGAACAGGAGTCCATATGGTACTGTCAAACCTATATTACCTTGAAATTTCTTCTGCCTAACACTCGAATTTAACATTAGGCAAACTTTGAGGATACAGACAACACTTGGTCATACTCTCTGCCAAAGCATCACACCATTTGTCCTTAATCTAGTTCCCAAAATAGTCTCTATTCCCTCTGAACCATGATAAGCTAGGTTTCCACAGTCTGCATTTCTCACAGCATTGCTGTTTTCTATGCTCTCAAAACAATGGTCCTTTAGGACTTGTCTCCAAGACACAATGACTTTCCTAGTCCAAAGTTCTAAAATTCTCTATGTTTCTCCCAACAAACAGTTGCAAAAGCATGCCACCTGCATCACAGCTATGGCCATACTTCTCTATCAGTATGCAATTCTCTCAGCTTCACAACACTTCACTTTCTAACTCTGGATCCCATTCATGATACCACAATTACTCTTTCTGTTGCTGAAAGACAATACTCATATACAACTTAAGGGACAAAAGGGTGATTTATTTTATTTATGGATCTACAAGAGATATAAAGTTCATTATGGAAAAGGATGGTAAGCATCAGAGGGTGGAGGAGACTAAGGTCACTGCAATCACTATAATGTAGGCAGAGAGAGCAAGCAAAAGACCGCAAGACTGTTAGATGTAGTTGGTTGGGACTACTCCTCCTTAAAGCCTGCCCTCTGTGACGTAACTTTGTTTAGCAAGGTCCTACTCCTAAAGGAGCCATGGACTTCACAAACATTAACAATAGCTGAAGATGAAAGCACATGAGTCTGTGGAGTACAACTCACATTCAAACCCTAACAGTGTGAATGTCCCAAAGAGGGAAGAAGGTGGATGAACAAATTGTATTATACATAATTAGCTAGAATAAGATAATAGAAGTGCCATTATGAGAAGAAAAGTAGAAAAGAAAACTTTAAACTAAAGATAACTGAAAATGAAAAAGGAAAATTGCTGAGGTTCAGTGATCTAGGGACTCTATTCTAGTATGGCCTTCTAGGCATCTGAGGCATCTTTCAAAAGCTAGAGAAACTAGGATACCACAAAGAGGTGAGATAGCATGGACTATGTGGTATAGGCATCCTTTAGCTACTGCTACAAAACACCATCTGCAAGGCACCTCATAATCTACGTTTAACCTTTACAGTAATTTACAGAAGAGGATGTCCAACAAGGTGTGGACAGATCATTATCTGGTTCACAGATAGCACATTTTTCTTAAATCTTTAAAACAAGTGGAAGGTACTTGCTAGCTTTGGGATTTTTTTACACCAATTATAATTCTCAAATGTTGCATATGGTGATAGAAATCGTAGTAATTTAAGATAAGTAACATCAACCATGAATACTACTTATCTAGTAATATATTAGAAATGGAAAATGTTCAGAAAATGAAACCTGATTTAAGCAACGATGCTGCTTATTTGATGTTCTTGTGCGGTGTTGTATAATAACTGTCAACTTCTTTATCTTCTTTGAAGGATGCACATATTGTCAGCCTAATCTCTCCCCATCCCAATACTCAGGGAAATTTGCAGAAGAGGGAGCGGTAAGATTGTAAGAGCTTAAAGATGGGGAGGAGCAACTATATGCAAGATACTTCACACAAGTTAGGGCCAAAGTAATCATAATAGGACTTTGCATGACCTGAGCAATGACCAACATGCATTGACCCCCCCAAAGTCTAGCATGGATCACAGGCACTAGGATCCTTAGAGACAAGGGATTAATAGCCATAATAGTATTCATATACTGAAAGGGGACACAAAAAAGAGCTCTAGTCAATGCTACTGAGTCCTTACACCTCATCAGAGAGGAGGACCCAGAGGGAAGTTTGACATGCACATTAAGGATGCTCCAGGAATGGGGGGGCACTGGGAGAAAGGGAGGGAGGGGGGAAAGGAAGAGAAAAAGAGGGAAGGGAGCAAGAGGATACAGGGAGGGGTAGAGGGAGGGAGGGGAATGTTGTACCTATCAAATTTGTATGAGTGGAAAAAATAAAATAAAAAAAGAAAATATTGTCAGACATCACCAAATATTTTTAAGGCAAATGAAATAGTGACTAAGTATTGTTATACTGTAAGTGATTGTGACATACTCATCCCTTAATCTTTAAAAATTCAGGTTCAGGGGCTGGAGAAATGGCTCAGGGGTTAAGAGTCTATCTCACAAGCAGAAGGTCCTGAGTTTGGCACCCAGGTCCCACGTAAAAATGCCAGTAAAAATAGTGATGGCCCAAAGTCTAGCATCTGCTAAAGGCACCAAGAGCCTTGGAGGTAAAGGATTGGGCAGCCACAGCAGTGTTCCTATACCTAAGGGGAACACGGCAAAGGGTTCAGGGAAAGGCCACTGGGTCCTTGTACGTCATAGGAGATGAGGGCCCAGAGGAAAATCAGACATGCACAAGAAAGGACTCTCTGGGAATTGGGGCGGAAGGCACTGGGGGATGGGGAGGGAGAAGGGTGGAGAGGGGGAGCAAGGGGGTACGGGGGGAGGAGGAGGAAGGGAGGGAACTGGTGTACCTAATAAGTTTGTATGAGCTGAAATAAAAAAAAATTATGAATAAAAAAAAATAGTGATGGCCTACTCTGGCCCTGGTGGGCTCAACCTGGGAAATCCCAGAGTGAAGCAAGGAAGTAGAAGCAATCCAGAATGATTCCTGAAGTCACCCTTGGGCCTCCACAGGAACATACAGTATCCCTTGATACACGCGCATGCACACACACACACACACACACACACACACACAGAAACAAACAAGTAAAAAAATAAAAATTCAGACTCAGTTTGTTAGTCCCACTTGTCCAAATGTTATTCACTGTGTTAAGCATCGATGATTCCTGCATATTTCTTTATTTAACCAACACGAAAGCTTTACAAACCAAAAATTCTGATACTTCAGCTTGAATGTTGGTTCAGTCCCAGTTGTCCTCAGATAACCCCTCAGATTGAGTTACCTAACAACAGGGCTCACATGCGTGAATAGAAAGTCATCTAAGACTATTCGTATAATTTATGTACACAGTTGCTTTGGGTCCAGAGGCCCCACTGGGTCTCTCATAACCATGGAACTTGGAAAGACTATACTTCCCTGAGTTACAACAGTTAGCAGGCTGTGGGTTTACCTCGGTGACAGATGGTTTTATTAGTGGCCACTGCCAGACACTTGGCCAAAGGTAGAGAGCTACCTTTCACTTTGGTGGAGTGAGGGCTGTGTGCACAGAAGATTTGGGTTAAAAAGAATGACCAGTGACTAAGAAAGTGTGCCTTTGATGTTATCCAGGAAGAAAGCAAACTAACAACATTTTGAGAATCCTATCTTGTGGATGCCAGCAAAGAAGGAGACGAGGAAAATTTTTATCTAAGAGGCAACTTAGAATTCTCCTCATAAGGGAAATTAGAGCAAGATATCAAGAGGTGAGACTTTGTCAATTAAACTTAAGAAACGAAGAAGAAGAGCAAGAAGATGATGATAACAACTACTAATGTCCCATGAAATTACTTTCAATTTAAATATGATGAAGCTTTTTTAAGCTCTAGTAAGTTATGAGGAATGAAAAGATAGTTAAACACTGGGGAAAGGGATCCATCCATTCACTTAGAAATGAATGTGCAATAAGATTGTTTTGCCTAAACCTGAGAGGTCTCAGTTTCTTCTTGTACTTGACATCTATGTGGATACAGTGATCATCAGTTTTTCTTTCTATAAATCAAGTTTTATTAAATTTACCTAAGTCTTTTTAGCTATTCCAAAGACAGCATATACTAAAGAGTCTGTGTGGGACTATCTATCAATCTGCATTTTTGTATTACTGAATTAAAATTACCACAGCCAAATAACTTTAATAACATATATTTCCTAATCCATTTTCTGAAGCCAGCATACCCCTAATTCCAATGTTAAACAAACATATTAGAATAAAACAAAAGTACAGATCAGTATCCTATGAAAATAGTACAAAAATGCTTGAGACAGTATTCTCACTTAAAACCACGTAGAAAAAGAAGCATATCATTTGAAAAAGGTATTTTTCCTAGGTATGCTAGGTTGGTTTAACAATTTAAAATAAGTTAATGAATTTTATCACAACAATATGCTAAATATATGATTATATCATAAGGACTATTATAAAAATATCTGTTGACACCATTCTTCTTGATAGGAAACAAGAGAGTTTCTTTCTAAGATCAGGAACAAAGCAAGAGTCCCTGTGATGCTTACTTTTTAACATTATCCTGGAAATCTTATCTAATACAACTAGACAACAAAAGGAAATGAAGAGATAAAGCAGCCTTTTGGGGGACAGGGGAGATAGTGCAGGTTTTAAAACCTTTGCCTTACAAGTGAAAGGACCTGAATTAAGAAAACCAGATCCTACATAAATATGCAAACTTATACAACATCTTTGGAGGTCAGTATGGAGGTTCTTTAAAAAATTAAAAATTGAAATATTATACCACCCAGTTGTAACACTCCTGAAAATATTTCCAACAAACACTATATCCTCTACACCCATGTTCACAGCTTTATTCACAGTAGCAAAGAAATGGAATCAGCCCATATGTCCGACAGTGGATGAATAGGTAATGAAAATGCATACATATACAAAATGGAACACTATTAAGCTGCCAGGAAAAATGAATTAATGAAACTCGTTAGGAAATGAAGGAAAGTGGAAAAATTATACTGAGTGAAGTATCCCAGATGCAGAAAGACAGACACTGCATGTTCTCCCTTATAAGTGGCCCCAAGTATTGACCCTTGAGAGTCAAACAGAAACTTTTATAACACCCAGACACTAAATAAGGGAGTAGAAAAAGATACCAAAAAAGTGAAGAGAAAAGAATATAGGCGAATAGATGAATAAGACATCTATGGAAGAATAGTTTTAAAGTGGATGGAAGAACAGGAATAGGACATATGAGTGTGGGAACCTTTGGGTAACAAATTTCCCATTAACTGGCTTCTAACACCTCCCCCTTAATATCAGGGAACACTTTCCTGGTACTAAAACCTGTCTAAATAACAGTCAAAAGGGAAAATAAACGCTAGACAGGAATGATGTCTTAGTTTTAACTATAAATACCTGATAGTAACCACCATCTAAATATTTCTCATACCATGCTTAGATAAGAAAATATCCCAGCACTCAATCAGAATGTAGCCTATTAGTGAGCAGAAAATCACAACTGACCATAGAACAGAATATTGGTGACCTTAGAATGTTCGTCCTTAATCAGTCCATCCAAATTTCTCATCATTCCGTGGTTCAGGCAACCTTGCAGAAGCGGGAATGGTAAGATTGAAAGAGTGTAAGGCTGGGGAGATGTAGTACTAGCCAGGATACTTCAATAATGACAGAATTGCTACATTCAATAGCTCACTGATATATACTCCCCCAAAATCTACACAGTGGTTGACAGTATTCCCCCATGGATCAGAGGGATTCCCAGAAGAAACAACTACAAATTCTGGTAATCCAAGGGTAGGTGCTGGACAAAGGAGGTGGGGAATGCCTACTTGTGGGTTTACAGGTACTCCGAAGGGAGCCTTGTGGTTCACACCTGCAGAGAAACATAATGATGGGAGTTAGAGAAACAGATTGGTGAAGGGAAGCATGAGAGCAGAAGTAGATAGTGGAGGGGACATGGAAAGAAACCCATTTTGTCTGAAAAAAATAGAACAAAATGAAATGGTACCCTTCCATGAAGGGGAAATAACACCATATTCATTTTACATAGAAGGCCTGTCAGAATCCTTGAACAACATCTCAGATGAACAGTAACAGAAATTAGAATTGTCTAATCTATATATGTACACAGTAAATAAAACATTGTAATCCCAATATTGTCCAGAGACTGTTCTTTTTTATTCTTTTCATGTATATATAAGGATGTGTGTGGACATTCCTATTCAAATGTGTATGTGTGTGTTTGTGTGTGTGTGTGTGCGTGTGTGTGTGTTCATATTCACATTTGTGTGTGTGTACATGTGTATGCAGGTGTGCAAACAAGTGTGTGGAGACCCAAGGTTGAGTTGGGACTAATATTTAACTGCTCATCCACATCACTTCTTGAGACATAGTCTCCTGATCAAACTCCAAGCTGGCAGACAGAGCTACTCTTCTTGCTGGCCCTCTTGCTCTGAGATTCACTGTTCTGTCTTCATTGTTTGGAGTGACAGATGGGCTGTTGCATTCGCTTAACATTCATATGGGTTCTAGGAATCAAACTGTATTCTTTTCCCTTGTACAAGTGCTTTAATTGCTGATCCATTCCCCCAGGTCCCAGAAGTTTATTATAATGAAATATTTCATGTATATTTAAATATTGCTTCTGAAATGTAAAAAAAAAAAAAAAAGAAAAGCTTGAAGGTTTAATCACCGAGATGATATAATTTTTTTAATATTTAACAACTTCAAAATTTGTGGGTTTAATATTATTCTTTTGTAGAGGCATTTTCATTATTGTTTTAAAAATAACTCTTATTTTCTGATTAAGACCACTGAAACAGAAAGTTATGAACATTTCTGAAAACAGTGGAAAGTAATGTTTATGTAATATACATCTCCAAATGAATAATACAAAACACTTGACTAGAACCTTTTAGTGCACAAAAGTTATTATATTTTTGAAATGAATGGCTTTGCTTTGTAAAATGAATTGGGCACTACACAATCTGTATGAATAGGAAAGACAGGCGTGAGTCACGAGGTGTTAGTCTACTCTGGAAACAGAAACAAGCTATAGAGGAACGTGATCTGTTAAGTCAAGAGCATTATAAGAACTGAGCACAGATTAACTAGGGGAAGATTGCTGGTGACAGTCAGAGAGATGTGGGGGAGCAGGACAATGAGTGGATAGACGAGAGATGAGTGAGAATGTGCATAAAAGTTCAGTTTCTCGTTCATATTGTTGGGAACTTGGGGTTTGGTTAGGTTTGTTTAGTCTGAACAGAAGAAAGCTGCAAGTCATTACTCTGGTGCCCTTGTTTTCTCTTCAGAACCATGTCAAAGAAGGTATCCTTGTCACTAAGCAAAGCTATTCCTGGAATTTCTGTCAGAGGTAGACATGGGAACAGTTCAGCCAGAAAGAAGGAGAATGTGTGCATCCAGGTCAAATGTGGTGCTGGCACTGAATGGATCATAAGAATGCTGGGTAACCCAAACTATGTTAATAACTGATTTTTCCCCAGATTTCTACCTTTTAAATCATTGTGTAGAAGCCTGCCTAGACTCAGAACTTAATTTACATAGGACATTTAAAAATCAAAATGGCTTAAAATATAAAGATGGGTCAAAAACTTGCAGAAAGCTTAAGTGTTCCTTGATAAAATGCTTTTTAAAGGATTTAAAATTTCAAAGTAATTTTCTTAGTGAAGAAAATGTATTTTTTGTTTTTATTTTTACTTTGTTGGAAGGACAGCATGCATATGTCATGATGCATCTATGGAGGTCAGAAGATAATTTAGGGAAGCTGCCCTTTTCCTTCTGTCATGTGGGCTCTGGGAATTGATCTCAGAACTTCAGGTTTGTATATAGGTACATTTAGTTATCTCACTAGTCCCAGAAAATATTTCTTCAAACTGCACAAAAGAAATGTGAAAACACTGTAAGGAAATACCTGTGCTTCTTTTGAGACAAAATATAAATATCCAATCCCTGTCACAATTCAAGTGAAATGTAACTTCTAGGACAGCTCGTCAAGAAACAAGAGCATTGTTTTCCTGAAATAGCACAATTCTGAGTACTTGTTGAATATTTTCATGTGAACCATTTATCCTAAGAATCTCCAGAAGCAAAACTGATGAATGAAGAAAATGCTTTGACAGGTATCCATGAGAGAGTTAGTCATTGCTCATGGGAACTGCACTTGTCTACATTCTGTTATTTTTGAATAAGAAAGCCTGTGTCATTCAACTTTGATAGCACTGTTGTCAACTGGTATAGGATTTCTGTTTTCTATTTAGAAATAAGACTCCTTCTTGGAGCTACCTAAACTCATCAAAACCATAGTGAAATGATACTCTTTTTATAAAGCTGAAAATATTTCAGTTGAGAAATCATATTGTCCTAGGACATAATAAAACTCAATGTGGAATATTTTACCTTGAAGGAAACTGCTAATGACAACAAACAAAACTAAAATTTGTTGGACCTGGCTGTTTTAGCAAACAATTTAATTTATATGTGCTATATGCCTTTTGTTCACAATTTTACCCTCTGTGAATTTTTAATTTGTTTCTTATGTGGTGGAATGTAACTTGAATCTAGAAATGAAAAGGCTGAATCAGTCTGTAAGAGTCAACTGTAATTAAAATGAGCACGTATGTGGTGATGGCAGCTATCAGTGGAGAGGGGGATTTGCAAGAAATCGGGCAAGATTCCTGTGTGGAAGAGATGGTGAAAGCATAGGAAAGTGACATTACTTTTCCAGTGTGAAGGTTTCCCCAAGAGGTGTCCCCCTTCCTCTGTCTGTGTAAGATGCATTTGTAGAATCAGAAGACATGGACTCCATTCCCCTTCCATTTACAAGTTGTTCATTCTTGGGTAATTTGCTTCAGTTTAACCTCTGTTGCCTTTGTTTTTTTTAACCATTGAATTGAAAAGTTGTTCATTTTAGTGTACATTATTAATCAAATTTTATTGATGAGCTGGATGACTCAGAGATTAAATTATTTTCCCAAATTTGAGGACAGAAGTTGATGTGGTTTAATTCAAAGGTACTCAGAATTTCCACTTTTTCAAGCCATTTACCTTCATCACTATTAGAATGAATATTCCTTGGGAAATCAAGTTTATGAAACAAATTAAGTAATAAGCATTATTTCTTAGTCTAAGCGACATTCAAATATCCTCAGGACAGAACAAATTAAGTTTTTGTTGAATTATAGAAAGAGAGAGAGAGAGAGAGAGAGATGCAACTGATAATGACAAGAATGGGTAGATTAGTTTCTGACTTTAAACCATTATGGGGAGAGAATATCTTGCTGCTTGAACCATTTCCTCTATTTAAATGTGGGCATGGAAGTAGTGCAGACTGCTTTCACTCTAAGAGCAAGCACATTGTTAGCTGAGTAGTACTGGAAAATTCAGGTAAACTATGTAAGTTAGCTTAATTTGATTTTGCAATTTTCAATGATTGTGTGAATTAAAATGTGGGTATTCCATAAGGAAACAATTTGCAAATGTGGGTGTGCAGATATGGAAACACATTCTTTACTACCTGACTCATATTTGAATCAGGCTCTGAGAATGCATGTTTCTTAACCTCTGTGATTCCTGTTCATAAGTGTCTTAAGATCCAATTCAATTAAAATGGTCACCAGGTAACTACAGAAAGAACCAAGGCCATTCTTCTTATGATAAAGCCATTTGGTTCAAACTATTTGACTTAAGCTACATGGCACCCATGAAGGGTGATTTTCTTTTATGTGTGTACAGAGTAAAACAACAGTCATTGGCCATGCCGTCTCTGACATTTTAGTTCCTTCTGTGTGCCCATCTTTCCTCAGAGTTGGCAGGAGCAGTCATGGTGACAAGATTGGATTCCACTTTTTCTGTCCCTGTCTGGCAATAGAAGGTGCCAATAGCTGTGAATGGTCATAACCCAGGCACGCAGCAGCCTTTGGAGCTTGGGGCATATCCAAGACAAGAACCCATTTTCTCTGGATGACTTGTACTTGACTGAAATGCCTACTATCTGTCTCTTCTACTTACATCTAATAGATCACAACATGGTAATTTGGGAGTGGTCACTCTCAAAGTCTTTCAGAAACAACTACAATGTAATATCTATGAATAGAATTTGAATAAACAGTTCAATTATAGTTTTTTATATTTCTCCCAGAAATTTGATAACATGCTAGCCAATATAGAATATTCACTCTCCCTTAATTCTTTCCTCCTTCTCTTTCTTCCTTTTTCCTTTTCCCTTCCTTCCTCTCTACTTTCCTCTCTTCCTTTTTTCCTACTATCAGTCTGAACACTAAATATAACACTAAATATTACCAAGCCATTGGCACTATAAGCCCTTGTAATGTTTAACATTAACTGTCAACTTTAATGAATTAAGAAATGCCTCAGAGATCAGTGAAGTAGATCTGTGAGGTGTGTTTGGGATAGTGTTTTCACAGAGGTTTACTCCATGAGGACTCTCTCCTAACTAGTGCATTTATCCTTTAATGGAATCATAATATGGTGGCATTACTGGGAGGAGAAGAAAGTTACAAGGTGGTGCCCAGTAAGATGTAGGTCACTGCAGCATGGCTTTGGGAACCATAGCTTGCCTTGCCCCATTCCTGTACCACCTTCCTTTGCTTCCCATGAACAGGGAAGTAGACAGCTGTCTCTGCCACACTTGCCAACCACCATGATGCTTTGTCCAAGTAAACAGGGCTAAACAACCATGGTCTAAACTTTGAGAGCCTGAGCCTAAATAAATCTTTCCTCCTTCTAAGTGGTTTTTTTCATGCATTTTGGTGACAACTAAATAAAAATATTGAATAAATCTCCTCACAATAATTCTTGCTCACTGTTTTGCCTCAACAGATATAAAACTATCATCTATAATATTGTATGATGGCGATGGCCAGAAAAGACCATGTATACTAAAGAGTCTTGTGATTAACTGAGGTCATGGTGATGTGCACATGAAGCTAGTGCTATATTTATGATGTTGCTTACTTTTGTTGATTATTTTGCATTGCAAGGAAGTACAAGCCTGGTAGTAATCAATTTTATTTTCTAACCTACTTACACAAAGTTGTGATCATCATCATCTACTAGCACTTGCCAAACTTTCCTTTCCAGAAAACTCACCTACTTTTACTGTTAAAAGTACAAACTTTAGGCTTCTTCCTTCTTCTGTAATAAGAATTGCAAGAGAGACTGTGGAATTGGAGTTTTATTAAAGCATCGTCAATAATTCTAATCAAGTCCAAGTTTGGAAATCATACTTTTACCTCCAAAAGGGGATTTCATAGCTTAGAAATACTTTTCCTGAAGTCAAATTCAACCTCCCTGTTATTTCTGATGTGAATTTAGTCATCTCATTTTCCAGAGTGTGACAGGAATTCAGAAGAAAAAGAAGGGGAAAATGAAGAACTGAGGAGAAGACTGCACATAAAAATTCAAATGCCAATCATGTGTATAATTCCCAGTTTTCTAGAGTTTGTATTTAAAAGCAAATTACTAAAATTTGTCTCAGTTATATAATCCATAAAGTCCAAAGTATTTTTATTTCAGCATGGAAGAGGTTGGAAAATCTTACATTCATTTTTCATTAATGATGTCCTAAAATTTCATTTATACTTGAGGTTATCTCTATTTGGACTAGCAGTTACTCAAACATCTGGAAATTAGCATGTTCAGTGATTTAGAACATGCTGGTTCGGAAGACTAAAAAGGTCCTGAGGCACTGTTTCCCTTCTCACCCATTTTGGAAAAGTTTACAACAATTCATGGGCAGGCTAGTAACAATTTCACTTACCAAAATAGAAGAAAAGGAGAAACCAAAAACATAAATTACAAAGTTAGTGAGTGTTAGCTTTGGAGATTCATTTCCATAATATGAAAATGATACAGAGTTAAAAAAGAACTGAAAATGTGTTCTATTCTCCATAGTCAGTGTGAAACATTAATGCTTACTATGCCAATAACTATTACAATTAAATATATTAAAATAATTTAGTATTAATTAACCGAAATCATGGTGTTCCTTGGAAACTATGAGTTTTGCTCTTTCTGTGTTTTAACAGCATAAACTCAGTGATTACATTGTTACTTGTGTGTATATGTGTGCATGTGGAGGTCAGAAATGAAAATAGGCTATCTTCCTATATGCTTTTGTGATATTAGATTCAGTCGTCAACTTGACAGTTGCAGACTGAATATGGGACAAAGTTGTGAAGAATTGACAGTTAAAGTAACTGTCAATTGGACAAGCCTGCAGGTGACTGTGTAATTGATGTGGAAGACCAGGCTCACTGTGGATGGCACTTTCTAGTGGAAGACTAGATGAAAAGAGTGCAAGGGGGAGGGACTTGCCCTCTTGCCCTGTGTGGACTTGCTGCGTGGAGTCCACCATTGGTCTGTCTCTGTCTTCTCTGCTGCGGCTGCTCTTCTTGCTTGACATCAGAGCCTGGACTCTTTTGACTTTGCTCTGTACTCAACTGCTGTCAGAATCAAGTTTCTTCACCCCTCCAGAATGATTGAAGTACAAGATTTTTCCAAGGATCTATCCATTTTTAGAGATATTCAGTTCAAGAACTGAGTAGCTACAGGCAGTTACTGTTGAATCACACTCATTTTATTTTATGAGTTAAATAAAGCCCTAACTAAGATAGCTCTCTGGCTTGTTTCTTGAGACAAGGTGTTTCTCTGAACTAGGAGCTCACCAGTTGGTTAAACCCACTGGCCAAGAAGTGTCCAGGGATCCTATTGTCTTCTCCTCACTAATGCTGCCATGACAAGGTTGTGCCATTGCACTCAGCTTTGTAAATGGCTACTAGACACCAGAACTCAGACTCTGAGAGTTGTGCAACAAACACTTTCTGAATGGGATCATCTCCCAGTCCTCAGTTACACTATGTCTTAAACTTCTCAGAACACTGGGGTTTCTACTAGATATTTGGAGTGTGTCTGAGATGCTGTTATAAACCTTATAAAAGTAAATGACAAAACCCTCACTCAGTCTCATTATACAACCCTTTACAGATAAAACCTAGATACTGAACCTGTAGGAATTTACAGGAAATAAGAGAGACATAGTTTGAATCAAATATTAGTGAAATTTCATAATTGATTTATGTCTTTGACATTATTTGAGGAGGGATTAACCAGGATCATAGGAAATATTTTAATTTCTCTAGCTATCTGCTTGCTCACTCTTAGCTCAATACTTTCAACACTGTTAAGATGAGCTACTATAAATTTAGAGAAATTTATTTCCTGGACATTTGTCTCTTATTAATAATTCAAATCTTACTTTGATATCAGTATTAGTCTTGTATGGGGGAAATGCATTTGAAAATAGAAATACAAAGAGATATTAAGTCAGTCAGGATAAAGGAGAAAGAAAAATTTAATTTGCAAATGTAAAAACCTATGCATAGTCAATGATGATAAGGTTTTATCATGCTTGTTGAATGCATGTATTTCTTGAATTTCCATGAATGTAAAACTACATTTATGTATAGTTCATTAAAATGCTCTAAATCTTTTGAGGTTTCAATGCATTAAGCCCAAATGTATCATATGGGGCACAGTGTCGAAATTCTCCCTCCAGAATCTCCTGATTTACAAATTGGATTTTGGTTAATTTTTCATGTCAGTATTGTTCAGCATACCTTGCAGTTAGGGCTGCTTATGTGACAAGCAACAATTAAATAAATATCTATAGAAATTCCTGATGGAGGCTTTAGTTATACCTTTTGCAAGAGCAAAGACCTGGCTACTCGTGTGTCTCTCCTGCATTCCTCTTCGCATGTCCTCTTCATTCTTGGGCTGGAAAATCCATTAGTACTTTGATCTTGAAACAAAAGGCACGAGGTAGTAACGCACATGGAGGATGGGAAGTAGCATGACTTTAGATGTTGTTATGATTTAAACATAAATTACTGTCATTGTACTTAAGCTTAGTTGTCAGCTAGTAGGCTTTTCTGAAGTGTTTGGTTACTTTGGGTTTGATTTACTAAATTGGCAATATCTTTTGATTTGTGCAAAATGTAAAGGCATTACTGGGAGAAGGTGAAGACAGGTATTGGAGGAAGTAGGATGACCACTAGGGGTTGTCACAGGGGATTTGTCTTTCTCTATCCCTTTCAATACCACCCTTCCCCCTAGTTTTCTGTCAAGATGTTGAGTTACTTTGATTTCAATGCTTTATTAGCATGGAGTGTAGGTTGACACCTTTGAGACTGTGAGCCCAAAGGATGAGTTATTTTATTTGTTTCACTTGAGTATGTGACCATATAGACCAGAACACTAATTAGCTCAACTGCCTAATAACATTGTGGATTAGCATACATGTGCCAACCTTGAAAAGTCCATGTCCCAACATATTGTGGGGAGATAATCACATGACTACAGAAGCCATAAACATGGACAAATGATAATACGAGAGAGATGATTATGTATCATTAGCTAAAACTAGATTTTGGTGAATAATAATCTGTGGCTTCTTCACCTCAGTATAAGTCCATTAAGAATTTCCTTAAAAATTAAGAAGGTCTTCTTAAAATATAAGAAATCTTATTAATATATTTACAATATTATCACTCTTAGAAGGAAAAGGTGGGTCAACTGTAATATTTTCTGTAATGGCTGCCTCAAATTGTAAAAGTATAAAATGTTTCTTAATCTTCCACTACATAAATCTTCCACTGAAGTACTTTTACTAATGGAAATTGGCTTGTGTCTTAATAATTCTTGAGGTGTTGAAATTAGGGATTGAAATCAATTATTATAAGGGAAGTTTTGAAAGATTCGCCCAAGGGGATTAAACATATTAATAGGGTCATCTTGACTTTGCTAAGGAGCTGAGTTGAGGTGAGCAGAAAGCAATTCTCTTTGCCTCTGAATGCTGTCAGATACTTTCCACAGTGCCCACAGTCGTGAGCTGCATTGTACTGATAAGAAGTAGAAAGTAATTTCTTACACATAATATATAAACTCTTTAAATTGATTTTTAAATCTGCTCCTTCTAAATTGTCTATTCTGTAAACTCATCCTGATATTCTCCTTGCCCCAGAAACCCAACTGTGATGGCTACTGTATGCCAATATCTCTTCCTGCCTTCAGTGATGTGCAAGAAGGTGAGATGGCCCATCAGCACCAGATGCCAAGAACTTTATCAGATGCTGGAGTCTACAGGGAAGATGAGAGATATTATCAGTCAATAATGTTAATATGCATTTTTGAAGATAATTTAGCTAAAACTTACTGTTTCTCTGCATAAAATAAATAATTTGATCTATGGAAAATTTCATGTGCAGAGGAAATCTATGTATGTAATTATATATTGTAGAAATAAAAGGAAGCCAATAAATTAAAGCTACTATATTATGGAAACTGTAAAGCATCATTATGTTCATATATGTTACAGTGCATATATCATTTGACATATACAAAGTTCATATAATTTAAAAAATTCAAACATGTCATGATGGACTATGGTCCCATAGTTGCTATATCTAATAACTTAAAGACATAACACTGTGATGTGAATGAGTTATGTGCATGATCATTATATCATGTCCTCCGTGTATACTGTGTGGTGATTAGTATTAATCATTAAAAATATGTATAGCAACACAGTGCTAATCTAGCATAAAACCATAAGAACACACATTTTTCATGTAGTTTATATTCAAGAATTCAACATTAAAAAGTTATTAAAGAATATAATATGTAAACTTAAACACATGAAATATTCATCACTCACTATGTATGTTATACCTGAATGAATATCCCTGTGCCTCCATCATTCATGTGTTGAAATCTAACCTTAAAGTGATGTTCTTTGGGGGCCAGACCTTAGAGAGGTGATTAAATGAGAGGTGCAACCCTCCTGAATGCCATCAGGGCTACTTGTCCAATATGTGAGGACAGAGGATGACAACGACCTTCATGCAGGAGAAGATTGCCATGGGAGCTCCAGCACGCTAGTTAGTTTCTCTTCTCACACTTCAAGCCTCTGGGATAATGAGAGATCAGGTTTGCTATTCATAATCCTACCATATCATATTGATCTTAATTGTCAAGTCACATCTATCATAAAGGTGACTCAACAGGAAAAGTGTACTCATTCTTTCAAGTCTGAAGATGTATAAAGGATTGTGTTAAATAGATACAAATTAAGAAGTTACCCCCAAACATATTTTCTTTATACAGAATTCTATGGGATAACACTTTTCTGAATATAACCACCCTGCTCTAGAAAATAATGTCAAGACTGTTGCACTCTTGCTTTGTGATGGACTCAGAGACTGCAGGACAAAGTCATTCTGACCTTCACCCAGAACTTGAGGTAGCTGAATATAAATACAGTCAGGAATTTATCCTTGTGCTTTTGATTCAGGCTGAGACTCAAGTATAAGAAATGGCATTGTCCTGGCAAAAATCCACAATACAAACACCACCAAGTACTAGAGAGGATGTGGAGAGAGGGGAACTCTCCTACATTGCTGGTGGGAATGCAGACTTATCCAACCACTCTGGTAAGCTGTCTGGCGATTCTTAAAGACGTTAAAGATTGAAATGCCATATGACCCTGCTATACCACTTTTGGGAATAACCCCCCATATAGCAAAAATTCACCTCGATACCACAAGCACGACCATGTTCATAGCAGCACTGTTTACAATAGCAAAGTCATGGAATCAGCCCAAATGTCCAACAGTTGACGAGAGGATAAGGAAAATGTGGTACATTTATACAATGGAATACTACTCAGCCATCAAAAATGATGAATTAATGCAATTTGCCGGGAAATGGATGGAATTAGAGACAATTATATTGAGTGAAGTATCCCAGACATGGAAAATTAAGCGCCGTATGTACTCCCTAATAGGTGGATCCTAGTACCAAACCCACTTAGAGACACTCAAAGACAAATCTCTGTAATACCTACAGTAATTGTAAAGATTATAAACAGGAGGGATAGGGAAAGAGAGCCCCACCAGAAACAAAGAGAGAGGGGACAATGTTACAGCAGAGAAAATAGACCACCATCAAGGACTGCAAGTAAGTAATGAGACATCTAGTTAAGTTCACAGACTTTCCTTCCTGATCATTTTCAACTGATGGGGTATGATCTCACCACAAGGGGTGGGCTGCCAGATAGAAAGTAACCATTTTGCAAATGGGAGATTGACCCCTCTCTCACCACGGTCTCCTACTTTTATTCCATCTACCTCTGAATATACTTTTATAACAAGACTCTAATTTAATAGGTTTTTATCTCAGGCCAGAGGGTGACATTCAATACCCATCAGGATGAAGTGAAGGGCATTGCAGGAGCAGCAAAATCGAAAAAAAATCAACAAACCATAATTCAGAACATCAGAGACTCTATATTAACCACCAGGAACTAAGCCAGCCTAATCTCTCCCCATCCTGAGGCTCAGGGAAATTTGCAGAAGAGGGGGCAGTAAAATTTTAAGAGCACAAGGAAGGGAGGAGTCATGATATGCAAGATTATCCACAATAGTTAGGGCCAAAGCAGTCATAATAGGACTTCGCATGACCTGTGCTATGTCCAACACATTATTGACCCCACAAGTCTAGCATGGACTAAAGGCACTAGGATCCTTGGAGGCAAGGGATTCACAGCCACAGTCATGTTCCTAAGCTTAAGGGGAACACAGGAAAGGGTTCTGGGAAATGCCCCTGGGTCCTTGCACCTCATCGGAGAGGAGGACCCAGAGGAGAGTTTGGCATGCACATTAAAGGATGCTCTGGGGATTGGGGGGGGAGGCACTGGGAGATGGAGAGGGAGGGAGGAGGGGAAGGGGGCTATGGGGGGAGGCACTGGGGGATGGAGAGGGAGGGAGGAGGGGAAGGAGGGTACGGGGGGGCTGGACGGAGGGAGGGGACCGGTGTACCTCTTAAGTTTGTATGAGCAGAAATAATAATAATAAAAAAGTGAGAAAAATGAATATTTTAATAATATTCTTGAAATGAATATATATTGAAATATATATCCTGGATTAGAGAAATAAAGAGAGAAAATCCCCTTCTCCACTGCAATAAAAATCTAATCAAGGAAAAAAAAAGAAATGGCATCATCCACTTTAAGAATCACACATTTCAAGTAACCTACTGTGGCATGCCTCAATAATCCCTTGCAGGTGTGCCTAGAATTTTGTCTCCAGGTGATCCTACAACATATCAAGTTTATACTATACATTAACCATCCAAAGTACAGACAGAGAAAATACCCTTTACTTTACTCTTGGGTTTGGCACTTGTAGAAATCATGCCAGCTGTGAACGGGGTGTGATTGTTGTGAGTACCACCTTCCTTGAGAAGGACAGGTGTGTGAAAGCCTGCACTGACAAGCTGTGTCAATTTACTGTTGTGGTACTGCAGCGTCTAAGACCAAAGAATGAAGCACTTCCAAGCACTGTCTCACTGGCTCAAGAAAATAACACCAAGGAGGTAGGTGAGAGCATGAAAAGGAGGACACTGAATGAAGCAATGTGTGAAGTTAGGGCAAGGAGTCCTGAAGCACGACTCAGAGCAGCCGCTCCATAAAACCAGAATCATCACAAAAAATCTTTACGAGCTGAACACATCGTGGAGGATATGGGTAATTAGATGTGATTTTGGGAAGCATGAAAGTTGGAAAGACTGCAAAGACTTTGTAGTCTAAATTGACATTTGAATCACAGTCGACAATGGACTGATAACTGGTAAGAATATGAATCTGAAACATCACTGAGCTAATTTCATTCTGTAGAAAAAATTTTAACAGGGAAACCAGAATTTTAGAGTATAAAACTGATAACATGTGAAGATTTTCATGAAATGTAGATTAGAAGGATCTCTCCAGGAACTAGAAATGATAATCAAAAGTGTTATGATGACTCAGATGTAAAAAAAAAAATAGATCAACTATATTTTCTGGGAAGCAGTTATAATCATACTATGAACAACAATGGGAATTTAGGATGTTTCCCGAAATGAAGAAAGAAAAAGAGCACTATAAACATCTGGGTGAACTCAGGAGACTGTGCCTCTCCTGACTATTTTTTAAATTGAAAGTTGTCCGTTTGTTGTTCTTATTGTTGTTGTTGTTGTTGTTGTTGTTGGTGGTGGTGGTGGTGGTGGTGGTGGTGTATGTGTGTGTGTGTGTGTGTTTGTGTATCAGAGGGCACTGTGTGAGCTTGGGGAGGCCCCAGGGTGATTTCAGGAATCATCCTGAATTGCTTAGATCTCCTTTTTCACTAAAATGTTCTATGGTTTTCCAGGAACTACCTTCCAGAGACAGTGCAAGCAAATGCTATTTCTGCCTAGAATTTTTATTTGGGTTGTGGGATCCAGACTCAGGTTTGTCTGTTTGAGAAGGAGAGAGGCTTAAGTCCCGAGCCATCTCTCCAACCTGAAAGATCCTCTTTGAAAGAAAATAAATATTATGTTCTTTTCAAAGCAAGTAGAAAAATATTTAAAATAAATGGCACAAAGGTGAAGAAATTAGAGAAATCTAAAGCATGGAAAAATTTTAACATTGTTTGAACATAATGTACTGAAGCAGGCAGTGTGGTATGATTTAATAGCATATATAATTCTTGGAACAGGCTGCAGACTTCCTATGATGACTTGAAATTATGTACTAAAATGCACATGAAAGCAAAGAGTAAAAGAAAGCAGAAGGAATAAATAGAAAATTAATAAATATAATCTAGAAAATAAATGATGGTAAAAAAACCAAGCAAAATTCAAATGTTTGATTTAAAAAAGTTTTCCCCCCTAGGGAAATAAAATTGGAGTTTTTCTGCATAAATGACTCGAAATTTTGATACCAACTGATCAAATAATCCAATTAATAATGGGCAGATAGACTGAAATTTTCCAAAAACTATACAAAACTTGAAAAAATGTTTGGCACAATAAATAATATTAAAGATTTTAAGACCTTCTATAACAAATGACACTTTTAATTTATAGAATAAAACCTATTCACTTGAAATTCAGAGAGAAGAGTAATTGAGTGAACAAAGGATGAACAATTCATTAATGCCATATCAATATAAACATAAAAGCAATCAGGCAACACTCTAATAAAACTCATTTAAAGATGACTATGGCTGTCAGAAAGCCATAAAAAAGAAAGAAAACTGATTACTGAGACTGCAGCAGAGACATTACTTGGAAAGGAAGTAAAAAATGAAAGAGGTTGCAATCAAAATGGCCACACAGGGACTTCTGAGATTACAACTTTCCAGTTTCAAGCTGAAGAATGTATACTCAAGCTTTATCGTCACTTTATATATACATAGTATTTATATTACATACATGCATATATCTTAATATCAGTGTTATGCTGCATAAAACTTCAAAGATTATAATGATAGATGTGGCAGAAATTTCAGCTTCATATTTCATGAGGTTGTGTATTCATATTAAAATTAATCTATATATTTAATATAATATATTTAATATATTTTATATATATCATATTAAATGCTATATGTTGAATATAACATTATTCTGGGTGTTAGTAATCTCTATTCTATCCTAAACGTTGATGATTGGATTTTGCATTCATGACTTGCTATACACAGTACACCCTCCAAACCCCATCGCCAGTCTGAATAGTATAAACGCATTTTCCTTTAATTCACTTCTCTTTTCATCAAACATTACAGTCTCTCTCTGGGGATGAAGTCAAGCGTTGCTATGTTCAGATGAATTTTCTGGCCCAAGGAGATAATTTTGCACACAGTCAATAGCAATATCCCAGAAGTGAACCAGAAAACTCAACCAGTGAAACAAAATTCAATAGCAATATCAGAGCAGAAAATTCCTTAACCACAAAGGGTATGTTTTCCAAAGGCCACCCCAGTTAATGTAATCAGAATCCAGGTTATCTACATGTGATGCGGGAGATTAAAGCATGTTCTAAGTTAAGGCTGACACTGAGTGAGAAAAGGACCTGCTCCCATTACTCCCAGCAGTCTTTGTGTCTGTCACTCAGCTTATAGAAGGTCAAGGTATGACTATGGTTGCACAGAGATACACATGAGGCTTCCTGTAAAGTCGCTTTGTTGAGAAATCATTACATTATTACAGTATTAATGATACATTAAAATAAAAAGCAATCACAAAGACAAGCTTCTTGGAAATAGAATGTGTTTTATTAATACAATATACTACATTTCTTTTGGCTCACCCAGTGCAATATGGCCATCTGTGCAGATCTGAAATTGAAGAGATGACAAAAGGTGGCTAATTAAAACAAAACGTCTTTCCAAACCCATTATGGCATAGGGTAGGCAAGACTTCTGATTCAAATAGTACAGCCTTGGTCTTCACATCATTTAAATTAACTTCATCTTCAGAGCAATGTGTTTATGCCTTTGAGAATTTTCATGTGAAAGAATTATACAGTGATAGTGTTTTATCAAAACTGATGTTGGGCATATATCTCTCCATCCATATGAATACAATAAGGACTGTGATTCCTCTGCTGTTATAGATGGTACACGGATTCAAGACAACACAAAACAATCTTATCTCCAAGTAAAAACTTGTCTCTGACACACCTGCATGTGTGTATATGAACACACATTTTCACAGGCATGCTTGAATATATATATATATGATTTCCTAGTATTATGTATATTTTGTTTCTGTATTACCACACACACACACACACACACACAGACAAATACACAACATGCACACACACACACACACACACACACACACATACAAACACACATGTATATACACCATCACCACCACCAACACCATCATCATCATCACATAAAATGCTATTGGATAGAGTTACCAGGAAATTGAGTTCAAAGCTGAAATGATTCCAGCCTGTGGTACACCCAGTTGGTATTGAGGAAGATATTAACTATGATAATTGATAAACATATCAGGACAGTAAAATTTTGTTTTCAAACACATAGATGATTAAAAAATAAATAAGAGATACGGAAAGGTTCAAATTCCTATCATGCAGTTGTGAACATGATTGCAAGATGCATTACTGTCAGTACTCAATTCTGTTAGATCTGTCACATTGTGTCACTCTTAGCCTCATGCCCCTGAGGATCTGAAAGACTTCACGAAGAGACTTCAGTTGAATGTTACAGCCTCCCTGAACATCACCTGCTTCACACAATGCATCTGAAAGTCATCTGGTAAGCAACACACATGAAGGCACAAATGTATATTAAAATGTATGTATGTGTTTTTAATGTGTTCATATGTTTGAATATATGTGCATGTGGGTTATGTGAGTGTATATATGTCTGAATAGTTAAAATGTGTGTACATTTGCGTATGTGCACGTGTATGCTTATGTATATATAAATATGTGTACATACGTTGACATGTAAGTGTGTATGTCTATATGCACAGTTGTATTTACATGTGCATGTAGTGTTTAGTTTTGTTTATATGCGTATGTGTGTGATTAATTGAACTATTATTCATTTCACAAACATCCAATTTATGAAAGTTCCTTTCAAACACCTTTTAAGGAACCAAGTAACACTGTAGGAAGCAGCGCCTCCCACAGCAGATAGCTGCTTTCCTCCGTGTGAAGATGACAGTGCCACTCTAGATCAGTAAAGAACATGTTGGGTTAAGTTTACACAAGGCAATTTCTGTTCCTTCAGACTACATGAAGGAAGATTAGTGTGCCCACCAATGTCGTCTTGTATTAATATCCTGGAGAGCCTCTGTTTTAGCACCTCAAGGATTCCTGGAATGTTGAAGGAAGCTTAATGACATAGGAATATTTCTCCCAAGAGTTTCAGCTGTGAAAATGAATTCTGAAAAATGAGTACATTCGACTCTGCATTCACTTCAATTTCTGATCCTTTTGAAGTTTTCCTTTGGCTGGCTAAGTGTATGTCTCAGAAAGAGACATGCTGAATTTTTAGCCTGCATTTCTCTCTTTTTTTCACACAGAAGGTGAACAATTAGTTTTAACATAGCTGATCTGCACAGATGCTGTTATGAACCACGTGCATAGATTATTAAGGAAAATTTTGATAAGTAATTTACATATTAATTCTTTTTGTGGTTTCCCCTTTATTTTCCAATTTATTAATTTATCTATTTATTTATTTATTCATTCATTTGAGACTGATCATGAGTGGAGGTCAGAAAGCAACTTTTGGAAATCAGTTTTCTCCTTTCCTGTAGGACTTCTGAAGATTTGAAGATACCAGGTATTATGAGCAGGAATTTTGTCCACTGAACTATCTTGCTGATCTCATCCTGTTCTCTCTCATTTACTTATAGCTACATCACATAAAATAGCAGAGCAGCAAACTAGTCACAGAAGACACTTCATGAGTGAACAATACATTTTACAAAGCAATAAATCCGTACATAATAGGATTGCCTTGCCTTTAATTGAAAATTAATAAAACTCATCTCCCAGAAAAAAACTTCAAATTAATGCAATCACTTGCATCAAGAGAAGTTTGTGTCATATGCTTTCTCTCTCTCTCTCTCTCTCTCTCTCTCTCTCTCTCTCTCTCTCTCTGTCTCTCTCTGTGTCTCTCTCTCACACACACACATCTATTACATAGCTCACTGGAACATCAGTTGCTGGTGTTCATAGGCAGGATTTGGTAAACCTATAAGTTAACATGAATTGCATTTTGAATGTCTTTTAAGTGTATAATTGACATGTTTTGCCATGTTCTATGGCAAAAGGTAGAGAGAGGCAAGAAATATTGTGGATTTCAGGATAAATGGAGGTTACAATTTCAGTGCTGTCCATAATCCATATACAGCTTAAACCCCTTCGTCATTCACATCTACACAGAAGAAAGTTTTGGTGTGTGTATCACATGTTGTTCTACTATGCTCATGTCTGCTGCTGTGATAATTAATCTTGCTATATGTGTATGATGCCATCTCCAGAGAAAACCATATCATGAAGTTTCTAACAAAATGACTTATTTCACTGATAGGCTTACTATCTGATAGGTTATTGGAAGGAAGCATCCTTTCCAGAGGGAGGTAGTGAATCACCAAGGATTGGTATTCGGAGTGATATTTTGCTCTGACACTTTCCTGTTGTTTCTCACTACTTTCTATGTACAATGAGATGAATATGTGCCTGCTCCAGACACTCCTGCTGTCTGCTCTGCTCACCACAAACCCAGAAACATGCAGCCATGTAAATTAGGGCTGAACCCTGTGAAATGGGGAGTTAAAATAAATATATACGTAAACTAGACTTCAGATAGTTTCTGTTCAGGCATTTGTCAAAACAACATAAAATTGACATGTTGGATGACTACAGGTAGAATACATTCCCAATAGATCAAACCAAAGCAACTTTATTAGTTGAATTTATCACAGTTACCTAGAGGTCCAGCTTCTTATGGATGCATTAGGGAAAATTTTCACTTTCTAGAAGCAACCACATTCCTAAGCTCATCTCCAACTCTCCTTGTTCAAGGCACATTCTCCAATTTTTGGTTCTATCTTTGTGTTTCCGTTCAGAGATGGTGACCCTCTTATCTTCCCATATCAAAGTTAATATGATCTCTATGAGCCTACCCATATAATTTAAAATATATTTCCACCTCATGGTCCTTCACTCAATCACATCTTCAAAGCCTATAATGGCATATACATTCATTATTTCAAGGAACAGCTATCTATCAGCATTGTTGGCAGAAGACAATATTCTATCTATATCAGAGCCCTGAAGCTTACGTTTCAGAAGGAATCCCAAATCAACACAGTCACAAAATCAACACAATCGCAATCACATGATGAAGTACAATAGGAGCAAGAATGGAGTAAAATCTGGATTGTTCCTTTCATCAGAAAGGTCAGAGAAAGCCTCTGCCACAGAAGACTGAGATCTCATTGGAGAGAAGGAAGAGCTTTCTACATTTCTACAAGCAATGTAGAGACCTAACACTGTGAACAAGAACTGTCCTGGCTTAGAAAGACAAACAGAAGGACACAGTAGGCCAGGATGGCTGTGTCTCACCAGGGCCTCTGTGTGAGTTATGGCTAGAATCTTAAATTACTCCAACTTGGAATCAACAGCAAAGAAGCAATTCAAGCATCAAGGTGTGACATGTAAATTATCCTTAAAAAGTATAAATTCAGTATTGCTGTAGAGTTTGACTGGAAAGGGCCTGGCTGTGGTGGTGGTGAGTCAGGGAGGGAGAAGACAAAATGAAGCCCAGGCAAAATTGACTTTGTGGGCACAGATGCTGAGAAGTTAATGGGATATATTCAAAAGCCTCTAATTACCTAGGAGAAACCTATATGTGTGTTTGCTCAGTAGACTGCATCTACTATGAACACATGGAACAGGAATGCATATTTTGGGATTGTTTTCTAGTTTGTTTAAGCAAGTAATTGAATTAATTGACTAATGTTTGTTTAACTGATTTGACCAACTGTTTCCCTGAATGGGTCAGATTGATGTGTTGTTTTAGTAGTGTTGACAGTGCTATAGCCAGCTGAGAGTATCCTGAGTCCTGAGCTTACATTGCTGCTATAAAACTATTTGTAACTTAACTAATACTCTCCCAGTGATGCTAAGAACAGCCTTTCCTCCTTACAGTTTGTACTGATGTTTGCTTAATGTTGCTTTGAGTCTGTAGCCAAGCTGCATTTGCTTAGCCAATCTTCCTTTCTTCTTTCCTGGCCAGGGCCTGTCTGTCCAGAGTGAAACTGAATGCTGGCCAAATTCTTGCTCACATTATCTTCATTCCCAGAATTGTGGAATGTGCCTGTTAAATTCGAAGTAGGTGTTTCCTGTTGTGATTTCTTTTTCCTTGCAAATGTTAGTGTCTGGAAATCGTTCTTACAGTGGACAAAGAAACCTTGTACTCTTAGATAGGAAAAACATAAAAATAAGCACTCTTGTGTCTGCCATTGTCTGGGGATAGACGGAAGACCTAGAAGGAATCAGAAGGCGAGTATTCATACCATTGATCCAATTTATTCGTCCAAATTCACTGAAGAATGCTGTCATGAAAGTTGGCTTTAAAAGCTGTTGAGTAAAATGTTTTATTGAAAAGTCGTATTGGGTTCAAGAGTAAAGAAAACTAAACAAGTCAGATTCCAGGACTTCAAAACGTGGGTGCACAGCAAGACTGGGGGCTGAACCTAGGCATGAAAGGAAATGTTCCCATGGCATTTCTTTTCAAAACAAATCAACATTCAAGGGTTTTTTTTTTTTTTTTTGAGGCACAATTCAATATCTTTATAAAAACATTTCACCCAGAAAAGCCTTCTTTTCTGCTGCCTGGAATGCCCTTTCTTTTGTGTGATTCTTTCAAAACTCAGATTTCCAGGACTTGGCCTTTATTAACCTCATTTATCAGTATGAGGACCAAAAAACCCTCATATTTATCTCCTAGAATACTACACAAAATGGTGTGACAAAATACTGAATAGGTTTTCAGAAGCATTTCTTCTTTCCTTTTGTTCACTTTCATTCCTTTGTTGGTGGCATGATTCACTCAAGGTTGCCTTTGTGGTCAGAATCTTGATATATGAGGTATGGTCTGAGGATAAGAGCACTCTAGCTTTATCCCAAGCTTGAACCTGAACTAGGGCCTTACCACATGCAATTTCAAGGCTATTCATAGTACTGAACTAATTCATGCAATGAGTATGCCCCAGGCTTCAGTCTGATTCTAATTTCCCCATTCTATTTATTGAAGCCAACCATAGGGGAGAGATAGCTTGAGACTCCTCTGATTCTTCTTTCTTGTGCTTATATGTCTGGGAACAGAGCTGTAGTAAACCAAAGTACTAACATTCAGGAGAGAACACTGTATTATAGGGATTCTGTGTTGTAATGGTAGATTTTTACCAATTAGGATTTCAGTGAATTCTGTATTTAAAATTACATGACTTGGTGCTCATACCAAAGTATTAAAAAAATCAAATACATTTAGGAACTGTTGGCCTATCCCAATCAGCTCAAGGGAGTTCCCTACACTTTCAACTATGGTTTTTATAGTCTCTGGCCTTATATCAAGGTCCTTGATCCATTTGGAGTTAATTCTTGTACATGGTGACAAGTACAGGACCAGTTTTAATCTTCTGGATGTGGAGATCCAGTTTTACCAGCACCATTTGTTGAAGATACTGTTCTTTTTCCATTGGATTTTTTGGGCCCCATTGTCAAAGACCAAATGGCTGTAACTTTGTGGGCTTATATCTGGGTCTTCAATCCTTATCCATTGATCTGTGTGTCTATTTTGGAGCCAGTACCAGGCTGTTTTTATAACTATGGATTTGTACTATAGACTAAGGTTTGGTATGGTGATGCCTCCAGCAGTGTTTTTGTTACTCAGGATTGTCTTTGCTATCCTGGGTCTTTTGTGCCTCCTTAGGAATTTTGAGATTGTTTGGTCAAATTCTTTAAAGAATTGCTTTGGGATTTTAATTGGTATAGCATTGAATTTGTCTATTGCCTTTGGTAGGATGGTCATTTTTACGATGTTGATTCTGAAAATCCAGGAACAGGGGAAGTCTTTCCACCTTCTGGTGTCTTCTGTAATTTCTTTCTTTAGGGTTTTAAAGTTTTCATTGTAAAGGTATTTTACCTCCTTGGTTAGGTTTATACCAAGGTATTTCATTTTTTTAGGGGCTATAGTAAATGGGATTGTTTCTCTCAGGGCTTTTTCACTTCTTTCATTCTCGACATATAGGAAGGCCTCTGATTTTTGTACATTTATTTTGTATCCTGCTACCCTGCTGAACTTCTCAATTAGTTCCAGGAGCTTCCTGGTGGAGTTTTTGGGATCACTCATATATAAGATCATGTCATCTGCAAATAGGGATAGATTGACTTCTTCCTTGCCAATTTGAATCCCTTTTATGTCCCTTTCTTGTCTTATGGCTTCAGCTAAGACTTCAAGTACAATATTGAATATAAATGGTGAGAATGGACAGCCTTGTTTAGTTCCTGATCGAAGCGGGAATGCTTCAAGTTTTTCCCCATTGAGTATAATCCTTGCCGTGGGCATGTTGTATATAGCTTTTATTATATTGATAAAGGTTCCTTCCATGCCAACTGTCTCTAGGGTTTTGATCAGAAAAGGCTCTTGGATCTTGTCAAAGCTTTTCTCTGCATCTATCGAGAGTATCAGGTCTATGGAATGGTTTATATGATGAATTACATTTATTGATTTGTGTATGTTGAACCAACCTTGTGTGCCTGGAATAAAGCCTACTTGATCTCCGTGGAGGAATAACTCCCCACACAGCAAAAATTCACCTCGATAGCACAAGCACGATCATGTTCATAGCAGCACTGTTTACAATAGCAAAGTCATGGAATCAGCCCAAATGTCCAACAGTTGACGAGTGGATAAGGAAATATGGAACATCTATACAATGGAGTACTACTCAGCCATCAAAAATGATGAATTAATGGAATCTGCTGGGAAATGGATGGAATTTGAAACAATTACATTGAGTGAAATATCCCAGACATAGAAAATTAAGTGCCATATGTACTCCATAATAGGTGGCTCTTAGTACCAAACCCACTTAGAGACACTTAAGGATAAATCTCTGTAATACTTACAGTAATTGCAAGGATTATGAATAGGAGGGATGGGGTAGGAGGGCCCCACCAGAAACACGGAGAGAGGGGACTATGTTACAGCAGAGAAAATAGGCCACCCTCAAGGACTACAAGTAAGTAATGAGACATCTGGTTAAGTTCACAGACTCTCCTTCCTGATCATTTACAACTGAGGGGGTATGATCTCACCAGAAGGGGAGGGCATATAGTCTGGCAGATGAAAAGTAACCATTTTGCAGATGGGTGATTGACCCCTCCCTCACCGCAGTTTTCTACTTTTATTACATATACCTTTGAATATACTCTTATAACAAGACTCTAGTTTAACAGGTTTTTATCTCTGGCCAGGGGGTGACATACAGTGCCCATCACGATGGAGTGAAGGGCATTTCAGGAGCAGCAAACCCGCAAAAGAAAATCAACAAACCATAATCCAGAACTTCAGAGACTGTATATCAACCACCTGGAACTAGGCCAGTCTAATCTCTCCCCATCCTGAAGCTCAGGGAAATTTGGGGAAGAGGGGGTATTAGGATTGTAAGAGCACAAGGATGGGAGGAGCAATGATATGCAAGATACCCCACACAAGTTAGGGCCGAAGCAATCATAATTGGAGTTTGCATGCGCTGCACAATGTCCAACACACTACTGACCCCACAAAGTCTAGCATTTCCTAAAGGCACTAGGATCCTTGGAGGCAAGGGATTGACAGCCACAGTAGTGTTCCTATGCTTAAGGGGAACACAGGAAAGGGTTCTAGGAAATGCCACTGGGTCCTTGAATGTCATTGGAGAGGAGGACCCAGAGGAGAGTTTGGCATGCACATTAAAGGATGCTCCGGGAATGGGAGGGGGAATGTGGGATGGGGAGGGCGGGGGAAAGGGGGCACAGGGCGGTGGGAGTTTGGAGGAAGGGAGGGGAAGAGTGTACCTGTTAAGTTTGTATGAATGGAAATAAAAAAATCAAATACATTTAAACTTGAATATCTTATGAAAAATGAGTGTGAACTCTGCCTTTAAAATACGAGGATTTGTCATCTAGAAGCACTATGCCCAGAATGGGGTGTGGTTCAGTGGCAGAGTCCTGGCTGTACAAAAGGTCCTAGGCTTGCTTCATGATGCCGAGCTGGAAATATGCACTGTCTCTCACACAAGCATGGTCATCATCACAAAAAGCCAATCAGAAACATGTTTGAGATGGTTACACCAATTTATCTTTTCTCTTCTGCATGCTTTTCTTTGCCTTCAAACTCATATGTTTATTGCTTAATTTTTAACAAATTTTATCATACTGGTAGCATTAATAACCATCATATTATCTGATTCCTCTTTTTGGATATCTTCTTGACACAAAAATATCAAATAAAATGGGAAATAATTGCAGCATTGTCATAGGAAGTAAATGTATCCCCAAAATGTCTGTCTCTTAGCATCTTATACAAAGAGAAATATAGTGTGATGGGAAGAGAAGAGAATTAGTACTTACTGCACATAAGAGGAGAGGGAAATAAGAATGAGCATATAGAGTGGTGATCCTTATATAAATCAAAGGGCATCAAGCATTTCTTAGAGTTAGAAGACACAAAATTCATTCCTCAAGAACCTCTAGAGGGATAGTGGCCCTGCTAACACCTTGATTTTGGATTTTAATCTTGAGAATTGTGGGGCAAAACATTTCTCCTGTTTCAAGGCATCTGGTTTCACAAATCCAAGATAAGAAATAGTATAGATGATCAAGGCTTAATTATGAAATATTGACTTGGAGAGATGACTCAGTATATAAGGGATTTATTCCTAAAACCTAAGTAGCAAAATTGGATCCTTAGAACCAAAGTACTAGGTAAATAATAGTGGCTGCCTGTAATCTTAGCACTCAGAAATCAAAAGACAAGGAATCCCCATGACAAACTAGGTAGTAGCCATTCTAACTGATTGGTGAGCTCCAAGCTGAATTGAGAGACTCTTCTTTAATAACAAACGTGAAAAGGGGCTGGAGAGGTGGCTCAGGGGTTAAGCCTCTGCCTTGCAGGTGGAAGATCCTGAGTTCAGAGCCTAGACCCCACGTATAGGCGCCAGGCGGAAGCGGGGGGGGGGGGGGGGGGCCTGTGTTTCTGGTCCTGGTAGGGCGGAGCCTGTGAATCCCGGGGCAGAATAAACAAGGAGGAGGTGGAGGCGTCCATGGTGGTTCCTGAATTCGTCCGTGGTTCTACACACACACACACACACACACACACACACACACGTATATACATACATGTGCATATGCAAAATTGAATAAATAAATAAAATTAGGTGTCAGCTTTGAGCTTCCACATGCATATATGCATGAGCACTTATATGAAACATGCATGTATACATAATTGCCCTCCCACTCAATGCACCAGGAAAAATAAAATAAGAATAAGAAACTTGGAACTAGATTCTCAACTCAGTAATCCAGTCACTTAACTTCCTGATTCTTACTTGACTTTTCTGTACTAGTTATCTCCAGCTTAGCCATTAGGCTAGCAGACAGCATGTATTTGATTGGCAAGCCTAGATCATCAGAAACCAACTATAATGATATATACTTCAATATGCTAAAATTAATTTTTTAAATGAATAATAAATTTATTCTGGAAGAGTTCTTCAATTGAGTAAATGCAGAATTTTTCTTTTTAGGACTGTTTTCATAGATAATGAAATTGATGATGAAAAAATGTTTCAACTTTCTATGAGATTAGTTTTAAAAATGAGGAAAATAAAGGAGAAAGTTGGGGTGCATGTCTTCTATTTCACAGTGTTTATTGTTTTTTGCTTTTTGTCTGCCATTCTTTCTTTTCTCTCTTTCTGAAGTAATGAGTTATAGTCAAGCAACCACTTCACAGTTCATGAACTCCAGTGTTGACCTCACAGTCTCATATCTGTGCAGCAGACTCCATTATCAGAAGGACTTCGCTGAGGAACAGACATGCTGTGACCTGACCAATGGAGCACAAATAGCTCATTTGTGGAGATCACCTAGAAAGTTCAGATTTGCTTCTCCATGGATGATTCTGGGAATGCACCTTCTGTTACCCCAGATGAAGATGGGAGAATGTCAATGCTGCCATCCTGAAGCAATGCCAGAGGAAGGTCACATTTTGGAGTGCAGAACTAGGTGTAGCTTGTTTATACTTTGACCTGTGGAGCCACTCAACAGTGGCATCACTCTATTATCACATTCACTGTCAAGTAAGCCACTGAAACACTCCTTTCAGAGAAAAGGCAATTAGGAATTTTACTTCAGTTACTTCCAGTAAGTGTTATGCATCACTGTGGACCTAAATATATCTACTTGTTCATTAGTGAAAGGACACATAGCCTTTCATAAATACACATCCTCTAAAATACCATTATTATTTAAATCAAGATCTACTGAAGGTAGATTAGGAATCTGTCATGGTTTAAAAAGTGAGTTGTCCCCCATAGGCTAATGTGTTTGAATTTTTAGTTGTTTGGGAAAGTCATGGCACTTTTAGGAGGTGGATCCTGGCTGGAGGAAGGCAGTTACAGGGGGTGGTCCTTGAGGTTGGTTAGCCCCTCCCTGATTACGTGAGCCAGTCTGTTCTGCAGCTTGTGGTTTTGCAGCTCTCTCATCCTCGTGATGTCTGCAGTACCTTAGGCCTTCTCAGCTTCTGCTGGGTGCTGTGCCTTTTCTGCCATGAAGTACTCTGTCTCTCCTCTGGAACCTTAGGTTGAATAAATCTCCCTTTCTCCCATTAAGTTGCTTGACTTTGGGTGCTGTATCATTGCAAGAGAAATAGAGTGGCTGAAATAGTGTCTTAGGTGAAGGTGAATCACATGCAAGAGGAACTCATTGAGGAAGAAGAAAAGTTGAAGCCAGAGACAATGTTCACAGCTGGTATTTCTTTTTTAGAATCTGGGAAAGAGAAGCAGAAAAATGTAGCTCTGAGTTCTATGTAAATAGACACTGTGTGAATATATAGAAATTGACTCAAAATGCTTTCATTGTAAAATTTGCTGAGATTGAGTTTCCCTTCAGAGAATTGTTATGAGAACATATGCTGTCTTGAAAATCCTCCATTTGGGCAATGTTTCCCAGGAAAACACTTGAGGAACAAGGCAAACACAATATGACTCGAAAGGTGGATCCAAGCGAAATTACTCTC
The DNA here is from genome assembly GCA_023101885.1 of Typhlomys cinereus. NCBI lineage: Eukaryota > Metazoa > Chordata > Mammalia > Rodentia > Platacanthomyidae > Typhlomys > Typhlomys cinereus. The sequence goes on along the minus strand of JALPQD010000302.1, from coordinate 1,455,356 downwards.
AAAAATATCTAATTCAACCATATATGTTCAATAAAGTAAAAGTATAACTAACAAATATTAGCAGGCTCACGGGAAAAACTGAATAAAAAACAGAGAACGGCATGTGCAACTTCACAGTTGCAAGTTTTATGTGCTCTGGAAAGGTTAGAAGAGATTCCTGAACTCCACTGCTACAAGGGGTAGAGCCTGCCTTCCTTGTTTTCCTTCCCAGGTAATGGTGGGTTATTTCCTAAAAAGCCATGTGCATATTTTTAGGACTCACAGTCACAGTCACAGTCACAGTCACAGTGCTTCTGCTAAACAACTCATACTCTTACATACCCTGAGAATATATACCTTAAGCTCTTATTGTTGTAGAAGAGAAACATATTAGTAGATTCTAAATATGGTTTCAGAAATCAGTACAATGCTTCCACGAGTTTCCTTCTGAGAGGGAAAACCTTGCCCATAGGTGTCTGAAAAGTTGTGAAAGAGTCATAGGCAAGGAAAACTCTGTTGAGTTCTCACATTTACATATTTACTTAGTTGTTGTTAACCACATAATGGGTTCTGACAAGCTTTCTTAATTGTTGAAGATGCATGTAAGTCAGACAGCAAAAAAAAAAAAGAATTAAAGTTAATGCTGTGAGCTGTTATTTTTTAAACTCTTGGAAGTCAGTTTTGATCTATAAACAACAAACAATTTAGAACCAAAATCAGAAATACGAATCTCTTAAAATGGTGTAAACCAGCAATAATAATAATCTAGCTTATTCAATGACTCTTCACTTTCAACTTCTTGGGCTAACAACGCCACCTATTTATGTAGTGATGTGAAGAATCCTTAATGAGTATCACAAAACTTGCTTGAGAAATATTTTCTGCATTTTTCCTGCAGTGTCACAGTTTTCAGTCTTACATTAAGGTTTTGGATGTATCCTTGTTAATGGTGAGAAATAGGAATGAACTTTTCACTTCCGGGCAGAGGTCTAGTCTTCCCAGCACATTGTCCCACTTCCTCTTGCCTGATGCTCCTGAGTCCTGGGCTAGAGATGATTTGGAGGATTTGTTTACGTCCAGCAGTCCATGGTCACTTATTCTCTGCACTTTGGTCGGCAATGATTCTTTCAAGAGACACCACATTTCCCTGACAGAGAAATGGGAGCTAATGCTGGATAGAAAAGAAGGGGAGCTGCCTTCCCTACTGGTATATAACTGATATTATCTTCCTTGCTTCACTGAGTTCCCAAGTATATGTCACCGGGATGAAACTCAGTGGACCTTATGCACCAAAGGACATGAAAACTGGTGGGAAAGAAGGTTTGTAGTATGAAAAAGAAGGGGATTGGGACTGGGTAATAAGGGCTTAAAATGAGACAAATTCATTGTATTCATATATGAATCCTTAAAAGAAGTGACTAAAAATTATTTGTGTTGGTTGCTTTAGATTTGGCAATATGAAATATCCAAGAACCTTTCCAGTGGATTCAGATGGACAAGTGTGCATGCTTCTGAGAACCTCAAATGTGTGCAAGGAAGCTTTGGAGACAACTGCTTCTATAATGTGGTAAAAGATGTTGTACTCACATGTGGATGGAGATGAGTGAATGAATTCTTTGATCTTGGCCCCAGCCAGAATTGTGATCAGGAGCTGTTTTCAAAACTTGCAACAAATGGGATCTTATGAGCTTCTGCTCAGTTAAAGAGATTGTAAACCAAGCAAAAAGGCAACCCACAGAATAGGAGAGAATCTTCACTAACCACATATCTAATAGAGCTCTATTATCCAGAATGCCCAGAGAACTTAAAAAACTAAACATCAAGGAGATAAGTGGCACAAATAGAAAATGGGCCTCTGAACACAAAAGAAACTTTTCCAAATTGAAATGTCTAACAAGTATCTTAAAAAATGCTCCACATCACTAGCCATCAGGGAAATGCAAATCAAAACCATCCTGAGATATCATCTCACACTGAATGCTGGAGAGGATATGAGTGAAGGAACTCTCCTACATTGCTGGTGGGAATGCAGGCTCATACAACCACTCTGGTGATCAGTATGACGATATCCAAAAAAGTTAAGGATTTAAATGCCATATGATCTTGCTACACCACTACAGGGAATAGTCCCCTATAATACAAAAATTCACTACAGTGACACGAGCACAACCATAGTGACTGCAGCACCATTTACAATAACAAAGTCATGGAATCAACCCAAATGCCCAACAGTTGTTGAGTGGATAAGGAAAATGTGATACATTTACACAATGGAATACTACTCAGCCATCAAAAAAGATGAATTAATGAAATTTTATGGGAAATTTATGGAATTAGGAGAAATTATATTTAGTGAAGTATCCCAGACATAGAAAGTAAGATGCCATATGTACTCCCTAATAGGTGGATCCTAGTTCCAAACTCACTTAATGACATATTCAAAGGTATATTTCCGCAATACCCATTGTAATCACAAAGGATTATATACAGGAGGGAAGGGAAAAGAGGTCCTCAAAAGAAAGGAGAGAGGGAGGGGAACATGCTTTAATAGAGAAAATAGGCCACAGTCATGTATTGCATGTTAGTAGTGAGAAATCTAGTGCAGCTCACTCTCACTTCTCTTCCTGATCACTTGGGACTAAACAGTTTTGATCTCCCCAGTCAAAAAGGATATAGGTAGTGGCAGTTAGATGATAACCAGCCAGCAAATGGATGACTGACCCCCTCACTACAGTTTCCTACTCCTATTATTCCTTCTATCTTTGAGTTTCTTCTTATATAAGATCCTCATTTACACAGTCTTTTATCTTTAGTTGGTTGGTGACCTTCAATACCAATTAGGATGAATTAGGATGCAGCCAGGGGCAGTGCAGGAGTAGCCAAACTGAAAACAACAACAACCTATAATTCAGAACACCAAAGACCCTACATTATTCACTTGGAACCAGACCAGCCAAATTTCTTCCCATCCTAAAGCTTAGGGAACTTTGTGAAAGAGGGGGCAGCAAGATTGTAAGAGCCTAAAGATGGGGAGGACTGATGATATGCAAAATACTCCACATAAGTCAGGGCTGTAATAGTCAGAATAGAGCCACAATGCAATTGGATTTTGCCTGACATGCACAGTGGTTCACATGTCTATGATTCCCCTCCAAAGTCTAGCACAGATCACAGGAGAAAAGGCTTCAAGCAGTACTATCCTTAGAGGCAAGGGATTAAACAGTTATAATAGAGTTCCCATGCTAGAGGGAAATCCAAGAAGGGGCCCCAAGTTATGCCACTGAGTCCTAAACCCTCACTAGATTGGAGGATACAGAGGGAGGTTAGTTGCCCACATAAGTGGATGCTCTGGGGAATGGTAGGGAGGAAGTGGCAGGTGCTAGGAGAGGGGGAGGGAGAAAGGCAGGGGGAGTGAGATGGAAGAGGGAATGGGGGAGAGTATAACAGGGACAACAGAAGAGGGGGTACCTATTCAGCTTGTATGATTAGGTAAAAATAAAATGAGTACTAAAAAAAAAGACAGGAAAAGAAAACTTGCAACAGTGTAGTCAGGAGTCAGCTGGCATGATGAACTTAAATGTGGGCACCATCAGCATCGCCTACCACCATGAGTCTCTCTTAATTGTATTCAGATAATCACTGCATTGCATATATGTGTTGACACAACCCGATGCTGCAGAAAGTACTTTTGACACTTTTGGAGTGAGGTATTTTAGAGATGGAATAAGAATCTGATGGTTCTTTGGCAAGTAAGATTGGCAGTAACTTGTGTTCTATATCCATCATTTCAAAAATTACCCATGACCAAAATTCTAGATTAATTCAATGAAGCATTCAAATTTTAATAATTTATTTTTTAAGTGCTGGGACTGTGCACATGGTCTCACACACAATAGACTGAGTTTCCAGCCCCTCATACTGTGTTTTAAATTGAATTCATATTTCTGTTAAGACAGCAGTACATATGCATTTTCAAATAGCACATAGGTATGAAGAAGGTTCTGATGCTGTAAGATGCAGGATTTGGGCTAAGATGTGATGACTCACATGATATTCAAACAAAAAAGTGTTTCAATACTGATGAATTATTGACAATTGGTTCTGGGAGAGGGAGAGGCAAGTAAAATTTCCAGTTGTATATTCACTGATAAGCCTATCACACTCAAACTCTAACTCAAAGTTACAAAGCTATGACCATGCAGAAGGACCTTGGCTGAACCAAGTAGGAAACAAAACAAAGAGTCTTGGACAAGGGAGGGAGATTTTTGGGAAGAAAGGAGGAAAGATGGGAATGGGAGGGTAATTAGAGAAAATGGGGAGAAGAAATCAGAATGAATTATATACGTGTATGAAAGTGTCAAAAACCAAATTTGCTAATCATAGTAATAATAATAAAATTAAAAATAAAATAAATGACACCGAAAACCAGTTTCAGTATTTAAAAACCTAAAATCGGAAGAGAATGGAGAAGACCTGCAAGCCTGTGGGGCTGCTTTACTACACTATGTAGGATCCCTATTAGAGTTAGTGTACTTTCTATACTCAGGAAGGTGTGTGAACATTTTTACCTAATCATTGTTGTTCAAAGTTAAGCAAGTGTAAAAATTTCCATCTACAAATTCAATTACCATCTACAAAATCCTATAGTACTTGCACATTCGGGGCAACTTTGTGAATCATCAAAAGACACTTTCTTTTTGGTCAACATTGTGCATATATGATCTCTGGGTTTGGCAGCCCCTATGCTGGAAAGCATCACTTTGATCTTAGAGTTTACATAGACAATGCCCTTCAGTGCTTGGCATGTTCAGTCTCATTCACATATTCTGCCCTTGCTAGTTGGGATTCTAACTTCAGGAATATGGTGGATTATTACTTTATCCACTTATTTTGCAAGGTTTGGTGGATCATTCCTTTACGTGTCTACATGATATGGGACTTGCGGAAATGAGGCACATAGCCCCTGACATCAGAACACTTGCTGTCTGAAGGATACCAAGAATCAAGGAAGTGGTCAGGGCTGAAATTTCTCTGGATAACCAGACTAGGGCATGTAATGGAACAGTGGGCAAATGATTAACTCAGGGTAATCAATTTAGCTTCACTGATAATAAGCCAAGGGGTCTGTTAAATATTTAAAAACACATAAAACTTAGAATAAATAGTGAAGAGCAGTTCCTAGACAAAGCATGGGCCCAGACAAGAAGGAAGTCAAGGGCATTCAAGACAAAAATGGCACTGACTGGTTATATATCCATGCAGCTTGCATTTGTCACCGAACTATATCACGAGTAGCCTACAGACCAGAAGAGATGCATATTATCAGTCAGTCTTTTTCTTTACCAGGGGACATTTGGGTTGTTTCTAAGTCTTTTTTTTCCTTGTCTAAGAATATCATGCTGTAAAGATCCATTTCTGTATAACTCTGGGATTAGGTGATTTTTTTTTAATTGACTACCAAAACTGGTATACTGAGTCAAAGGATTTTTTTCTCCTTTTCACACAGGGTCTCTCTAGGTCATCCGGTATGTACTGAAATGCCAGACCTTCCTATATTAGCTCTGGATTACAGTGTAGCACCAGCAGCCCTGATACCAAAGACATTTCACCTTTAAAGAAAATCAGTGGACTGCTGTAATAATTTATCTTCCATGCAGCAGAGCACAAATAGCTCTTCATTGAGAATTTTCATTATTCTGCCACTGATGAGGCTGGAAACATCCTTACTTTGGTTAATCTAATTATATTCATCAGACATGTCTGCATTTTTACATAATTCCAGGTTGTTTTGAATAGGTAGGATACTGGCTGCAGTATGAACAGAATTTTGCATAATTCTTTCAAGTTACACAGACATTTACATTTGTGTTTGATTTTATGATGAAATAAATCCTGTTGAGTTCATTTATAACACATTTCACTAGAAATCATCTATATTTCAGTTTATTTTCTAATTTTCACTTCACACTGTCTTTATAGATCTTTTAAATTTGGTTACTGATATTTCAGAAAATGTCTCCTACCTTCAAGTAATACCAATATCACTTTAAATTTTATCCTAAATATTGCAAATAATGAGTACTTTATTTTCTAAGATTTAGATGTATTGTTTGATTTAGAACTATATGCTATTTTTGTAATTGATTTCTTCTAGATGAGAAGCTAAGGAGAGAATCACATAACTGATTTTATAAACCACAATTACATATGTATGTACATGTGCATGTATATTTATATACGTGTGTGTATCTGTGTACATATATGTAAATGCATTTAGTGTCTGTGTGCTACTGTATGTGTGTGATACATGTGCTATATGTTTGTATATATATGTTTGTATATGTATTTTTGTGTGTGTTTCTGTGTATATATGTGCATATATGTGGTACGTGTTTGTGTGCTTGTGTGAATATTTGTATGAATGCATATGCATGTGTGTAGGTAGGATACTGACTGCAGTGTATCATACAGATATGTTGTATGGATATGTCTGTGTATGTTGTGTGCATGTGTGTGTGTGTGTGTGTGTGTGTGAATGCTTATAGAACTCTCTCATTAGTGAAGGTCAGCTGAAACTCTATTCCACTCTGGGGTCCAGCATAGTGCAACTATCTGTAATGAAAGGTACATAGCTAGAAATAGCTCTCATTATGTTAGTGTGCAAGGAGAAACGAAAGCAATGAGGGAAGAAGAATGAAATTTACCTAAGCTATTATATCTCCAACTTAAGTATAAACCAGTCTAGACCATGTTTAGTTCTAAGACTAGGTGAGCTGGTTATATCCTAGACATTTAAATAAAAGATGAATGTCTTCCTATTCATACCACTATTTCCTTTATTTATTTCCTCACCTTGAATCTAGCTGTTAGGACTTGACTTTGACCTGAGAAGGGCTAGGCAGTGAATAGTAGGCACGAAAGTTGACTTCCCACTCAGTTCGGTCAGACCACAGCTCTCTAGAGAAGAAACAGGCACTCTCTAGAGGATAAAAAGACATTATTTGTATACAATTTTTAAATATTAATTTTGTAATTAAATCTGGAGATTATTGTTTATGTTCTAGAGTCCCTTCAGAAACTAAGGTTAATAATTTTTGTAAATTGGTTTCCTGTAGACAGTGGTCTCTGGGTAATTGCTGAACAAAGGTCACTACCATGGTTAATACTGATTGCTACCTTGACAGGATCTAGAACCATCTAGGAGATAAACCCTGAGCCCTGAATTTGTGAAGGAGTTTCCAGCTTGGGTTAATTGGATGCATTTAATTTGGGTTAAATATTGGTGTACTATTCTGAGGATTGTAGCGCTGGTTTACACATAAAGAAGCAAATGAGTACAAGACTTCACTGCCTTTTAACTGCAGATGCATTGTGATTAGCCGATGGAAGCCCCTGCCACCATCATTTTCCCACCATGATAATTTGTAGTCTCAAACTGTGAGTCTAAACTAATCCTTCCTTTCTTTTGGATAAGGGATTTTTTTTTTTACTTTTTAGTTTTACAAGCATATTGATTACTAATCCCTGCTTCCCTCCATCCCCCTTCTCTTCCTTCTCTCCCCTATCTTCCCTTCCCTTCATCAATCCTTTCCACTCCCTCCTACCCTGTTATATAACCACTTCTGTGTACCCAGGGTTCCCTCTGGCTTGTCTACTTTTGTAGGGGTTCAGGCATCATTTCTGAGTATTGAGATCCTCTCCTGCCCAACGATACAGAAACTGTTAAAAAAGCCTTTATATCAGAGAAGGATTGAAAGAGAGGGAGGATCAGGAGTAGTGCACAGTAGGTGGGGTCAACCTCCAGGACATCATCTGGCTGTCAACTAATCCCTACTCCTGCCACATGCCCCATGATGAGGAACACATGACCATTGGTCCAAACCAATCCAAACACCAGTGATTAACAAGGAGAATGATCATGGATTGGATCAGATATCTCGTTAATTTTAGGTCTTTCTTGAGGGTGGCCTTATTTCTCTAATAAACTTTGTTCCCTTGACTTCAAAAGAATGACAATTCTTTTAAAAGGTGAGGCTCAAAGAGAGATGCTTTGAGGGATTCTCTGCATGCAAGTCCCTGTCTGAGTAGTATTTCTATGTGGTTAGCATGCATCTGATGTAACCTTATCTATTGTGGCAAAACTGGGCCACATCACCCTTATGGTACAAGTGTATAGATTTTAAAGAGGTAAAATCAGGACATAATGGCATGTTGTCCCAAAGAACCAGAGAATCCCTGAGGCCAGATAATTGTGGCAGAGTTGAAGTACTTGAAAGTAAAAATTGAAAAGACAAAACGCAAAGCTATGAAAATGAAACCCAAGTTACAATGGAGATGCTAAGATGGTAGAAATGTCAAACCCCATGGACTCTCCAAGGAATGTTTCTGTCATGGAATGAAATCATCCCAAGGGAGAGATTATACATGTTGCAGGCACTAGAACTTCAAGTATTAGGACAATCAAGCCCTGTGGAAACTAGATAATCTCATCATAAAACACAAAGGGGAGACATTGGATTACAGAATTTGGTGATTGTCCTATTGTGTTTTGTTTTTGCTTGATCTGATCTTTTGTTCTATGTCCCCTTCTTTCATTTGGAATGGAAATGATAAATCTACCATTATATGTTGAAATTTGTATGTATGAAATTTGTTGTGTAATGTTATAGTGTCAGTTAAAAGAATGTCTGAGTCTCAGAAGAGACTCTGAACTTAAACATTTGAACATATCGTCAACCCTTGAAGATAACGGGGACATTGAAGCTGAACTGAATAGATTTTATATTAGAGATGATTATGAGTTTTTGGGAACAGGAGTTACAAGGTTATGACCTACATATGACGGTCTGTCTCAACATCTCACCATAAAAATAGAAAGATTTCAAGATCTATCCTCTCTGAGACACTGATAAGGATTAAAGATGATGGGCATGAAAAGAAAGATGCTTTCCTCAATGGTATCACTGAGCTATGATACTTGTTGAGGCATAAAGCATGTCAGGCATATGTTACCAAAAAGAAACTGGATGAAAAACAGTGAACTGCACAAAAGAAAAGGTTTGAAAATAGGATGAAGTCTGATGGGGAAGACAAAGGATTTTAAAGGGAAAATAAGGAGGGATGAGAACAAAGGGTGAATATTGAAAATATTATGGATTCACTATATTCATGTATACAACATAAAAAATAAAAGACAGGAAAAAATGTGATATAATCAAGTGTCAGCTTCATAAGGAGTGGGAATGTGATGCTTAATATTGGTTTTCAACTTCCCAGGATGTAGAAATACCTAGATACAAGGTTCTGCACATGTCTGCTAGGTATTTTTTCTAGATTGGGTTAATGCATGGGAAGAAACACTCTAAAATTGGACAACATTGTACAATGGTATCAAATCTCAGCTTGCATAAAAAGAAGGAAGCAAAATGAGCATGAACATGTAGCTGTCTCTGTTTTCCCACTTCAGATACAATGTGGCCAGCTGTCCTACAATCCGGTCACCATGACTTTCACACCATGGTGACCTTTATCCTCCAACTTTGAGTAAAGTGTACTGATTTTGCTGAATATTTTGTTATATCAAGGAGAGAAGTAACTAATCAGAAAGGCCCCACCTCATAACAAAGTGGTTCAGGAGTAGCTCAGAGCAGTTAAGACACAGTGTAAGAATTTGAACTCCTACATGAAAGAAGTCAGGGGTCAGAACTGGTGTCTGAAAGCACTCAGCAGGAGCAACCCTTAGCTTCCTTACAACTTGCTTCTTTGTCGGGTATCTCAAGGCCACCAATCTGTAAATTATGGGTCAGGGATTATCCTGGCCATTTGACTTACTCTTAAAGATAAATTTCAGCAAAGGCAAAAATAAGACACTTGGGAAACCAAGCTTTGCAGCCCAAGGCATTGAAAAATGATGACCACTGCTAACATCTGTCTGTTTGTTAATGCAAGTAAAATGCATTAAATCTTAAAAATATAGAGAAATCTGTGCTGAGGACTTCAGGAAACATAAAATGAATAAACCAAAACACTTGCAGTTTGTGTGAATACATTAAAGCCAGGAAAGGACAGGGTGGAGAATGATCAAGGCATCAGGAACTTAAAAAAAGATAAATATCCAGAAGGTGATAAACTTTTTATGAAATAGAAATGTCTAATATCAAATTCGACAAGAAGGAATAATTACAAGAGTCTCACATGAAAGCAAGAAGACTAGCTCCTCTCTTGTAAGGGGAGAACATTTATTCTTTCCTTTGCTCTGGCAATTACCAACTCCATCCAAGCATTCTATTTCCTGCTGGACGATGGGCTGCGTACTGAAGGTTATCCAGCAGGGAGACAAGAGTGGTTCACAAACAAGGATGATGTGAGGTAGAAATTGAAGCACACAAGGAAGCACAGATCTGTCTGGAAACTGTTGAAATTTAGATCAATTATATACAGTATGAGAGATACTAGAGAGGAGGGATCTAGAATAGTGTAGATATGAAGCAATTTTCAACACATTCCCTAAGGTCGCTGTTAGAAACAATCCTGAGAGGTTAAAGGTACATGAAGAATGAGAACACTCAGAACAAAAGAGGTGTGGATTTTTTATTTTTTTTGTCATAGTTTTGTTACATTCTTTTAAATTTGATTCCATAAGCATTCCTGTTGGACAGAGTTTAAGTCAAGTGGATCAATCAGACTTTACTGTACCTCACTGAACAATAAAGAGGTGTGTTTTGTGATAATTATCATTTGCCACCCAGCCATCCTGAAAGTGTCAGTTTCCTTATGTGTCAAGTGAGGGTGTCATAAAATACACCTCTATTGCTTAAAAAAATCAACTAGGTGCAATTTGGTTGAGGTCTGACAGCTTTTCTTATCTAAGGATTAAAAAGGAGTATATAGATGGTGTTTTATTATCAATATATTACATTTAGTACTAGGATATCACTTCCTGACCATTTATTTACTAACCTTCTACTATTATCTGGATAAATTTCAGTATCTGGCACAATTTCTCTGACACCGAGAGACTTAAAACCATTCGGAGAGTAATTGCTTTCATGGGTATGGCATGCCTCTGTTGCTCCCATAGATTATTCATAACAGCGTTGTAGTGGTTTACAGAGTTCACTACTGGTTTAAGCCCTTGATCTCCCATTTACCCCTAGTGAGGCAGAAAGTCACATCAGGCCAAAGTACAGAATATCAGTAACCCTGGCATACTCAGCCCTAGTCGCCCCATCAAAATCTTATCCCACACCAAAGCTCAGGGAATTTCAAGGAATAGAGGACAGTAAGATTAAAAAGGCCTAAAGGCAGGATGAGGTACTCCTGACTAACATTCCACACTAAACAGGACTGCTGTACCCAGAAGGTCACTGCAATGAGAAGCTCTACCAACAGACTTATACAATGGCTGATTTATCAACCTTCCCTCAAGGACTAGCTAGATGTTAGAAGAAATGACTGCTCTCAGAGAGTGTGTGAAGAGCAAGTTCTGGACAAGGGAAGAAGGACCTCCCCACTTATAACTTTACCTTATGACTTTTACTGAAAAGTCAATAAAGTTCAACAGAAATCTGACTCACTTACTAGCATAGGCACCCCAAAGGTAGTCCTGCAATACACAAAAGCTTAATGACAAGAAATGGTGTGTGGGACAGATGCAAGATGGATGAGAAGAAGGTGGGAGAAGAGTGTGTGGATGGGAAGAGCTGTAAAAGGAGGGAAGTGGATAAGAAGGGGTCATGGCAAAGACCTAATACCAGTTTGTAAACAAATTAATAAAAACAGAACAAAAAAATCAACTAGGGATGTCCTTTCAAAAAAGAAGTTGAGGTGCAGAGCTCTTTAGGGATGACATTTATTCTAATTCATTCTCTCTGATGACATTTTAAACAACTTATTCTGGTGGAAGATGCTAAAAGTCTATAATACTAAGGTCTGCATGGAAATTTTTCACAATAAGCAAAATTGCACAATCACTAACCAGCTCACTTCTACCTGGGGCTAGTATTTTATTGATCTTTGAAGGATTAAAAGTCATAAGGTAATGTTATAAGTGGGGAGGTCCTTCTTCCCTTATCCAAAACTTGTCTCTCACACACTCTCTGAATGCAGTCTCAGAGATGCCTGGTTCAGCCTCACAAACATAAATATCAGGGAAAAGTATAGAGAAACATAATTTTAGAGAGCCTGATGGACTACAGACTTGGTTTTATAGATGATGATTTCACATACAGTGCTGATACAGTTCAAGCACAATGCAGTATATGTTGATATATTGCTCAGTCATGAACAGAGGCCAGCAACAAAAGGAAAGAAAATGGACAAAGAAATAGAATCTGCAGGATTTCATATTATTATTCAGCCTTTTTTTTTTTCAAGAGAATAACCGAGAGTTCAAATGGTGGGGTTCTTGCTAGCCATTTACTATGTGGTCTAGTTTGAAGACAGCCCATCACAGATTACATACCTGGGCTCCAATACACTGTCTGCAATGAAATGAGTTTTCGAACAATACAAATAAAAGGGAAGAGAACTGTAGACTTTTTTTCCCTGGAATGATACCTTCTATGCAAATGTGACTTCTAGGGTTATGCAATGTAATGGATTTTAGCTTTGGGTGTGGCATGAACTTGGACATAAAACACCACATACATAACTCACACAAATAATGCTGTTAGAATATATTCTCCTCTTCCTTCATTTGTTTTTCCTTCCCTGCCCCTATTCTTTCCTTCCTCTCTCTCCTTACTTGTCTCCCTACCTCCCTTTCTTTCTCTCTCCTTTTTTCCCTTTCTGCCTCCCTTTCCCTTTCCATTCTTCCTTCCTATTTCCTCTCTCCTTCACTCCTTCCCTTCTTCCTTTCTCCCTTTCCTTCCCTCCCTCCTTTTTTCTGCCTTCCTTTCTTTCTCTCTTTCCCTCCCTCTCTTTGTTCTTCTTTTCTTCTTCCTTCCCATTACATTCTCCCTCTTTCTGTCCTGTTCTTCTTCCTCTCTTTTCCACTCCACAAATAGTTTCACAGGTAGTAAATCTACCCCTGCACTGATATGGTGATTTTTCTGAGCAAAAATAAATGTCTTACATGTTAAATTTTAGAAAGCCAAATTGATCTAAGCATGTTGGTTTTCATTTGCATGAATGCCATAGACCACAAATGGAGGTCAGAGAACAACTTTCAGAAGTCACTTCTGTCCTTGTAGGCTTCTGGGAATTCAACTCAGGTAACCAGATTGCAAGCACTGAGCTGTCTCACTGGCCACTCAAATGTCATCTGAAATCTTAAATGTAATGTTTTAAATATAATATTGTAGAATGGTTTCTAATCTCTGTAAGAAAAACTAGAGCATTTCAATAAATATAGCATTTCCATCAACCTATTGGAGAGATTAGCATTAGAGTACCAACAAAATGTACTAATGGTATTAAAAAGCTAGAGCACTGCATTATGGTCATTCAAGTTGAAGTGTTTAGAATGAAACATTCCAAGCTCACAGACATGCAATTATCTGTGAGCTATAACTGACCAAAATCTGCTGGGCTCCTCTGGAAATCTAAATCATATGTGTATTATTGTACAGCTATCATAAATAGCAAATAACTAATAATATTGTATTTTCTAAAAAAGTCATACATACAAGCAGACAGCATATATTCTTGATAAATGAATAATTAGAGATCATATCTGTTTCTTTTGGCATATAGCTACCGTTCCACAGAGAAAAACATAAGATGCTTTTCTTCTTACTACTTTACTAACATCATAAAAATATTCTTGCATGGTCACTCTCACAGTGTTTGCATTTGATAAGACAACCAAGCATGATGACAATTGCTTATATCATTGGTACTTGTGATTTATACATAGATATACACGTGTTTCATACATTTTTGTTTTTCCATTTTCATGCTTATGTCTTTGGTCATGTGTGTATAAGAAGTGTATGTACATACAATGCTTATTTGTGTAGTGGTTTGCTTGTGTGTGGGTGTGCATGTATGTGAATGCACATCCATGTGGAAACTCAATATTGATATAGGGAATCAACTTGATCATTTTTCTACTTTATTCTTTTGAGACTGGGTCTCTAATCAAACCCACAACTTGCCTGCAGATGGGAATTCCTTGTCTTTGCAATCCATGGCTGAAATTGCAGGTGGCTTATTATGCCCGCATAGCATTTTACTTGGAATATGGAATTCTTAATTTCAGTTTTTTACATATGCAGCAAGCAGTTTAACCACTGCTGTCTCCGCAGTATACATTTTATTCAAAGATATTACACTACTGTTGCATATTAAAAGTGTTAAAAATAACACCAAAGTAATTTTTAATACTATTTAATGTTACCTTGGGAATCTTATGACTCCTATGGTAGGAAAATTCTAAACTGATAGCAAATAATGAGATATTATGAGCAATGTTCTCTATATTTATGAATGATTTATTTAAATGTATATACAAACAATTATACAATATGTATTTTATTTTCACAATAGGAAAGTATGAAATCTGAAGAATGGACATGCATTTTCTCCACTATAATACAAGTTAAAAATTTAAGATAGATGAAAAACTTTTAAATGGAACACTAGAATTATTAAAGAACAGTTTTTCTTTGATTCCAAATAAAAAATTTGTTGTATACTCAAACTATACTCGAAACATATTCCTTCTTCATGTTTAAAGCAATTATGATTCCAATAGTTATATTTTGACTGAACTACCTTCACACTTTCTAATAAAAAGGTCTTTAAAAGAATTTGTATGTGTATATACCAAAAGAGTTGAGAAATGTTTTGCTCCTTGTATATTACCAAGTAGAAAGCAAAATCTTATCTTGTGAATTTAAGTACACAGACAATGGCCAATAGCCACAATTATATGTAACTATAATTGATATGGTAATATGGTATACTTTTTAATTTGAACAAAATTTGATCATTTACACAATGTAAAGCTGCAGTACTGTCTATATCTAATTTTTTAAACAAATTTCTGACTCGGACTTAATAGAAAGTCTTTAAATGGATCTGTACATAAATGTCGATTAAACTTCAAAATTCCAATGAAGTTAAATATAAGAGGCTATAGGAAGAAGCTTTGCTTAAAAAATAAAAGTCAAAGTATAAAATAAAACTATTTACAGAATTCATACCTAAATAAATTTTGATACAAATGTATAAACATCCTTTCAATCCCTGAAAAGAAATCAAAAAGACCACCAAAAATGGAATTGAATCTGAATACACATCCCACAAAAGACAGCAGATACGCATCCACATAATGTGGCTATAGCTCAGCTGCTGAGAACTCACCTGGCACGTGAAAGACCAAGAGTTGAATAAGTATTACTAAAACAAACACTCTCAAACCCAAATAAACAACAATGAAGAGAAATTGATCTAGTGAAGTAATTCTTATAAGAATTTGCCAAGAAAATGAAGTGAAACAGACATAATGACCCCTACTAGAATGTATAAACTTAAAAATTTCTGTAATTCAGAGGATTAGTAAGAATGTGAAAAAACTAGAATTCTCATACATTTGACTTTAAATGACTTACCCATACTCCAGTGAGTAGTTTTTATGATAGCAAATATATTTTGTATTTGTGTGCATGTGTGTTGTATGTGTGTGCGTGTGCATGTGTGTGTGTGTGTATGTGTGTGTGTGTGTGTTGCAGGGCATTTGAGTATATGTTCTTGTTGGAGCCCCAAGGTTGACTTCAGGAATCAACCTGGATTGCTCTACCTCCATATTGCTCTTTTTTATTATTAATAGTATCTGGTTAAGTGACAAAACAACAAATCCAGAAAATATATCAGTAAGATTTTAAATAATTGCCTTTTTGGAGTGTTTAGAGATGTAAGAGCTGAGAATTATATGTCCATAATTGTAGGTAAATAAAAGAAGGGGACACTTGCTAAAGCCATGTACTGAATTACTGACTATTGCTGCATGCCAATAGTCATCTATGACAAAAGTTCACTACCTGACATGAGTTTTAAAAAAACATGGTAAATAATTGGAATTCACTTGATTTGCAAAATAAATTTTTATTCCAAAACAGTCATTTGCTGTTATGGGACCAAAATGTTTGTTTCTTTTGTGTTGCTTTTCCTGAAACAGAGTCTTGCTTTGATATCCAAGCTGTTTTCAAACTCCTGAGGTTCAGCAGTCCTCCTACATCAGTGTCACGATCAAGTATTTCTACATGTTCCTCGGTTTGGCGTCCTGGAACATTTCACCAGGACACCATGCTTAGTAGCATGTACATGGAAAAAGTGGAATTTAAACAGGATATTTTCAAGAACAATTGTAGGCATAACTACTTATGGTACCTGAGGAGCTGTAAACTGATGCCCTCAGGCACCCACATGACAGAGGGCCCTGTGGTGACCCACATCTGTGGCATGCCTGGTCTGAAACTGCTGTTCTAACAGTTTCCACTGCCATAATTGCTTCCTGCAATTTGTTCTCTTGATCTCAGTAAGTGATGTCTGTGGTGTTACAAATAAGACATCTTTCTTCTCTTCCCTCCACTACTAGTCCTTCAGACTTGTCAACTGTGTATCCTCCACTGTGAGAACAGCCAGCCTTTCTTCCTCTCCTGTTGTTCTAGTCCCTTCTCCATCTTCAAGCTCCATCAATACACATCTTTCTGTTTTTCAGACCTACCACATTCACACTGACTCTGAACTCATATCTTAGTTGCTTAACCTAACATAGGCCTGGGGATTGCTCCTTGTCTCAGAGACCTGTATTATGCTCCCATCATGCAATTCTGCCTGATATCTGCAACTGTGCTCTCATTCCAACTTGCTTCAAGACAACACAGTCCAAACTTCTATTGTTCTCTCTCTAATACCTAGATGTGTGTGTGCTAATTTTTTAAACCCCCTTTGGATGAATGAGTAATATTACAGTATTGTAACCATCAGTTTTTAGAAAACATTCTCTTGTATAATAAGAAACAATCGGTCTGTTTTCTGATACAAATTTGTTTCTTATTATCACAGAATGCATTTGGTATATATCTCATCTATCTCTAATATCTCTAAGGATCCATTTTGACTATGAGGCAATTTAGAAAAGGTAGAAATTTCAACAAGTTCAATTAATTTCACAGCACCTACCCCTAGGACACTTATCCCTGCTTTTTAAATCTTAGTCATAAAGAGATTCCCTAAGTGACTCTAACAGACAGCACTCATTTCAAAACTGTCACCTCTAGACCTGGGGCTTTATTGGTTTTACATGGCTTTTGCTTTTGAAGCATCACACTCAGAAACAAAAGGAATATCATGCTAAATGTGTAATTAGTCGAGGATTATTTTCTCTGAAGAATGTTAAGAAACGTTGATATTCTGAATAAAGATTAGGCCTTGATGACCAAACTCAGAGGAGCTGTAAGTTCTATTATTTTTACCACATTATTCAGTACAGGATGATCCCATAATTACTAAGAATGGACTATGCAGAAGATGGGAATAGGAAGGGAATTTATGAATTGAAGAGCTAATTCAAGGGCAGAAATCAGTAGAAGATAACTGAAAGGGATACAGAAATATGACCCAGCATATTGAAAAATGAAGGAAATTGTATCAAAGGATGCAAGCATTGCCCGAGTCAGTACAAAATGCACTGGGATTATGTCATGAAGATAACACATTAAATATCCGAGTATGTGTAACAACTTATTTTAAATTTATTTCATGTGTTTCAACCATATACTATTGGTACTTCATAAGATATCTTTCCTTCCCCAGTAGTCAAAGCCAGAGTTTTATGCACATTTAAAAGAAAAATATCAGAGCGAGTCGTCAAGCAGAGGGGCACATGGCTGTGCCCAACACTCAGAGCAGAGACAGGAGGATGGAGGGCTCAAGGTCAGCCTGTGGCAGAACCTT
The DNA here is from genome assembly GCA_023101885.1 of Typhlomys cinereus. Lineage (NCBI taxonomy): Eukaryota > Metazoa > Chordata > Mammalia > Rodentia > Platacanthomyidae > Typhlomys > Typhlomys cinereus. The sequence continues at coordinate 1,437,473 of JALPQD010000302.1, read as the reverse complement.
GTTTTGAAAACCAAAACCAAACAAGCGAACTTAAAATGAAGACTTAAAATGAAATTTAAAACAGTTCAATTAAAAACTAGATATATAAGAAAAAGATACATCGACAATAATGTGGTTTTGTTTTTTTGTGTGTATGCGTGCTTCAGTGAGTGTGCGTGTGCGCGCGTGTGCGTGTGCGTGTGCGTGTGTGTGTGTGTGTGTGTGTGTGTGTGTGTGTCAGAGGGCACCGTGTGTCTTTTGGAGGCCCAATGGTGACTTTGGGAATCCTCCTAGATTGCTCTCCTTCCCTTTTGCTCTGCCTTTCAGAGCCAAAAGCAGAGGTCACCGCCATTTGTTCCAGGTGCTTTTGCATCAAATCTGGGATCCAAACTCAGGTTCTTCTGTTTGTGAGACAGAGACTTAATACCTTAGTCATCTTCCCAGCCTCATAACGATGTTTTGAAAACTAAGAACAAACTTTAAAATCAGGTATAAATGAAGTTTTATATTCTTGCCTACATAAAGTGATCCTTTTTTATTGCTGATAATAAATGCCTACTGCTAGTTATTTTCAATATAAGGACAGTATAAGTCATGGAACCCCCGCTTTTAAAAAACATTTCCACATTGATTTAAGCCTTTTAAAAATACCATTTTTGATCACAGAAAAATTACTCATTGGGTCAAAAATGTACTCAAAAACCAGCCCATCTTCATATTTGTGGCACTGAATTTGTACTCATATTAAAGATAATTAATAAAGGTTTCCGTAGATTTTCAGTTATTCTGCTCAACTTTATTCCCTTTGATTTCTGCAGTGTTAATTTACTATTTCATGAATGACCAAGCAGGCATCAGAGGCATGCAAAACAAAAACAGAGGGTAAAAAAAAAGAACTTGAAGCAAAGTCAGAGATATGGAGAGTTGTAAGAAATTGTTTCACTTATGAACCATGATGTGACTCTTGTTATTTCATCAATATTCAAGTTGATTTGCCCATCTATAAAAATAAGGGCCAAGATATAACTGTGGACTTGCTCATTTAAGCATCAAGTACAAAACAAAAGGAGGATATATTTTATATAACCTTGTCACTTAACTTTCAAGAAAGGCACAGCTGCAATAAATCGAAAGAGCAATGATGGAGGATTGGGACTGGAAAAGACCCCAGTGGATCATTCAGACATGATAAGATGTCCCATGCTTTAATAGAGATAACAGGCAAAAGTTCACATGCATGTATAAAGAGTCCACCAGATGTGCAGTCTTTAAGATCTGTACAGTTAGTCCACATCCAAACTAACAATCATTTCCTAGTTTCAACATTTGGCTCCCAACAACTGAAAAGCTTTTATAAAACATCTGCTTGCTGTAACTCAGCCAAGCAAATTCCAAGTCTCCTCTGAAAACATTACTCTAAAGTCTTTCCTCCCAGGGGCTACAGAGATGGCTCAGGAGTTAAGACTTTGCCTTATAAGCAGAAGGTCACGAGTTCAAATCCCAGGTCCCATGAAGGAATATCAGACAGATATCATGGCAGCCCATATGTACTTCCTGTTATGGTGAGTGGAGACTGGAAAATCCCAGAGCAAAGCAAAAAGGAGGTAGAGGCAATACAATATGATTCCTGAAGTCACTCTTTGTCCTCGACAGGGGCACATAGTACCTTCTGATACACACACACACACACACACACACACACACACACAAATAAAGGTTTTTTTTAATCTTTCCTCCCAGGAGTCTTTCTGAGACCATCCTTTGGCGATCAGGAGGCATTGCTCTGGAGCAGCATTAGTATCCTAGGCATACAACCACAGCAGCAGTAGAGGGCTCAGGATTTTCAAGGGTCTTGTAATTGATTTAATATCTGCTGTGGTATCCTGAAATCCTTAACAAATTTCAACAACGGATCACTCACATTTGTTTTATACTGGGTCCTGAATTTATGTACTTAGTCCTGTCCTTCCAATCTCCATACTTGTATGAATCTTTTGGCTTGTTGGGATTTATTATTTTATTTCTTGCATGGGTTTTTATTTATCAAAAATACTTTTAATCATGGTTAAAGCTTTTCTCTCTCTATTCCCAGTACTTTGAGCACTAGTTAGGTAGCAAATAAATAGTCACTGACTGACTGATTTAGCTTACTTACTATTTAGATGGATCAATGAATAAATAACTGAATGAGTTAACTATTATGATAGAGAAAGACATTGCTATCAATAACTTAGAACTGAAAACTAATTTCTTCACTGGTCTGTTGCACAAATTCATTCAACATGCATTAAGTTCCCAGTCTGAAGTAGGAAGACACTATTGGCTGGTACTCATAACTTACCTTCCATGAAGCCCTCACTTAACCATTTTCCCCATTTGTCAAGACAAAACATAGCAGTCTTTGATACTTGGTAGCTGCCTAGGGGAGATTTGGGAAGAGCTGTGAAAGGAAGGAAATGCTGCCAGACTTTTTTCAAGCTAATTTTCTGATATTTTTAACTCTCTTCACCTTATGCCTTCATGCAACTATTCCTTAACAATTCATTGGCAATCCGCTTTTTTAGTGGAGTAAGGCACAGAAAAAAGGAGAAAATGTGTGCAAATGGTGATAGTGTATACGTGTCATATTAATTTTGTTTCAGAAGCAAGCTACTCTCTAAATGCATGTTTCAGACATTGTGATTTTAACCAATGCCAACTTCTACTTCCGTTGCTTGACTCAATGACATCTCAGCCTTTTTGTGGTTACTTGTTTTGTTTGAAACAAGATTTCTCTAAATAGACAAGATATCTCTAAATAGACTGGCTAAATAGAATAGAGTGGCCTGTGACATGTGGTGATCCTCCTGTCTCAGCTTCCTAAGTGTTAGAATGATACCCATGTGTCATTATGTCTCACTTGGTCTTTTAATTAACAGGCAGTGCTGTTACCCAGAGTTACATTTCTACACTGCTCACCAATGGCCAAACCATTCTGGAAGTAAATTGGCATATGTTATTTATCTAAGAACTAGTTCACAGACTAGCTTGAAAATAATATAATCTTTTTCCTTTAAGAATTATGATTTTATCAATAATTGCTCCTTTTGATGTGTGACTGAGCAGATGCTGTAAGCTTCACAAACAGTCCCAAAGTTCCATACATACCCTCTTTACTTCTAAAGAGCTCAGGTCTTCCTTAATATTCTATTGTTTTAAGAATGAGAATCTCAATCACATTATTTTTCTCTTCTCAAGGAAGTTGAGAATCACTATATTAATCCTACTTCACTGATAATAGTTCTGAGTTTTCTCCATTCTTGTACTTGTCAGAAAATTATTTCCAAGATGAGACACACATCAGCATGCATGTGACCCTCTCTACCTGCAGATTTAGTATCTGATCTTTCAAAAAACTTTTTTAATGTATTTATGCAAAGAGATACAGAATGCAAGTTTTCTTTGAACACAAAGTTAAAGTGATAATCTGTATACATTCCCCTTGTTTTAATATAGTCGTATATTGTTTGAGGGTTATGAACTGATCTCATTTACATCTTCATAACAATGCATTGGGGAGATAACTATGATGGGTAATGCAGTTAATTTAAATGAATTATTTTTTTTGAAGGTTTTGAGAGATGGTAGCTTATAAAAGAATATAGCCTGGGGCTGGAGAGGTGGCTCAGGGGTTAAGCCTCTGCCTTGCAGGCAGAAGGTCCTGAGTTCTGATCCTAGACCCCACGTATAGACGCCCGGCGGAAGCAGAGACGGCCTGCGTTTCTGGTTCTGGTAGGGCGGAGCCTGTGAATCCCGGGGCAGAGTAAACAGAAGATGGAGGCGTCCATGGTAGTTCCCTAATTCGCCTGTGGTTCTTCTACACAGACAGACAGACAGACAGACAGACAGACAGACACACACACACACACACACACACACACACACACACACACGCACACATTGAATAAATAATAAAAGAATACAGTCAGAGCAGAATGAAACCTGTGGATCAGCTACCTGCTTCCATATACACATACACAGCATAAGCTGTAAAAGCATCATGTGTATCAGTACATACAATATATCCATGTACATGTGTTTCCATAGATAAAATGTGAGTTTGTTGTATGCATATATGATTCAGCTTTCAGTATCCCAAGAACAGCAGTATAAAAGGGAAATATCTAAGCTACATAGTGCTCATTGTCTGAAAGGGAACTCCTTTTGCCATCTCCGAGACAAATCATTCCCACAAAGTAGCAAGAATACAGTTTGTATGTGGTTTGTTGCCATCAAAAGACATGCTGAAATTTGAGTCCTCATGAAACAGCTGGAGGTTGTACACACTTTAAGAGCTGATGAGTTCTTTAACTGGAATAAATGTTTCTCTCACAAGAGGGAGTTTCAGCTCTTTTAGGACTAGGCTATTTTTTACATAATGACTGTGATTAAACGAGGCTGCTTCTCATGTTTTCTCTCTATTGCATGTACTAGCTGGACCATCTGCATTCTGACAGGATTGCTGTAGCACCAGGTTTTCCATAACTCTTGGACTTTCCAACCTGTGAGACAAAATAAACATGTTCTGATCATAGAAAGGAATATTGGGAAGTGGAGGAGAGGAGACAATGCAGACAGGATTAAAAGGAAACTCAGGGGAGGCAAATTTCAGGTAGAGTTGCAGTCAGGTAGCTCTCTCAGGATCTTAACATGACTCCAGATAAGATCTCTCTTCCTATTAGGGGCACAGACACTTGGGCACATGATACTTTTTCAGGAAATACTTCCTTTACTGTAATATGTAACTTTTTATTTTAATTCCATTATTTTTAGCTTTTATTAAAATTAGCATATTATGTAAGGTGGTTCACTATGGTATCACAGTACATACATATTGCATTTGTTGTTCCCCATTGCAGTTCAGATGGTTGCTGATAAAATCTCCATCAAATGGCTTAAGGGAACAAAGGGTTTATTCTCTTACAATAATCCTGTTACAATTCTTAGTCCAGCTTGATAGGAGAGCTCACACCAACACAAGGGCTGAAGGAACTGGCCACACTATCTTCATATAACAGCTGCCAGACCAGCATGTCTGGTCAAGTACACACAAGGATGCAAGTTCCTCAACCAGCTCTCTGTATTTTATTTACCTGTCCAGGGCCTAATTCCATGCACCATGGATTGGGCCTTCCCCATCAAGTAGATAATCTCCTGCAGGTTCACTCTAGGTTTAGCTCAACTACTAATTCTCTACAAATGTGTCCAGAGCTCAAACCCTCAACCATCAAGTTGACACCTGTACCTAACTATGACAACTCCCCTCTCCTAGTACCCCAAATTTCCCTGTCCCTCTTTTGCTCACATCTGGCACTCCCTAGGATGCATCACTGGATTTCATATTCCATAGTTTGTCTCCCAACTTCTCCCCATTAAGATCAATTTTGCCTATGTAGTGGTCCCCTTCCTAGCATCATAACATAATATATATAATTATGTTATATATAAAATTGTAGGATCTATATATGAAAAAAAAACAGGCAGCATTTGTCTTCCATTTTTAGGTTTCCTTACTTAACATAATTTCTAGCTCCATCTATTTTACTTCAAATATTATTTTTCCTTACAGTTGAGCAAAACACCATTTACTGTGACAGCATTTAAAATGGCAGCAAGATACCAGTGTGGTGACAGGTGGTTAAGACAGAACATGTCTTTGTTTGTTTGAACAAACAACCACATGGTCAGAACTAGTAACTGGACATCAGAGCTCATAGCTCTCATTCCCTCTGATTTGTCTTATATCCTTCCTAGTGTCAACTTTGCGATCTACATATATTGAAGAGGCATGAGCAGGCCATCCATAGGCTTCCCATTAAGTTATTTACCTTTGTTATTTTTTCCATATTTTTTAAACTCACTGTTTCCCCAAATCAGAGGGCAAGGACTCAACATTTTTTTGATGATTTGTGCACAGTACATTCCCAGACGGAGAAATACATCAAGCAGCAAGTAATATTATTACTTGCTTTACAGAGGAAAGTAGAATTTTATTCAAATACACACAAATAACACTTTTCCATACAGGAAACATCTATGGAAATATAATCAGCACTTACATAAATCAATGAGAGTTTGGGGTACTTTGCAACCATTGGAAGATCTAAGAGGAAATCATGGAAGCTGAAGAAGAAATGGGCTCAGTGACACCTGACATCATAGAAAAGTGTCACCATGTAGAGTTCTTGGTCCTGAAGGGAGAAAGCTTGTGTCCAGTCCTATGGCTGTAAGCAGTGAGGTGACAGAGGTGGGCACCTTGACCTCTGTTGGCTCTGCCCTAACCTCTCCTGTCAGTGCTGTCTGCCAGCCAAACCCAGTGGAGGGCAGAGGGCAATGGAGCCCAGAATTTCAAGCCAAAGGTCAACGTCCCAAGGTATGGAGCTCAGCAGAGAAGTATGGCGCTGGCGAACCACCAGCTCATCAGGAATCTTCATAAATAGCTGTGGAATAAATGTGAAGCAGTGTCCTTAAATTACACTCCCAAAGGAAACCTAGAAATAGAATCCAAAGCTTGTTTATCTCAAAAACTTTAGAAAAATCAAAGGCATAAAATAAAAATAAATCTGAAATAAGGCATGTTACAATTTGGATTTAAAATACCTCCCAAGGCTCATGATCCAAAGGCTTGGCATAGGCTGGGGCTGCACATGAGGGGGAGAAAATGCCAAGAGGCAAAGTCCAGTGAGGTCTCTGTAGGAGTTCCACTGAAGGGTGGGACCCTGTACCTCACCTTTTCTCTGTTTCCTTATGTTCTTCATTTCTCTTCACTCTATCACCTGTGGCAAGCTGAAATGAATGCCCTGCTCACCACAGGTCCAACAGCAATACAGTCGACCATGAATTTGAGATTGTGGCCCATGCACCACACAAACCGTTCCTCTACTCCCTTGTTAATTATTTTGCCACAATAATGGAAAACCATGTCACCCAAGGCAATCCTGAGTGGAAAAAAAATGGATGCAAGTGTTCCAACATCTGCTATCAGGGAAAGATGCTAGACATAGAGAACCTTTTGTTAAATTCAAATGTAAGTGCAGGCTATGATTAGAAAATTCATGTGCTTTCAAAATGCAGATATCATCTAATATTCAATAATAGAAAGATCAGAAGTAAGCTTTTTGGAGTGTGTGATAGTTAATCCTGGGTGTCAACTTGACACACCTGGCATTAACTAAGATCAGTTGAGACCACCTGAAGAGATTATCTGGATTAATACATTTACAATATAAAGACCAGCCCTAGATCCGATTGGAACCTCCCTAGATCTCATTGGAACCTCACATAAAAGGAACCATAGAACAGGAGATGAAGAAGAAGAGAGATTCACCAGGAATCGGCCTTCAGCCATCACCCACTAGCCTCATGGATGGGAATAACTTAGCTTGACTCCAGCTTTCGCCCAGACAGCCAGCCATGCTGCCTCCACCATTAAAGACTGTTTCTCCCCTTTGGAACCGTAAGGTGAATACATTTCCTTTTCTCCCTTAAGTTGTTTGACTTTAAGTGCTCTCTCATAGTAATAGTTAAGAATAACCATTACAAGGTGCTTTGAGTCTGGAGACCAGTCACCTTCACAGATGGGATGAGTGCCCTCCTAAGAAAAGATGTAGAAAGCTCCTCTGCTCCTTCCTGCAAGCCAGGCCAGTCAGAATGCTCTGTGAGAGAGAAATGGGTCTCACTGATACCATACCTCCTGGCCACTTATCTTTGAACTGTGAGAAATAAATGTATATGGATTTTTCACAAACCACAAGGATTATATTTGTTGCAGCAGCCCAAATGGACAAGGAAAGTATGGGTGGAAGGATATATACATTCATAAATTCCATTATTATTACTTTTTTTTTTGCCTGAAACGTGTCCCTTTAACTAGGAGGCATTCCCAGGTTCCTGCCAACGTGTGTACTATGTTGCTCTCCACCGCAATGGCTAATCTGAGAACAAATGCACCAATCTCCAGACACCATATGTATATCTGCTGTTTTCTATTGGACAAAGCATTGTTTCATTCCAACAACAACAACCAAGATTGGAGATGGATTAGGTATCCCAAATCAGAATTGACAAGATATCACTATCAGTATTGCCTATATTCAATAGAGGGATAAAACAGATGACTCAGCTTTTATAGTTGAAGTTGAAAGAAAGTTGTAGCTGTGCCACCTGGAACTAAACTTTTATGTTTTCTGCAAACAGTAAGGAAGCAGGTAACAGACAAAACCCAAACAAGCCTTTGGACTTCTGGGGAGTACAGTTCAAAGAACTTCCCCCAGTAAAAACTGCACTTTGTACTCTCTCTACAGATTCACTGCTGTTTCAGGAAGAAAGTTTGAAGTGGAAACCAGCCTGTGGAGAGGCCAAAAGTTAGAGACTGGGGTTGTGCATGTGAAGATTCATCTTTTCTCTTAAGCAGCCGGGATTAGAAAGAAAGGCATAGAAAAAGGACTTAGAACAAAAGAGGAGGATCTGCCAGTTTCTGTGGCCATGTAATGAAAAGCGTGTGTGCCTCTCTTCCCACTGCTCTCTTCAGAGGCCTGAGAACAGGGCATCAGGTCAAAGAGCACAAGCAGCATGCATTTGGCCCTGCCAATGTGCAGGTCTAGCATGCAGCAGCCTGAAGAGTCCCTTTCCTCTGCCTGCCCTGGGAAATTACTGCTCCTTTGAATGGGGAAGCTCCAAAGGCATGCTTTTCTTTTTTCCTCCTGGAGCTAAGAGGTGCCGACTTCACTGCTGGAATGGACAGATAAGAAAAGATGTTTTAATCCATATGTTAATTACTGAAATTTGAACTGCAAACAAATATTTTGGGAAACTTCAAGTTGCTTCCAAACACGGCACTTTCCATTTTAAGCCCAAAGTGCAATTGTGTATTCAAAGGCTCAGATCTTCCAGAGGCTTCATGCATTATGCATGACTTACTTCCCTGGGACAAGGAGGATGTCACGCTCTGCATCCTGCTGAAAATGGGAAATAATTTCAGGGAGAGTTTGACTTGAAACGTATCAAAACTTAGGGAAGCAAAGGAGAAACTTAGGACACATTTTCAGGACTCAGAACCTTTCACTAAATTACAGACTTTTTTTCTTTATCACTTTCCCTTCTGTGTGTGTGTGTGAGTGTGCGTGTATGTATGTGTGTGTTCACATATGTATGTATGTATATGTGTGGGTGTGCATGCATATATGTGCATTTGTGCATGTGGAGTCAGGATACAGGAGGGGCTGGGGGAGTAAAAATTAATCCCATGTAAGATACAGTTAGATGAAATATTTTAAGTTACAAGTCAATCAAAAATATATAACTGGGGTGAGATGGCTCAGAGGTCAACACCTGCTTATCAAGCAGAAGGAGCTGAGTTTGGATCTCAGGTCCCACATAAAAACACCAGGCAGAAATGGCAGTGGCCTGTACTTCAGATTCCAGAAGGCAGAGCATAGGGAATCCCAGAGTAAAGTAAAAAGAGGCAGAACAATGTAGGATGAGTCCTGAAGTCACACACACACTTTTTATAAAACTATTTTTTATTATTATTTCTGCTCATACAAACTTAGTAGGTACACCTGTTCCCTCCCTCCCTCCTCCTCCTCCCAAACCCCCTGCTCCCCTTCCCCTCACCCCTCCCTCCCCATCTCCCAGTGCCTCCCACCCCAATTCCCAGAGAGTCCTTTAATGTGCATGCCTGACTCTCCTCTGGGCCCTCCTCTCCCATGACGTACAAGGACCCAGTGGCATTTCCCTGAACCCTTACCCGTGTTCCCCTTAAGCATAGGAACACTACTGTGGCTGCCAATTCCTTGCCTCCAAGGATCTTGGTGCCTTTAGCAGATGCTAGACTTTGTGAGGTCAATAGTGTGTTGGACATTGCGCAGGGCATGCAAAGTCCAATTATGATTGCTTCGGCCCTAACTTGTGTGGAGTATCTTATAAAACTATTTTAATTTATATATTCTACACAGGGGAACAAAGAAGGGAAGAAAAATCAAACTGCCCTAACATATTTCTATAAGAAATCAAAGGCTTGATTAAACAAAATTCGCAGTACCACATATCTGATACCTCCTAAAAATCAATTGTTGGGGTCAAAGAGTCTGAGCTACAGACCGTGTTTCAGAGAGAGAGAGAGAGAGAGAGAGAGAGAGAGAGAGAGAGAGAGAGAGAGAGAGAGAGAGAGAAGAGAGAGAGAGAGAGAGAGAAGAGAGTTGGTATTGAAAGTTCAGTATATCTTCTGTTTTGGGCTTTGTAGTGATATGGACTTTGTCAGAATTGCTCAAAATCAGCTATATATGAACACACAGGTGGGATTGCATTCCCATTCTCCTATCTCTGCAGGAACCTAGGGCAACACCATTTGATAGGCATGCTGTAATCTGGCAACCTCCACATTCACTGTCCATCTAGAGGTTAATAATTTCACCTGACAAGTTAAGACTTAGATGCACACAGTGCTGCCTACCTTTGTAAGCTGATTATTCCACCTGATAATTCATGGCCCTCTTCATCACTTGGATAAGTGCAAAACTCCCATATCAACCTCAATTGAAAGAAAGGAGACATCTACCTGTCAACACCAAAGTGCGCCTGGGAATGGAAACACACTGAACATCCCAGCTGCATTAGGTTTAGCATCGCCAGCGCCAGTCGGATTCAATAAAATCTCATTAATAGTTGTCAAACCTATGCCTGTGTATGTTCTCTCTAACTTTTAAGCCCAGATTGCATATTAAGTTCCATCCATGGAATGGAGGCCACAGTCCTGCAAAGGCTACTTGCTGCTCAGGGAAGCCCAGGTAAGGGAAGCCGAGCATCTGTGCAGCAGCTCTGCTCAGCCTCCACTCAGAGATGCTTGTCAAACCAAATGAAAAGAGGCAGCATGTAATAACAGCCACTTAGGTCTGCAGCCTCATCCTCATTTAGTTCTCCTGATTTCTTCGACTCTCTGGGCACATCTGTCAGTGCTTGTTTTTGTGGCTGATTTACGGTAAAGGTCTGATTAAGACACCTCTGTAAGTTGCAATGCTTAAAATACTCAGCTTGGAGCAGGCAAAGAAGAGCTTAAAGCTGAAGGTCAAGATGAAACCTTTCAGTTTGTCCAATGAAGTCCATGAGGTTATACAGGATGGGGTCCTGCTTCGTCCTGGGTACATCAGGAAGAACAAAACAGGGCTAAGTGTATAGACAACCTCCTTCCAATCCATCTGGCCAAGGTACAGGTATTTTTCCTGCATTTATCCAGTGCAGGGAAATGCCTAATGATTGCTATTGTGCAGCTACAAAGAGGGACTGAGAATTTTCATTTAGGGATGTCAGTTGCCTTTCATGGGAGCACATTTGGTTCACCACCCACACCCTATTTGTTACTTCCAGGACTTTTTCAACAGGATCTCAAAAACAGGTAAGCTCTTGTCTTCAGAGGGGAAATTTAGATAAACACACTTAAATAAAATGCATATAAGGGAGTGTTAATAAAACATAATTGATTGAAATTACTGCCCACTAAAACAGCTGATGAGGAAGTACTATTTTATAACCGCTAGCTAGGAGCCTCAGGGGACAAACACTGGAAAAGTCCTTTCCATAGCTAAAGGTATGTGTGGTATCTGCAGAATAGGAAAAGTCACTGCTGTGGGGGAAACTGAGGGTGTAACCCAACCACAGTAAGCCCATCCCACAGTGGTTGGTGCAGGTAAGCAGTTGGTGTCAGTCAGTTCACAGCAGTAGCTGGGGATCTAGAATTACATGATCACGGATAACAAAACTTGAAGTAAGATAGAAAGGTCAGTGCCAGTGCTCAAGCCTAATGAAGACACACTAAAGCCATCCTAAGTCCTACTCCACTCAATTTGAACCGATAGCCTGCTTTTCCCTCAGTCTTTGACTTCACTTGCTTTTTCATGTACAAATATGGGAAAATATATGCAAATTCGATTCTACTAAAGGGCTGCAGATATTAGCAAATATATACATAAATATTCATAGAGTCCACTGTCCTCAACCTCCCAGAGGCCAGCAGCATCAGAGTACGATGAGGAGACAACCAAGAGCTTCTGTCTTCGCAAATTAAGTTACACTGGGAAAGAAGCTTCATTAAAAATAAAGTTGTGTATGGATGTTTTGATTTCTATCCCTTCTGGCTTTCATCACTTGCCTATTCAACTCAGATTTATCAAACTATATATCCAAAAATATTCACATATCTTGAAATAAATGTCAATACTTAGCTATATTTTATAATATCCTTTATCTTTCTTGGTCACTGTAAGGCACTTGATGTTTGTTCAATGGATGAAAGGAGAGGTAAGTTATTAAGTTAGATATTCCTATTGAAATTTCACTTTTCTAGCAATATCTATAAAAAAGAAAACTAGCTTTACCACTTAATGGAATAGCCAGCTGAGTTATAGATTTAAAACTACATTTCCAGGGAAAGATAGGAGACTCGGGAGACCAGGAGGTTATTGAGCAGGGATGTAGCTGAGGAAGATGAGGGCTCATGTTCAAAGAACATGGATATGTCAAATTTGAGGCTAAAAGGCAGGAATTTTGCAACCTGATCTCACATTGCCAGCCAAGAAGGTAAATGAAGTACTATTTGTGTACCTTTGCTGACACTCACAAAAAACTGTGATCCAGATATAAATAATCCCTTAAACATTAATGTACCTTTGGTGGCCAGATAAAACACCTTACCAGGAGAAGAGGGAAGCTGCAGTTCCAACAGGATCCAGAGGATGTTCATGATGCTGTTTTTTTTTTTTTGGGCAAATGTCATGGCAAGGAGAAGACAAGGGCCAAGACCTCATAATGCTTATGCACTGCTGCTTATGTAATGTGCACAAAGCACATGCATGATATTCTCCACCAAGCAAACGAGCTATCACATTGTCTGACCAACCATTTATACTGGCATCAAGATCACACCTGTTGACTGTTGATATTCCCTGGGACACAGAGGGTATAGGGAGGCTCACCAGCAACCTCATCTGGGATTCTGTTTGCTTTCTGGATTTCCTTCCAATTCTGCCATAATCACACATAGTTTTCAGGTCTTGATGGCTCCTAAAGGATGGCATCATGGGCTAAGGAAGATTAGAAAAAGGGAGGAATCCATCTTTCCAGTCACAGCGGATGAGACTTTTCAGTGTGTACTTTGGGATTCTGTGGGCAAACTTTGCCCACACTCCTCTAAATAACCCAAATATACCCATTGGGTCCTCAAGTTGGACCGTGGTATAACTGTTATTTTGGTTGCCATTGCTATCTGGAGTGGAGAGGCATTTGTGTAGCATCTCCCCAGGCAAAATGTCACACAAGTCTCTTTATTGGTTAATTCTCAACTAGTCTTCGTGTTACTTTTTTAAAAACCTGAATTCAGCACACTAGATCTTTTAAAGAAAAGGTATTGTGGCATATGGTATTCATCATAAAGTCTGATCAATTGAGTAAGCAGTTTTTTAATCCAATCAGCACTATGTATAGTCAAAGGAGAATAAAGTCGATGGAGTTCTCGTATAGTTAGGTACAAGTTCACTGAGCATCAGGGACACTATGTGTGAATTGAGGTTCTTGCCTTGCATACCTTGAATTCTCGCTCTTCTGACTTTGTGACTAGGAAGTTGATCAGCCACTGTTATTCTCAGCTTATCATTTAAAAATCATGGGCAAAATCTGTTCTTTGAAGGACTAAAAAGGATAATATCATTAATATTTCCAGTATTTGCAAAATATGCAAATATAGCTACTCCGTTTTAAAGCTCTACACAGGTTTATTATTACCACTACTGTTGTTATTAACCCTCATCAATCTAATTAATAGGATTCACCTTGTTATTCCCATACATGCATCTATTAAACAGTCATATTGTTATTATAATAACTCTGAAATAAACCTGCCGATTGTGGCCATGCCTGAAGGTAGTCATGGTGCCTTTCATTTCATTATTCAATCCTTTCTGCCACTTTACTTGACTCCTTTCATGTATCTTCATGCTAACAAGCTTAGTATTCAAGGCTAAAAAATGTCTTCATAAAATATCATTATTTTATTGTACCAATAACTTAGAAATGTAGGTCAAATAAATACAAGTGGTGTGTGAAATGAAGCCTTCAGTTTATAATGCTACAGGCCAAAAAGTCAAACATCATTAGTGTGATTATAGAAGTCTGCAAGAGCATACCTACCTTTCTTTTTTCATTTGTGACAAATGCTCTATGGGGTGAGGAAAGATTATTTTTTACTTTCAAGATGAATCTACTGTAAACCTTATTTATTTTTAATTGATATAGTATAGCTATTGCTTCCTTTCCAGACCATTATTTGCAAGATATCCAAGTCACAGGAGTACTTCATATATATTATAGCATTTTGGACCCTTGAGAAACACCAAGATTCTACTGTGTAAATTTATAAGCAGATTGAACTGAAACACAGAGAAAACTCAAAAATTCATCTTCTGCTAGATTAGTAGAGAATGTGTAAATTATAAGACATGGTGTGGCCAAACCTTCCTTTTGCATCAATCCTGGAAAAAAAATCATTGAAACTAACTTATCTAGGTCATTTACATTAAGACTTTAATATTTACCCTTAAATTAGAAACATTCAAATAGAATGGCTTTGTATATCACCGTCATAGTCTTAAATGGTTAGCATGAATGCATTGCCTCTGTATCCAGACAATGACATCACAATAAAATGGTTTATATTCACTGGTAGAAAATGACCTGAGAGAAATCATTTACTGCTCTGCAAACATAAGTTCCAAAGAGATAGGAGCATAAGCAAACACAGAAGTCATCTCTGCAGAATTTCACAGTCGCAACTACACTGTCTTAAGAACACAATTTTTCTGAAGATGTAACTGGATACATGTAAACTGGAATATTGAGAATGCACAGTTGATCATGTTAATTCTAATAACAGAGGGGACTCACAATAAATTGTTTTGACTTCTGTTTACAGTTGAATATCTGTACAATACATCCAAGACAGAATGACACAACTATTGCTACTTTCTTTGCCAGTTGATTCATATAAAAAGGAACAAATATACCCCAGACAAATCAAGGTTACCATATCACACAAATGAGAGTAACTCCCTCCTTTGAAGTTTATCTTCCTTGTATCAAATTGGATTGTTAGAAGATTTATATTATGGGAAGATGACTAGATAACACGAAATTATTCTATGTAGAAATAGAAATATAAGTATGCATGTGTCATGCAGCATGCAATGTGATATTAAATTATTAATATGGATAAACATGTACAAGCACATGTCATGTCACAGTTCTGAACACTACAGTGGCACCCATTGGGCATATGTTTATTTGTTATAGAAAGCAATCTCACACAATTAAAATGAATTAAGCAAAGATGCAGAAATTAATTATGCAAAGTAACAAACCAAGGTACACTTTTGATTCTGCTTAGTTTCCTGTGTCCCATATATACATTACATGTTGCTATTCATTGCATATTGTATTTCCTTTTTCTTATGCTAACCAGCACAAAACAGCTTAATGTATAATTTCACTCTTTAGGAATTTACAACTCCTAGCTAAGAGTATAGTGATGTAAAGCAATCACTAAAATTTTTTGTTTTTCCTGTCATAATTTATGTGCCGCTTTCAGTAACTTTCTATTTTCCTTAACCTGGAACCATGCAACCACCATTTCACTCTCTGCTTTCATGGTTTTAACTATTTTAGACAACTTGCATAATTGGATGTATGTAGCATGTGTCCTTCTATGACTGGTTTATTTCACTCAGAATTATGTCTTTAAAGGTCATACATGTTGTGAGATTTTCATTTCATGCTTGAACAATTTTTGTTGTTTGAGTACATTAATTTTTCTTTACTCATTCATCCTTCATTGGACATTTATGTTGTTTTCATCCCTTGACTACTGGAAATAATACTATGTGAACATGAGTATGCAAATATTTCTTCATGGTCCTGAATATATTTTTGGTTACATACCTTGAAGTCAGATTGTTGGATCAGTTATTCTGTTTTTACTTTTTCCTTTGTGCAATTTCCAATTGTAAATTAGTATCTCACTGTGGTTTTTTGTTTGCAATCTCTAGTGATAAGTGACACAGAGCAATTCTTCATGAACTATTGGAAAATCTGGTCTTAATTGGAGAAATCATTGTTCAAGCTTATTGTTCAAGTCTTAACTAGGTTTCCACTTTCTATTCACTTACTTTTGTTACTGAGTTGACTTACATACATATTTTGAATATCTACCTCTTCTCAAATATAGGGCACTCAAATATCTCCTCCCCCATTTAGTCTCTCTCTCTTCACTTTTTCTATTCTTTGTGTAAAGAGGCCTTTATTGTTTGATGCAGTCCCATTTCTGACTCTATCTGTGGTTCTGTGCTGTCCCATGACTCCATATATGTGGCATTACAAATATATAAAAATTTACTGGAGCTCATAATACACTTGCCAAGCTTTGTTCATGTTTTCTGACTATTTGTGATTATTTATGATTCTGTATAGAAGTAATGTTTTAGTCTTCAATTTCTCTTCAAAATGTCATTGGATTGTGATAGGTCCTGGAAAGAATTTGCTTTTAGCAGTGTGAACATATCAGTCATTTGAGTTATAAAAGTTTCTCTGCATAGTTGCTGATAACATCATAACAAACAGCTTAAGGGAAAAAGAGGCTTTATTTTCTCTTATGATTTTACTGATTACAGTTCCTAGTCCAGCCTGGCAGGAGAGCTACCACTGTCATCAAGGTCAAGGGAACTGAATACAACATATCCTCACAATAGGTGAGAGAGAGGCAATCCTTACATCCCAAATCAATGTGTCTGGCCAAATATAAAGGAGAATGCCAAGTTTCTCAAACAGTTCCCTCTACTTTATTCTCCTGCTCAGGGACTAGATCCACTCACTACAGGTTGGATCTTCCCCATCGACAGACAATCTCCTGTAGGTTCACTCTAGGTTTAGCTCAACTACTAATTCTCTACAACTGTGCCCAGAGTTCAAACCCTCAACCATCAAGTTGACATCTGTATCTAACTATGATACTTTATCTCTTGTCAGCTTGATATATAATATAAAATATATAGAACATGTAATATAAAACATTCTTATAAAAATTCTATTATAATATAAATACAACATTCTCATAATATAAAAACATTTAATTTTAATAATTCTAGAAGCCCAAAATCTCTTAGCTGTAAGATAGTATCAAATCAAATCAAGTTAATACTTCAGTACAGATAAAACATTAAGATGGAAGTATTATGAAATAAGAAGAAAATATTCATTAAGCCTAAAGTCCAGTCAGTCAAATCCACATTCTATAGTTCAATGTCCCTTTTCTGTTGCTCATCACATAGTCATGGTGGCTCAAAGATTCTGGATAATCCCAGGCCCTCTTCATAGCTTGAATTTGTACAAACAATTTCTCTGAACCAGGTTGAATCTCCACTAACAGCCATCCTCAGCATACATCCAATTGATACAGCTCTCCTTGGCAGATGTCCCACGACTGCTCTGGCATTTCTTACATCTTCACTTCTCAGTGGAAACAGACTTAACTCTACAGCATAATAATCCCTTCTTGAGTCTCTCTGCAAGCTTCCTGCCACACATTGCCAGGCTTCCTGCCACACACTACCTGGATTCCGCTATTCTCAGAAACCTTGGGGGAGGGATCCATGACTTCCTTCCTCCACATGGACAACATATCTGAGTTCTGTTATAACCTCCAGGAGAATGGCCCACTGGAATCACAGCTTATTCAGCCTCTCTGTCCTGACTGTGGAAGAAAATCTGTGTACCAGGCAGAAATTCAACTCTGTGATATTCATGTTTTCCACCATCCCAGTGTAAAACACTAAGTTTTCCTTCAATGATGTTCATTTCATGACAGTGGCAACTGAACTGTTTTCTGCTCTTTCCTCATCCAAAACTTCAAGACTGTCAACACAGTTCTCCTCTACCAAGCAAACTAGTCCATCATCTTTAAATTCATCTTTGCCAAAGTCCAGGTTCCCTTCATCAAAAACTGGCCCAAACAATCCACAACTCTCTCGGCACCTTTATTTTCCAATTAGGCCTTTAAACTCTGCAGAAATATATTGGTAATTTACATTTCCAAAATCTTCCAACATTAATTTTCCATGTCTGGGATACTTCACTCAATATAATTGTTTCTAATTCCATCAATTTCCTGGAAATTGCATTAATTCATCATTTTTGATTGCTGAGTAGTATTCCATTGTATAAATGTACCACATTTTCCTTATCCACTAGTCAACTGTTGGACATTTGAGATGGATCCTAGTACCAAACCCATTTAGAAACACTCAAAGACAAATCTCTGTAATACCTACAGTAATTGTAAAGATTATAAACAGGAGGGATGGGGAAGGAGGACCGCACCAGAAACAAGGAAAGAGGGGACCATGTTATAGCAGAGAAAATAGGCCACCATCAAGGACTGCAAGGGACGACTTCCAATACCCATCAGGATGGAGCCAAAGGCATTGCAGGAGCAGCAAAACCCAAAAAAAAAAATCAACAAACCATAATTCAGAACATCAGAGACTCTATATCAACCACCTGGAACTGGGCCAGCCTAATCTCTCCCCTTCGTGAAGCTCAAGGATATTTGCGGAAAAGAGGGTTGTAAGATTTTAAGAGCACAAGGATGGGAAGAGAATGATATGCAAGATACTCCACACAAGTTAGGGCCAAAGCAATCACAATAGGACTTTGCATGACTTGAGCTATGTCCAACACATTATTAACCCCACAAAGTCTAGCGTGGACTAAAGACACTAGGGTCCTTGGAGACTAGGGACTGACAGTGGTATTCTTTTTTTTTTTAATTTTTTTATTATTATTTATTCAACTGTGTGCATATGTGTGTGTGTACGTGCACGCGCGCGTGCCTGTGTGTGTGTGTGTGTGTGTGTGTGTGTGTAGAACCACGGACGAATTCGCGAACCACCATGGACGCCTCCACCTCCTTCTGTCCCGGGATTCACAGGCTCCGCCCTACCAGGACCAGAAGCGCAGGCCGCCCCCGCTTCCGCCTGGCGTCTATACGTGGGATCTGGGATCTGAACTCAGGACCTTCCGCCTGCAAGGCGGAGGCTTAACTCCTGAGCCACCTCTCCAGCCCCACAGTGGTATTCTTAAGCTTAAGAGGAACATAGGAAACGGTTCTGGGAAATGCCCCTGGGTCCTTGCACCTCATCGGAGAGGAGGACCCAGAGGAGAGTTTGGCATGCACAGTAAAGGATGCTCCGGGGACTGGGGTGGGGGAGGCACATGGGGATGGGAAGGGATGGGAGAGGGTAGAGGAGAGGAGAGGGGTGGGGGGGGAATGGAGGGAGGGAGGGAACGGGTGTACCTGTTAAGTTTGTATGAGTGGAAATAATAATAAAAAAATAAAATACAAGCATCATGTAGTAAAATAAAAATCTAACATTCAAACTTTGTCCAACAAAACCACTCAAAATCCACAAAAGTCACATAATCAGATTTATCAATAACACCCACTTCTCTGGTACCAAATCCTGTAGCAGTTTGCCTCTATTTAGCTTTGACATAGTTTTCCAATTCATAATAAGGGCAAGCTTTTCCACTTCTTTGCTATTTTAAATTTTTATTACAAAGTTTTATGATTGGGAGCTTAGATCGTTTGTTTCATAAGTTAATTTTGTTCATAATAGTTCAAATTTCTTTCAGGGTTATTTTATATTTAACATATAGAAGCACCCTTTCTCCCTCCAGGGCCGCTTTGTCTGCCCGTGCTGCCCACTCCATGCTCCCCAGGCCCCCAGGTGAGTCCCACCCACCCCCACCCAGGTTGCCCCTTGGCAGGTTTTGGCTTGGGCCACGCCCCAGGCCCCAGGCCCCAGGCCCCTTTCTCCCTCCTGCCTGCCTGTCGGCCCAACTGGACAGGACTTGCTCCCTTTCCTCCATCCCTGGAGCTTGGGTGGGACACTAAGCCAAGTCCCAGGTCCAGGGTGAAGAATTCTGCCATCAACATCAGCCCCTCTGCCTCTCCGGCCCACCGGGGACCCACGCACGTGGGTCCTCTACAATCATCCTATTACATGGGAGAGATTCTTCATATTGAGCCCAAAGATAAGTAAACCTCCTTTTTTTTTCACCTTACTGTTCCTTTCTAAAATTAATCACTATAGATTAACTTTTCCATAAAGCCACCCCAAAAACACAACTCCAGGGATCATACCACTCACCCTCACATATCACCAAGATACTACATCATAATAAAAGTGCACTATCATACTAATATTCACTCCTTGTCTACTTAAACTGACTTAATTGA
This sequence comes from Typhlomys cinereus, assembly GCA_023101885.1. Lineage (NCBI taxonomy): Eukaryota > Metazoa > Chordata > Mammalia > Rodentia > Platacanthomyidae > Typhlomys > Typhlomys cinereus. Next base: position 1,417,120 of record JALPQD010000302.1, on the reverse strand, counting down.
TGTACTAACAACCTAACAGCCTCAACTAGGAAATAACAATAATAAAAGACAAACATACCCAACCCCAAGGCAAGCACTAGTAATAACTGCCCAAGTGTAGGAATACCAACTAAATCAGTCAAAAACACACAGAAACAACAATGCCCAAGTCAAAGTGTAGATCCATGAGAAACAAAACCCAAGAAGACCAATCTCCCACTGAAAGAATTAATCCCTTAATGATGGATTCCAACCAGAACAAATTCACAGAAAACAGCCAAGAAAGCCAGACCCAAGACAACGACTTTCAAAGTATGACCATTACCATGATTAATACTATGAAAGAGGAAATCCAAGAGGAGTTAAACGACCAAATCTACCACTTTGAACAGGAACACAATAGGCATTTGGAGGAGTTGAGAAAAACAGTTCAAGAAACAAAAATAGGCATAGAGCAGTTAAAACAGACTCAAGCAGAGTTTAAAACTGAACTAAAAGACAAGCTATCTTCAACTCAAAGCTCAACAGAGAGTCTTACCAGCACAACTAACTATGAAGAAAATAGAATTTCAGATCTTGAAGACAAAGTTGGAGAATTAACCAGCTCAATGGAAGAGATTGTTAAAGCCAAAAATATACTTTAGAGGAACATTCAAGAGATATGGGACACCCTGAAGAAGCCTAACATGTGCATTCATGGAATACCAGAGCAAGACTCTCAAAATACCACACCTGAGGAAATTTTTCAAATTATCATAAATGAAAACTTCCCTCAACTGAAGAATGAGAGGCCCATCCAAATACAAGAGGCATTTCACACTCCAAACAGATATGACCAAAATAGAAACTCACCACAGGCAAATAATAGTCAAAACACTCCACATTTAAGACAAAGAAAAGGTGCTGAGAGCTTCAAGAGGAAAAAAAGCAAGTTACTTTTAAAGGTAAACCTATTAAAATAACAAATGACTTCTCAATGGAAACAGTAAAATCAAGAAGAGCTTGCAGAGACATACTTCAAGTATTGAATGAGCAAAAATGCCAACCCAGACTGATATACTCAGCAAAACTATCTGTCATGATAGAGGGAGATAGAAAAATTTTCCAGCACAAAGACAACTTGAAGGGATACATGTCTACCAAACCAGGCCTTCAAAAAATGCTAGAAATGATATGCAAACTTGAAGAAAAGAACAAGCGTATCAAGGAGGACAGAAGGGAAGTATAATACCACAAAAATATAAATGTAAAACAATACGCTTATGAAATCCACTAAACATAAAAAATGTCCAGAATTAAAAAGAATTTCTCCATTATAACATTAAATGTCAATGGGCTTAACTCACCGATTAAGAGACACAAATTACAAACTTGGATTAAAAATCACAACCCATCAATCTTCTGCCTTCAGGAAACTCATCTCACCACAAAAGATAGGCACATCCTAAAAATGAAAGTGTGGTCCAAAATTCTGCAAGCTAATGGAACTAGGAAACAGGAAGGGGTAGCCATTATGCTGTCGAACAAAGTGGACTTCAAACCCCCAAAAAATCATAAGAGACACAGATGGATATTACATTTTAGTCACAGGAACAATTCACCAGGACGACATCACAATACTGAACATATATGCACCCAATACGGACCCCCCTCCATATTCATTCAGAAAATCCTACAGCATCTAGAGCGAGAAATCAACCCTCAAACGATAATTCTTGGGGATTTCAACACCTCCCTCTCAACATGGGACAGATCAACAGGTCAAAAGCTTAACAGAGACACTTTGGACCTTAATCAACCCCTTAAAGAAATGGGCCTTACAGATCTCTATCGAACTTTTCATTATCACACCAAAGAATACACATTTTTCTCAGCAGCACACAGAACTTTCTCCAAAATAGATCACATATTGGGCCACAAAATGAATCTCCACATATACAAGAAAGTTGAAATTCTAGCCTGTGCCCTATCAGACGAACACGGCCTAAAGCTGGACATTCACAACACAACAAAAGAAAGAAAATACACTAACTTCTGGAAACTTAACAATATAATGCTGAATGAGAACTGGATTCAGGAAGAAATTAGAAAGGAAATTCCAGATTTCCTGAAAGTGAATGATAACGAAAATACAACTTACCAAAATCTCTGGGACACAATGAAAGCTGTTCTAAGAGGTAAGTTCATAGCTCTTAATGCCTACATCAAAAAAATGGAAACTTTCAAAAACTTGTACTCTATGAAATATGAAAACACAAAAGAGATGGATGAATTTCTAAGTTAACAGAACTTACCTAAATTGAATGAGGAAATTGTCAATTATTTAAATAGTCCTATAACATACAAGGAATTTGAGGAAGTAATCTCGAATCTTCCCACCAAAAAATGTCCTGGACCAGATGGATTCAGCACAGAGTTCTACCAGACATTTAAGGAGCCAATAACACCAATATTCCTTAAACCGTTCCATCAAATAGCAAAGGAAGAAACACTACCAAATTCCTTCTATGAAGCTAATATTGTTTTAATTCCAAAACCTTATAAAGATACACTTAAAAAAGAAAACTATAGGCCAATCTCTCTGATGAACACAGATACAAAGATTCTCAACAAAGTCTTAGCAAATCGGATTCAAAAACATATTAAAAAGATCATTCACGGGGACCAAGTAGGCTTCATCCCCGGCACACAAGTTTGGTTCAACATATGCAGTTCAATAAATGTAATTCATAATATAAACCAGTCCAAAGCCCAAGACCACATGATTCTCTTGATAGATGCAGAAAAAGCTTTTGACAAGAACCAACAGCCTTTTATGATCAAAACGCTAGAGACAGTGGGAATGGAAGGAACCTTTATCAATATAATAAAAGCAGTATACAACAAGCCCATAGCAAGGATTATGCTCAATGGGGAACAATTGGAAGCATTCCCACTTCAATCAGGAACTAGACAAGGCTGTCCACTCTCACCACTTCTACTCAATATTATACTTGAAGTGTTAGCTGAAGCCATAAGACAAGAAAGGGACATAAAAGGGATTAGAATCGTCAAGGAAGAAGTCAAGCTATCCCTATTTGCAGATGACATGATCTTGTATCTGAGTGATCCCAAAAAATCCACCAGGAAGCTCCTGGAACTAATTGAGAAGTTCAGCAGGGTGGCAGGATACAAAATAAATGTGCAAAAATCAGAGGTCTTCCTATATGTCGAGAATGAAAGAAGTGAAAAAGCCCTGAGAGAAACAATCCCATTTACTATAGCCCCTAAAAAAATGAAATACCTTGGTATAAACCTAACCAAGGAGGTAAAAGACCTTTACAATGAAAACTTTAAAACCCTAAAGAAAGAAATAGCAGAAAACACCAGTAGGTGGAAAGACCTCCCTTGTTCCTGGATTGGCAGAATCAACATCGTAAAAATGACCATCCTACCAAAGGCAATATACAAATTCAATGCTATACCAATCAAAATCCCAAAGCAATTCTTTAAAGAAGTTGACCAAACAATCTCAGAATTCATATGGAGCCACAAAAGACCCAGGATAGCAAAGACAATCCTGAGTAACAAAAACACTGCTGGAGGCATCACCATACCAAATCTTAGTAAATACTACAAATCCATAGTTGTAAAACCAGCCTGGTACTGGCTCTAAAATAGACACACAGATCAATGGATAAGGGTTGAAGACCCAGGTATAAGCCCACAAAATTACAGCCATTTGGTCTTTGACAAAGGGGCCCAAAAATTCCAATGGAAAAAGAACAGTATCTTCAACAAATGGTGCTGGCAAAACTGGATCTCCACATGCAGAAGATTAAAACTGGACCTGTACTTGTCACATTGTACAAGATTTAATTCCAAATGGATCAAGGACCTTGATTTAAGGCCAGAGTCTATAAAACCATAGTTGAAAGTGTAGGGAATTCCCTCAAGCTGATTGGGCTAGGCCAACAGACATCCAATGGCACAGTCACTGCAACCAACTCTCAACAGTTGGGATCTTGTGAAATTAAAGAGCTTCTGTTCAGATAAAGAGATTGTAACATGAGCTCAAAGGCAACCCACAGAATGGGAGAAAATCTTCACTAACCACATATCTGATAGAGCACTATTATCCAGAGTGCACAAAGAATTTAGAAAACTAAACACCAAGGAAACTAAAGGCCCAATTAAAAAATGGGCTCTGGAATTTAAAAGAAACTTTACTAGGGATGAAATTAAAATGTCTAACAAATATCTGAAAAAAATGCTCCACTTCCTTAGCCATCAGGGAAATGCAAATGAAAACTTCCCTGAGATATCATCTCACCCCGGTCAGGATGGCAAAAATCCACAATATAAACAACAACAAATGCTGGAGAGGATGTGGAGAGAGGGGAACTCTCCTACATTGCTGGTGGGAATGCAGGCTCATACAGCCACTTTGGCGAGCTGTCTGGAGATTCTTAAAGAAATTAAAGATTGAAATTCCATATGACCCTGCGATTCCACTGTTGGGAATAACCTCCCCCCCCCCTGCAGCAGAGGCCCACCTGGATAGCACAAGTGCGACCATGTTCATAGCAGCACTGTTTACAATAGCAAAGTCATGGAATCAGCCCAAATGTCCAACAGTTGACGAGTGGAATAGGAAACTGTGGTACATCTATACAATGGAGTACTACTCAGCCATCAAAAATGATGAATTACTGGAATTTGCTGGGAAATGGATGTCATTAGAGACAATTATATTGAGTGAAGTATCCCAGACCCAGACAATTAAGTGCCATATGTACTCCCTAATAGGTGGCTCCTAATACCAATCCCACCCAGCCCACCTAGAGACACTCAACAATAAATCTCTGTAATACAGTAATTGCAAGGAGTATGAATAGGTGGGATGGGGTAGAAGGGCCACACCAGAAACAAGGATTGAGGGGACCATGTAACAGCAGAGAAAATAGGCCTCCATCAAGGACTGTGAGTAAGCAATGAGACATCTGGTTAAGTTCACAGACTTTTCATTCCTGATCATCTACAACTGAGGGGGTGTGATCTCACCAGAAGGGGAGGGCATATAGTCAGGCAGATAATAAGTAACCATTTTGCATATGGGTGATTGACCCCTCCCTCACTGTGGTTTCCTACTTTTATTGCATCTACATTTGAATATACTCTTATAACAAGACTCTAGTTTAACAGTTTTTTATCTCTGGCCAGGGGGTGACATCCAATACCCATCAGGATGGAGTGAAGGGCATTGCAGGAGCAGCAAAACTGCAAAAGAAAATCAACAAATCATAATCCAGAACTTCAGAGACTCTATATCAACCACATAGAACTAGGCCAGCCTAATCTCTCCCCATCCTGAAGCTCAGGGAAATTTGCGGAATAGAGGGTGGTAAGAGTGTAAGAGCACAAGGATGGGAGGAGCAATGATATGCAAGATACTCCACACAAGTTAGGGCCGAAGCAATCATAATTGGACTTTGCATGCTCTGCGCAATGTCCAACACACTATTGACCCCACAAAGTCTAGCATTTGCTAAAAGCACCAAGATCCTTGGAGGCAAGGGATTGACAGCCACAGTAGTGTTCCTATGCTTAAGGGGAACACAGGAAAGGGTTCAGGGAAATGCCACTGGGTTCTTGTATGTCATCGGAGAGGAGGACCCAGAGGACAGTCAGGCATGCACATTAAAGGATTCTCTGGGGATTGGGGGAGGGGAGGCACTAGGGAGTGGGGAAGGAAGGGTGAGGGGAGGGCGAGCAGAGGGGTGGGGGGAAGAGGGAGGGAGGGAACCGGTGTACCTATTAAGTTTGTATGAGCGGAGATAATAAAAATATATTAAAAAATAGAAGCAGAATTGATATTTACATGCAGAATTTGCACACTGCAGCTTTTGTTCGTTCATTTATTCTAAGAAGTACTCTGGTTTGTATGATATGGAGTTTTGTATATGTAACATTATCTAAGAGCAGAGATTCTTTTCCCTATTTTCCAAATTGGATACCTTTTACTCATTTTTGCTTTTCACATTACTGTAGATAGGATTTCCAATATTTATTAGCATAGCTTCTTGATCTCCCTTTCCTCCCACCAATGAATTAGATCACACACAGCTTCCATCAGATATTCTTTGCACTGTCATCTCCTTTGGATTCCATTACTATCTTTCTTGAGGATTTTGTTACCTTGTGCTTTGGATTCTAAATTGCATTACTGCTATAGTATGTCTCATCTGAGATTGTCAGATATGGTTGCTTCTCTTATATCTATGACTTAATATGTGACAATCAAGCACTTGGGAGAAATTGTTATTCTAGTTCACAGGGAGGCATCTCAGTTGGGACTCCACCAGGAATGAGAGGTACAAAACTCATGTTGCACTAGAGCTACTTCAATGAGCCAACCAATATGTTACAAATTTTGCAGCCTCTTAAGACAAGTCTACCAACTGGAGATTAAGTGCTCAAGCACATGATCCTGTAAGGAGATATTTCACAGTCAAATCATGTAAATTATGTAGCATCCCTGAACACCATTCTAAACAGTTCTCTCATCTCCAAAAAAAATGTGCATCAATGTGAGGTGTTGACTGTTTTCTGAAGATGCTTCTGAAAGCTTTAGAAAAAAAGTGGTCTGGCTGCTACTTTGCCAGTCTCATCTCTCATTCATTTCTCAGGGCAGAGTGCTCTCTAGTTTCTCACTCTTAACTGGTCCTGTCCCACTCCAAGATAGGAAGACACTGCCATCACCATAATTCCAGGTCTACTTTTGTAGCCTTACGTGACAAAGCTGACTCAAAGACCATGTATTACAAACCAGACTTACCATAAAAGGTTGAAATTAATATAAAACATTCACAAACTCATCCTAAAGTTTGTCTTGTCATACTGCATGTGGGGATCTGAACACATCAATTTTCAACAGATTAGAAATTTAGAACCAAGAAAAAAGTGAGCCCTGCAAGCAATCACAGCTAAATTCCTATGTATTATTTTGTAATTTTTCAAAACCTTGCAAAAATATTTTGAAAAAAACATTCAGTAATGTTAAGCATAGACACTGATTGTGTCTTATAACTGCATAACAAATAAACAAAACAAAAACATATCAAGGGTTAATACACACACACACACACACACACACATACACACACACACACACACACACACATACACACACACACACCATTTGCCAAAGCACAGATCTTATAAATAGCAGAACTTTTCATTCCACATTTGGTGACTCATCATTCTCATTTGTCCCACTATTTATATAATAGCACAATCTCACAAGTGTTCCAATTAAATCTACTGAGATGTAAGACACAACTTTTGGAGAATTAGTGACTATGAATTCCATCCTTTTAATAAAAATTATCCACTGCGTATTTTCAAGAAAAAAATACATATATGGTGTTTTTCAACTAAGAATTACTCTGCAAACTTACTTACTGTATTATTCACTCAGTTATCTCTTCGATCACCTGATATTTTCACACATACACTGAGTATCCACTGAATCCAAGGCCTTATATACAGTGCTGGGCTCATATGCAGAACAAAATCACTTTTTCATAATGAAGTCCTAGGTAGGAAATAGCTTGGGGGCTAGCATGCATATTTTTATATTCTAGGTACTTTAAATCATTTGGAATCTACTGAAATTCAGTTTTCCATATGTTTGGTAGTACAAAAGCATTGGAGATTCCATCTAACTTGGAAATAATTTTTTTCACAGCTCTATCATTCTGCAAGCTATGAGTTGAGGTCCTCTTCAAATGTGTTTCCTCTTTCTAATTGCTTTTTCTGGGATCGCTAATCTTCCAAGCAATCAGTGTTTATCTTATATCTTTGCCCATGAAGCAAAAAACCCTGTTTCCACCTTTTCCCAGGAAGGGTTGCGAGAGAAGGTTAGCACAATTAAAGCTTGGCCTGTTTTTCTATAGTGCATTTGCATTTACAGTAAAACATGGGGAACAGAGTTCCCCAAAGGTGTGAAGTGTCATGGGATCAGGTTGATTCTCTTGCCCACAATGATCTAGGCCACAAAAAGGCACAATTTTGTCCTGTAGAACACCAAAACAGGCAGACTCACCAAGCAAGGCCACGTGGGATTCTTTCCCTTTTTTGTTTGCACAGGAAAAAATACTTTAATGTTTTCTCTACTGTGACTCTCTATGAAATTGAGTGTCAGCCCAACAAATACTGTACACAAACAGCAGCCTGAATTAACCTCAGAAGCATGGTGGCCCGGAATTTTGATCCACTAAGGAAATCAATTCATGAGCAGATGTCCTCAATATGTGTTTCCATTCCTGGGTTGCTTGCGAGCAAGCACACCAGAGTCGTGTTCGATTATAAGGATGACGGTTCTGTCACATATACTGTGATAGTTATTTAGAGTTAATTAACTTAGCCTGACCTCTTCACAGAAATATAAGGCACAACATACTGTTGATGATAACTCATTGTGGAAAGATTGTGGATACTCAGGGAAAACTGTTAGGCTCTATAACAGTTCTTGTTTGCTCTGGTTTTACACTATTTTTAGTACTTAGTTAATAAAGCGGATTTCTTAAGGGGCTTCCAGTGGAATTCGTCAGCTGTGTGTCAGATGCTGATGCAATTAGGATCTGTAATGGAGAAACCTAAGAAAGTTAACTCCCCAAATGCTGAGAAATCTACTTGTCTGCAGGTGGAGAGCACTGAGGGAGGTAGATAGTACATGATTCATAGCTTCCTCAAGTGAACTCTGGAAGTCACAGGAGGACTCCCAAAGTCTGTTGCTTCTATTTCATGCAGCAATATTTTAATTTCAAAATTAGTAAGATTTCAGGATCTAAAAAGCCATTAAATGCCCCTTTCTTTAATATAATTACATTTTCTCATGTTGGCATATTTGAAATTAATGTGTGTACATATGGATGAATATCAATGTTTAAATTGGTGACATTTTAGATTCAAATGCAGTAAGTGATGTAATCTTTATATTACTCACAAGTTCTGACAACTGTATGATGGGTAAATGAGGCTGTCCATTGTACCAGTTCTTGTTTTGGATTCTCAGGCATGATTTGGCAGTGTAAGAACACTCTAACATTAGCAGATTCAGTAAAAAATCAATATGAAAAAAATGATATATCTAGGATACACAAATCTAGTAACCTAACTTCAGTTCTTAGAATCAACAAGGAAAAAGAGAATAGATTTCAGATTTTTGAATGTTCTCCTCTGAATTCTATAGACATAGAATGGGTGCATATCTGAAGTGTCTATGTCTCTCTCTCTCTTAAGTAAAAAAAATTAATAAATAAAATGCTATGTTCAGTAAAATGTAGAGCTGGTGTTTTAATGAAATCATTAGTTTCTTTAAAATATGACTTAGATATAATGTGAACAAGTTCATTTTGCAAGAATGAACGTTTTCTTTTTATATTTTATCTTTCTATGTATCTATCATCTATCTATCTACCTATCTATCTAGTATGTGTGTGTGTGTGTGTGTGTGTGTGTGTGTGTGTGTGTGTACGCATGCATCAGAGAGCACTGTGTGTCCCTGTGGAGGACCAAGGATGACTTCTTCGGGAATCATCCTGGATTGTTTCTGCCTCCTTCTTGCTTTGCTTTGGGATTTCCCATGCTCTGCTGGAAGTCCAGACCGCTGCCATTTTCTGCCTGTCATTTTTTACGTGGGACCTGAGATCCAAACTCAGGACCTTCTGCTTGGGTGGCAGAGTCTTAACCTCTGAGACATCTGTCCAGGTCAAGAATGAACATTTTCAATATCATGGATGTACCATTAGCATGAAAAAACCATTAATGCACATGAAAGAGATAATATGTAGTAATGTTTTGTGTGTATTTATGGAAATATGTAAACTATTGCAGATATCTATTTTGCTTTTATAAATCAGTAATATATCCATGAAGCCCTTTTTACCTTGAAATTTTCCTTAACCTCTGCATAGTACTTTAGTAAATGAACAAGCACGATATTTCACTTTTTATTATAGCAGTATGATAATGATACATATTTAAATTTTTGGATTTAAACACCAGTTGTCTATGTTGGTTCCAAAAAGTAGAGTTTCTGAGTCAAGAATTTGCCTCCACTTTCTATATAGTGAATTTAATTACTATAGCTACCAAACATAGAATTTACTACATGACACTGTTCCTAAGATCAAGAAATTACTCCAAACTATATTCAAGCAATTATTTCTCAAACCCGTTTGAAGTGCTGGTCTGTGTTATGAAAAGTGCTTTGTGAAGCTGCTCTTGCTGACCTGACTTCATAGCAATACAGACAACATAAAGGAAACCTTATGGTCCACACAAGAAGACAAGCAGAAGGATGGGTGGGAAAGGGATGGATTGGTGAAAGGAGGGAAAGATGTAAAGAGAAGGGGAAGGTGGTCAGGGACAACCACCTATTATGTTTGTAATTAAGAAGACTAAATATTAATAAAAAATGAAATTGGAACTATAAAAATATCCTATTTATTTAGAGAGCAGGAGCTTAGAACAGAACTTAATGCCATATTCCCCTGTGATGAGTTAACAGAGAGAAAAAAGAATGTTTCTTTGTTATTTGTCATTTAAATGCCTTTTGAATTTGTAAAACATATCAATGTGCTGACATTAATTTTGTTATGAATGACACTAAAAAGTATTCAAAATGATTAGATTTTTCACATTCATTGGATCAAAAGAATCATGGATGGAAAAAATACCATGTTTTTACCATGTTCCCTCAGTAGGGTGCATTTAGTCCTCTCAACACAAACATGTTTGTTTTCATAAATTATTCCAGGGAACAACAGAGCTTTCTAAGCAACAGTATACCTTCCTCTGCTTTACAGAAGACGTGTAATCTGTCTATTGCCAGCTATGTAAATACAATGCTGACTTTCTTCTATCTCGGCAGATGCTTCTTAGTTCTTTTTTTTTCTATTAATACATTTTTTATTATTATTTCAGCTCATACAAACTTAATAGGTACACCAGTTCCCTCCCTCACTCCTCCTCCCCCCATACTCTCTGCTCCCCCTCCCCTCCCCCTCCCTCCCCATCCCTCAGTGCCTCCCGCCCCAATTCCCAGAGAGTTCTTAGTTCTTAGTTCTTAGTTAATACAGCTGTTTTGCACGAAAAGCAATTATATTACTTTAATACCCCACATGGGAGGCAGACTTGTGCTCACGACATGACATAGGTGCCTAGTACATACAACATATACTAGGTAATTGGTTATAAAGTACCTTTTTCAAAGGCAAGACACTTCGGAGATGCTGCTACTACAAGCACTCTAGGCTAGGCACGATGCTTTCCTCAATTGTTATAACATGTCACAGTACTGCACAGCTATTACCCAGTCACTTGGTGTTGTGTTTAGGGGACAACATTGAGAGCTCAGGTGGAAAGTTGCTGTCCAAGCATTATGACATAGAACTTCAGCTGGTTCCTTATGGTTGTAATTTTTGTCCAGTGCACAGGTTTTATTTTCTCTTTCTGAGACAAGGTCCTGTTTTGAGGTCCTGTTTTGTTGCCTTGGCTGACCTAAAACTCAACATGTGGACCAAGATGACCTCAAATTTAGAGCAATCATCTCCTGCTTCTGACTCCCAAGTGTCAGTATTAGACATATTCTACCATGTCTGCATATTATTTTTATTGTGAAATGGTGGAAGAAAGATAAGAAATATTCTTAATTACTTCAATCTTGATATAAAAGAAGATACTAGTGGTTTGGGAGCAAGATTTTCTTTCACATAATGCTCAACTATTAAATCAATCAACCAAATTAATTTTTGGTTATGATTTACCTCTGTGTAGCAGCAACAACATTAGTAAATCATACATAAAATACGCAAAATTGCCATGTGCTCAAATGGTACTTACCTGTAACCTTAGCACTTGGGAGGTAGAAACAGGAGGATGCTCTTAAGTGCAAGGTTATTTTGCTGAATGTTTCAAGCCAGTCTGGGCTGTGTTGTAAGACATTTTCTCCAGAAAAATATCAAAAAGAAGTAGGAAAATAAATGAACAAATAAGATAAGCAAGGATACTATGTACATACAAATACCATATAAATTAAGCCAAGTTAAGCCAAGCTACACCAAGCACTTCAAATAGCATTATAGCTTCCTCTCTCTTTTCTTTTTTATTATATCAATATAGTTAATATTACTTAATATATGGAATATTTTAAGACAGAGTGTTGCTTAAATTGTCTAGACTGGCCTTCAACTTAAGACTCTCTAGCCTCAGCTTCTGAAGCAGCTGAAATTAAAGGTGTCACCCTACCTAGTATTAGTGTTCCTTGAACACGCCAAATTAAAAATAACTGTGAAACTGTGCTTTTACTATTCCTAATGTGGCCTTTGTTAATAGGGTTAGCCTCAGCTGTGAGTAAAGATACAGAAATACAGAAGATTGGTCCCTGGTCCGATCTCTGTAAATCAGAATTTGCATTTCAACCAGACTCCTGACTATCAGATGTAAAGTGTGAGCCTTTCTCTATATTATATGTAATCAGCTGTAATTTTATTTTTAATTTGCATTAGACAAAGTACACAAGCAGCTGTAGATGTGATTTACCTAATTAGGTAGGTTTAGTCTTAAAGAGCACAGATGCTGGTAAACCTTCTCAGTTTCTTTACATTTCCTCACAAAAATGGGTAAGATTCTTAGCATGGCTGAAGGCAAAAATGATTAGGAACATTATGTCAATAGTTTCTATTTAGAATATTTACTCTAGATAGCACTGAACAACTTTACTTTTTACTTTTACATTTGATGTATAAGAACAAGAGGAAAAGCATGTTGTATTAAAGCATGAGGAAAATCAGACTGATTTTAAATCAGACACATGTTAATATATTTCAACACAAGTTTTTTATCTTCAAATGCATAAATTCCTTCTCAATATAAACTATGAGCCATGCTGTGCATTGATTTTAACTTAGACAGTTCTTCATAGAATTTGTGAGTTCTCTTACAAGTTCTGCATCTCTGCTTCCCATATCTGTAAAATGAGGATCTTGTATCTGGCAGTCAGGTTTTCTGACACATTTGAATGTGAATCCACTACTATGATTATGAGAACCCACCACTCACTATCAATTATGCTACTTCATGATAGGAACATAGAGAGTTGGATAGGCTTTTGTTCTAGTCTCGAAGACTGAAATAGCAGAGACTTAAATACATTTTCTTGAAATGATGAGCAATATGTCTTATGATGCTCAATCCTTTACCCAGAAATAAACTATATTGACAACAAAATTAAGATAATTATATTTTATTATTCTTCCGGAAATTATCACAAATATAAAGCCAGTCTTCATAAAAAGAGAAAACATGGATGGCAATTAGAGCAAAACTTTCTCATCACATCTCTGAAGTTCTTCCCACAAAAATGACAAAGTCACCACGATCCGTCTGGATAGAGATCTGCTGCAGTACCTCATCCAACTCACCATGCTCCTCAGGAAATCAGAACCGCAAACTCACATGTCTGCTCTTTACAAAAGAATTGATTTACGAACCACGTTTATAATATTCTTATGACACATTTAAACTGGGATGCCCAGATTAGTGGGACTGAGATGTAAAGCAAGTCATGATGTGGATGAATCACAGAGAGCTAAGGAAGACAAGGAAAGGTATAGTTCACTTGGACTGACTACAGAGTGTTGTTAATTTCATCTTCCAGTTGCTGAACAGGACCCAGTCAAGTAGTTCAGGAGAAAAGGTGTTGTATTGATGCTCATGTTTCTCATTTAAATTTCATCTCCAAAACAGGAGGGTTCAAACCAACATCATGAAGGAACTAGCTACACCATATCCACAGATACTGATAAGAGAGAGACATACTTTCTTACTTACCAGAATGCCTAAATACTAAGCTGGCTCTTTTCTTCTTATCTTCCTGCCCAGGTAATGGTTCCACTATATATTGAGTCTTTGATTAGATAATTCCCCCAAGTTTGTTCGGGGTTTACCTTAATTCTGATTCTTTTTTTTTTAATTCTGATTCTTGATATATGTACCTAAAGGCTGAGCTATCAATTGTGAAGTAGACACAATTATATCTAACAGGACTAAGAGGAAAATAAAATAATCCAAAAGGTGTACAACTGAAAAAACTATTAATATGAACTCAATTTCATTGTATTTAAATACACCTAATTATGCAAAAGTGAACTTGGTGATTGTATATTTTACATGTAGCCTGTAATTTACGAATACTGTATCCTAAAAAGGTTCACTTTCAGTTGATTGTTTGGATCCAAGTAATTTTCCCATGGAAATAGTGTTAAGTGAGAATTTTATCATCTAATCAACTTAAAAAATTCTCTTCTATCCAGAATGTTACAAAATTGAACATATGAGGCATTTAGTATAAAATGCCTTAAAAATCAATAAATGATTCTGAAAGTAGCTCGCCTATGTAAACATTGCCCTTTACTGTTGAGACAGAGCTACCTCCCTGTTGGTGTCTTTGTCTACTTCATTCTCATTCCCTGGAACCTTGATTCAGAGATTAGATTTGTTCTTGACTAGTGAATTGGCATCAGCTTGTATTACCTTGATGGGAGCTAATTTTTAAACTTTCAGATGTTGTACAAGCCAAATGTTCATCACAGCCAACATTTAAAATTACATTTTACTAATTTGTGCTTATAGTTAAATTAAAAGCAGAGGTACACTTTAGCAGTTCTCAACTGACTTATATTCTCATTGTTCTGTCTCTTCTGAAGGGAATTCATCTGTGTGCTACATTTATAATGAAACACTACAAATGAGTTTATACTGCATCTCTTTCCAACTCAAACTTTTGTGATATAGTGTACCTTACCATGACTTGTTGGGACTAATTGAACAAACACTATTAATGAAGATGCAGTCATTACTTCTAGGGTAAGTGTCAGGAAAATATGACCATAAAGTCAAAACTTTCCTGCATATGCTTTTGAATATGAGGTTCTATTAAAATACAGGCACAATCGTTTATCCTAATGTTGCCCGTAAGAACTTTTAAACTCTTAATAGTTGCATGCCTCAGATAGTATGTGTTCCCACAAAAACTAAAATAGTAACCATCTTCCATTTAGCAAAAAAGCCTACCTACTTCATTTGTAGATTTCAGAAAGTAGTATAAAACAATGGTATTTATTTAAAGTCAACTTAAAAGAGGGTCTTATCACATATGCCCAATGTGCATATCTGTTGTATTAAGAATAGCACAAACTGGAAACTATTTTTCAAGTACTGCAAAACTGTTATCTAATTTAGTAAGGAAACTAAATGAACTTCTAAAACATATTTTTGTCCTACCATTCTTGACTTACTTGGTAACATCAACAAGACTATCAACTAACATTTACATTTAGCTATATTCATTTACAATTCCATGCTCCTTTAAGGAATTAACTAGTAAAGGAACACTTATAACTTGATTTTGTTTGCTACAATGTTATGAAACTAGTTCCAAAGGATTACATATCAAGTTTTATGACAGATTTTTTGCTGGGCAAAAAATTAGCAGATTGAGATATAAGTTCATTGTCCAAATCATTATTAAATTTCATTCATAAGTTATCTATAAATGTAAAGATTTCTCAAAGGCCATGAAAAGAGTATTATTCAAGCATTATCAGGTAAATAACTATATAATATGCTACATTTTATTTTTTAAAATGGGTACTATAAATTTTTATTTCAGTCAAATTTTAATAACCATATTCATATTATCTTAGAGTTCTCTATAAAAACAAAAATTGATATATATCCACATTGTTTTTGAGAGAGACAGAATAAACTTACAGAACTGTGAGGCCTGATGTGTATACAATATGGAAAGGCCAGCAGAGAAAAAAGAATCGCAGTTTTACTACAAAAGCAACCTACATAAAAGTCATCAAAAACTGAGACAATGTCCAACATTATGAAACATAAACTTCTTTATTCAAAGTTCACTGTTATGAGAATCTCATCTGAAAGCAGTTTTTACAGAAATATTCCGAGCAATATTTGACCAAATATCTGATTGACATGGTCTGTCATTGGAGTGCCACTGTACAGACAAATTTATTTTCCTCTGATTCACATTAGTAAAGACCATAACATGCTGACAAGGAGTTCAAGTGTCTGATTCACATTATCCTTGCAGAGAGTTTTAAGAGACATGCTTTCAATAGTTTTATTATTAACTTAATAGTTTTGGCCATGGGTATGACCATAAAGATTATGTCCATGCATATGGGCCTCCATCCCTCCATCCCATCCTTTCATTCATAGGGGTGATCCCTAGCAAGAACATCGGCCACTCCTTTAATGACAGTTTCAAGAACCTTGGCCATTTTTCCTTTCTTCCTTTCTTTTCTTGGGGTGTCCTGATGGAAGCACCATTTCTTGATCTTTCCTCACATACAAAATGCCACATTTGTAAAGTCTTTATGAGTGCTTGGTTTGAACTTAGTTTTCTTCAACTTGTGGTGCAAATTCATTTTCAAGTCTTTATGAGTGCTTAGTTTTAAACTTAGTTTTCTTCAATTTGTGGTTCAAAAATCATTTCATATATTGAAAAACATGAAAGGGGATTAATTGCTATAGATTTGTTTGTAAACACAAGGGTGACTTAAATAATTATATAACAAACATGTTATTGATAGTTCATTCTAAACATCAGAAACCATTAAGAAAACTTAAATCTACTATTTAATGACTTCGTTTATAAAAATGAATTTATGGTATGAAGAAATAGTATTTGTGGATAGATAAATAGAAGATGACTTGTATCATATTGATGAAAGCTACAGAATTAAATAAGAATGAATTCTATTTTTTTAAACAAATTTTTATAATAATTATAAATCAGCTGTGGATTATTGAAGAGGCAAAAAGTAGCATCAAACAGTTGGTGGTTCTGTAGAAAATCATTAAGAAAGATAGTTTGATAAACACAAAAATAAAATATGTAACATGAATAATAAAGATTAAGGAGAAGAAACAGGGATATTATAAATTTAAATAAGCTAGCTGAGGCTTTATAAATTTAAATAAGCTAGCTGGGTCCTTAAATAATAAGCATTAAAGATATTCCAATAATGTTTACCATTATTTCCCTATCACATATGTATGATATAAGCAATTATGGAAAGAAAAAAAGTATGGCTAATGAACTTGCAAAATGAGTTAACATATTGTTGTTTGAATTGTAATGGATACTTTTGAAATGGGTACCATATTTATAAAGGATTATATACATGATAATTCATTGTAAATGGAAGAAAAGCACTTCACCATTTTTAGAGGTAAGAATCTATTCTTTTTTGTTGCTTTTATTTCAACCATGTATTAAATCCCCTGTTTTTATTTTTGACATGTAAGGTGTATCCTAAACTATATTTAAACTATATTTAGGAAAGTTATTTGCTGTGGATGTTTAGATTTGAGTGTAACTGGGAGAAAACATTTATATTGACTTAATTACAAAGTAAAATATAAAAAGGTTTAAAAAAAACCACATATGGAGGATAGTAGTGTTAAATGAGATGAGAAAGATGAGCTAGTGTAGCGTCTGGTGCTATGAAACCTGTTCATCAAGAAGGAAGCTTCCACATAAATTCCAGCTTGCTTTCTCCGTGTCCTGGAATCAGTGCAGGTGGTGTTTTCAGTAGTAGGGTCTTATTATCAGTTTCTAGAGGGCAACTAAGAATAATGCTAAAAGTCTGTAATGTTTTAGGGTCTTCAAAAGCACTCTGACCAACAGATTACTAGGAGGTATCAAATATTGAGTATTAGGGAATTTTGTTCAATTGTCTGTGGCTTCCAAAAGGAACATCTCACAAAAAATCATCTGCATCCCTTTTTTCCTGTCTTGAGTACCCCTAAGTAGGATATATCTACTTACACTTTAAATCTATTTTAAATAAACTTAAAGAACTTTATGTCTAGATTTATCATACATTCTTGGTGTTATTAATTCATGCACAGCCAGTCCTACCCTATCCCTGACCTCCCTCTTTAATTTTCCCCCACTATTCTCTTATCCATCTTTATAACACCTGTATTTTTCTAATTTATAACCCATTATATAGTACCTTTGTAGTTTTCCAGTTACTAAATACATTTAAAGTTAAACATGTCAAACTAAAGGTTCAATGCTAGAATGGCCACATAAGAGATAACCTGTACTATTTGTCACTTAATATAATTTCCCAACTACATCTATTTACCAGAAAATTTTATGATTTCATTTTCCCTGATAGATGAACATCAATTTGTTGTGTTTATGCACCACATTATCTTTTTCCAGTCATCATATTAGTTGATGGATATCTAGGCTAATTCTATATCCTCACTGTTGTGAATTCAGCCACAATGAACATGAACATGCCAAGTATCTCTATGGAAATATGCCCAGAAGAAATATAACTGGGTCGTATAGTAGTTCATTTTTAGATTTTTTGATGAATCTCCATATCAATAACCTAAACAGCTACACCAAATTTTACTCCCAACAGTGAATAAGGGTATCCCTTCCCCCCCCCCGTTCTACCCTTATTTTTGTTATCTGTATTCCTGATCTCAACATTTTTGATGGGAGTAACATTAAATCTCAAATTTGTATTTGCCTGATGATTAGAGGTATTGAACACATCCTTAGACATTTGCTAGATATTTGAATTACTTTCTTTTGAAAAGTTTCTGCTTAGTTCCAAAACCCATTTTTAAATGGGACGTTTGCTTTCTTGAGTTTTAGAGATTTTGTTCTGGATATTAATCCTTTGATATATATATTTTGGGCTGCCTTTTTGTTTAGTTAAATGTCTTTTCTACAGAATAGAAGCTTTCCAATTACATGAAGTCCCACTTTTTCATTGTTGGCTTTACTGCTTAAGTGAATGAGATCCTATTATGAAAGTCCTCACCTAGCCCTATCACTTCAAATGTATTCATTATTCTGTCTTGGTAAGTTTTAGGTTTAGCACTGATATTTTTGATCCATTTTTGAATTGACTTTCATATAGGGTGAAAGATAAGGGTCATGTTTCATTAGTCTGCACAAAGTCCAACTTTCCCAGTATCATTTGTTGAATAATCTGTCTGTTTTCCAAAATGATATTTTACCAGCTTTGTCAAAAGTCTGCTGGCTTTGGGTGTGTGGGCTTTTATCTGGGTTCTCAATTCTAATCCACTGTTCTTGTGCTAGTACTCACAGTGTGCATTATAATGACTCTGTAGTATTACTTGAAATCAAGTATGGTGACAATGTCTCCTGAACAGTTTTTTATTGCTCAGGATTGTTTTGATAAAAGTCCTAATTATCAACTGTGAAATATGCAAGAGTTGTAACAACCATTGTATACAAGCAGAAAATGAATTAATGTTAAGAAATCAATCTGGAAGTGAAGAAAGAATACTAATAGACTCAGGGAGCATAAGAAGTATTACAGATGAGAAAATGATACAGATCTATAAACTCAGCCACTCAGTAGTCTGAGGGGAACATCACTAAGTACAGACCTTCCTGATTAATCTGATTAGTCTGTCCTCCAACCCAAATGAAAAGAAAACATTACTAGTTAAATGATGACTGCGGACACAGCTTTATGATAGAATATTCACCTAAAATGCACAGAATCCTGGGGTTCAATTCCCAGGATTGAAAGAAGAAGACAGAAGGAGCCATCACGAAGAGGACATGTGGGTAGAAAAACCACCAGTTACCGATTCGTATATTCTTAGGAATTGATTAGATGGACAGCTAATAGTTTAGTTTAGATACTGAAGGAGAACAGCAGGACTGCTGTGCTGAGAAGCAACATATAGGAAAGAAGAGAGAATTAAAACTGAAGCCATGAACTTTAAGTGGTCCCCAACCACAGGGATACTGTGGTTTTGTCTTTTGCATTTTTCTTGTCCATGATGGTGTTTGAGCATTTAAGAGTAGAAGAAAGAAAAATGAATATTTGCAGCAGCATGGCCAAAAGCAAACCCACTGGAAAATGGATGAAAAGAGTTTTGTATTTTATTATGGACATGAGTGTGTCACATGTTCATGGGGAATCTAGAAATTTAAGTTTCCATCACATGAAAATGGTCTGGCGCCAATGAAACAAAATCACAGAAAATACTCATTAAAGGGATGATTTCATTATTGTTATTCTTTAACTGTTCTTAGTGTTGAAACTCTGATCATTGTCATTAAAATATTTAAAGTTCTGAGGATTAATGGGTGGTTGGGAGAACAAAATGGAAGTGATGGATCTTATTTAATAAAGCATTTTGCTGTTGCTACTGCTCTGTAAACAAGTAGCTACAAGTTTCCATTACTTTTATTTTTGTGATCCAGGAATGCAGGCACACTGGGTAGGTCTTGTGCCCAGGACCTCAGGCTGCCACCAAGATTGGGTTAGACAGGAAAAACACTGTCAGGGAAGAAACCACTTCTAAGATGAATCAAGGAATTCCTGGAGGCTGATTGACCGAAGACTTAGATAGACTGCTACTTGTTTGCATGCTGGCTACTCCAATGTCATCCCTTTCTTCACCAAGCCCCGTGCAAGTTTCCAGTGCTAATGCAGTACAGTAGTGTATTCAGTGTAGTAATACCTCATTCTCTCAGTCATATACCAGGTTTAGAAAGAAGTCATGAATCCTATTCACACTCAGAAGGGGAGCCCATCAGCAACTGGATGAAGTGGGTGTTGAACCAGGTGCTGTCTGCCACAGCTCCTCTGGGAAGTCATTATTAAACATCCAAGTTTTCTGCCTTGGTGTATTCTTTCTCTCTTCCATCTACACATGTTAATGCTCCCCTTCATTTAAACCAACAATCATATTATCTCAACTCTACAAGTTGGGTATGGGACATAAAGGATTTGATTAGTACTTAATGCAAGGTTACACTACAAGTATTCACCAAAGTATTACTGTAAGTCAGCAAACAAAGCATTCACAAAACAAAAGTTATTTATTTCTTATATAAAATTTATCTATTATATCAAATGCTTTTCTTAATGACACTTCCACTAATATGTGATTCATGCTCAAGCAAGGACTCAAGCAGTGCTAGCAGGAGCCACACTTTGTTTTGCACAAGGTATACTATTCTGGAAGGACTTTGTTCTTCCAAATGTCAAGGCCATGCTCTTAATAACCAGAGTGCAAGGCTTCTACTATATGGATACTGGGACCATAGAATCTGAGCTCTGACCTTGACTCACAGCTAGGATGAAGGTGAAACTCTGTGAGTCACACAGGCAAAAAGACACAAAAATAGGGGAAGAGTGGTAGGGAAGAAAAAGGTTGTAATGAGAAAAGGAAGGGATTTAGGGATAAAGGTTTGAAAACATCATAAATTCACTGTATTCATGGATGACATTTTAAAAGAATACAAAATGAAAAAGAAACAGATTTGTATAACAATATGAACAATAATCAAACAAAACAGAAAGTTCACTGAACATTATGTTTCATGGAATTCTACCATTGGGTAGTTTCTAGAAAAAGTTCAAAGGCAGCAGCAAATAAGTTGAAGATCTTTCTGCTTAGAAATATCATGCATCAGCACTAAATTGGAGTAGTATTTTAAATGTACTAGGCTTAATGCACAAGGTTCTCAGGGAACCTTGCCTAAGAGGGGGCAACAAGACTGTAAAAGTCTAAAGATGGGGAAGACCAATGACACACAAGATACTCCACACAAGTTAGGGCTGGAGTAACCATAATGGGACTTTGCATGACCTGTGAAATGACTGACATATCAATGAACCCCCCCCAAAGTCAAGCATGGATCACAGGGCAGAAGGCTCCAGTAGGATCTTAGAGGCAAGGGTTTAACAGTCATAATAAACTGTTACTAATGGGGAGCCCGAGAAGGGGCTCCAGGCTATGTCACTGAGTCCTTACCCCTTCCTAGGATGCAGGACTCAGAGGGAGGTTTGGCATTCATACAAAAGGATGCTCCAGGGGATGGGAGGGGGGAAGCCCTGGGAGAGGAGAAGGAAGAGAGAGGGTTGTAAGAAAGAGGGGAAGGGAGGAGAGTGCAAGGGGAGATGACTGGGGAGGGGAAGATGGAGGAAGAGGTCTGGGGTACCTATTGAGCTTGTACAATTAGGAAAAAAATAAAATATGTGAGAAAAAAAAGTTCTCCATTTAAAAAAAAAGAAAGGACAAAGAAGTGTGACTTCCAAGAAATAGCATGGCTGATTCAACACAGCCAGCAATTCCATGATATTATACTCAATTATTATTTGATTATTATTCTTTTTGGGGCCAGCAAATAAATGATATTGAAGATAAACACTACTGTGACTGTCAGTCCCTAGCTTCCAAGGATCCTGGTGCCTTTAGTCCATGCTAGACTTTGTGGGGTCAATAATGTGTTGGACATAGTGCAGGTCATTCAAAGTCCTATTATGATTGCTTCGGCCATAACTTGTGTGGAGTATCTTGCATAGCGTTCCTAAGCTTAAGGGGAGCACAGAAAAGGGTTCTGGGAAATGCCCCTGCATTTCCTTGCACCTCATCAGAGAGGAGGACGCAGAGGAGAGTTTGGCATGCACAGTAAAGGATGCTCCGGGGATTGGGGGGGGAGGCACTGGGGGATGGGGAGGAAGGGGAGAGGGGAGGGGAGGGCAGGGGTGTCAGGAGGAAGTGGAGGGAAGAAGGGGACCGGTGTACTTGTTAAGTTTGTATGACCGGAAATAATAATAATGAAAAATAAAATAAAATTCAAAAAAAGATAAACACACCATATTCTGCTTCATCTGTTTATACTTGGTGATTAGAGTAAGTTAAGAATAGGAATGAATGAATAAGAGAAGTGAATGTAGATTGAGTGGCTAAATCAACCTAAATATGGCTGAAAGGCATTTTAGTTTCTTTTATTTGAAAATATTTTATTTGTTTTTTGAGAAAAGAGAGGGGGGGGAGAGAGACAGACAGTCAGAGAGAGAGAGAGAGAGAGAGAGAAAGAGAGAGAGAAAAGTCCACATGCAAATCACAGTGGACTTGTGGAGGTCAGGGGACAGTGTTTAGAAACAAGTTTTTGTGTTCCATCAAAACTTTTGGGAAGAGCCTAAAGCTCAGAGAAATATGCAGAAGAGGGTGCGGTAAGATTATAAGAGCTTAAAGATGGGGAGGAGCAATGATATCCAAGTACTACACAAGTTAGGGCCAAAGTAACCATAATAGGACTTTGCATGACCTGCGCAATGACTGGCATAGCATTGACCCCCCCCCAAGTCTAGCATGGATCACAGGCACTAGGATCCTTAAAAGCAAGAGGATTAACAGCCACAATAATGTTCCTATACCAAAGGGGAACACAGGCAGTGTTACTGAGTCCTTACACCTCATTAGAGTGGAGGACCCAGAGGGAAGCTTGTCATTTACACTAAAGGATGCTCCAGGGATGGGGAGGGGGAGAGGGGGCAATAGGAGAAAGGGGGGAAAGGAGAAAGGGGAAAGGGGGAAGGAAACAAAGGGGTCTGGGGAAGGGTGGAGGGAGGGAGGGGACCGGGGTACCTATTAAATTTGTATAAGTGGAAAAAATAAATTAATTAATAGAAAAAAAAAACTTCTGGGAAGAACTCAGGCCTCCAGGTCTGTGAAGAGGCATGTCTAACTCCTGACCCATTTTCTGGGTCCTCGATTTGATAACTATGTGAGATTTTTAAGCAAGTGATGCTTTCCTGTCATTGTTATTAAATGGTAAATTTCTTGATAAACCATATGTTTTCTTTAAATATTTAAATTTACATTATTACCCTAAACTCAGTGATCCACAGAAAGATGATCTGTCACTGATATGATTTAGAAGAACCATACTCTGTCTGTCAATCACATTTGGAACCAGAAATGCAAGCTGTTCAGGATATCAAATCAAAGGAACACTGTCCACAAGAAGAAGAATAATCATTTTAGCTGAATTTGTATATACTTCAAATTTAACTTCCAATATTTGCTCTCTGGGTAGAACACTTTCAAAATGAAAATATCACTAAAAGCAATGGAAATTAAAACATATGAAAATGAAATTTCGTTTCAGTAGAGATGAAAATGCTCAGACTGATACCATTTGGGTAAAGGAGATAATTCCTGAATTACTGCCTTTCAACTCCTACACTGTCAGAAATTTTCTGTCTAACCACAGAAAATTCCAGAGAAACACAAATGACTACCCAAGGTTTGCTTAATTAAGCAAGACCTTAAAAATTACTATAGTCAGTTGGAGAGATGTCTCAGGAGTTAAGCCTCTCCCTCTCAAGCAGAAGGATCTGAATTTTGATCCCAGATCTCACATAAAACTGCCTGATGTAAATGGTGGTAACTTGCATATTCTGTCCTGGAAGGTTGAGCCTGGGAAATCCCAGAACAAAGGAATAATGAAGTAGAGTAATCCAGGATGTTTCTCAAAGATTGGCAGAATTAACATCGTAAAAATGACCATCATACCAAAGACAATATACAAATTCAATGTTATACCAATTAAAATCCCAAAGCAATTCTTTAAAGAAGTTGACCAAACAATCTCAAAATTCATATGGAGGCACAAAGACCCAGGATAGCAAAAACAATCCTGAGTAACAAAAATACTGCTGGAGGTATCACCATATAAAACCTTTGTCTATACTACAAATCCATAGTTATAAAAAAATAGCTTGGTACTGGTTCCAAAATAGACACATAGATCAATGGATAAGGGTTGAAGATCCAGATATAAGCCCACACAACTACAGTCATTTGATCTTTGACAAAGGGGCCCAAAAAATCCAATGGAACAACAGTATCTTCAACAAATGGTGCTGTTAAAACTGGATCTCCACATGCAGAAGATTAAAACTGGACCCAAACTTGTCACCATGTACAAGAATTAATTCCAAATGGATCAAGGACCTCGATATAAGGCCAGAGTGTATAAAAGCCATAGTTGAAAGGGTAGGGAACTCCCTCGAGCTGATTGGGCTAGGCCAACATTTCCTAAACAGACATCCAATGGCACAGTCACTGCTACCAACTCTCAACAGATGGGATCTTGTGAAATTAAAGAGCTTCTGTTCAGATAAAGAGATTGTAACATGAGTACAAAGGCAACCCACAGAATGGGAGAAAATCTTCACTAACCACTATCTGATAGAGCTTTATTATCCAGAGTGCACAAAATCTTAGAAAACTAAACACCAAGGAAACAAATGGCCCAACCAAAAAATGGGCCTTGGAACTTAAAAGAAACTTTACCAAGGATAAATTAAAATGTCTAACAAATATCTTAAAAAGTGCTCCAAATCCTTAGCCATCATGGAAATGCAAATCAAAACTTCCCTGAGATATCATCTCACCCTGGTCAGGATGGCAAAAATCCACAATACAAACACCACAAAAAGCTGGAGAGGATGTGACCAGAAGGGAACTCTACATTGCTGGTGGGAATGCAGGCTCATACAACCAACCACTCTGGTGAGCCATCTGGCGATTCTTAAAGAAATTAAAGATCGAAAGGCTATATGACCCTGCTATTCCACTTTTGGGAATAACCTCACATACAGCAAAAATTCACCTCGATAACACAAGCACGACCATGTTCATAGAAGCACTGTTTACAATAGCAAAGTCATGGAATCAACCCAAATGTCCAACAGTTGGGGAGTGGATAAGGAAACTGTGGTACATCTATACAATGGAGTATTACTCAGCCATCAAAAATAATGAATTAATGGAATTTGCCAGGAAATGGATGCAATTAGAAACAATTATATTGAGTAAAGTATCCCAGACACAGAAAATTAAGCTCCGTATGCACTCCCTAATTGGTGGCTCCTAGTATCTAACCCACTTAGGGACACTCAAGGATATATCTCTGTAATACCTACAGTAATTGTAAAGATTATAAACAGGAGGGATGGGGAAGGAGGGCCTCACCAGAAACAAGGAGAGAGGGGACTATGTTACAGCAGAGAATATAGGCCACCATCAAGAACTGTAAGTAAGTAATGAGACATGTGGTTAAGTTCACAGACTTTCCTTCCTTCCTGATCATTTGCAACTGAAGGGGAGGGCATATAGTCTGGCAGATAGAAAGTAACCATTTTGCAAATGGGTGATTGACTCCTCCCTCACAGCGGTTTCCTACTTTTATTACATCTACCTTTGAATATACTCTTATAACAAGATTCTAATTTAACACGTTTTTATCTCTGGCCAGGGGGTGACATTCAATACCCATAAGGATGGAGTGAAGGGCATTGCAGGAGCAGCAAAACTGAAAAAAAAATCAACAAACATAATCCAGAACTTCAGAGACTCTATATCAACCACCTAGAACTAGGCCAGCCTAATCTCTCCCGATCCTGAAGCTCAGGGAAATTTGTGGAAGAGGGGGCGGTAAGATTGTAAGAGCAGAAGGATGGAAGGAGCAATGATATGCAAGATACTCCACACAAGTTAGGGCCGAAACAACCATAATTGGACTTTGCATGCCCTGGGCTATGTCTAACACATTATTGTCTCCACATAGTCTAGCATGCACTAAAGGCACAAGGATCCTTGGAGGCAAGGGATTGACAGCCATGGTAATGTTCCTAGGCTTGAGGGGAACAGAGGAAAGGGTTCTGGGAAATGTCCCTGGGTCCTTGCACCTCATCGGAGAGAAGGACCCAGAGGAGAGTTTGGCATGCACATTAAAGAATGCTCTGAGGATTGGGGGGGGGGCATTGGGAGATGAGAAGGGAGGGGAGAGGGGAGAGGGCCATGGGGGGGTGAACGGAGGGAGGGGACTGGTGTACCTGTTAAGTTTATATGAGTAGAAATAAAAAAAATAGTGACCTTTGAATCTACTCAAGTGTTCTCTACTACACATACACACACACACACACATCTCTACAAATGCCAGAGTCAAGAAAAATCATTTTCAAAACATAGTCCTTTCCTTAACTTAGGTTTGCTTCTCTAAATGGACATGTTTATGTTTTCCTCTCATTAGATTTAAGACTATTATTATCCTGACTGATTTGATTTAGCAAAACTCATGCTAATGCAAGAATGACAACTCAAAATATACTGGAAGAAGTATCAAGATTAAGATTTATAGGTTTCCTAACAAAGGACATCCTATTTATATTTAAATGAGCTAAAGATAGGTGTTTAATGGATTTTAAATTAAATTTAAAAGACATCAAGTATCTCCATAACTTTTCTACTTCTTTTACCTCAACTGGATCACAGCACTCTAAGCTAATTTCCCCAAATTATTTCATAGCAAAATAAAGTCCACAAGTAATGTGAAGATAGGTATTTATCTAACAGTGGTCTATTACCATCATTTGATTGTGAAATCAGTTTTGTTTATGTTTTTCAAACTGAAACAAAATGTAAGTTATCAGAGTAAGACACATGGTAGTAAAATACATATCTTTAGAAAAATGTTTTACTTTATGTGTTCAACTAAATTTAGTCAAATGTAAGATATATCCTGTCAAAATGATTTCTAACTAGAAAGAATTGAAAAATATTGGAAGGGATGAGAATGAAATACAAATCAAACAGGCCTGTCCTGAAAATGGCTGCTACGTGGTGTGACCCTGGGCAAGTAACATAGCTTCAGAGAGCCTGAAATTTCCCACTGATGATGCTGGTAAGAATGCCAGGCAGGAGATGGGAAGAATATCAGTAGAATAGACAGTTAAGTTAAATGCAAAAATATAATGATCCTTTTCTGATAAAAACTGAACAAACTCAGTACAGAAGGAATACACTTTATAAACACTCAAAATAGAATTCCCATGTTATCAGGGAGCCCAAGAAGGGGTCCTGGTCTATACCACTGAATCCTGAACCCTCACTAAGGTGTAGGACTCAGAGGCAGGTTTAGAGTTCACACAAAAGGATGCCTCAAGGGATGGGAGGGAGGAAGGGGTAGTCACCAGGAGAGGAAGAGGGGTGAAAGGAAGGGAGAGTGTGCAATGGGGGACTATGGAGGAGGAGAAAGGGGAGGGAGATGACGGGGGTACCTAATAAGCTTGTATGATTAGGAAAAAATAAAATGTGGGAGAAAAAAAAGAAGTAATACACTTTAGCATAGTCAATGGCAAATACAGCAAGGCAACAGTTAGCACCCTTGGAATAGGATACAAGCCTGAAAGCTTTGCTTGTAACATCTAGAAGAAGGAAAGAATGTCCACTTTCAACATTTTATTCACACAGTTTTCAAACATACAGCCAGAGCAATTAGACAAGAGAAAGTAATAAAGGGCATCCATGTGGGAAAGGAAGACATTAAACTGTACTGTTCACATCAGGGAAGAAATAGAACAAATATAAGTGTCCACAGTATGGTAAGCAAAGAAAATGAGGTGCGGCTAAATGAGAGCATATTATTTGTATAGAAAAACTATGAAATTCTGCCATTTGGAATAAATGGAGGGAAGTAGAAGGAATGTATGCTTTGTCAAATAGCCGGAAACAGGAAAAGAATAAACAATTGATTTTACAGATAGGTGGACTCTATAAATAATGATAATACAGAGGTTGCATGTGGAATGGTTACCAGAGTCTGAGTGTAACAAGATTATCATGTTACAGTTAGATAAAGCAAGAAATCCTGGAGCTCCACTGAACAGCAGGGTGAGTACAAGTACAATATACGGAATATATATGTATAATTTAAAATGTTAAAAAATGATTTGAAGATTATCAACATAAAAAGTTGTTTGAAATAAATATTGAGCACTACATACTATTTTTATGGATAAAAAAGACAGGGTGCTCCATAAATGTGTATAGTCTTAATGAATTAAATGTAATTAAAGCAGATATAAAGTATATGAGATATAACTGTAAATCAAGTATTTACTGATAAATCATAAGTAAGGTTATTTTATCATGATGTAGTTGCATTTACCATAACACCCAAATTTGAGAGGCAAGGGAAAGAAAATGGCTGCAAGTTCACAGTCAGCCTGAGCTGCATAGTGAGTCGTCCAGACTACACGGTGAGACCCAGTCTCAAAAATAAAATGTAATTCAGATAAATATTTTGGTGTGTATGTGTGTGCATGCATGCGTGTATGTGTGTGTGTGCGTGTGTGTGTAATTTTACTATTAAAGAAGAAAACTACTTTGCACACTGAAAAGATTAAGCATAGTTCTAAGAAAGAATAAATTGGATTTTTATCCTGCACGTTTGCTTTTATATCATGTACACTTCGTCCCCCAAATTAATTGCATATATCTCGAAAGAAAGGACACTTGGCATAAAATTTGAAAGAGATAAAAATAGCACATACAAAAGGTGCCCTGCAAGTTGCCTCCAAACAACTGGTAGCTAACTGGTGTTCATGCCATCAGCCTGCTTCAGCCGTGTCAGACTGGCCTGGGAGCCAGTCCATGAGAGTGCAAAGGAGTCATGATCTCCATGAATAACATTTTAAAAGGCTCACTCATAAATGACTAGCATTTATTGAAATATGAAACTCTTTGAGCATTCTGCTGTGTCCTCAAATAATTTAGCTCGTGAAATTCTTTTCCACTGAACTCATTCGAATTAGTTATCTCAAGTCCATCTGAAATTTGAGCTGTGCCAAGAGAGAATATCAGCAGTATTCTGGAGGTATAAATTTGCTTTGCCAAGAACTCTCAAAATGGGAGCAAGTAACAATGAGATTTCCCTTTCTTAAAATCCTAGTTGTCTCAGAACTTGAGGACCTCATAAAGAGAAGTACCACAGTTTATCAAAGATGCTGTAGTTTTGTTTATTATCTGGCTTAAGCAATCAGCTGTGCAAACATTCCGTAACATGAGATAGCATTTAGATAGTTTATGGGATAAAAGTGCAATGATTTGATGGCAAAGTCTACATGAGTATATAATCTAATGATAATCATTGCCTAAGGTAATTTACAGAATGAACGTTAATATATATTTAGATCTTTCTCTCCTCGTCAAGTAAAAAAAGTATAATGATAAAAATATTTGCATGTGTATTTAGCTAAGTTAGATGAAAATTTTACACTTTAAAAATATTTCAGGATTTGAACTCATAGTATAATCTATGTTAAATCTGATTTTAAAATTTCCTTAAGTTATAAAATTTGATTTATTTCCTTTTGGCAATATAAAACAGGATTATAGTTGCAATAAAGTTCAGGCCACTCAGTTAATATATAATAAGACTAAATCACTATCGTATATTAGCTTATGAACTAATATAGCACACTGTTTTAGCCATCTAATATTGTCTCTTAGGAAACATGATTGTAAGGAAGTTGAATGTGTTACACTGGTACATGTTAAATGAAAATAGTTGAACCAAATTTATTTAAGGATGAACTCAGCCCCCACTTCATAAATTCTTTCCAACTCACTTGTGTACAATGTAAACTGTGTTTGTAAGAAAGACACCTAGTAGTTTCATCTTATTGAGTTTCAGATGTCATATTAGTTTAGTTAATACTTTAGATCTGCAGTTCTTACCATATTTTAAAGGCTTGCTTTGCAATTATATTTAATTAGCATAATTTGTTAGTGGTAATGATTTGATAAATTCATGGTACCTGGGCTCCCTCCAGTGGCTAATTTAGCATCCAAAACCTGAAATGGCCAATATCAACTAGAGTAATGTTCAGTCATGGTTCTAAAATTTTCAAGTTTAAATTTTACAAGTAACTATAAGCGGTAGATGAACATGTCACCACCAATTCGTCATCAGTTTACTAATTTATAGAAAATTCATAGCTTAACATTTATACCAGTTACCACATCAATTTCAGTAGATCATGGTAGGAGCTAGTCACTGAATAAAATCCATGTTGAAACAGGGTGAAGATTTTTGCAAACAAAAGGAAGCACCAAATACTGAAGCCCAGTGAGATAAGCATGACTTTTAGACAGCCTGAGAAAGAACACAGTACACACCTGTGAGAACATTTAAATAGATTCTAAAGTAGATTATGTAGTTTGGTATAAAGAACATCCCAAGCAAGGAACTCAGATTTATGGAGAGCATAGATAAGCTTCTGCCTATCTATATGGTAGATGATATGATAGACAGGATATAAAGAGAAATGAAATAAGACATTCTTGACTCATAATTGCACATTACGACTTCAGTTTTCTCTGACCAGTATATTAACTAAGGCTCACTGGCTACAGAGTTCTGTGACAATGTGTGTCACAGAATAGGACAGGAAGGATAGGAAGCACCTAAATCCTTAACAATACACAGCATGGTCTTTTTTTCATAGCCATTGTGACGCTACGCCAACTCTTCCACTGGGTCCTCCTCTATGCTGGACATTTAGGACCCAGTGTGCATTTCCATAAGCCCTTTCTCTTGTTCCCCTAGCATAAGATCACTACTATGGCTGTAATCCCTTGCATCCATGGGTCTCGGTTTTGCCCTTAACAGATGCTAGACTTTATGAGGGCAACAGTGCGCTGGACATTGCCGCAGGGATGCAAAAGTCCCATATGATGCTTGGCCCCAACTATGTTTGAGAATTTGCAAATGTTGTCCTCCCATCCTTTGCTTTTACCATTTACCGCACCCTTTCAGCAAATTCCGAGCCTACAGGATGGGAAGATTGGCTGTCCTGTTATGTGATGATATAGAGTCTATGAAGTTCTGGTTGTGCGTTTGTTGATTTCTTTGCAGTTTTGTGCTCCTGCCAATTCCCTTCACTCCATTCTGCTGGGCACTGTATGTGACTTGCTAATTTTTTTAAAACATTTTTTATTATCTCCACTCATACAAACTTAATAGGTACACCGGTTCCTTCCCTCCCTCCCCCCCCACCGCTCTGCTCACCCTCCCCTCACCCCTCCCTCTCCACCCCCCAGTGTCTCCCCTCCCCCAATTCCTGGAGAATCCTTTAATGTGCATGCCAAACTCTCCTCTGGGTCCTCTTCTCCAATGACCTACAAGGACTCAGCAGCATTTCCCTGAACCCTTTCCTTTGTTCCCCTTAAGCATAGGAACACTATTTTGGCTGTCAATCCCTTGCCTCCAAGGATCTTGGTGCTTTTAGCAAATGCTAGACTTTGTGGGGTCAATAGTGTGTTGGACATAGCTGCAGGGCATGCCAGGTCCAGTTGTGATTGCTTAGGCCCTAACTTGTGTGGGGTATCTTGCATATCATTACTCCTCCAATCCTTGTGCTCTTACACTCTTACCGCCCCCTCTTCCCCAAATTTCCCTGAGCTTCAGGATGGGGAGAGATTAGGCTGGCCTAGTTCTAGGTGGTTGATAAAGACTCTCTGAAGTTCTGAATTATGGTTTGTTGATTTTCTTTTGTGGGTTTGCTGCTCCTGCAATGCCCTTCACTCCATCCTGATGGGTATTGGATGTCACCCCCTGGCCAGCTTCTGTTCAGATAAAGAGATTGTAACATGAGCTCAAAGGCAACCCACAGAATGGGAGAAAATCTTCACTAACCACATATCTGATAGAGCTCTATTATCCAGAGTGCACAAAGAACTTAGAAAACTAAACACCAAGGAAACTAAAGCCCCAATTAAAAAATGGGCTCTGGAACTTAAAAGAAACTTTACTAGGGATGAAATTTAAATGTCTAACAAATATCTGAAAAAATGCTCCACTTCCTTAGCCATCAGGGAAATGCAAATCAAAACTTCCCTGAGATATCATCTCACCCTGGTCAGGATGGCAAAAATCCACAATACGAACAACAAATGCTGGAGAGGATGTGGAGAGAGGGGAACTCTCCTACATTGCTGGTGGGAATGCAGGCTCATACAGTCACTCTGGCGAGCCATCTGGAGATTCTTAAAGAAATTAAAGACTGAAATGCCATATGACCCTGCGATTCCACTTTTGGGAATAACCCCCCATGCAGCAGAGGTTCACCTCGATAGCACAAGCGTGACCATGTTCATAGAAGCACTGTTTACAATAGCAAAGTCATGGAATCAACCCAAATGTCCAACAGTTGACGAGTGGATAAGGAAACAGTGGTACATCTATACAATGGAGTACTACTCACCATAAAAAATGATGAAGTACTGGAATTTGCCGGGAAATGGATGTCATTAGAGACAATTATATTGAGTGAAGTATCCCAGATCCAGAAAATTAAGCGCCATATGTACTTCCTAATAGGTGGCTCCTAGTACCAAACCCACTCAACCCACCTAGAGACACTCGATGATAAATCTCTGTAATACAGTAATTGCAAGGAGTATGAACAGGAGGGATGGGGTAGGAGGGCCACATCAGAAACAAGGAGAGAGGGGACCATGTTACAGCAGAGAAAATAGGCCTCCGTCAAGGAATGCAAGTAAGCAATGAGACATCTGGTTAAGTTCACAGACTTTTCATTCCTGATCATTTACAACTGAGGGGGTATGATCTCACCAGAAGGGGAGGGCATATAGTCTGGCAGATAATAAGTAACCATTTTGCAAATGGGTGATTGACCCCTCCCTCACTGTGGTTTCCTACTTTTGTTACTTGCTAGTTTTAAGTGAGATATGTCATCCAGGGTCTCTTGATATCAAATAAAACTTGTTACTCATTTTTATCCACCTGAAATAGCTCAGAGGGTAAGGGACACATTTCCAAATTTGGCAAGCTAAATACAATCCTTATAAGACCATATGGTGGATATGGAGAAATGACTTCTTACTTCCAACTAGGCAACATAGTACACATAAATATGTGAACTCTCTGTCTTTCTTCATCTCTCTCTATCTCTCTCCATGTGTATGTATGTCTATCTCTCTGTCTTGGCATCTCTATATCTTTCTCTGTCTCTCTTTTAAAGTAAACACGAATTGCTTCAAAAAAAAAAGCCAAAGAAAGACCATTATATCTTTCTGTTAGAAGCATAATTGGGAGTGAATCAAGATGAACACGTTTCCATTTCTTTAACATTTAAGTTTTACTTTCGAGGCCAACTATTTTATAGCCAGAAAGGAAACAATGCACAATGAAGAGGCAAAATTCCACTTCAAAAATGCTGAATATCACCAAAAATTCTCATTGTTGCAGAACAGAAAAGACTCCTGGGCACACATTCACTAATAACTCCCTGGATAACTGATACAACTTCAGCATCCAGCATGGTTTCTGTAGAGTTTTACTGTCATTGTTACTAGAAGACAGAGTTAGTGCATAACAGATAAGAAAACACAACCATGCATGGATGAACTACCTTCAGGTGCTCCTCTCTCTCTCATTCAATATTGCTTCAAATGAACTAATGATTTTTATATATAATAACTATATATAGCACATAATATATATAACTAAATATATATCTATATTTGTGGTTTGTTTCACTCTGGTTATTTAAAAGGATTAACATACATAATAACTCCCCATTTACAAGAATTTGTAATACAGCATCTTCCTGTGGTGAATATGTCACTTGTGATATCTGAACCGTGATTAACATAAGCCAATCAACGTTTGGGTTGCTTTCTCAAATAGGGATCCTACCATGGTAAGTTTCTAGCCTAGCTGATGCAGTAGTTCAATAACGAATTTTTTTTTTTCATTCTGATCTCATTGCCTGTCCCTTTGGTAATGTACAGGCAAACATGCTATCCAGAAAAAGATAGAACACATTCTCCTGTGCATCTCCATTTTCACCAAGTCAGAACAGCTTTCTGAGAGAAACTCTAATAAATCTGAATCTCTCTGCCCAGAATTGGGTCACATACCTCTTACTCTGTATTGGACAGTGAAAAATGAAATTCTTTCTGATACTTGGGTTACGATAAGTATGCAAGTAGAAACCATTCCCCCAAGGAAGTGTTTCCTATGAGATGAGTTTAAGAGCATGACTGTTTCCCAGGGGCGCATTCAGCATTGATGCCTACAGATGTTTCTGTGGCCACCTTGTACAGGGAAAGAACACTATTTGCCATTTACAAAGTAGACAGAAAGAGCGCTTTATGTATACCAGAATACACAGGGTAACTTCTACCCACAAATAATATCCAAAATATGAATGGAATCATGGTTGAAGCAACCTTGTCTTAGGACTTAACTCAATTTCCTTTGTCAGATTGCCTTTTTTAAAAATTTTTTTTATTATCATTTATTCAACTGTGTGCATATGCGTGTGTGTGTGTGTGTGTGTGTGTGTGTGTGTGTAGAACCACGGACGAATTCGCGAACCACCATGGACGCCTCCACCTCCTTCTGCCCCGGGATTCACAGGCTCCGCCCTACCAGGACCAGAAGCGCAGGCCGCCCCTGCTTCCGCCTGTGGGGTCTGGGATCCGAACTCAGGACCTTCCACCTGCAAGGCGGAGGCTTAACTCCTGAGCCACCTCTCCAGCCCCCAGATTGCCTTTTGATACCTGAAGTATATCAAGATTCTGTCCTCATGTAATGTACTGTCTTCTCCTAAGGGAAAATAATCTCTTCAATCAGTTGTCCCCAAATTTTAGAAGACATCAGAGTAATTAAGAGGTTTGTTGAATCCATAGTGCTGGATTCCATCATCATATATGCTAATTGAAGATATTTTGGGGTAGGATCTTAAAAAGTAGCATTTTTATCAAGATCGCTAGTGAGCATTGGGCTTTTGATACAAACATCATACAGCGAGAACCCCCGTGCTTGAGCATGCTTGGGAGACTTGATGAACCAACATCAGATATGAAGTGGAGCAGCTGACTCACATCTTCAGACTTCCACTTTTGCACTGTTATAATAATCAAGGTACTAAAAGCACATGGTCAGATATTTGGTGAATTTATTTACTCTTAGAAAATCAAACATGTTGCTGTACTTAACATATATATTGTGTACACACATGTGCTGTGTGTGCATGCATACACATGTGAATATGAGCATAAGGGAGTGCCTGAAAGCCAAGGTATGCGTGTGGAGGTGATAGGACAAGTCACGTGTCATCCCAAGGTCTTGTGTGCACCACTGTGTGAAGGATGAACTTGCCAGTGAACTTCCTGGGAATCTTTGTCTCCACCTCACACATTCAGGTAGCAGCTCTGATATTAAAATATGTTCACTAAGCTTTGATGTGATGCTGCAGATTTGAACTCATGTCTTCATGCTTACATGACAAGTGCTTTTACACACTGTGCCACCTCCCTATCCCAAAGGTGTTTTTCTTTGTATTGGATTTTTTCACATCTAAAACTTTCATTGGAATGATGTTTTTTGTTCTGCACTTCAATAGCATTCATACTGAGTAATAGAAAATCAGAATGATTTAAGGGTTTTAAGGATAAAGAGTAAAAAATTGAACTACATTAAAGGAAAAATCAGGTGAGTTCAATTTCTTCTAAGTAGAATATGAAAACAGCCAGGCTCAATGCTGGGGGTTGAAGATAAAGGTAAATAACTGGGCAGATGGAAAGACATGGACCACAATGCTTTGCTCAGAACTAGCATTGAAAAACTGCAATAAAAGCTTTAGTGGCCTATTACAAAATAAGGACTACAGATTACTGGTGAGATTATTAAAAAAAGCGGTTTAGCCCAACAGTCAAAGTGCCAGTAAAAACAGACCTGGTAATATGTTTATGTTTTGATCGAGATAAAAGCCAAAAAAAAAAAAAAAGGATGCTGCATATTGACAATTTAAGGGAGAGCAATTGGAACCACTTCTCACACACTATGTAGTAAATATAGCTCCAGATGGCTAACAGAATCAAATAAGAAGAAAAAATAAAATTATCAAGAAAAAAGTCAAAAAGAAAATAAACTAAGATATTTACCATAGCGACAAAAAAAAAAAAAAACAAAACAAAAAAAAAAAAAACGGTTACCTACCCTTCTTCAAAGTAAGAGAACATCATATGTTGTTCCCTAATGAGATGTTGAGGATTGTTGTGGTCTGAATATGAAATGTTCTCCATAGGCTCATGTATTTGAATACTTGATCCTCAGCTGGTGATACTTTCAAGAAGTTTATACAACCATTGGGAGGTGGAGCTTTGCTGGAGAAAGTATGTGACTAGGGAAGGATTTTATAACCCAGTCCTGTTTCCTTTTTAATCTCTGTCTCTGTGTCTCTGTGTCTCTGTGTCTCTGTGTCTCTGTGTCTCTGTGTCTCTGTTTCTCTCTCTCTCTCTCTCTCTCTCTCTCTCTCCTTTCTCTTGCATTTTCTTGAGTTTTCCTGTCACCGTGTCTTCTTACCTGCCACCAAGTGTTCAATTTTCTCTTGAATTGTAAGTCAAATGAAAACCTTCTCTTTTTCTTAAATTGCTTGGTTTAGAGTATTTTATCACAAAACAGAAGACTGATTGGAATAATAATATGTATCTGTTTTATTATAAGGAAAGTGAGAGATATTGAGAAAAGTATTCATTTAATATCAGAAAAGTGGTAAATACGAGTCACATACGATGAATGATAATATGGAACTTAAAAAGTAGTTCTTTTGAAAAGTATTATAAGAATATTGCCCTCAGGGGGTAACATTATGAAAGACACACTCCCAGGTATAGATATATGAGTCACAAGTCATTGTGATTTGCTCACTGTATAGGGATCTCTTGTTCTGCTGAGAGGTCTGTAGTGACTGAGTTTGACCTTGGACCTGGATAAAAACTGCTATTATTTGCGCCCCATAACTGGTCCTTCTTGTGGATATCTTCTTATTTAGTCTAACACCTGCCCTTCACCTTGTCATTTAACATAGGAAAGTCTGTGTTTCTCAGAGGTTAGGTAACTTGTCCCATTCTGCCTGACATAAAAGCTTGTCCTCTTCCAATCTAATTTTGGTATTGCCCTTGTGAAGATGATAATAAATATAAGAACATTAATGAATAGCATTCACTGAGCAGCAAGGGCATGCTAAGTAAATTGTCTGCATTATCCCATTTAGTTATCACTATAATACTGTTATCTATTCCCATTTAGAGAGGATAAAATTTAGAGATTGTGTTCAAGGTTATAGATTCTTATGCCCATGCATAAAACTTCTCTCTCCTACTTTATTTTTAAAATTTATAACGCTTTAAAAGAAAAAGAGGAAGAATATGGTGGGGCAGGTACAGATATATGGATTTCACTAGTAGTCAACACATTAGCCTGAAGGAGGCATTTGCTATTTTGTTATTCATTAAGGAACAAATGAATGGGAAAGTACTATTGGATTTGAGTTAGCACTTAATTTCCACCCACACTACCCAACACCAAACTGGTTTTAAAATGGGATGAAAGTCATGTTTAGAAAAGGGTGAAGATGGGTATTAACATATATTCAGAAGCTTTCTGTTGGTTGCAAAGGAGATATTATATAACTACAAACAGATCCATTAGGCAATGAATGTGGGAATGAGGGCAACTTAACTACTACAAGATCAATATTACACCCAAGCACTCCCTGGAGGCTTCTGCAGTATCAGGCACTGGACTCTCAGTTTTCAATACATGTAGCTACTCAGTTCCCACAATAGCTCTCCAAGGAGGGAAAGGTACAGGATGATTTAAAAGGTTAACTCTCCACAGTTTTCTTGCTCAAATAACTTGCAAACGTACTTGATGTTCACTTTCTACAAACACAAGAGGGTGTCTGTCTTTGGAAAACGCACATTGACAGGTTATTCAAAAATAAAGGACGGTAGGGAGACTTTGACAATGGTTAAGAATCTCAGTGCAAGGAAGACAGTGTCGGATCTATAGCCTAGTATTAAGAATACATGTGCTAGTCACTGATTAACCAATGCCCCCCTTCCTAAATGTCATGGAAATTACATTTTCCCATCAGTGAGTAGTAGGCTGCAATTTTTATTTTTCTTTGTGTCATTGGAGATACAAAACTAAACTTTCAGTCCTTATGAGGAATGGAAGTCAGTGCTGAACAAAAGAAATGGAAACAATTCCTTCTCTCCAAGTTAACATGTCACAGAAGTATGAAATATCTACTTAAATTCACAGACATATGCAATATTTACTTATATTTAAAACTTTATTTCAAATGAATTTTAAATTTAGTGCAAAACTTTCAAGAAAGCCAAATTTTCTTGTGATGATCATGAGAGAGTCTAACAGTTGATAAACATAGCATTTCTAACCCATGATTTCATAGAAATAAGAGTGATCCATGTCCTGTGTTAAGACTGACTTTTCATTTTATAAAGTTGGTGTGACTCTGCCAAGGCCATCAGTCAATGGGAAGTAGCTGAACAGCTGATAGGATCAAATCATGTTATGTTTTTCTTATTTCAGGGTGGAAACGTTTTCAAAGAAAAGAAAATAAAGGCATGTTTATAAATGTCTATTAATAGAGCTCTTTTGATAATCTACATAATATCACAGGGACATCATCAGTACAAGTCAGATTCTTCAGTTTTATAATTGTTACTCAAGCTTCATCATTGGTCTAGTGGAAAGATAACTTGATTTGTGACTTGGTGATTTTTAAATAAATGACTTTCAATTGCTGGTGGGGCAACCCCACACCGAAAAAAACAATGCATCTGTCAGGTCATGACACAAGGCTTTAAGACCTTGAATTCAACCAAACCTACTCAAGTCATCTTTCTAAAATGGGCTGGTGCAGCTTTACAGGGAGTAATGTGCCTTGGGGGAGAAACTGACCTTTAAAATGTTGGGTAACAACTCCTTCCCTTTCTGCATGTAAGAGAACATGGTATAGGAAAACTTGCTTCAAATGAAATGACCGCAGTCATGTAATATTCATGCCTGTGTATCCTCAGATTCTGGGAGGCTGGCCTCATATACAGCATTAGTCCAAACAAGTTAAACACCATGTTTAAATACACATTGCCTAACAATCACAACTAAAGCTATAACAGCATTTTATAGTTTGATGGGAGTATCCTGCATTTTGATCAGTGAGTGAATATACTAGTTAAAGATGTTCC
Organism: Typhlomys cinereus; assembly: GCA_023101885.1. NCBI lineage: Eukaryota > Metazoa > Chordata > Mammalia > Rodentia > Platacanthomyidae > Typhlomys > Typhlomys cinereus. The sequence goes on along the minus strand of JALPQD010000302.1, from coordinate 1,377,310 downwards.
TAAATTCATAAAACTGTTTTAAATGAGATCTTGTCTTTGTATTGAAATTAAACCTTAACAAAGTTTATTTTAAAAAAAAACAGCAGCTGTGCATGTTGACTATGAACACCTGTCCCTCCAGCAGCAAGCAAAAGAAATCAAGAAGCCAGCTCTGGGTGCACACGTAATAAAGACTAAATATAGAATTTACAACTTGTGAGCAGGAAGGCCTCCTTCTGAGAAACCGAGAGTACTTAGAACTGCATCGCACCCTCAAAGACAAAGTCTATCACTCATCAGAAGCTCCAAAGTTTACTTCTTCTTTGATCAAAGTAACCAGTTTATCTGTCTGTAGACGCTCCAGCAGGCTGCTTCTCCGTATGTGCACACAACCTGTTATTAGAATTGAAAATTCAACCTCGCTGCTCAAGTAAACAATGTAGCTGTGCATCTTGTTTAAGAAAATAACATTACTTATCACCTAGCTGAGACAGGAGGATGGAAAGTTCAAGGGCAGTAAGGGCTACATATGCATATGTGTCTTAAAAAAATAAGAGAGAGAAGAAAGTAGGGGAGGAGACAGAAGAAAAGAAAGAGGAAGAAGAAGAGAAGAGAAAAAGGACAAGAAGGAGGATTAGTAAGAGGAAAAATAAAAGAAGAAAATACAGTATAATTTTCTTGGGGTTATAATTTAGTATATTGTATATAATCAATATAATATAATTAATTGTATATAGTTAATATATTACAATATACATGACTTTTTATATATTTAAAGAACATAGTGGCACAGACTAATTTATTCAACATACAATGTTTAAATACTGAAAAAAACAAAGTTCACACTTTGAATTGCTTTGGATTGGCAAAGTCATCACATCTCTTAGGGTCACCATTTTTGTTTCCGTAAAATGAAAGGGTAAATGAGGCTGAGACTTATTATATCTCTGGTGAAAATACTAAGAAAACAAATCATTCTTATTGGTTAAATCATGGAGCAGAAGCAGAGATTTGCAAGTAGAATTTTTTTCTTTTTGTTACAATATAATGCGTTCTTGGTTCCTAAGATGATAGATTTGGATAAAGAATAACAATAGCAAGAAATTCCATGAAAATCTTATTATATTAAAAAACCACACAATACTAGCTGGGTTTGTGAGGATGGCTCTGATCTCAAGCATCTTGGAAGCTGAGACAGGAAGATTAAGAGTTTTAAGCTAATTTGGGCTATATAACAAGACCCTGTTATACACACACACACACACACACACACACACACACACACACACACACGACACCCAACGAATATTAGTTCCTACTAAGATAACTGTGATTGATAGGTAGAATGTTCTAGAATTCAAGATTTTCAGGAAAATATTAAGAGGAAAAACATAATTATTGAAGAATAAACTGTAATTTTCACAACAGAATTAAAATGCTTGCATTAGAACAAACTGAATTTTTATTTGATTTTTTAAATAAATATCTGTGTGCTTTAGAAGTTATTCAGTGCAGAATTTTTTTTACATAAGAATCTTATGGTTATCCATGCACATTTCCCATCAGAATACACTAATAGTTAAGCATTCTTAAGTACATAAAATATAAACATAACAAGCTACCTTGATTACTTTAAGTTTTATGAAGGGGATACACATTTATAGCTTCACATAGCTGTCTCTGTACACCATAATGGAAACTGTAATTAGTATTTTAGAGATAAATATTCAGAGATAGCAGGATGAGTTTTCTTATGATATAAAGGCTGCATTTCAAGGCTCTTGTTATTCATTTAGCTTAACCTGTCAGTATCAGGCAATTTTTCTCAATTTTAAACCAATGTGCACTTCACCAATGTAAGGCTTGCTGATGGAATAGTGTATTCAGGGAAGGCCTGAAAAATAAAACCAAGAAGCTAGAAAAAACTAGAGTCCAATGTATCAGGAAAATTATCTTGGATAGAATGTATAAAGGCAGATATCTTTAATATTATGGTCACCTAGGGATCATGTGCCAGGGTGTACTCAGTTAAAGACATTGTTTAGCACTGACCTTAGGTAGAACATGTAGTAAAATCACTTGTTAACTTCTTGACATTTTTCAATAAAGGTGTAATTAAATACTTTTGATGATTTTGGAACTGCTAACTGGAAAATCTGTGGCCTTTGGTCATTTGTAAGTTATTTTTTAAAAACATAACTAAACTCTGTTAGCCTAACATTTCTCTGTTAAATTGTCAGTGAATATCTAATTTGTGAAATGCTGCCTAAACCAGTGATAACTTTTTATTCTTTTATTAACTACCATGTTAAATACATAAAAGGTTTCACATTTTTTTTGATTGACATTGGATTGACAACATGATCTGACTAGTCAAAATATTATTTTAACAGAAGTATCAAAAAACCTGAGGGAAAATGTTAGCTTCTTCTTAAATAAAGGGAATGGAAAGGAAAAGCTCAAGTCAAGTGATTGGAGAGCTACTATAGAGCAAGACCTTCAAAGTGAGTTAGAGCCCAGTGCATAGGTTGAGATAGCACACCTTCAGCTCACCCTCTCAGGAAGAGCTTCATCTTTGACCACTGTGTAGTTGTTTTCTCTGAACTTAAACAATCTCTTGTGGAGGGAGAAGCATGTCTTACAAGGCTCCTGAAATGGAAAATTATCGTGAGACCCATACTGATTACTGTATAGTAAACAGTAATTAGGGAGGTGAAGAGTCTTTAATGGTATAACTTTAGTTATTTACCATATAACTATATGGTATAACCACATAGTTAGTTTGCCACTTTAGTAGTATAACATGCCAGAGTTGTGCTTGGAACCAGTAATGATGCTTTCATGAAATGTTACCAATGTTGGGTTAGCTTCTCAGTGATTTAGTTACCAAAGTCATGTATGTTCCTGAAAGTAACCCATAACCCATGCTCCTATAGGTTACCTGTGCTTCTGTAAGTATTCCTTACCCATTCTCCTGTAAGTCAGATATACTTCTACATATAATTTCATGCTCCAGTAATTAATCTCTTGCCATTGCTCCTCCACGTAAACCCTCATTTGTGTTCCTGCAAGTAACCCTTCATCCATGTTCCTGTAAGTAATCCCCTACTCATGTTCCTGCAAGTAACTTTACCCATGTTCCTATAAGTAACCCTATCCATGTTCCTAACAGTTACCTCTCACCTATGTCTGTCTGCAAGGAATCTTTCACTCATTACTGTAAGTAACCTTTCACTCATGTTGATATAAACAAACCCAATGAACTTGCCAACTAGGTTTTGGAAGCAATCATTTCATTGCCTTCTATTTGGGATGGAAAATTATATGATGTCCACTCAATCCCCAAGCCCAACTAAGGCTCACAGAATATCCCCCATAAAATTCTTACATGGAATTAATTTGTCCTTTTTGTAAGAGTTAACATTTTGTATTATGAGTAATCCCATCAAATACCAATAGTGTTCCATGTTTACTGTGATGCAGGCGTGTCCCAGCGATATTAGACTAATTTTCTCAGTCATGCACAATAGTTGCTCAGGATTTAGCAGGTGATATTCACAGTGATCTATGTCTTAGTTGGTTTCGATTGCCCTGCTTGAGAGCTCAAAGTCCTAAATAGATGATAATCTTCTGAACCATTCTGAGTTTCATCACCCACTTGTGACCCTGAAGGATCTGGTCATTTCAGAGTAGATAGTTTAGCCACTATTTCCTGTCTTAATTTAATGGATCCACTTTTATCTTGTAATTATCCTTATAACCTGTCTCTAGTTGTTCTTTTGCCTAGATTCTTTCCTTTAGCTATGGGACAGCAATACTCTAGACCAATTTCTAGCCTGGTCTCCTAAACAAAAATTTGTTCAGAGATTCTGTCTTTTCAGTTGCTACTTAGAAGCATCTGCCTTCGGAGTACTTTTATGTAAGGTTCTATGACCCTTGTCTGTCTATCATACCATCCTGTCTGTAGTTGCCATTGGTGTGAGCACAGGCTGCGTAATCCAGAAGGACATGCCACATACTTTCTATCCACAGTCTCTTGCCTGTCTTTAGTGTGAAACCCTTCAGAGAAAATTGGCAGATGCATTTGAGTTTTGCGCTATTTCTGAAGAATTCTTCTGGCCTTATTCTTCAGTGCCAAAGTGTCAGCATGTGGTTACAAACTTTAGTACTGACCACTGAACTGTACTCGCCCTGGACCTAGATGGATGCTGATCTCTATGGCAGTGTTCTGGTGCTTGAACTTGATCATTGGAAAAAATGCATTTTCAACATGTTCATCAAAATACATTATCAGAACTAAAACCTCTAAGGGAAACTCAGTGATTTCTTTATCTCAGTTTTCCTTCACATTTCATCAGATATATAAGAAAACTCACTTTATTAAAATTAAAATTCATATGAAATTGATATGAAATGAAAGATGAGCCATTAACTTCCATCTACAAACACTGACACCGTGGCATATTATTTCATATTTAATTTCTTCTACCTCTGAAAAGTTATTAATATTATAAATATAGTGTTTTCACCCTTTTCAATCCTTTTTTCTTATATAAGAAATTCTATTTAATGTCAACATGTACAATCTTTTCTGCATTCTTTCTATAAGCAAATAGCATTTTACTGCCCTGATGACCATATTCAAATGAAAAATCCCTTAAAGTTGGAAATAGTTTTTGGTTTTTCATAGCATGATAATAACTGACAACATTTTACTTAAGAGTAAAACCTGTGTTTAAAAATATTACTGATACAAATAGGGAAAGGAACTGATTTTTTAATTCATTTTAAAAAGAAAGAGTGGGGAGAGGGAAACAGGGAAGCATAAAGTCGAAATGGCAATACAAATGGAAACTTTAAATGTTAGATGGATGAATTAAGAAATAATGCACTATGACTGCAGAGTATTAAGTCTACTTTGGAAAGAACTGGACGGTTATTACTAAGGAGCAGACAACTTTTCTGTTGAGAGTGGGGCTATGATATGTAAAATGCTCTTGTTCTAACAAAAAAAGCATGTGGATTAAAAAATCCCAGTGTATAAAGAGCTCACCATGTAGAGGGGAAGCAGGTGGGAATATCTTTTACAGGCCAAGTTCTCCTAATAAGGCTGAAGCATAATGTTGCAAGATCAGAGAATAGATAGTTGACAGAATACCAGGTCACAGAGCTGAAGGCTCTCTTCACAATGGATGTGGCCTGCTGTTAGGAGTCATGATTTGGCCAGACAAATCATAATGGCTAGAATCCCAAGGACAGACTATAGGAAGGACATGTTTCTTCTGTTCAATGCTCCTCTATTTTTCTCAAAACCCTTGAAAAACTGTTCTCAAACATTTTGAATATAATTTCAGTTCTTTAAAATAAACAAAAATTGCTTGTGACAACTGGATGGTTCAATGGTAAAGGGGTTTGGTATGCATGTCTAATGACCTGAGTTTAATTACCAGAACCTACATAAAAATGAAAACAGAAACCTCAGTTTACTAAGTTGTCCTCTCCTCCACTTTTCCACCATGTCTTGCTTTCCATGCACATATGTTCACACACACACTCACACATGCACATAATGCACAGATAATAAAAATAGATATTTCTAATTAAAAGAATCTAGTAGAGAACCATAAGCCATGAACATGTCCAGCCATGTGCCATTTTTATAACGACTTTAACTCTTAGATTGTATGGATTACAACTGCAGCACGTGAATTATTTTGTCTCTGGCTTAGTTTTATTTCCCATAGTTAAAGATTTTCTGAATATGTAAATTCCTTTTGTTTAAAGGTCTTATTGTCTAAACAGAGAGTTAATTACTCATTGATGATGCTAGTGTTGAAAACACAGATGTTCCACTTCTTTAAATAACTTTTCTTTTGGCAGAATAGCTGTGTCCTGTGAGCTGTAAGTTCATTTGAAGATGATATGAATCACATATGGAGGCAATCACAGTCCATTTTTGTAACCACTTGACAGAACTCTGTCACTGCACGAAACATGAGCTTCTCCTCTCCCTTCTATTCTTCAGGCAGGAGAGTTCCTTTCTAACACCCAATCACTCTCAGGGCTGAAAATTAAGCAAAGCAACATTTTTCACTCTATGTGGATGGAAGTGACATGGGACAGAAGGATACTTATAAGTTTGTACGCACAGTTCTGTACAGGTGGTAATCATGAATAGCAACAAACAACAGCAATGATCAATGTAACAATTATTTTATCCTCAAATATAGTTTTGCATGGAATTACAAGTATAAAACTGGAAAGAGAAGGGTGTATGAGAGCCCCTTATGAGTGAGTCATTACAGTGTCTAGTTCACGTCTCTGAATAAATTTCCTTTAAGTCAAATAAAGACAGTAGGAATGCGTAAGGTTTGTAGTTCTGGGAAAGGCACAGAACACAGCACATGGGATTAGAAGACAATTCCTAGATGTATAATCTTGAGATTGCTTAGAACAAAAAAGAGAACATTTGAATTGTCCTCCTGAATTCTTCAATAGAAAATGCAATTATTAATGAGTCTCCATAATGGAAAAGGAAAGCAGAACACATATGGGTTATGTGAACTTTTCCTGTGGAGACTAACAAATGTCTCCTCTCTCCAGACAGACCAAAGAAATGATCCCATCCAACTCTGTCTTGTGAACTAATAAGTTTAACTAAGGCCAATTATAGGAATTCAGGCAAAGGTTTATTTTAAAGAACATGGGCAGCTTAGAAGCGGCTACATCCCTGAAGATGTCTGCCTGTAATGACTGAATGTAAGTGCTTTGGGAGGGAGGGAGCTCTGCAACTCCTGTCTCTCCCCTACATGACACACTATCTGGCACAGTCCTGTTCACCTCTCCATCCTGCAATCACAGTTCAAGAGATCAATGGTCACATCATACTCAGAGCACTACAGTCCATAAAATAATATGGCACAACTGTTTGGAAACCATTAAATTTCTGAAACTTATTTTTTATATGAACAATATATTAAATTTTAAAACAGGCTATTTTATAACTATGAAAACTAACATATAACCAAATATGGCTGGAAAAAAAGTACAGACCTCTTTAGGATATCTGTATTTGTAGTTCACTGGGACATTTTATGATAGGATACAGACCAAATTATCTGTGTGTTAAACATGTGTCCATCAAAACACATATAAATTATTGGATGCCTTTCCTAAGATCAAATCATTGCTGGAGTAATTCACCAGCCTTGCATGGCTGTTTTGCCCTCAATAACCTTGTGACTCAAAGGTTTCAGTCCCTACTTAGTATTCTTCCTTGACTATGACATTGGCATGCATTATGACTGTTCCAAATATCCATTCAAATAGTTACACGTTTTACACAGCATCTTGCAAATTGTCAAGATAGCAATCTTTAATTTTTTCAGTCAAAGAATCTTAGGATGTCAAAAAATAGAACTTTTCACTCTAAAACCCTTGAAATATTGAACATTGTTTCCTTTCAGTCTAAAATATAAATACTTAGATGTAGAATTTATTACCTTCAGGCATATTAAAATTATCATTTATTAAATGATATAATTATGTATCAGTGGTAAATAATGTAATTCCAGATGAGTGGAAGCCAAAGAAGGATGACTAAGAACCCATACAATCTGGTATACATAATATACAAGGCACTGTTTGAAAATTTATTATCTTTGTTTTAGATCAAAGAGTCATGAACCTTTGAAAGACTAGCCAGCTGGTTAGAAACCAATCAAGATGCCAATAAAAACTGTGTTGCACTAATATTCATGTATGGTAAGTAGAATTACTAAGTCAAACTATAAATGGAGAAAAATGAACAGTGACATGGTCCAGGCACAGGGAGTTTATTGGAGAACGCAAGAGACAATGTTAAAAATACTGTATCAATTCCCTCAAAAAATGATGGTATTAGAGAAATGAATGATTGAATTTCAAAGTACAAAGGAAAAAAGCTTTAAGATGAAACCACTGAAAATTTTATATAAATTGTTTGAGGTTAGAAAAATACATAATAGTAAGTCTATGTAAAATATAAAACAAAGTTTGCAATATTTTCTTAAAAATAGAATTCATTACTCATGTGTGTTATGTGTAGACTGATGTTTTTGGAGGGTCATAGTAAGGAGAAAGGAGATATCTGGCAACCAAATTTAATATTGGAGCCCACTCTATCACAGTGAACTTTTTTTTCTTTTCTTCTTCTTCTTATGACATGGTATAGCTATACAGTTCGGCCTGTCCTCAAACTCAAGGTAATCCTCTTGCCTTAGTCCCCTATGTTCTGTGATCATGTCTGGCTTCAAAAATGAATTTTTAAATACCAATGAATCTTAAACATGGACCAATTTCAGATATTACTTAACCAAAGTAATTGTTCTTTTGATATAAGCTAAAATTATTTTATGAGAGCTCATTAGCTTTCATTTTTATTTCAGTAAAGCTGTAAGAGATATTAGTGGGTTTAGTAATGAGATTCTGAAGAAAATCAAACAGAATGTGAAATGTTCTATGGTTTGTAGGTTCATTCTGACAATCACAATTGCTTCTTTCGACATGGCCAAGCTGAGAGGAGGCTGTAAATTTGAACTTGTGCTCTTGTCCTGACATTGTCAGGAAATGTGACACTGCATAGAGTCTATATATTCTCGTCTGTAACATGCTATAGCCCTAACTCTCTGTTGAGAGCTTCAGATTCTCTAGGGTGCTGTTTCTACATCACTAGACAAGGTAAGCAGAGACTGCTCAGTTGCATTAGTGAAAAATAGTGAAGTTGCACAAGGTTATTATCATAAAAAAGCCATTAAATTCCTTATTTAAACTATTTGTCAATAAGACATTTCACCAAATAAAATATTAAGTGAGAAATGATGTTCCATTGTTGAAGTTGTACAATTCTTACTGCCATTAAATTCCATTAGATAATTTCACTACTTAAACTGTTTGCCAATAAGTTATTTTGTTAAATAAAGTGGGAGAGACATGGAGGATCTACTGTGCACATAAACAATGTGCCATGCTTGACAATCATAGAGTCTACAGAGAGGCAACACAAACCAGGTTCTTAAGCCATCACAATATAACCACTCTGTTACACTTCCCATTGCAGTGAAAACAGTAAATGCAGATGGTTATTAATATATTATGCTGAAGGGTCAATATGAGAGCATTTCCCTAGATTTTGAGAGGAATTAATGAGAAGGGAAGACAACATAGGACTCTAAATCTCTGATAAACAATATTTGCACATAATAAAACCACCTTGATTCTTTCCAGAAAAATTGTACTTGCACTAAAAGGTTATGAATCAGCAGAAAAATGTATTTCCCAAGATGAACAGCTTGCTTCTAATATTCGGTTCACCAATTTTGTTTGACATCTGCAACCAATCTAGAATCATGATGCCACAAACTGCTCCATCTCAATTATCTGTCTTGAAAGGCCTATGTTGAACCTACTCAGCCCAGGCATTGATATAGTGCTCCACTTTCCCAATTGGAAATATTAGTCCTAAGTGGTATACTCTCTCAGTGTGGCAAGTATGATGAACTTATCTTTAGTTCAGAAACAGATTGTTTTCCTTATGAGATTCATGACTATGGTAATTTAACTGATTTCCAGTACCAAGTATATAATACCTTCCAGTAAGCGACAGATTAGGAAGGATTCAAGGTTCCCCAAACAGTATAGACCTTTGTCATGGCTCTTTGGTTCTTCAAAAACTGACAGGAAGACCCTGTTGCAGAAGACACTACACACATTGGTGAAGGGTGTGATTAGACAGTGTCTTCTGGATATAACAGGACCTCTGAAATCATGAACTCAATATATCTGTGTCTGCTTCCACCAGACCAGCCTATCCTTTACATCACAAAACAGAAAAGACCTGAAGAGGCACCATATCACCCTCAGAGACAAACAAGGTTTAATGCTGAATGGAAGAGAAGGAGAACAACTCTCCCCAGGCATATGCCCACTTAATTATATTGTCTTTGCTCCATCAAGTACCCAGACATGAGTCAGTAACAATATCAGGACTTAGTAAGCTGCACACACACAAAAGGACATGGGAACATGAGGAACACAGGTGGGGAGAAGAAAATTTGTGTGGGAAACAAATGGGGATTGAGTGAAAATTATATAGATGGCCCCAAAAGAATTTAAAATTTGGAAAGATGGAAAAGAGAAGATTGCTTTTGGTGATACTTAGAGAATAGATCTAGGCTAACACCATAGTCTTTGATGGAAAACAAAATTAAACTAACTTCAGGAAGGAGCTCGAGGAATGTGCTTCACAGAAACTCAGACTCCATATCAGTTTTAACAAGGAGATGGAAGTGCACACACACACACACACACACATACACACACACACACACACACACACACACACACACGTGTATATATTCTCTAAGGTCTTAATGAGTGATTGACCAAATTCTGCTTCTGTTTCTGAAGGAAATTATCTTCTCCAATAACTGCTAGCTCTTCACCAAGAGGCTGAGTCTTCCTCAAGTTTCTTATAACACATGGTCAGAGGGAGGAAACAATTATCATGCAGTACTTCTGTGAATCTTACCCTTAGCTTTTTTATACCCTTACATAATAAAAGTAATTTCTACTAACCGTTCTCATGTGAAGCTGTTTTTTCGGTTACATAGCTGAAAATATATATTTTTTAAGAGCCATTAACAGATTCAGGCTTGCCATTCATTTCTGTGAGGAGCAGCTGCTTGCATCGCACAGTTCTTCAGTTCATTAAGAAGCATTTCCTGCGTAATTGGTCTATTCCAGGCACTATACTCACTGTTAAAGTGATGCCATAGAATGTACTAATACAAAATTTAGATTTAAACAAACATGTAACCATGCCATTTTGTTTATTTCAGAGAGCTGATACATGAAAAGCTTGGTCATTATTAAAATACAAATAAACAATTATTTGTTGCTCCTAGTGTATATACAGAGGCTATTGTGTTGTTATTAAATACAGAGGAAAGCACAACTAATTCCTGGCTTTTCAAAGCAAGATTAGAACTCTTGCAGGGGATTAGTAATTCCTACCCTGGTCCAGCTTAGCAACCATCCTCCACCCTTTGATCAAAATACTAAATCAACACTAGACCAAATCTCATAATGAACCATCTGTCTAGATTTCCTCATTACTGGTGGTTAAAATTAGGCAAGGATTTGCTGTTGGGTTATATTTATTCATAGTCAAATTAGCACAAAGCCTAAAGTTATTGGTTCACAACAACTTGGACTTTCACACAAGTTTCATAGATTTGTGGTTCCTCATGCTTGGGAGGCAGAAGTTATGCATCAGTTAATAAAATCTCTTTGTTCCAGGGAACAGTGTTTTTTCAGGTCACAGGGATATATACATGGAGCAAGAGTTATAATATGGACCCATCTGAACTTACTATTATTTTTTTAAATAAAGTTAAATCCACAGTTTTTTGTGGAAAGAATAAAACCAAGCTGTCACAGTTACTCTGCTTGTTGCCAATAAATTCATGAAAAAACAGCTAAAGGATACAAGGGACTTTAATTTCCATTACAATAGTTTGGTTATAGTTCTTTGTCCAGTGTGGCAGGAGAGTCCACAGGAAAAAGAGTTGAGAGAGCTAGCTACACCATACGTCACATAACAGTTGAGAGAGGGACAATCTTTACTTGCCAGACCACCATGTCTGGACAAGTATACAGAAGGATGTCAACTTTCTCAACCAGTCCCCTCTATCTTACATTCCTGCCTAGAGACTAGTCCTACCCACCATGGGTTGGGCCTTTCCCATTAAGTAGATAATCTCCTGAAGGTTCACTCTAGGTTTAAGTCAACTATTAATTCTCTAGAAATGTGCCCACAGTTGACATCATTTCTAACTATGACACTAACTGACTAATATCCCTTATTTGAATTTTACAGAATGAGGTATACTGTCTATCTTATTATATTTTTGAGATAAATCACATTGACTCTGTTAGTAAATCAAGTATTTGTCTAATGTACTTCAATATTCAGTACAAACCAATCCTATCCTCAGTTTCTTTTTTAAGAAGTTCTTTTATTTATTTATTTATTTATTTATTTATTTTTTCCCATTCATACAAACTTAATAGGTACCCCGGTCCCCTCCCTCCGTCCCTCCACCCCTCCCCAGAAGGGGACTCTTTTCCCCTTCCTTTCACCCCCACTCCCTTTCTACCAGAGGGCCCCCACCATCACTGCAGCATCCTTTAGTGTGAATGTCAAATTTCCCTCTGTGTCTTCCTCTCTGATGAGGTGTAAGGACTCAGTAGCGTGGTCTAGAGCCCTTTCTTGTGCTCCCCTTTAGTATGGGAACACTATTGTGACTGTTATTCCCTTGCCTTTAAGGATCCTAGTGCCTGTGATCCATGCTAGACTGTGGGGAGTCATTGATATGTCAGTCATTGCACAGGTCCTGCAAAGTCTTATTATGGTTGCTGAGGCCCTAACTTGTGTGGAGAATCTTGCATATCATTGCTCCTCACCATCTTTAGGCTCTTACAATCTTACTGCCCCCTCTTCCACAAATTTCCCTGAGCTTTAGGATGGAGAGAGATTTGGCTGGTCTGGTTCCAGGTGACTAATATAGGGTCTCTGATGTTCTGAATTATGGTTTGTTGTTAATTTCAGTTTTGCCTGTACCGCCCTTGACTCCATCCTGATTGGTATTGGATGTTACCTCTTAGCCACAGATAAAAGGCTATTAAAATGGAATCTTACTATAAGAGTAGATTCAAAGGTAGATGGAATAAGAGTAGGAGACCGTGGTGAAAGGGGTGTCAGTCTCCCATTTGCAGGATGGTTACCATCTATGTGCCAGACTCTATGCCCTCCCTGACTGGTGAGATCAAACCCCCTCAGTTGCAAGTGACCAAGGAAAGTGAGTGAGCTTAACCAGATGTCTCACTACTTACTTGTAGTACTTGATGGTGACCTGTTTTCTCTGCTGTAGCATGCTACCCTCTCCTTATTTCTGGGGGGGCCTCCTTCCTCTTCGCTCCTGTTTATAATTTTTGCAATTACTGTAGGCCTATCCTCAGTTTCTATGTACTTTTTTAAAGGTCTTATCTCTTTTTCAAATATTGAAGAATTCAAAATATGTATGATGAAACATTTTTTCATTGGAGTATATCTCTGTCAAAGATTATCAGCAAGAACTCATTTGAATTCCCCATTAAAAATTTTTCCCTAGATGAACCAACTTAGTTGACATGAAGTCAGGATACATAATTATTTAAACCATAAAAATTTTGACCTATTTATTGACACTGTATCACTGCACTGCATTGCAGGTTTTAATAAAAGCTGCAGCTTTTATTGTTGAACACACAAACTCACAAACATATTATATCTAGGAACACTTCTCCAATTTTATTTTCATTTAAAAATATTAAATGCCCTTTGGATTATTTGCATTAGAAAGCAGGAATGTAAAGGTTTTTCTTTACCAAAAATTTGATAGTTAACAAAATTATGATAAATTTTGCTGATATTTAGCACAGAGAGAAATTTGAACAGAAAAAATAGTGCCCAAAATTTTTTGTAAAATTACTATGTAGAATTAGTATGTGTGCAAATACCACAAACATGAGAGAAGGCTTTAAAATTGGTTAGTGTGAGTCACCAAAACCACATACAATAAAAAACAGAGTGTAAAGATTATCTTAAGAATTTAGAGAACCAGAATGGATAGAGCATCATGTATTATTTACAACTTGCATATTTCCCATAATTCCATTCAAGAAGAGGGCAAAAGGATGTGTGTGGCATGAAAGTGGAAAGGAGTTGTCATAAAGTGAAAGGGTACAAAGAGGAGGCATAGGCAAATAATGGTTAAAAATGTCATGATAAAAACTAACGTTTTGTGTGCTAATTGAAAAGTTAATTAAAAGTTAATGATCATAGAGAACTCTAAAGTCACAGGATAATGTCACAGAGGCTGGAGAGTTTAGCACTGTGGGAAAAAATGGGATAAAGATGACCAATGGAAAGGTTATTATTAGATAAGAGAAAAGTTGTGGTGTTTATTTTACAGTTGTATAACTATAGGCAACTATATTATTCTGTATGTTTGAAACAGAATAAGATAATTTGAGTTTTCACCATAAAGAAATAAGAGGCTTGAAGAGGCAGCTATACACTGATTCAAATGTTGCAGATTGGAACATGTGTCAACCTTCATCATACAGTACCATGTAAAGATCTGCAGCCTATCTAAATTAAAACAGTTAAAGTTAAAAATAATGAGGGATGATAATGTTATTCTAGCTTCATCTTTCCATTTCTGAATGACTATAAAGGAAGCAAGAGTCCCATGTCAGCTTATAATTCTTGGACACAGTCATCACTGTGGCAGGAGAGGTCAGAGTATCAGGAGCCCAGTGAACTAACCACAAGACAGCCACAGAAAGCTGAGATAGGGACACAATCATTCTCTGCACAAATGTCCGTATGACAAAGCATGGCAGCATGCTAAGCCAGCTACGTGCATCTTATCCACCTGCCCAGGGAATCTTCCCAAGTACCATGGACTATGCTATTTCCACATCAACTACGCAGTCTCCCACACACATGTTCAGGGGTGCTAATTCCTCCCTAATGTGCCCAAAGCCTCAGCCTTCAATTCCTAAATTGGCATTCATATTCAACTGGTACAAATATTAATAAGCCTATGGACCCCAAACATCCTGTCTAAAACAGAGTGTAAGAACAATATAAGACTTTGTTCAGGACAGATATCTTCAGTTAGATAAAGAATGACAAAGGTATAATATAAAGGGCAGGGTGGGGATAAGGATCTTATTTAAAAACTAGCCAGAAAGCAAAGATGGTGCTCAGACTTTAGCCTTTTTTATGAAATCCGTGGAAAATTAAAGATTTATGGGAAAATTTCTGTTGCTGAAAGCAAACCTTCACCAAATAGTAAAATCAACAAAGACTCGAGTTTTTCCTCTCAAGACTATTGTAGGTGTCTTATCTCCTGTCGTATTACACTTACCCAAAACAGATTAGAAGCTGAAGTATTTCCATAGAATTATCTTCCAAGATTATATATGTAAAAAAATTATTAACAGACCGACAAGATAACAGGAAAAGGAAAAAAATGAACATTTATTAACAGTTAATTGGTCTTCCAATTGGAAGAAGCTACTAATAAGCATTATTGCTATGATTTCATTCTGTTGTTTGTAAAGAGAACAAGGATTCACAAGGACATTTTTAGTGAAACTGTATATAGAAGGCTGTCTTCTATACTTCAGAAAACTTAGTGGTTTACATAAATTATATCTTTTCATTTGTTCTCAATAAAAAAACTATATGCGAAATACTCTTGATTTTCATGTTGACACTAATGTAAATCACTTTAATGACAACTTAATTGAGATGAAAAGTGAGATCTCAAAGGTCAAATCTTTCAGTTAGCCTGTATAATTACCCCCCAAAAATTATGACTAAATGGATACTAGGACTTTATTTTCTTTTATGATAGTCAAGTTACTATTCTTTGTCTAGACTGTCAGGACAGCACACAACAATAACAATAGCCCAGGGAACTTGCCAAACTATATCCATCCATCCACAGGTCTGCTGAGAGAGGGATGATCCTTACTTGCCAGATAGCATATCTGGCAAAGTATACCAATGGATGCCAACTTTCCTGACTTGCTCCCTTCATCTTATTCACATTACCAGCAACGAGTTGCACCTTAAAATGCGCTGAGCCTTCTCCATCTGTTAGACAATCTCCTATAAGCTCACTCAGGGCTTAACTGAACTACTGAATCTTCACACAAAATGTACCCAATGTGCAAGCCCTCCACCTTCAAGTTGACGTCTATATCAAAACTTAACACCTCATTCCTTGTCAACTAGACACGAAACATATCACTTTTAAATTTGTCCCCATGTGTTACTTTTATCTTAGGATATAAAATACATCTAAATTTATTAATTTTGAAAGTCCCAAATTGAAATTTTCATAATCCAGTTTTAAAATGTTATTGATTAAAAGTTGAACTTTTAAAATGTTGGAACTG
Organism: Typhlomys cinereus; assembly: GCA_023101885.1. Taxonomy (NCBI): domain Eukaryota; kingdom Metazoa; phylum Chordata; class Mammalia; order Rodentia; family Platacanthomyidae; genus Typhlomys; species Typhlomys cinereus. Next base: position 1,361,275 of record JALPQD010000302.1, on the reverse strand, counting down.
AAAGTCTTTTAAAAAGTCTGAAATCTCTTATCTATAAGATCCTGTCTAATCAGGTCAAAGTAAATTTTTCAACACTGATAAAACATTGAAATGGAAGTATTATGACACAATAAGAAAATATCAATGTAAGACTAAAGTCCAATAAATCAAATACTACATACTGTAATTCAGTGTCCATCTTCTGCTGTTCATCATGCAATCATGGTGGCTCAAAGATTCTTGGCAATTCCAGTCCCTCTTCATGGCTCAAAATTATACAAGCACATTGTTTTTGAACCAGGTAGAATCTGTACTCACAACCACAGCCATGCTCAGTACACATCCCAATGGTTCTGGCATTTCCAGCAGCATCCTGGGTTTGCCTCTGCGGGCATGAGGTTCACCTTACTTTGCATGAACTCTAAACCTGCCACATGGTATTAAGCTTCAGCTGCTTTCCATGATTTCCTTCAATTTTGTATCAAAACCAGTATTGCCTGGGTATCGCTGCAAGGTTCTGCATCAAATTCAAAACATGAGTTATCCCACTTATCCCAACTTATACCAATGTCTGTGTGCTAATCCTGGAAAAGCCGTTTCCTAGGCAGTCAAATCTTTTGAAGGGCAAGAAATGGCCTCAGCTTAGCCTTTATTCTCTGAAGAAGTCTAGATTTTCAAAATACGAAATCTGCATGTGGTGCTATTCATTTCTTCCACTATCCTAGCATGAAGCAATAAGCTTTTCTTCAATGGTATTCATTACTCCAACAGCCGCAGCTGCTCTGCTCTCTGCCATTTCCTCATCCAAAATGTCAAGGGTATCAGCACAGCTTTGCTTTGCAAAATAAACCAGACCATCTTCTTCAAATTCAACTTTTCCAAAAGTCCTTGTGCCCTTTATCACAATAATCCACAACTCTCTCAGTATTTGTATTTTCTAAATGGCCTACTAACCTGTGCAGGACAGTTTCTGTAATCACAAAAGTCTTCATTTATTTCCAGATTTCTCAACAAATGGTTCAAAGCCACACAAAACAGGTTAGTCAGAAATACCCCCACTTCTCTGGCAAAATTTGTATCAGTTAGCCTGCATTGTTGCTGATAAATTCATGACCTAATGGGAACAAGGAATTTTATTTTTTCTTAGGATAGTCCAGTTACACTTCCTTGTCCAACTTGGTAAAGGAGCTCATATCAACACCAAGGACCTGAAGAACTGGTCATAGCATATACATACATCCACAGAACTGCTGAGAGAGGGATGATTCCTACTTGTCAGACCAGCATATTTGTCCAGTTATACCAAAGGCTACCAACTCCCCTAAATAGCTCCCTCTATTTTATTAACCTTAGTAAGGAACAATCTTGCCCACTCTGGCTGAGCTGTCTCTATCAGTCAGACAATCTCAGGCAGGCTTACTTGGGGATTAACTCAATTACTAATTTTCTACAGATGTATCCAGAGTTCAATCCTTCAACTTTCATGTTGACATCTGTATCTAGTAACTACCACATCATGACATGGACCAATATTTACAAAACAAAAGTACCCATTTCTTTGAAGTTATTCTTCTTGTTTATTTTACTATCATGGCTGAAGTCTACAATGTATTTTTTATTATCTAATGGTTCAGTCATTTTAACCTTTCTTTTTGATGATAAAAGTTAAACAATTAGGGGCTGGAGAGGTGGCTCAAGGGTTAAGCCTCTGCCTTGCAGGCGGAAGGTCCTGAGTTCAGATCCTAGACCCCACGTATAGATGCCAGGTGGAAGCGGGGGCGGCCTGCATTTCTGGTCCTGGTAGGGCGGAGCCTGTGAATCCCAGGGCAGAGTAAACAAGGAGGAGGTGGAGGTGGTCCATGGTGGTTCCCGAATTCGTCCATGGTTCTACACACACGCACACATACATACATACACACACACACAATTTAATAAATAACAAAAAAATTTTAAAAAAGTAAAACAATGAGATTAACATGAGTTCTTGTCAGAAAGATCTGACATTAAGTAATGTCTTTAATTTCAGACTTAGTCTTTATTAATTATTAGCTCCATGTTATTTCAAATTCCTATGCTAAATCCCAACATCTAAGGGAAAATATTCAAGTACTTCTAGCTTCTATCAAATAAAGACAGCTTTAATTTAAAATCTCTTTAATTGCTATTAGATGGTTTCATCGTGCACTAAATAGTACCATTTGTAACCTTTGTTTGAATAGCTCTCTACCATATCTTACTTTGATAGTTTTTGGTAAATATTGCTAAGGGATCTAGAGAAGTTTAAGGCCAATATCTGCTTTCATCCATTCATTCATGCATTTGCTATTTATTGAGCAAGTATTACAGTAAGCCATATATCAGGGTTTAAGGATTCATTGATGTGAAATATTCCTTGTCAAAGACCACATTCTTCTCTTTCTGCCAGTTAGCACAAATATAATTATGAGACACTTTGCAAAGTGGGACCCTTGTAGCTGTCGGTGGCTCTGCAAGAGCTGGTATTTTGAGTAGGTCTTCTCTGCTAGCTGTGATTTGGGAGAAGTAAGTTCACCTAAATTAGTGGCTACCTATGGAGTATGGGAATTGTTGTTCACAATGGCACAGCTGGGTTCCTGGACAGGGTGAGGTTATGTAACCTTGTTAAGTGTGGTCAAACACTTATACACAGGACTTGCCCACAATAAATCCTCTGAAAGTATGAATTCTTTTCTTTATCAACATTAACATCATTTACATGATAAAGAAAGCCTAACGCCTTGTCAAATGCTGGACCTGAAGAGGGCACATGTCTCCTGTTCAGAGACGAAAGTAGTCAAGTTGTGACTTGCAGAATAAGTAGGAGATGACTCAACAGAAAAGTAGTGAGGCATCAGTAAAGAACTAAATCACAGAACTGTGAAAATGTCATGATTACTAGTAAACAATTAAGTACATAAGCAATATTGGCTACTAATCAAAATGGCCTCATGAAGTATCAGCCAAGATCAGAAACTAAGTGCTTTCTCTTAAATTCTCAGTTCAACATAGTCTTACATGTCTACATGTTCCTCTAACAAATTTAGTCAACATAAAAATATTTCTATCACTTGTTTCTTTAAAATTGCTTTCATTTTCTTAAGTAGCATAGATAGAATGATGACTTGTAAAAATGTTTAATATTCTATGTATGAATTTTGTATTAATTTTTAGCAATTGTTTCAAGTTTCATGATATTGGAAAATGAATATGTAACAATAGCAGTAAAAAGCCCTACACTGCTAATATTTGCTCATGCATGAAAGAGCAGGATAGAAAATAGACAGAGCAAAAGAAGTGTGAGAAACAAGACAAAAGAAAAGATAAAGAAGCAAGAAGCAACCATTAGATAAGTGTGCATTTTGTAGAATATTATTTTGGTCATGTAATCATTAAATCACAAAAGAATATAAGCAAAGAAGAATATTGTCATCATTATTCCTGGGAAAAATGCCCACATCGGGACACTTCATTTCCATGAGTCCTTAATAGACATCAACTATGGGCACACCATTGATATACCCTTTGAAGATAATACTACGAAGAAGACATCACACTTAAACATGGTGACATAACCTTTAAATCAAGGATGAGACAAGTATATCTACTCTGATCACTCCTTGTTCACGTGAAGGGAACAGTCTCTTGTCATAACCAACTTTCCCATTTGTGACTGCACAATGTTTATGAGTTAAATCTCTAACAAATATTTCAAGGAGATGAGATTCACTTCAGTACTGCAGTTAAATTTAACAGTAGAACACCTCTCCTAACAATTTATAAACAACTGATATTTCCATTTTATGGAAATGGCATTCTTAGCAACACAGTTTCGTGAGTGCCTAATTCAGTTCTTTCTCAGGAACTTTTTTCATAGTACCTTCTAGTCTGGCATGTGGCAAGTGTCCAACATTTGTAGGTACTCTGAAAGTTCTTCCAAAGTGTCTTTGATACATCTCTTATCAAAGACATTGGTGTGTCTTCTTTTAAGCCTCCTTTAAAAGAACTTACTAGCCTAATCAGCAAAAGAATGTCTTCTTACTGTTAAATTACATTGCAATGAGTTTCAGTATTTAAAATAGCGATGGCTTGTGGGTTAAACAAGGCCAGAAAATCTTTGGATATTGTGATTTTACATTAGTAAGTGGCTAAGAGGTAGAAAACTCAAACACATGAAGGAGAATATGGTAAAGAAACTGTAGTTGTTTTTCCAAGTGGAATGTTTTACCATGCATGCGATATATATATACAAGCCCTTGGTATGTATGACTCTGGTTCCATTGTTTGCATTATTTAGTGTTGAGCATTTTTCAGCATACAGATCCTATATACTTCTTTGGATTTAACTGACCTTTTTAATGCAAGTTCTTGAGGACCATTGTGTGTCTGGATACTTATCAGTGCTAGACAAGTTTGGTACCACCAAACAGTTCCACACAATACATATTTTTTAAAAGAAAAACAAAGATAAAATTATCTACTATTACTCTAGGCCCAGTATTATAGCCATGATATTTTGAATATGCTAAATTTTATTTACTTATAGCATTTCATATGCAAATATGCAGATGTTAGTAGGTTCAATAGCCATGGATTGAAGAACTGAGTGCCTAGATTAAAAACTGGAACAATCACAGTGGATTTAAACTCTGAATGTGAATGAGAATAACATAAAAAGATAGAAAGAGATTGCATGACAGATGATATAATGGATTTGTTCTTCCCTGAGAAGCTGGGATGTTGGGATTTTGAAGGAAAGGAAAGGAAGGAAAACTATTAAAACAGTCTACACAATGTAAGTTTTATAGTCCAACCAAGAAATTGAACTTAGAGGCACTGAGCTATTTTCTCACATTACAATGATCAAATATACATGTCTACAATATTTATCATGTTTATCTTTAATATATGCAAATGCTAAAAATAACATTATAATAACAATGGCTGACCATATCTCTGAATCTGGTTAAGAAAAAAAAAATACTGGAATAGAAAATATCTCCTTCCAAATCACCCAGACCATAAAGATCTGTGTGCATCCTAGTTGGTTAGTCTCTGTTGTCAACAGGAGTCACCTGTGAGAGGAATCTCTAAGCATCGCTATGGGGGATTATATTGATCAGATTAATTTCATGGAAAGACACAACCACTGTGTGAGGCACCATTACCTTGTTAGGATTTTTGGACCAAATAAAAAGGAGAATGGCATATGAAAACTGCCATGCATTCAAACTCTGTGATAATCTTTTGTGCTGGTGACTATGACCTCCTCTGTCCTGCAGTATGAATTCACAGCAAAGGATTGCATTCCAGAATTGTGATTTGGAATAAACCTTTTCTCTTTGAAGATGCTTTTGCTAATGTATTTATCAGAGCAATGGGAAAAGAAATTAAAACACTGATTGAAGTTGTTGACTACAAAAAACAAGAGGATAACACATGGATATACAGAGTTGGGTAACTCATGTCCTAGAGCACTGCCAGAAGATTTACAACATTCTTCAGGAAAAGACAAAAGAAGAAACTATTTGTTTTTAACATGTGAAAAAATGCAATCAAAAGAAGCTATGTTTATATTCTAAAATGAAAAAGGGCTTGCAAATGTATTTGTATAGTTTATAAAAATGTGATGGATGAAGAATATCTCTAAAAGGAAAGTTAGAATATTCAGATTGCAAAGGTAAGAAGGAGTTTCTACAACAAAATCATGGAAATTACCCTTAAATAAGACCCACAACTACATTTTCAGTGAGACAATGAAATTGCTAAGTCAGCAAGAACAAAAATTTGCTAATATATTTCAGAAACAGACACAATGACTTTGGCATCCTGAATGTGGGCATTTCTCCTTATTCCAGCCACCACATAGCACAAACATCAAAAGACAAACCACTCACGACTTTGTGACCCCTTGAGTATCCAGATAGGAGAACCACATGAGAGTGAACTTCTGAGTTTACTTAAATTAATCTACTCTGTCTTGGGTCTGAGAAGCCAGGATCATACACACATTGAAGACTGTGGAAACTCTCTTAGTGGACAAAGGAGCTATGAGCAACTACAAAGGAAAACTACCTAGGAAAATATAACCAAATGCAAAACTATATATAATTACATATATTAAATATGGATAGCTATATGTAATATATATAGATGCATACAAATAATATATAATATACATGGTTACATATATTACATATAGTTATATATATCAGTTATATATATATATATATATAATGAGAAAGTACTTGTGTCTTATGTACTTGGCTATATAAACCGAGGTGTAAAAAGAAAATGTTTATATTTTATTAAATTAGCAAATATTAATCTGAAAATGTTGAAATAAAGTATCCACATGTTTTTATTCCTATAACAAAATAGCTTAAGTAATAAAGAAAAAATTAGTAAGTCAATTAAAGTTTACATTCGAAGTACCTACTTAACACAAAAGAATAAGGGAAAAGATCAGAGAAACAAAAGACAGAGGAATAAGTAAATAATAAGACATGGTACAGAGACAGAGTCCATTATGGCAAGAAAGGCACTGCAGGCTGGTAGAAGCTGGAGGCGGCCTAAGTCACATCCAACATGGAGGCAGAGAGCTGCTGTGAGTTCAAGAGCAGACTCACTCACTCAGGTAGGGCAGAGATCATCAACATCAAGGCCCATTCTCTGTGACTGCTTTCTTCAACCAAGGTTCTATCTCCTAAAAGTGCCATGATTTTCTCAAACAAACACATGAGCCTGTGGGGACAACTCACGATTTCAAACCATGACATTTCACTCTTGGCCTCCACAAGCTCATTGCCATTTCATTATACAAGCCATACTTAGTCCAACTTTAAAAGTCCTTTTAGACTACATCAGAAGTCTTTAGGAAGTTTTAGAGCAGCCCGACAGAGATTTTTGAAGGTCATCCCTGAGTTCTCAGATTACTCTGAAGCAACACACCCTACTAATCTAGAGGGAAATGATTTTAATCCTCCACAAAGATAACGTCCCCAACTTCCCCCAATCCCCCATTTATGGAAGTAAGAAAATTAGTTCTCCATTATTGATAAGCCTTACCACTAGGTCAGCTACAAGATCAACAGGGTTGGACCCTAGTGAGATGTAGAGGATCAAAAGCTGCAAGTGAGTTTGTAGAAACTTGAACTAACCAATAGAGGAAAGTTGCTTTTCCTGGGCCTAAGACTAGAGAAAGACCTTGATCCTGGCAGCCATCTTTAGTTCTCTTGCTCCTCATGGATTCTATATTTGGAATCCATGAGTTCCTTTCTGGCATTCCTCTTATCCCTCATGAATTCTTGGCAGCTCCTGTCCCTCACAGACTGCCTGTTTGTGAGTTTCTTTCTGGCTTCTTGCTTCTCATGGAACTCCAAGTCTGGACTCCATGAGTTCTTCTCAGTTCTCTTGTCTTTTGCAGATTCCATGAGTTCTATTCTTTCTTTACTCTAATAAACTCTGCCTTAATCCTCTACATACGTTCTGGTTTCAATCTTCAAACATAGCAACTTGGACAAATAAGACCCTATAGGACCTGACAACAATTTTGGCGAGCACAAGCAGGAGATCAAAATTCCGTATCATTTTGGAGAGCAAATCCAGGAAATCAAAACTCCTTAACAGTCCCAACAGGCAAAAACTCTAAAGCATCCTATAAAATCATAAGTTATACACTTCCAACATACAATGGCACAGAATAACATTCCCATTCCAAAATGGAGGAATCCAAGAAAGATTATTCCATAACAAGACTGAAAACCAGCAGGAGAAACTCCACATCCTGCAGTTTCATGTTCAATAGATGAACCTCTTACTGAAATCATCCCAATTCCATAGGGCTTCAGTTCACCATTCCACCATTCTTCCCAGGGTATATTGGGTATACTGCCTTCCTTGGCAGATGTCCCACATTGGCTCTGGAATGTCAACATCTTCACTTCACTAGGCTTTAACTCCACAACACAAAATGCCCTTATTGGGCCTCTTGGAAGATTTTTCAGTCCTGACACATGTTGTCTGAATTTCATCATCCTCTGAAACCTTGGAGAAGAAATCCAAAACCTCCTTCCTGTTGTATCTTTGATGCCTCTAAAGTCAGGACCATATGGATGACTTTGTATAGTTCTACAATAACCTCCAGGTGGAAATTGGTCACAGCAGATTCAGCATCTCCTTGCAGATTCTCCAAATCTCTCTTGAACAGTTGCTTCAGTTGAGCAGGAATAAATAATTCTTTTGGAGCTCCATACTTTAGATCTTTTCTTCCAAAAAAATTTTCATTTTTATAGGTGGAATCCTTCCCTGAGGAATTTGTCCTTCTATTATTCAAATTGAGAGCAGGCTTTGATTCACTAATAAGGTTTATCTCTCTAACAGTAGCTGACCTTTTGTTGTCTGCATTCTCTGTAAACTTGCCCTCATATTTTTTAAAGCTTCACAGTCTCTCTTTTTGCCTGATTCTTGCTCTTTCTCTTCATAACTCTTGTGCAGACAAGAGCACTAAAAAGCAGCAAATGCCACACTGTCAAGACTATATTGTCTTAAAATTTCTTCTGCTAAACACTAGACTTTAACTTCAGGTAAGTTTTCAGAACAAGGGCAAAATTTAATCTGCTAAGGCATCACTTGTACAGTTTGCCCCGTGTACAGTTACAGGCAAACTCTTCTTCCCTATGATTCATCAAAAAGTGGGCTTCCACTGTCTGCATGCATCTGTCACTACATTACTATCTTTCAGACTCTTACAAGATGGCCCTTTTTCTCCTGCCTCTAATACACAAAGGCTTTCACAGAAAAAAATATCCTGAAGTTCTCCATGTTTCTCCCAATAAAGAGGTTCAAAGACATAGTAGGCACATTGCAGCAATGGCCATACTTCTCTACTTCTTGGTACCAATTTCTCTCAGCTTCACAAAAAAATTCATGTACTGGTTCACAGTCTCATAGCAATATCCCACTTCTCTGTTACCAACTTCTCTCAACTTCAAAATACTTCGTGTTCTGGTACCAAATGTTCTTAACACCCCACAGCAATAACCCACTACTGTGTACCAATTTCTGTACCCATTACTCTTCTCTGTGTTGCTGTGAAACAATACTCAGACTCAAGCAACTTAAAAGAGAAAAAGAGATTTATTCAGCTTATGATTCCAGAGAGGTGATACAGACCTCACTGCAGAAAAGGTATGACTAATTGACAGAAGCTGAAAGTGACCTAGGGCATCATGGAAGTTGAAAACTGCCAAAAACTCAAGAACAGAAGCACTCACTCAAGTAGAGTAGGCTTACCAACCTTAAGACTCACCCCCTGTGGGTTGTCCACTAATACTCCACCTCCTAAAGGTGCCATGATTTTTCTTAACCAAAGATTCAAACACATGAGCCTATGGGAACAACTCATGTTTTAAACCATGACATTAGTGTAACCTTAATAAGACTACAGTAACTACAGTGAAGTAAGGCAAAAGATACCAGTCATAATTAGATATAGGTATCCACTTAGTAACTGAAGACTCAGATCTAGACACAGATGTAAGAAATTAGTAATCGAGTGAAGTGTCAAGCAAGTGTGTAGATTGATGAGGAAGGCATAACCCAATGTGTGTGGGATTGGTTCCTGGGAAGTTGGCATCCTCTGGCATACTTGGCCAGACTTGTTGGTCTAGGAAGTGAGGATTTTCCCTCTCTCACCAGTTCTGTGGATATATGTATATGGTGTGGACAGTTCCATTGCCCCTTAGTGTTGTTGTAGACTCTCCTGCCAAACTAGATTAAGAACTGTAAACCAACTGTCAAAAAAGAAAAATTCTTGTTTTCCCTAAGTTTTTGGTCATGAATAAATATCTCAAAACCCGAAAGTATAAATGCATTCCTAGTGATGATAACTAGAAACTTTAATACCTTAATTTCAATAATAAATAGCAAAGTTGAACAAATAACAAGTAAGAAGATAGAATATTGAAACTGCACTCATTGTCAACAACTGAATGCAAATAAAGTATACAGAATGTAGCACTGAGCAGCAACAGGGAGCATGGTTTGCAGTGTTCACAGAGCATTCTTCATGATTGGCTCACTCTGAAAACACTGATAAGTGCTTAACTACAGAAAGAAAAGACATAAATTACCAAATTTATGGATTAATGAAATAAAATTGAAAGCATAAAAATTGCTTATTACATTCCTCAGTTTAAAAAATGATATGTCCAACAAATACCTTAAAAGATGCTCAACTTTCCCCAATTATCAGAGAAAGTCAAATCAAAACAACTCTGTGAAACCATCTTACCCCAGTCAGAATGGATAAGATCAAGAACACACACACAAAAAAACCCCAGATTGCTGGAGAGGCTGTGGAGAAAAAGGGACTCTTATTCGCTGTTGGTGGAGTGTAAACTGGTAGAGTCTACTATGGAAATCAGTGTGGAGGTACCTCAGAAAGCTTAAAATGGAACAGTTTTACCACTTAGAATATTTCCCAAAGGCTCTACATCTTATCACAAAGACACTTGTTCATCTATCTTCATTGCAGCTCTATTCACAATAGTGAAAAAATGGAATCAGCCAGCATGTCAATCAACAGAGGAATGGATAATGAAAATGTGGTACATATACACAATGGAATATTATTCAGTCATCAGAAAAGATGGGATTATGGAATTTTCTGGTAAATGGTTGGAACTGGAGATTTTAATATTGAGTGAGTTATCTCAGACACAGAAGGCTAATCATTGCTTGTTCTCTCTCATCTGTGCATAATTGAACTGATATCCTTGTCAATGTATTGAATTAGAATTTCTGCAAGAGCCATGAAATTTGCAAAAGACCTATAGGAGAGAAGATGGGAATGGATGGCTAGGGTGAAACCTTTCAAAGTGGAGATTTAAGATCCCAGGATGAGGGTAAAGGAGGAAATAATTGGAAAAAATACATATGGGGAATGAGGGGAATGGGAGATAGGAAGAACATGGAAGATAGGAGTGACAGAGGGACTTATAGAAAAACCCTAAGCTTCTGGGAAGTAATCCCAAAGGAACATCCTATATTAGTAATATGTCAAAAAATGTCCTTTAAAGAAAGAAACAGAAAGGACAGTTCCTATGCAGAGGAGTACACAGTGAGTGATATGTTAAAAAAAAGCCCTGAGCTGATCCACTTAGAACCCAGGGACAAATTATACTGGTAGTAAGAGGAACATGGAACTTCCTGATAATATGTTGGTCAGAGGTCTTAGAGGCCCCAAACATTATATAGGCTTTTGCCATTGCTTTTGGTTGCTCTCTAAAAACTGTCAGTAAGACCCTATTACTGAAGATGCAACACATCTTCAACACATGGGCAAAATGTATCAATTAGAATTGGTCTAAGGACTTTCTCCTTGCTAGATAGCTTACATAGTGCTAAGGAATACTGTAGAAGCCGCTAGGGGAGAGAAATAATCACAAGCCCTATCAATGGCATGATACTTGTACGATGCAATATAAATTACCATGGCAACAGGTGACCACCAGTGTAATAGTGGCAGGAGTATCAAGGAGACAAACAACAGCTTTCTGATTGGATTCAAGACTGTTTGTCAGAATGGTACTTATCCCTGTTACTGTAAACTAGAAAAAGAAGCTAAAAGAAAAGGGAAGAAAATAGATCAATAGGGAAGACAGCCAATAAACCTATAGGTAGAAAGACAGTACAACAAATTGCTCTGTAGGTAGTTGTTATTATACCCATAGAATTGGAACTTGCAGTGGAAATCTTTGGGTCTAAATCTGGATGAGTAAAGGGAAATGTGCATATTAGTGGAGTGGCCTGAAGAAAGGTATCTTGATATACTACAGAGGCCTTTGCCCCCACTGGAGTAGACAAGGTAGAGTAAACCACGGGGTCCATAGACACATACAGTCAGAAAGGTGGGAGTGGGAGGGAATAGTGAAGAGAAAGAAGAAGATGTGACGGAGGGGAGAAGGAGGTAAGCTGGAATGAATATTCAATATGCTTGTAGGAGTAGAAAAAATGTAAAAAATGAAAAAAATATTGAAAGTTTCGAGTTTGTGAAAAATGTAAAATATTTTTGTCTTTAAAGCCCAGAAAACATAATGATAAACTAAGCTGTGTCAGGGAGATACTACAATAAATCAGGTAATAAAGACCTTTTACTTACAGTGTACAAAGACATTTTAAATCACACAATAAAGAAGCAAAGAAGCCAATTAAAAATGAATAAAGACTCTAAACATCCATGGAAGATGCACAAATGACTAGTTAACAAGCACTACATGAAAAAAATTCAGCATCCTTAATAATTAGGGAGATGCACTATAAAATCACACTGAGAGGAAATTCGGGAAGTTATGTAGATCAGGGCAGGTAAACTTGATGAAAAGAAAGCAAGAATGTGCTACAAAGTGGATGAGCCACCAAATACAACATCCTCAGTCCAAAAGCCCACATGCACATCACAAGACTGCTATTCCATGAAACAAACCAAACAGAATAATGGATTGATGACTTGGATAGAAGCAGGGATTCATTGTAGCAGATAATAGGGGTACAATGAGATGATATGAATGTCAAACCATTGGTGAATAAAGTTTGTAAAGCTATGTGAATGCTAAATGTCCATGTACTGTGATTCAAGTAAGTGATTTGTACTACATAATCATACTTCTATAAGGCTGTTAAAGAGCATGAGTTCAGGAAAGTAAAATAATCTATTATGATAAAGGACTCAATAAATGGTATCCTTTCAATAAATACTGTACACAACCACCTTTGCAAGTGCCCTTAGCCTAAGAATACATTTAAAAACTCTCGATATAATTAACAGAAGCAAGTTTTAGAGCATGTTAGAGCATCTGACTGTGGTAGAACTCAAGAACAGATTTTTTTGTACTTAAGCCGTGGACATCATTACCTTCAGAACATCTGTTATTTGTATGGTATCTCTTGGGCAAGCATTGGGTGTAGCAGTGAGTTTGGCATTACAGAACTAGTAAGCAGCTGGACAGCAGTAGCTCTGTGGGATGGGCTACCTAGGAGTCATAATCCTCAACAGTCAGCTGAGCTGAAAGTGGCACTACCCACCTCTTGAGAAACTTGAACTAGAAGACACACTAAACAGAATGCTGACTTTTCTTTCCTGTTTTCTGGTTTCTCAAGCAGAAGAACTAAGGAGATTTGGAAAAATCAGCAACTTCTGATCCTGTCTACCACAGAAACAGCTGCAGAATAAAAACCCAGAGAGTATTTTTACTACCTACTCATTTTATTTCACAGCCACAGTAAGAGTTTATTTTATATTAACTTTGGCAATAATAACTACTTAGCGAATTTCCTTGAGATTATTATAAAAGTACTTACTGAAGATGGCTGAAGATAGAAATACATAAGTCAGACAAGATGCATGACTTTCCTCAAATCAAAGATTTCTCTTAAGAATAACCTGAATATCTGAACCCAAGAGAGACAGAGGGACACTTTTGCAGCTCTGGCTCTCTTCCTGTGTAATATTTTCTGTGTGCTATCGATGGCTTCTCGAGTTCAAAATGCTGAAACATCCCTCAATTGGGAGATTGACATTTTTAAAGGCCAATGAAAATACCCGGTACAATTTCTCGGTTGTGAAGACTAGTTTATGCTTTTTTTTCTCTTTCCTTTCTCTTAAGGTCCTCTAGCTCTACATGTGAGAACAATGAAGAGGATCATGGTTCTGTTGCTTCTCTGTCTTCTTCATGAAATTCTCTGATTTGGTCCAGTTTTTGTTATTTGATATATGTGACAATTTATAATATATTCAAAATCATGTAACTTGGATCTGGCTTAAAAGTGCAGAACAGAATTAATGAGAGTAAATGAAAAAGACAGTAATGCATAGAATTCTGCCTGTATGTAAACCGGACAGTCCTTTCTAGCTCTAATTACTTGAAAATCTAAGGATCCAAAGCTATAGAGATATGTAAATGCACATGATCCTGACCAGGTTATATATATATATATATATATATATATATATAAACACACACACACACACACATATATATATATATTTCACAAAATACAAAGTATAATACTTACTTTTTATTTCTGGGAATAAGACATACCTTTATTTTTATAGAGCATGATATATACCAATAAATGCATCCTATTTAAAATGACTTACTTGTGAATCTTCACATAAATCGAATCTTATTGAAAAGTGAAAATATTTTCAAGTTAATTCAAGGAGAACTATATTTCAGGAATTTTTAACATCTGTCACATCCCCTAGTCCCTTAACTTTGACATTTAGATTCTCCTAGCTTCCTTTTCCATAAGACCAAAAGAGAGCTACTTATACTAGCCATTGGGATTGCCAGGGATATTGAACAAGACGATAGTTTTGAGAGACTCAGTAAACTTCAGTAGTACACTGCTGGCTTTCAGCTAACTTCTATTTACCAAAGAATTCATTGATAAAACCAAGTTATGTAGAAAAATGCTGAAATATGAAAATGAAATCAATTTTTCGGTATTAAAGTGACTTAAGGATGTCTTTCAGACACAGGAAAAAATGTTGAACTATGCTTTCTTTCAGTTTTAAAGTATATTAGTAAGTGTAGTGCACCTTAGTTCAGAACATTATTGAATACCGTAATTGTTGAAATGTGTGTATCCATTAGGACGGCAACAGACTAAGAGTGAGGACAAGCACACAAGCCTGGACTCCTGGGTTATGTTCTAACTGAAATAATGTGCTATGTGACAACGTTCTATTTCAAATGAAAAGAACTGGATATTTTTTACAAATAACTAACACATTCTCTCAGTTCCAAGAAAGCCTATGTTTCTGCTATTATAATTTCTAGCACTCACTATTAATTATGTATGCCAAGATCTGCTATTAAAATAGTCCTAAATTTGGGGGAAACAATCTTGGTTTTGGATCAAATAGCTCCTTCTTTTAATCATATTCATGGGACAAAGATGTGAATCCTGCTGATAATATTTAAACTACTAAGTTAATACATCATAAAGGTTTTAAAATGTATTATAAGCAAACATTGATTCAAGAACAATAACATAGAATTTTATATGTTAGGATGAGAAAGTGTAATTTTGGGTAGCAAACTGCATTAGCTAAGTTATAATTAAACAATGCCAGCCCAGAGGAAGGCCACTTAGATTGGCAGCTTGACTATGCTGGCAGATGAACTTGTTTTGCAAGCACATGAGTAAGCAAATCAGCTAAACATAATTGATTTGAACGTTTTTCTTCCTCTGATTTACTTGCCAAATAATCATAATCTCTACTTAAGCACAGAAGACTGGTAACACAACTAATGTTAGCTATATCTTTCTTGATGGGAATGAGAAGCAAAATCTGTTCATACCATGACACTGACCACATGTTTCTATTAAGAATGTTCCTTAAAACTGCATAACAACTAGCTTACCATATTTGCTTAATGTCTCATTTATGCATGATTTATCTTGCTAAGTGTGCAATTATCCAGCAATGAATTATATAGAAGATAGTGGGCTTGATGTAATCATGAAACTCATATTCTGTTATATGAGCTGTTGACATTTCAATATTTAGCTCTATGTAAGCACAAAAGAATCTTCATAAAGACATTGTTTCAACAAACCATTGATTCATCTGCTTTTACATGAAAATCAAAAATACAAAGCAAAAACAAACAAACATTGTTCAAAGTACTTTCTTAAAAAAAGTACTTTCTCAACATAATCAGTATTATCTCCATCTTAAAATGAAGCAACTGATGTATAAACATGAAATTAAGTAACTCATAGAGAACACAAAACAAACACAGAACTTGAATATAGACAGCCAGGTCACAGTGCAAGCACGTCAGCCGATTTCCTCAAACATCTCCCAGAGGTCATTAAAGGAATGTGTACTTTAGAAGTTTGCTGACCAAATATAATTTCTTATGAGTCAACTTTGATGGGAAAACTGAAATTTGCTCTGATGTTGGTAAGTGGCGTTTCTTTGGCATGCAGGATGAAGGATACATGGGCAAACTCAATTTTCCCAAAAGATTAGCATACAGATTAAGTGGTCTGAATAGAGACACTGGATCTGTGTCAAGGTTTTAATTTATCCGGACTTCAGTTAGTCCTAGAATATCAGGGTCACATTTTTGCTAAGTCTTCACCGACTGAGCCATACTAGGTGATATTCTAAAAATGTTCACACCATGTAAGTGGTTTGGTTTATCTAAGTAGACTCAGCTTTTAATGGTGACATGTAGATGTCTTAACTATAGGAGAATTAGAAACCATTATAGACACTTCAAAAGAGGAATCATAGACTAAAAACTCCAGGAAAATTAGTGAGTGCGAAGATGCTGAAAGAACTGAAATGTGGTAAGGACACTAAAAATGCAGCTAGCTTGAGTGAACAGATCAGCAGAAGGGGGAGATTTAAAAAGGAAAACTAACATGATTCCACATCTTTAAGCCTGAATAACCAGAGGAACATAGTTGAATACCAGTCAAGACAATTCTTGTTTGGGAAAAAAGAGAGCCAGAGGGAAAGGATGGTGCAACTGGGAGAGATGAAGGCAACTGCTCAATAACACGATTTTTTTTTTGAAGAGAGGACTTGGCCAAGTGATATTACTGTTTTGCTTACAGTAGTGATTTCTATAGAGATTCTTCTTTGTCTGGGTAGTTTGTTATTTTATTAATTATTATCATAATCCTCTACTGTAATTAGTTCTACTCTGAAAGGCAGCTAATAAATATATCGTGTTAAATTCTTGAGGTACCCATATGGTTTCATCATAGTATTTTTATCATAAGATTTCAATGTGTCTCCATTTATATTTTTACTTCTTCCATGATTTTTCACTAAACTCTTCATGAAAATATAAAATTTATCACATTTCACCACAAAGCAGAAGCAAGTATTAAGAAAATTCATGGCATATGATGAATAGGCAAGTGACCCAGGATTCTTTTCCTTCTCTCTAAAAGCTAAGATTTTTGCCACAAATTTTAGGAATTCTAAAACTGAGGTAGTAACTGGGTCATGTCTTTCATGTTATTGTGGTGAAAAATAAATCAAAGCGTATAAACTTTCTGAGATTTTATGAGGACGCAAAGGTTAAGAATAGGGGCATTTAAGTTTATTGATCAATTGTCAAATTTAAACATTTCTTTTCCAAACAGTTAAACTCTATTAACATATCAGCTATTCAGGTTCTTATTATAAAATATTCATGAACAGAAGATGTAGTACTGTAACCATAGCACATTGACAGAAAGGGAGAGAGAGAGACTCCTTTTGGAGAAGAGGGATTTATATAACCAATGAAATTAAGTCTCACAAATGTAGCACTACCAGAAAGAAATATTTCTTGAAATAAAAAGTATGTGTGTTCATAAAAGTTAAAATATTTCCACCAAAGTATAGTCTGGCACATATTAATTTTTTTTCCACAGATGAAAGGCCCAAATAAAACGAAAGCTTTAAGAAAAAAAAAAAAAGTACAATAAAGGTCTGTGATCCAGAACATCTTCAATCACAGCCTCTGACTCGGCTCTGTCATCTAATTTCCCCACTCTCCACTCCACTGCCTTTGACCTTCAGAGAACAATAAGGCCAAAGACTTCTTCCTTCTTTGCCCTATTGTGCCCCTGTAATGGAGTTCACTGACAAACCTTATGGGATTGTCTTAATAATTATTTATGTTAGTGGTTTCCTAGCCACTTTAACAAATCTCTATAAACATCTAATTCAGAGCTTAGAAGATGGTTTGTACTGATGATACATTCAAGACTACATTGAGTTTGCCACACTCAGAATTCTTAATAGTTACTTGAAGTCAAACTTAGAAATCAAACATGGAGACACTTGCAAATTATCATATTTGTCTCTTTGAATTAAAGGAAAATTCTCTCTATATTCAATTTTCTATAGCTTAATATGAACAAGGAAAGAAATATTATTTTCCATCTAATGACTACCAAAGATTCTTCATGTAATTTTGTATATTCTCAAAGGTCTTATCCACTCACACTTTCTTAAAATATAGGTTACATGAACTAGTTTGTGTTTAGCTAAATGTTTAGAATTTAATATTTTTAAATCTGTATAAAGAAAAAGACTGAGAATAGAAACAAATATTTTCCAAAAACACTTTGGTTCTTGAAAATGTGTCTGTACTCTTCAATATTCCAAGAATTCAATTTCCAAAATACTGATGCAGGGAGACATATGTAGGTAACAGAACGGCTGTTTCTTTATTTCACTCAAGTAATAATCTCCTCACACACTGGCACGGTTGCTTTTGCTTTTTATGCAGTTCCATTTGCCCATTACTAGATCAGTTTAAGCTAAATCATTCTATCTGATGCTCACGTAGGTTTTGATCCTGCAGCTAATATAACCTACTCCAAATCAGGGTGCAGTCCTACTAGCAATCAAGAAGAAAATCTCTGTCCCTGCTGAACATGTGAGGAAGTCAACTGGATTGCTATCAGTGTCAACCTAAAGACATGTCATATAATAGTCTGTGAACTGGTTGTACTGAAGATGTAGATTGATTCTAGTCTATTATGATTGCCTGATGTTGCCCATATACATTCCAGACATGGATCCAACAGTCCTTATTTACGTGCTGCCTCAGATCACAGTGAGTTAGTTTGTTCTACTTTCTACCTTTTTGTTAACATTAATTTACATTGAATTGTGTCTATAAATTGCCTCTGTTCTTCCTCTTTATATTTCATCATTTTGTTGCTCATCATCACCTTACATAGAATATTCATTTCTTCCTCTGTCTATTCTATGTAGTTTCCCTGAAATTCATGTGCTCCGTTCCTATTCTCTGAAATGTTTATTTAGGAACATGGTGCCTTCCCACAATCATGTTCAGTTCTCTGACCGATCTTTATCCAATTACACTCCACCCCTAATGATCTTTGATTCGTTTAGTCAATACTTTGCAATTTCCTATGTAAGACTGTTTTTAATGGTTTCAATATTATGGTACATGCACCCCATGGAACCGTGAGGTCTCCAAGATCAGAGATGCTGACAGCAAGCAGAAAGAGAAGTATAGACTCAGATATCACCATACACATTGAGGAAAAGCAGAATAGGGTAAGAACAAATGATATGGATATAGAGGTTAGATATTTCAGACAATGTAGTGACCAAGGTCTCAAGATTTATTTGCTATTAAAGAATGAAAAGAATGTAAGAAATTATACTGTATAAAATGGACAAAGGAACGATTATTTAGAAACAGTTTTGAATTATGAAAAAAATGTTTTCAATTTTCTAAAGAGATACTTCAAACAGAGGAATATCAAAGTGGATCTACTTACATGCTTAACAAATACTGTTTTGATAAAGTCTGGAAGAACAAGAAAATTTAATCTAAAGTATCTGGAACCAATGATGGATCAGAAAAAAATATATGTGGTGTATGACTCCAACCAGTGAGAAGAAAATGTTATGAAATTATTTAAAAATATATTTTATTCTCTTTTAAAAGCAATTAAAGATGGGGCTCAAAAGATGGCTCAAGGGTTAAGTCCTTGCTTCAGAAACAGAAGGACCAGGAGGAAATGTCAGTGGCCTGCACTTCTGTCCCTGGTGGTGGAGCCTGGAAAATCTTAGAGTGAAGCAATAAGGAGGTAGAACAATCCAGGGTGATTCCCAAGGTCACCCTTGATCCTCCATAGGTCCACACAGTGCTCTATTCTATACACACACACACACACACACACACACACACTCACACACCCACACACTTACACGCATCCTCACATATACACTGGCACCTACACACATGCAAAAAAATTAAAGGAAGTAAGTGGAATTAAAGAAAATAACAGCCTATATTGCTGTTAAAACAGATGCTTTGTGAAACAAAACACTTGGATACCACTGGGTAAGGAGGAATTAATCCCTTTTGAACTTCAAAGTAAATCTTAAAAACTTAATTTCCTAAACTGCACCTTAAGAAAAAATATGCATAACCTAAACACATATATACTACACACATATAAACACATACTACATATGTACCAGCACACACGAATATACACACCAACATTATAGATTAAAAACGTGGAAAAATATCATAAATAAGAAAACATGATGAGCTTTTATTAATGAATGAATTTTTTTAGTTTTTGAAATGTTACTGTTTGCATTTTTACAGAAATCATGCATTTTTGGCTTTTATGTTATTTGCATTTTAAATAAAACATTATGTATTTATCCCACCAAAGGGAAAATAAGCAAATAACAAATTTCATTGGCTTCCTTTCCTAACCCTGTGCCCAGTGAGAAACTTTTCATTATTACAATGTACATTATCACTTATGTGGAGACAACTCTGTTCTGTACACTACAATGCAAAAGTAATACAGGACATTTCCTCCAGCCTAATTTCTATCTTATGAACTTTAGAAAGAGCACCTGCTGATGTAGACATGGGAATATCCAAGCGCTGCAGAAGGAGCCACATGATTTGCTCCTTGATTTATGGCATGTCTGGCAGGCAATGTTCCAGGCTTCCATGCATATATGGGCAATTGGGGCATCTGTGATGAAGTGCTGTTGACAGAAGTATGGCCCGCGGTTACATGATGGCTATAATAAGGAGCCGGTAAGTCAGACAGCTGTATCCATGGTCATTCTTTGCTTTGATATTTCAAAATGCCAATGCACCATCACAAACTGTCAGAGCAAAAAATAGCAAAGCTATGGCAGATGAACAACGAATG
Organism: Typhlomys cinereus; assembly: GCA_023101885.1. NCBI lineage: Eukaryota > Metazoa > Chordata > Mammalia > Rodentia > Platacanthomyidae > Typhlomys > Typhlomys cinereus. Next base: position 1,340,530 of record JALPQD010000302.1, on the reverse strand, counting down.
CTTTTAATGCTTTTATACCAACAGTTCCTGAGCAGAATCATTCCTGAGATCTCCTTAATCACTGGTGTATCATACATGCTGCTTGGCCACTTGTGTAAGAAATAGAATTTCACTGCAGGCTAAAGGTCAAACAAATTATTTTCATTTTAAAGTTATCATTTAACGTTATCATTCATAAAATATCACAAGCTAACTACTGTATATCCACACTGTAGTCATCATGTTATTACTTAGGAATGAATAAAGTCAACTGTCCTTTACATAAAAACATAAATATTTAATAACCAAAACTGGATCAGAGAAGTCATAAAAGCGATTGTATTTAGGCTGATTATATCATTTTATACCTGAAGAAATAAAAGGAATAGAAACATTAATTTAGTATACCCATTGCATTTGTTTGTACTGGATACTCTATAGGGGGAAAGAAAAGAGGAAGGAAAGAAAGAACCAGTTGCTAATTATAAGGCTCCCCTGAGTCACCAGTCTCTTTTCAGTGCTCCAGGGTAATAAATGGTGCATTCAGTGATTTGTATACTGATGGAAAATAAGGCATATACATTTTAACATTAATGCATTTGGTATATTTCATCAGTCTTTTAATTCAAGAATTAGCAGACATGAAAAATAAAGAATACCTTTTGAAAGAGATATTAAGAATATGTAGTCATCAAGTTGTATGACATAGACCACTTAGTGAGGGAAATATTTTATTTATATAAGAAGAATAGTCTATGAATGCATTCACAAGTAAGCCAGACTCTGCTATATGAAAACCAAACGTGTGTTTTTTTCTCAATAATAGCTAGAAGTCTCACCAATTTCTATTGTTTTCATAGCAAAAAAGGTTTTGCCACAAGAATAATTTAGTTCTGAGAGTATAATGAAATAGCCAAACTATGTCTGAGAATACTGAGACACTTTGCTGCATATGGAAACACAAAAGAATCATGAAATACTGTTACATTTCACAAAAAGAATTATGACTATGGTGAAAATTCAATTGAGTTTCCTTATCAGCCAATAATGATAATTTTAACATGTTCATAGCAAAGATTCAGTGAACCCTGATATTGCATACAATAAACCGAATGACGCTAGACAGTTGGTCTATGATTTAGAAAGCAAAAAATATATTTATAGTTTATCTTCTCAGTGGCATAATATGCAAGTATAAAGACAGTTTTTTAAAAATGGATTAAAAATTCATATATACAACACTCCTTTTTTTACAATCTCACATTAACTTACCCAATAGCATTGCACTTGCTGCTAATGAAAAGAGAACAGACAGTACAAATCTTCTTGAGTCTCCTGTGGCAAGAAAACTATTACAGAAATGAATAGAGGAAAGTCTCTGGAGTCTTTCTTTTGCCTTCTTATTTTACCAAAGGCTGCTAAGATCCCACTGAGAACTGTCAAAGCTGAATAAACCACTGGCAATTCAGTGTATACCCTTTGGGCAGTCAAGCTTTCATAGGCGATGATTCGACTTTGCCCAAGCACCAATATGTCAGGAACAGTGTGCAACAATGAGAGATGGGAGCCCAGATTCCAAGTGCATACGCAAAGCCATTGGCTTCTAGGGCTTTGTAAGGAAAGGCTAGTCAAAGAGAGTTAATTCAAGCTTCCCAAATTTTTATCAACTCCATGTCTCTAAGTACTGCTAATCTGCAGCTTTGCATGATATATTTCAAAGAAGGTTGATTGGGGGCTGGGAGAACATCTGAGTTCACAGAAATCGGAACTCCAGTCTTTGATCAGAAAATATTTAAATATTAAAGGGTGACTGAAGGGCTACCAAGTGATAGCTCTTAAATTGTTTGAAAATTTGTGATGATTATTTAGCAATATCTTCTAAACACATATAGCAATTATGACATAAATGAAACTATTCATTGATAATAAGAATTGCAAAAATGGAACTGGAGAGATGGCTGTTCCTTGTGGGCTGAGTCTGGGAAATCCCAGTGCAAAGCAAAAAGGAGGTAGAAGCAATCCAGGATGATTTACAAAGTCACCCTTGGTCCTCCACAGGGACACACAGCGCCCTCACATGTGCACACACCCACACCCCTCGCACAATACTAATAAATAAATAAAGTTAAAAGAGAATTACAAAATGTAGATACACAAAGAAAGCACTTAAGAAATAGGACCTTCATTTTTATGATATAGATAGTATAGATGGGCTTGTTATGTTCTGTTGTGAAAACTGCATTACATAAGTGCTACAAAATGAAATACAAGTAATTTATAATTCTTATGTACAACTTATACATAAAAAGAACTAGTAAATATAAATGTTACTATTGTTCAATGCCAACTGCATACATCTACTGACTCTATTTATGTATACATATGAATGTATATACCTAGACATATACATATATAAATACATGTTTATATGTGTGTGTGGAGATAAGGATTTTTTAAAGGCCATGTGGACACTGGTGAGGTATTGCCCTAATAAAGTTTATGAATACCTTTCTATTCTTTACTATTTGTTGCACTCCATAAGTGTCTCCAAGACCTAAACTGATGTCTATGAAGGCAAAATGCACAATTATGGAAAGGTTTACATTGGTTATATATTTTCAGTTTAGAAAATTTATTGTCTGAAGGGTATTTGTTCTTACTAGCTGTGTGAATTTTATGAACTAATTTTAACAAATTAATTCAAACCTCTGTGAAAGAAAAAACACCATCATAAACTTGGACAGCTACAAGACTAAACAATTTTGTTCATGTCAAATCGTATGAAATAAAATCGACTGAAAAATATTATTTTACTAGATCCAGAGTTTTGTGTAAAGAAAAGCAGTAACTTGTGTCTATGCTAGATGATGTGTCTGTTCAGTATAAGACCATGCTCGAGAGTGGTCCCACGTCTCATGGAGAAAGCACTAATCATGAAGTTCTTAAATTAAACCCAATCATCATATTACTCAGGAAAGGTCTGTGCTCTGAAATATTTAGGTGATGACCTGGCACTATGTGTTCATTCCAGCTGGAAACACTACTAACCATGCTTCATTTCTTTTGCAAGGAATTCACATTAATAAGGATGCATTTCACACTTCGAATTATGATGCTTAGTTTCAGCACTCTCTACAAATTAAGAAATCAGTTCACAGTAATATGAATTTAAGCTGAACCCAGTAATCATTTCTCAAATTCCCTTAATGTGGTATGTATATTTACATGGAAAATTAGCTGATTTAGCCAACCTCTGTTCACTTTATGGATCAATACAGCACAGAATATTTTTTTAATTTCTCCATAGTTACACACCAGTGAACCACAAAATTAGGACCTTCTCTTTGATGAAGCATCAGTTCCTTGATTTTTCCTATATTCTGCTTTTAACTTAACTATTTCTATCCACTCCTTTAGATGGAAAGAGTGAAGATGACTAATATGATTACTTAATAAGGAAGTAATAAAAATTACAAAATATAAAGACACAAAACCATCCAGCTGTGATTGCAATGTGTAAAAGAAAAATCAATACAGAAACCCACTGATACAGAATCACCTACCATTATACAGACCTCCCCACACTGACCTGCATGTACTTCATCCAAAGAATTAATGAACATAATGATTGTTAAGCACTGATATATGTTGCTCACACCAATACCTGCTTTCTGATAACATTTTGATAGAGCACTTTAGCTACTGTTTGTGATATTGACTTTATACTTATACTTCATATTTAGTTGTGTCTAATTTTGCACTTTTATCCTATTATGCTCATTAATATCTGCCTTTTTTTATGTCACTAGCATAACGATAACATTATTAAAACTTCCTGATACACAGTAGCCTAATGTGCAGTTGCTTTTCTCTTGAAAAGCTGGTAAAAGTTTTTCATTTCTTAATTAAAATAGCAATTTTAAAATAGGCCAAGCTTTTCAAAAAACATAATGGAATAAGTTCAACTTTCTCTATTTTTTCTACAACAAAAATTGAAGAGTAAATGAAAGTTGTGGTATAAGTGTCTGAAGCCAAATGCTCTTTTTAGAGGCAGATATTTCTGGTTTATTTTTTGGATAGCTGTTTCAATTTTTCCAATAAATATTGATTTTTTTGACTCTCCCTAAATTTCTTAAACCCTTTGGAAAATTTATTTTGTACTGAAATATTTACTATTCACTCAGGACTTTAGATTCATCATAGATTCACATAAGCAAAGATCAATTTAAATTTATAATACTGTATATTTGTGTATTCTATTTTCATCTTGAAAATTAAATATTGCATGTCTGCATGCTGAACTGAAATATAAATACATATGTACATATGCATATATTCATTTTTCATTTTATTTTTTCCACTTAATTTCTGGTGTAATGCTTACATTTTCTTTTCCCTTGTCTTTTCTTCCAGCTTCATGGATTGAATTTTTATTTCATTCCTTTTCATCTTTTATTCAATCAGTTCAATTAATTTTTCACTACAGAAAAATCTAAAAAATGTAGAGATGATACAAAATAAACATATTATAATTGAAAAATAATTATATTTATTCTGAATTAAATAGTTTAAAAAATCTGTGCTCTAGAAGGTTTTTGTAGGCTTTCAGGATAAGTTAGGAAAGAAGAATTCCTAGTCTTAAGGATGATGGGATGATGGGAGTTCAACCAATTATACTAAAGAACTCTCCAGGAAGGCTTTCAAATTCTCAGAATCATTAAGGGGGTCTCTGCTCAAGCTTTTCACACAGTCATTATTTAATGCTTAAAAATTATCTTTTTCTCTCTCAATTTGAACTTGTAATGTGTTTAAATATTCATAGAAGTTAATTTACTTGTTTCTCTAGGGAATTCCATTGAAATCTAACATTTTCCTTTTTTAGGGAATTATAACTTTCTGGTAAAATTGTTAAAATACACACCTTGTTTTTCATTACTGTTTAAAAGTCATTGGGGTTGCTCACAGGTTGAGGGGGAATGTGTGTATGCACGCGGGCGCGCGCGTGCATGCGTGTGAGCGTGTGCGTGAGCGTGTGCGTGAGCGTGTGCGTGTGCGTGTGCGTGTGCGTGTGCGTGTGCGTGTGCGTGTGCGTGTGTGTGTGTGTGTGTGTGTGTGTGTGTGTGTGTTTGTGCGCGCGCGCGCGCTCCTCCATAGGAGCAGGCACTCTTCCCTTTTCGGAGGTGGGAACTCTTTATATCAGGTCAGTTCGGTGACTGTGCTTCCTGGGTATCTAACAGAGCAGGCTGCACGGCTTCCTGCTCTGAATCCCAGGTTTCTGAAAGGATTTCAAACCTAACGGCTGCCATCTCATCTGAGACCAGTTCTCACTTCCCTTTCTGTTTTAAGCTGTTCCTGATTCTACATTGCTTTCCATCACAGATGCCTGCTTTTTAAAATGTAGAGCTGCACATCACGGACCCGCAGTCTTTATTCTGGCCCTATGCTTACTGTATGTTCAAATAAATCTCTCATGTTTTCTTATGTTATGTGTATATAAAGTCCCCTCCAAATTCTTGGCTTAAGTAGTTACCTGCAAGCCACTGCTGTAACTTATATTCTTTACTTACAGGCTGTTTTAAAAAGGGGGGAAGGGAAACTGTTTTGCTTCTGTGGTACTTACATAGGAAATACAAAGCAGCCAGTTACGTGATCTCACAACAAGCTTTAGGCAGCAGAGGCTGTTAAGGAAAAGTGGCAGTCGAAGGACTCTTACTGCTTCTGACACTCAGTGGACCAAATAGAAGATTTTCTTAGGAAAGAAAACTGGGACTTATTTCAACCAAACATCCATCACTTCATGTCTTCCCTTCTCTCCAGAGTGCTAGCTTCTCTCCTTGGGTAGTATGACTAGGAGAGAGCCCCCTTGCTTCCATAGCTTGAGACAGAGCTGACTCCCTGGCAAATCATTCTTGAATATGTTGTTTTTTTCTCTTGCCTAGTCACTTCTCTACCCCATACCCACATTGGTGATCAGGTGCCCCTCATTTCATTCTCTAAGAAGCCACTTTTCAAGTCCTGGACTCTAGGTTTAATTAAATATTTATTTGAAGAATGCTTTAATAAACATAAACATGATATAAAAATGTTCAAATGTGAAAAGAAACTGTGAACAATGGCCAAAGGTTAGTAGTCTGGCACAATTCCTGATCCCACCTCTTATTTATTAACAGTTTTGGAATTTCCCTGGGATTCAGATTTCTCATCTGTCAAAGGTAATTATGATTAAAGAAAACAATTAAACTTTCTCTTTGGAGTTTGCCATACGATAATCATCTGAACATGCATGACATGACCTATCTTAAAAAGTTATGCATCAAAAATTAAAAATAAATAAAAAGTTATGCATCAAGGGCTATATAGAAAATGGTGCCAAGCAGAATCCTAAATTGTTAATGATATTTTTTCAAATAAACTGTATACTAATATTTCCACTACCTTTCATATCTATATAAAATAAAGGGAAGTCATTTGAGATGCTGATGGTCAACTTAATAGTTTCTTGAAAATTTTTGGTGAGCTGTAAACCCATTTCTAACACCATTAGAGGTGTTCCTCCTGATACCTTCAATATTTCTTTTTCTACCCCCTCCCCTTTCTTTTACCTCTTCTCCCCTCTCTCTTCATCTTCCTTCTACTGTCCTCTCCTTTCCTTTCCTTTTAGTGAGGACGGTCAGCAAGCCCCAAATAAGACATCAAGATGCTGGTGTTCAGCTTCTTCATTTCCCACTTCACTGGGTGCAGACTACCACTCTTCTGACCTGAACACTGCAGTATTTGCTCCTCTTGGTCTGCAGTTTCCTCAGCTGTCTCATCTCTACTTGTATCTAAAAACCAACAAATAAACAAGCAGCAACAAGACATCTGCAACTGTCTCCAGGGAAGTACACATTCTGAGCAGCAGAACTCAGACACTGAACTCTCAAAGCAGACAGCCCCCTCCTGCCTGTTTTTGGTACAGTCTTTGGGTCTGTGTGTGTAACTATTTAGCTTTGGAGCTGCAGTAAAATACTTAGAAAAAATAGAACCCATTGGCTCTTCAGATTTGGTTCTGATTTATCCTTGTGTCTCTGTCTCTTGGGTCATCTTTTGTGATCACCTACTTTTGTTATGACCTACTTGGAAACTCCAGACTCAATTAGCTTCTAATTTATATTGTTATCTCCAAGGAAAACTTTTACAAAATGACTGATGGTCACCATACTCAATAGTTTTGGAATCATTTTTAAATAACATCATGACTTCCAGGAAAACAACATTGATGCATGCTTGATCAATAAAAAACACTGATTTCTCAACATCCAAGTACCTTTTCATTTAACTTATGCAAATGTTTCACCCAGCCATTCATTTCTTTAATGCCAATGTAATATAATACAATGAATAGAGGGCACCTGAGAGTAATCATTTAGGCTTGCAAATATCACTTAAGTATTAAGATAGGTGGAAATTAGAGTAGGCAAAATCTAATTAGAATCACACACACACTCACATAGACACACACATATATACACACACACACATCATGTAAGGTGTCTGATGCAAACTCTGGTAGATAAATTTTTAGTCAGAAACTTCCCTAACTTGCTTTACTGAGTCACATTTATAAATCAGAGATGGCTAAAAAGTGAAATAAAGGACAAAAAGATAATCTTCAAATACTCTAATTGGATTCCTTAGTATCAGAAGTTAGGCGTCTTAACTGTGCCAATTAAGAATTAACCAATTAAGAATTGTTCCCTGTCACCATGCAGACGATATGGACAATGTAAGACTGCTGCGAGAAGCAGAACTTAAGACACAGATTCCTTAATGCTTTGCTTTGTAAATGAATATCTCCTTACTTCCTTCTCATGTGACAATAACCTCCTAATAAAAATGACATATTCACATGATGAATGTTCCTTTTCAGCACACTTTTCTTGGGACATGATAGATTCAGATCAAATGATGTATGCCCCTATATCATCTAAATCTATTTCTATATTGATCTGTCTATGAAAATATGAAGGGATCAGGGAGTTAAAAACTGTATTTTTGAGGCTGAGAATTTGGTTGTGTAATTAAAACACTTGCATGAGATGAAAGAAGAACTCAGATCCCTAGATCACACATAAAATATAAGGTGGAAGGGCTGTCTGCTTGTAATTCCAGCCTCAGGAAACCAAATCTGAGAATTTCCAGATCAAGCTAGACAGCTATAGTTTCCTGTTAGAGACTCTGGGTTTGATTAGAAAGAACAAAGGGGAGAGCAATCAAAGTTGATTACCAGTATCAACCTTGAACTTCCACAGGTGTGCACATGTGCACACGAGTACACACAAACACACATACACACAATAGGATGCATGCATACTCTCGCACCTACACTCCTATGTGCATATCCACACTTATGCTCCTTCCTGCATACAGAATACACATGCACACATGCATGTACCACCCTTCTATATGCATGAAAGTGGGAAAATAAAACAAAGTTTTCAAAAATTTCTCAGAATACTTCCAAGTATTTTTCTTGGTCTCACATGCCTCAAATCCCAAAATAATTTTTTAAAGTATGTGCTTTCAATTTTCTTATTATGTGACCTTTTTTCTTGTTTTAGTAACTTTTACATGGTGTACCTGGGTAAAGGACATCTGCCTGTTTTTGTTTAAGTACTTAAGCCCCAAACGCTTAATAAATATTTACATCTTAATAGCTACACAATTCAATGACCAGTGGCAGTGTTTAACCTAAAGCAAAAGCACTTCTGTTATTCTCACTCATCACACCGCAAAAGGAGTGTCTCTTTGTAAATCTGAAATGAGTTTTTCCCTCATGCTAGCAAAAAATGACTGTTCAAAGTCCTCTCCCTCCCCAGGATCACACAGCCCAGTGGAGTCAGCGCTGCTGTGGATTGACCACGTGTCCTTCTCACTTGCTGTGAGGATAGCATTCCAGGGGGAGGATAGCGACATAGGAGATGGCAGCTATAGTTTTTATCTTCAGCAAGGTAGAGAACATGGCATGAAGAAAGAGCAAAGCCATGTGGAATATGCAGGTAGGTGTACTCCAAGGAGTGAAAGAATAAGGCTGGTTCTCTTAGCAACAGTACGCTCCCATCCCAAATCTGACCTACGCTGGTGATATTTTAAGACTTAGCGCTGCCCAGGAAATTTCTGCAAACCATGGGGTACAGAACCATGTCCTTCTATGTGTATGCCTGGGTCATAGCACAATTATAAACCATACAAAATCAATCAAGAACTTGAGTTTTCCTACACTTTCATTCCACTTCCATTTGCCCATGATTCAAAGCAAATATTTTGAGGTTTATCACAGGCAAATAAGAATCACAGTCTGTGCATCCAATGTCTTAACTATGGTACTGCTCTTTGTCCCTGACTTTAAGAGCAGCAAAGACGATAGATACAACCCAATTTCCCCCGAGGTGCCAACCCATGGAGAAAACTCATTGCCTTTAGGGGTCTTCTAGTGATGTCAGAAGGCAGGTCCTTACTAAGGATAGGAAGTATGCCCTGTAAATCTTGAACATGCTTGAAAATGTTTAAAATGGGTGTAGAAAAAGTCACTGCTCTTCTGGTATTTATTTTATAATCAGTAATTGCAATTGTGGAGATATTTTTGAAGCACTTTTGTATTACTGACAAAATACATTTCTTTTTTTCTCCTAGTATTAGTATCTCTTATTTCCTCATTCTTCTAATAAAAATTAAGTAGAATATTCAGAATATCGAATGATGCCACTCTCAAAGGAAATGCAGCCTATCCTTGGTCATAAAGAAATCTGTCATCCATCATACTATTGAGTAATGGCAGGCAGTTTGTGTCAAGTTTAAATGAACATTCACATATTGCTATTTCTAATCTCCATATTTACCCATCATTTTTTGATCAAATGTATACATAGTTTATTCTTCAATATAACAATGAATGGAACAAGTTAATTTTTTATTGAAGTGCACTCCATTATATAAAAACAACACCGCGTATTACCATTGGAAGCACCCACCTGCTTTTATTACAACAATGAAAAAAACAACAATCACTCAAGACAAGTGTATTCATCAATACTTCAATATCTGTGTATCACCTTAATACTTTTTAACCAGTCAACATTTGAATTTATGGCTTATTGCAATCAAAAAGTCAAGTTTGCACCATCGAAACTTTCATTTGAATGGGCTTATTTAAAAATCAATTAGCATTAATCTTGATTAGCTGTTGGTAACAAGAAGCAATTAAATGATTAATTAAAGCTTGGTATATTTAATTCTATCTCCTTTGAAGTCTGGATGAGCAACAGAAGCCAACTTGGCTGTGATAACCTCCCAGAGGACAGGCAGGACTATGAGGTCTGCAGGAGTCCACTTGTTTAATTTCCCTGCTTGTCAGCTGCACTAATAGGAACAGTGGCAGAAACTGCTTATAAGAAGTGATGGAAGACCCCATTTACTTAAGTTACAAAATCCATTATTAGTGTCTGTTTCTCTGGTAAACTTAGATGGGTGATGTTCACAGGCACAGTTACATGCATAACAAATTGACAGAGCTGAGGAGTGTGGTGCAGCTCTGAACAGCACTGAAAGGTTTTGCTTTCTTCTCATCAGGACTCTACTTAGGCACTTGCAAATACCAAGCAAAATGCTGTCTTTCAGTAGTTTATTTCTTCTGTTTATGCTCTAATATTTCAAGCTATATGCTGATTTCAGGAGTTCAAGCATTGTTATTATCAATTTACATTATCTTGCTGAAATGCCTTTCGACTCAGCCAAAGTGAAATGATATTGCTGAAAGTTTGTTTGTTGGAAAACTGAGACAAAACTATGACATTTGATCTAAGGCTTTCCCTTAAAAGTATCTTAAAATTAGGGTCAAGGATGGTGAGCCATTAAAGGGTTCACATGAAAACAAGAAGGCCAGAGTTGATCCCAGATTCCAGGGAAATGTTGGGCTGGTATGACAGATACCCACAGTTACAGGCCTGGAAAGCAAAGCCTGGGGGATCCCAAGAGTAAAGCTTGCCAGACTATTCTCATCAGCAATCTCTGGCCTTGATCTTTCACATATACACACATATATACACACAAATAAAATAAAACAAAACAAACAAAATAAAATAACATGTATAATTTCTGAGTAATGATTCTTGTTTCAGAAAGACTGAAGCATTTCTGCACAAGCCAGTCCCAGTTTCAATGAAAACATGCCTCCATTATTTCATACGGTGACCCAGAGTCACTTTCCAACATGTGACCCAATTTAATCTGTATTAAAACTGCTGATCTGGGGCTGGAGAGGTGGCTCAGGGGTTAAGCCTCTGCCTTGCAGGTGGAAGGTCCTGAGTTCGGATCCCAGATCCCACGTATAGACGCCAGGCGGAAGGGGGGGCGGCCTGCGTTTCCGGTCCTGGTAGGGCGGAGCCTGGCAAATCCCGGGGCAGAAGCTGGTGGAGGCGTCCATGGTGGTTCCCGAATTCGTTCGTGGTTCTACACACACACACACACACACACACACACACACACACACACACACGTGCGCGCGAGCGCGCTCACGCACATACATACACATGCACAATTGAATAAATAATAAAAAAATTAAAAAAAATAAAATTGCTAATCTGTAGACATCCATATGTTCAGCCCTCCTGCTCTAGTTGCTTCCTGCATTTTTGCTGTGCTCACACTCGAAGTTACCTAATTCAGTCATTCTAGTCCTCAACAATACTCTTCCTTTAAAACAACAGCTTGGATCACAGAAGATCCTCCTGAAAATGACTTTGTGACAAGCTTATTGCATTCTGTTTCCACCGCTCCAGGTCTTACCCCATTACTAAGCTTCATAAACTTTCCTGCTGATGACAAGTGGAGGACATGGAGGTTATAACAGTGCTCATCAGTGTCAACAAGAAAGGGACATTCTTCAAGAGGGAAAATCCCTGTTACAATATCACAGAACAATCTTAAACATGTGGCTACTCTTTCAAATCCATAAGCTCACATGACACAACCCTGTCCCAAATGATAGGAATTGGATCTTGCTGCAATGGTGTGCCATTGGTCTTAGGGGCCTTCTGTGGACTTTGTCTCCAGTGTCTTTGCATATTTCCATGTTCACCAAGGCCTTTTAGTCCCATCTTGTTTCTTGCTGCAGAAGTTGGCAAAGCACCCAGTCTGCTTACTCAACACTCCACTCTGCCCTTCCCCTTCAGCTCTCTATTGTGCAGCCATAGACGTCCCTACCCAACTGCCACAGCTGATCTATTGGTAGGTAAATAAAACTTCTCAGTAGATGCAGCCTGTTCACTAAAGCTGCCGTGCTAATATGAGAGTTTGGGAAGAAGGTCGCACTTGACACTTGTATTTAAACCAGCAACTTGCTTTGCAGTTCCCTGTGGTGTGGCAACTATTGTGCCACTCAGACACACAAACATCTTTAGTTACACTGTTATGATTCACTGGGCTGGAAATGTGCCGAGTAGTCTCTGTTACCTGACCTACCCCTGTCTGTCCAAGTTTTCTCAGATGTAATGTAATTAAGCTATGTCAACCATGCCCCATCTTTTTATAATACCAGCTTTTACAAATATCAGGCAAAATAGTTCTCTTAATGAACATAGTAAGTCCTATATTTTTCAGTTGGGAACATTACTTAGTGACAATAGCTATCTAAAAAATGGATGCTGATGACAAACCATTTTCAAATTCTGATTAAAAATTATCATTTTTTTAAATTTTTCTTTTTTATTATTTATTCAATTGTGCATGTGTGCATGTGTGCGTGCGTGTGTGTGTAGAACCACGGGCAAATTCGGGAACCACCATGGACGCCTCCACCTCTGTCTTGTTTACTCTGCCCCGGGATTCGCAGGCTCCGCCCTACCAGGACCAGAAATGACGGCCACCCCCGCTTCCACCCGGCATCTATACGTGGGGTATAGGATCCGAACTCAGGACCCTCTGCCTGCAAGGCAGAGGCTGAACCCTTGAGCCACCTTTCCACTCCTTTAATTTTTCTTTTAACTAATAATCCAGAATTCAAATTTGTTTGCTTTTATTTTATTTTTTAATTTTATTATTTATTATTTATTCAATTGTGTATGTGTATGTATGTGTGTGTATGTGTGTGTGTGTAGAACCAAGGACGAATTCGGGAACCACCATGGACGCCTCCACCTCCTCCTTGTACTCTGCTCAGGGATTCATAGGCTCCGCCCTACCAGGACCAGAAACGCAGGCCGCCCCCGCTTCCGCCTTGAGTCTATATGTGGGGTCTAGGATCCGAACTCAGGACCTTCCGCCTGCAAGGCAGAGGCTTAATCCCTGAGCCACCTCTCCAGCCCCAAATTTGTTTGCTTTTAATCAAAGGAAGTTACAAAGTGCTGAGTTCTATGCCATGTGATTAATAAATGGAAGCTCCTAGTGTGATATCATTATTATTTGTTACTGACAAAAAAGACATAACTAATAAAATAATTGTTGATTCTAGTTTGTGAAAATGACATTTTTACCTATAATATACTTTCAGGGTAAGACTAGACTCTGTCCTCTTAGATTTTGAGCCAAATTGTATAATAATAATACATTTTTCTGAAAATGTATTACCACAGAAAATTTTGCAATTGAAATAAAATAAATAAATGTATCAGAGAGGAATAGCTTGGGGTTAGTGATCAGAGAATTTGTAACATATAAACTGTGAATGTTCTCAGTATAATTTTTCCCACCTAAAAGAACAATATGCAAGTGTGCTTTTTTCATTACAAAGTAATCCAACAAAAAGAAAGCACTAAAGGTAAGTGAGATACTGTATTACATTTTCTGTAAGGGGAACAAATAAAAACCATAATGTTCTTTGAAAGCCCCAAGATTTTATAATGTAGCATTAGAAAAAAATGCCAATTGAGACCACATCATAAAGTGCAGACATCTCAAATTTGTTATTTTTACTTCATGTAGCTAGTAAAGTTACTTTTAAAGTGATTTTTGCAGCCAATAATTCAGTTACATGAATGCCTTAGCTTTTAGTGTAATACAAATAACATAATATCCAGGACAGAAATCTGGTAAATAGCAATTTGAGATTCCTGTGTTTTTCTTCATTCTGAAATTTATTTAAATTAGCAAATCAGAATATATGTTATGCTTCCAACAGATAGCAAATGCATATTTCAAATAGCAGGACACAAATATATTGCCAAATAAAAGCAAATGAAGATGCTGAATGCAGTTAACAAAATGCAATTTCTCCTTCAAGAATTTTTTCTCCATCTGTCAGACTCAAATGATAAGAGAAAATAATTCATAAACTTGTAAAATATCACAGTGTTTCTCATCAGAGAGTGAAAAATCTAATCTCTTTTTCACTTCCAGCTGAGAATGCAAGTAATCAACACTTCATTTCAATTTGATGTTTCCAGAGTATGGGAAACAGGCATCTCAGGTTCTTACCCTGATCTAGTCACAGGAGGCAACACACTTGAAGCCCTCCTGATACAGGTTGCCTCTCAGGCTTCTGTGCACATGGATTTGGCCTAGCACTGGGCACAGGGTACAGGGTAAAATGTCTCATGCTCAAGAGTTCTGCTTGACTAGGAATTTATTTACCTGATCTCCTCATGGCACTACAACATGAATAATCCACTAGGAAAAGAGAAAATGACTGGGATAAGGAGAAGACAGAGGCATCTCAGCATTAGTCCTGATAACTAGGCCCTCACAAGTGCCTGACGTACTGGAGAAGAGGAGGAGGAGGAGGAGGAGGAGGAGAGGAGGAGGAGGAGGAGGAGGAGGAGGAGGAGGAGGAGGAGGAGGAGGAGGATCTGTTGAACTGAGATCAAGAGGACCACAGGGTCTATGAGAGACTCAAAGAGACTAACGTGATATAACAGATATCCTACAAAGAGCAAATTCAGTCCATATGTGAGTGGGTTGACAGGAGATCACTCAGGACCACACTGAACATTGAAATGTAAAGAAGGATTACATACATAACCAGATTCTAGTTAGAAAATAAAAAGAGAAACATGATTATGGAAATATGGATATATGCAATAAGACAAATAGGTGTTATTAGTGGTGTATGCAAAAAGTGGGGTGCAGAGAGAATTTTGACTTAGCAGATACCATGGCAGCATAGATGGCTGGGAGTCTCAGTGAGCACACTTGTACTGAGAAAGCTTGGAACGTTTTCAACTGGAGCTGCTGATCTTGACATGACTGCAAGGCATCATGGGAAACTGTTAGAAGTCAGATGACATAGGCCTTCACAAAAATCCATGCTGTGTACTTCAAATACTTAATGGAGGAGATCAGTCATTTTGTTAAGAACCTAATATCAGCATGCTGATTTCTTTCAAATTAAGTTACCAGAAGAAAATGTGGCCCTTGATTACACAGGTCCTGACCAGTGCTGCTAATTGCCCACCTCTTTGTGAAAAAGTATTTTGGTTACTGGGTGATCATCTGCTTTTTGGTCAGGTCATGTCTTTGTTAGTGTATTGTTTCATAGGCTATGAAGTTGTCAGATTCTATTTCCTGAAAAAGGACAACTAATATGGATTTGGGAAATGTACCATCCACCTTAAATTGATTTTGATGGCAAGGCATCATAGAATCATGGTGAATCCAATGTATGAGGGATCTTATAGTAATGATACATTTTTGTAACTATTTAGACCTGGGCTCCCTTTTATCATGTTATTTTCAACAAGAAGCTCATGAGTTGTATTACTGTCTTTTTCAGACCTGGGTGATTTTCCAAAAATCCTATTTTGGTTCAAGAAAACAAAGGAATCACATTTGTAATTTCCCAAGAGGTTAAATAGATTTTTGCAAAAATACTGAAATATGTCCAATTATTTTTTGGATATCAAAGATAGAGCAAAACATTTTATATTATTTAGACCTCTGTAGAAGTAATCATTTCATAGGATTGGCCACATTATCGCTCATCCTTGTGATTATATTGCTTCTGAGGGTGGATTTGCCTAGAAGTGGAATGAAGGAAGTGCCAGACAAAAGCAGGATTCGATTTAATTTTTCATATTAAAACCAAGTCACGGGCGAGTCACGATATGTTCAGAAATGAAATGAAGAGAGAGGAGAAAGAAGTCCTATTGCTTTTGCTTTAAGTTCCCTTCTGTCCAATCAGTGTCCTCAATGGTTGTATCTATTACATAGGAGTTTTTAAACTGAAGGTCCATTCTGAAAACTATTGAATGAAAACCAACAAGCACGGAACTTCATCATAAAAATATTTTGATTATACATCATTTTCCGTGGAAGTTTAACCTTTTCAACCCATCAAGTTCGATTGTTTAGCTTTCCATCTGCTTTTCATATACACAATGAATAGGTATGAGATCATATTTTAATGGTAACTTTATGCATATCAGCTTTCTGTTCATTAAAAATGTGTGGACGCTATAAGAGTATATTCACAGGTAGATGGAATAAAAGTAGGAGACCGTGGTGAGAGAGGGGTCAATCACCCATTTGCAAAATGGTTCCCTTCTATCTGGCAGCTATATGCCCTCCCCTTCTGGTGAGATCATACCCCATCAGTTGTAAATGATCTGGAAACTCTAATTTAACAAGTTTTTATCTCTGGTCAGGGGGTGACATTCAATACCCATCAGGATGGAGCCAAGGGCATTGCAGGAGCAGCAAAACTGAAAAAAAAATCAACAAACCATAATTCAGAACATCAGAGACTCTATATCAACCACCTGGAACTGGGCCAGCCTAATCTCTCCCCATCCTGAAGCTCAGGGAAATTTGCGGAAGAGGGGGCGGTAAGATTGTAAGAGCACAAGGATGGGAGCAGTCATGATATGCAAGATACTCCACACAAGTTAGGGCCGAAGCAATTATAATAGGACTCTTCATGATCTGCGCAGTGACCAATATATCATTAACCCCTCAAATTCTAGCATGGACTAAAGGCACTAGGATCCTTAAAAGCAAGGGATTAACAGTCACAATAGTGTTCCTATACTTAAGGGGAACAGAAGAAAGAGTTCTAGGAATTGCCACTAGGGTGAGCAGAAAAATAAATAAAAAAATGTGTGCACGCCCAGCATTGCAGAAACGTAGATGAAAAAGAGCACAACATGGATAAAAATAGTGGTCCTGGCAATAACTAGAATAAAATGATACATTCAGAGCAGAAATATAAGGCCATACTTATATCTGTGTTGCTATGGCTTTGAGATTACTGCTATGATAGAAACTACCATAGGTGAGAATGACATGATAGGTGAAAAGAATGAATATTGCCTAAAGATTTTAAATAAACTAAGCACAGTTCTTTAATTGCACACAATTGTTCTGAACTGTAATGAACAGTCGCTAAGTGCTAGTTGCCATCATTTAGTACTTAACTCTTCTAATTCAATTTCACAGAGTCATCTGCCAGACACAAAAATCAATTTATATTTCCAAATAAAGAATGAAAAAAACTCCATTAAACAAGATTTTTAAAAGTCAAGATAACTTCAAATCCTTTCATTTTTACAAAATATTTCATTTATTATTTATTTGAGGGAGAGAAAAAGAAAAGTAAAGTAAGAGAGAAAGAAAGTATGTATATATCGTGGTGCATGTATAGAGGTCAGAGGACAACTTTTCTTCCTCCATTTGGATTTCCAGTGATTAAACTCAAGCAGCCAGGTTTGCAAACCAGGACCTTACCCACTTAACAGTCTCAAATGCTTTCAAGTAAAAAAGGTAACTTTTTATCTCCTTCTGTGATTCTTTTATTTAAAAAAATTGGAATTAGTATCATCATATGTGCAGAAAAGAAATAGGTTTTCAAGTGCAAAGAAGGCAAAGAAGGGAGGAAAGGAGGCAAGGAAGAAGAGAGGGAAGGAAGGAAGTGGGTTAGAAAAGAAAAAAGATCTAGGAAGATAAAATTCTATGATTATTCTTAAACACCTGCTTCACAGAATCCTTATGTGCTCATTCAACAGTTGGTTCTTAAGAAAGAAAGAAAATGAGACAGAAACCTTATTTCATAAATCTTCAGGTTACAGAAAAACTTGTTTTATGTTGAAAGATGATTTCTATTCTTATTGCTGACTGTACTTGGAACCTAGAAGTAGGAGACTGAAACATCCTTAAATTGATTTTAAATTTGGAAATATGGGTTCACATATTTAGCAGGTAAAAATAGTAAGTGAAGTCTTAAGCTACTTTCATTCCATTCAGTTACACTTATCCTGTAATATACTGCTGGCATAATGAATTCCACATTTTATATCAAAAACAGAAAGTACTATTTCATGGAGTTGGGAAAATTCATACTCAAAGACAGTAATAAAAATGTATGAAGAGATTATTTTTCCCATAAAAAAGATTTCCATCTTACTACTCCAAATTAGTACTTGAACAATGCGATCAGTAGACACTGGAAACTTTTTTACATGTACAAAGGACAAGTAAGTACCTGTACAAAGGACAGCTAAATTTCAACATTGTAGCTGGATTACAAGTGAAATTTTATACATACAATCCATCACACACATAAGTACTTATCTATTACAAAGATTCTATCACAGCATAAAAATTGTCATATAAAGAGGCATGTGGTATTCTTGGGTCAGTGAGATAGCTCAGTGAGTAAGGGATATGCTCACAACTTAGGGAGCTGCATTTGACCCTAGAACCCATATGATAGAACAGGAAAACTGACTTCTGAAAGTTCTCTGATCTCTACCCATGTCTACTTTATCATATCTACTTCATGTGGTATATTGTATATGTTCTCTCTCTCTCTCAAATATATTTTTAAAAAGATATTCTTAAAAGGTGGATTGATGCAACGTCTTTATAGCTAACCCATCATAGCTAGCAATCCCATTAGAACCTATGTACTCCCCTTTCATAAGAACTTGTTATAGTTTACAGTACCAGAGATGCGATCCTTTCTGAGAAGTGACTTAAATTCAATCAGAAAGCTGTTAGTTGTCTCCTTGACATTCATGTCACTATTAGATTCAAGAAGCACTCAGCTTATATCTCTACAAGCATTATTTTATTGTTTATATTTAGCACTGAGAAATAATAACCCATATCGCTCACACGAGTACTATTTAATAGTAATGTACAGAAGACGCCCACATGAAAAAGTGTACATGTTCATGAAGCCATTTATATAAAACTCAAAAATCAAACGTGGAATGACTATCAGCAAAAGAGCTGATTAGCAAGTAGAGGACACAAGGAGGACAGGTAACATAATACCTCTTCATTCAATGATGGACACAAAGGTAAGTTGTTGAAAATCTATTGAACTGTGCACTTATGCTTGTGCATTTTTGTTTATTCTTGCTACACGACATTTAGAAAAATTATTTTGAAATGAAAATCAGATCATTGTGGTGGTGGTTTTGAATGTTAGCCACCTTTGCATTACTTGTTCAGACTTCTAAGGAATGCAAAGAATTAATCAGAATAGAAGTCAGAAAAAAATGAGAAATGGGAGAGTGAGTGAGCCACTGCCTGGCTGTAGATATACTGAAAAAGTTCATAATGTCCTAAAGATATGCCTGAAGAAGTGAGCTTAACAGTGGCTACTTAAGACAAGCAAACTACCATTCTTATCCTGTTTTCCCAATATTTTGGGAGATGTAGAGATAGTTTGTACTGACAAAGGCAAGAATCTGCAGCATCAGCTGCTAACAAGGGCACAATTTGAAATTCATAAATAATGGATCAAATTATTTCCAGACATCTTGAAAAAATAAAAACATAAATGATTTTCTTCTTTGGCATTTAAAAAATTCTTTTACTATTTCAGAAAGGAAGATATGCCAAACTTCCTTCTTAGGAGTGTCATTACTTGCTTTTTTGTTCTTTGGGTGAGCATAAATTGACTGTAGATTCTGCACTCCTCCCCAGAAAGTATATAGTTTTTCTCCCACATTTCATTTTTTTTCCTAATCATATAAGCTCAATAGGTACTCCCTTCCTCTCCCTCTCTCCTCCCCAGAGTATATTTCTTAACCATCTCTGTGTCTACATTGCCTGGCAGACACCTATAACAAACAGGTTCTAAAAAAGTCTTCCCATGCTTTGTTAGCTTTTTTATTGAGTTTTCCTGGGTCTCTGTTATAATAGCAAACATGGATGAGAATGTGTGTGTTTCAGCATGATTTATTCTGCTGTTAATTTTTTTAAAGATGAGAGGTTTTGTCTATGATCTAATGAATGCTTATGATCAGATTCTGTTTTAGTGTCCATACTAGACTAAGCATTAGTAAAAATTTCACATATATTCTTATCAGTTACTCTGTTATGAGAAATGTCTACTATTTGAAAGATTAAAGTATAGTATATCCTAGAAAGTGTTCCATGCAAACAGGCCAATGTACATTCCATTGTTATGTGGCCTGATCGGCAAATTATTTACAGAAAAGTGGTATATGGATCATACGGACAATTAAGTCAATTACGAAAGACATTTTCTCACATGGTACCAGAAAAGTCAGAGTAGGAGCCCAAGGGGAATATGTTCAATATCAAATATTTCCACTTTCAAAAGTTGGAAAAAAATGAAGCTAAATGTTTTCTAAATTTTTACTCAAAATTTGTGAAAACAACACATATATTCTCCATGGAGTTCACCAGAGTCAATAACACCTAGGACAACAAAAGAACACTCTTCGCTGTCATAGGCATATTCCAGTCTCAATTTTCAGTGTTCACTTTGAGGCAATGATGCCATGGGTGTTGATTTATGTGCTTGATAAAACATCCTAGCCTATATAATTCACATATTAAAAGAGGAAGATATGCATTGTTTTTTCACCATCCTCAAAAACCTTAACCAAACAGAATGGGAAAACCACATAATTCTGTATTCTTCTACAAGAATATGTATAATTTCATGTTTCTAATGATCACAACAATCACATAATAATATACTTTAAATTCAACTTTAGAGCCAACCCCATCATAAATTCAAAGCATACAGAGGTTGACTTATGAAATTTACCCAATATCTGACAATTAGTACTAAGTTATTTGGTTCTTACCTAAAAATCAAGTATGTTTTTCTCGAAGAACCCTGGAACTGCAAATATGAATGTTACTGTTTTTCAGATTCTCCATTTCAATAAGCAAACTGAAGAAAGAGTTGAATGAGGTCTTTGCAGGAAGACCTGAGTACTAGGAGACAGGCAGAAACACAATGAGCCAGGGCAGGACAATGTATGCCAAGCTGTTACCCTAAGAAAGTTCTATTGTGGATTAAAAATATGTCCTCAAATTTTTAGCTACTACTATTTATGAAACCGGGCACTTACACATTCTTGATTGTGATCCAGACTTGGTAACAAATTTGCAGCATGCAACATATAGTAGAAGAGATAATTCTGATTTCCAAGTCTGTGTCATAGAAATTGACACATTGCAAGTTCAAATGACACAAGATGACAGACTCCCTGCTTTACATTACTTCCTTTGCTCTAATTTCAGAGAAAAAAGCAGCCTTTTAAAAAAGGCCTCACAAAAAAGACTTCTTGCCTTGCCTGTAACTCTTCTGATAACCCCAGCCTGACCTACAATATTACTATTAACTACATAGAAACCATGAGCTGGAATCATCCAGTCCCTATTGAGTTCATGACAGACAGAAGTTGTGGCCTGTACTTTTGGTGTTTTAATCCACTTCATTTGGGGGTAATTTCTAAAATAGCACTGAGTCATATTGAAATGAAAAGTATCCCATAGCAATTATAGAACATACTCCTCTTGAGCGTGGTTACACGTGAAGCCATTCCACATGGTTCAACCACACACTTACTTCATTCCTGATTTAGACTTGACTTTGGTCTCCTAGGATACAGTGCTACTGAACCTGTTTGCTATTTTTCAAATATTCTACCTGATAATCACACAGCAATACAACCAAGGCTTTCTAACACATTGTCTGAGGTAATAGTGGACCATTCATTGGTTTAGACATGTACAAGAAATTATTAGCAAATGATCTTTTTGGATCATCCCTTGGTTTAGAGATGTACAAGAAAATTATTAGCAAATGATTGTTTTGTGTTTCAAAGTGTTTTGCACTTAAAACAAATAATTTGATTAAATAAGATAGATTATAAGAATGCTTCAAATATCTTTCACAACTCTAATTAGGAAGTCTATTTCTTCTAGTCCTTAGACACTCTGGGTGACTATTCTCTAGACATAATATTTTGTTTATATAAAAAGAAAACAAAAACAAAAGAACGAAGCTCACATGCAAACCATGATGTCTATGAGTAGGTTATGACCGCAGAGCTCTTCTAGCTTAAGTCCATGGAGGCATTCCACTTGATTCAGGTAACATAAAGCTAGATACATGATAAATTTTTGGGCACAACTTTGACCATTCCATTATTTCTGATGAACAACTCTATGAAGCTGCTGAAGGAGACTATGCTTCTAGTCTCTCTGTACCTTCATCATGTGTACTTGACTGAAAGTAGAATTTTACACAAAGTACTTACTACAATGATGTCTCTTTTAGCTTTTGCATTTTCAGCCTTAATTGAAAACTAGACATCAAATGGGAAACGTAACAAACACACACACAGTACCCTGACCCCATATGTAAAATTCTGCTATTGTTCCAACTGATTTTTGTCAAATTTTTAAAATAATTTCTGGGTATATGTAACATCAGAACAGCTTTTATGGACTACTGTAGCAGTCTCAGGGACTCACGGAGACCCTTGGGGGCGGGGATAAGCAGGCGTGGAGTCAACGGCACAGACCCCTGAAGTCAGGCGAGTGGCAAAGCAGGCTCTCAGGCTCTCAGGCTTGCAGGCTCGTTTATTGTAAATATCAGACTGCTTATATACCCCACCCAACATTCCATAACTCCCAGCATGAGCTTTTGCTGAGTTGTCCTGTCTGGGTTGTTCCTCTCAGCCAGTAGGTTTAACGTCAGCACCACGCGCAGCAGCAGGTGTAGCTTGGGGAAGTTGCATTCACACATGCGGCCCATACAGATCATCCCTGAGGGGCATGCTCCGCAGGTGGAGGTATTGTAAGTGATGGTTGATCAGAGACTTTAATACAGGCCTGCCTGGTCCGTTCCTCCTACAGACTAATTACTGCTCTGAACAAATGGATGCTTTTAACCTGTGAATACAGTTAACAGCACTTTTAGGTATCTATTGACAGTTACACACATGTGATGCTTTATTTTCTCTGTTATTAATCTAGGAATGGCCTGGCCAACACCAGTCATTAAATAAGAACAAAGAAGCTGTCACTAATTCAAAGACAGAAAATGAATCTCATTTTGTGTAGAAGCAAGATACTTATTTCTAAATAAAAGCTTATAAAATTAGCTCTGTTGTTCTTAGGTGATAACATTAGATTCAATATTTATTTTCACTGTTTTACTTCAATTCCTTATGATTATTTTTGAGAGTTAATAAGTATTCCTGTTAGATTTCATAAATGCAAAATTAGTAATCACATTTGCACTTAATATATAATTCATATTCTGTAAATCATAACCTTCCTAAATGGTAACTCCATTTCTCACACAATATATATAGATTTGTCACTGGAATTGAGTGTAGAGATTGGGAACTTATTGGTCGTTTTCCTTCTTTTTTCCCCCTGAGTTCTCCAGATTATCTTTGTTCATCTAGAAAGCCATATAGAATCATTTGAAAACAGAACAGATTGTTACATTAAAGGACCACAAATTAACATGCATAGCTCAAATGTAACAGGATAAGGGGAAAACATCATCTTTCTAAACATCCAGAGTGCAATCTGCAACAGTGTCACCAGTGAGCTTCACAGAGAGTCAGAATGCTGTATTAAACATGATAATTACTGCCAGCTTTAGTGGAGGTATAATTTTCCATTTAAAATGTAAAATTCCCTGTACAAAACACTTGAATAATTATGAAATTGAAGTAATCCTTTGCAAAAAGTAATTATGGTGCAGGAGACTTTCCTTCAGTACTTTATGCATGTGTTTGGTTCTTTAAGCAAGCTAATTAAAATGTTGCAAGACACTGAAATGCTGGCATTTTCGTTGGAAGGCAGTTGTACTCCTGGCAGAATTTGGAAATGTAGTTATAATAAACTATTCAGTCAAGCAAACTGAAAACAGAGCCAGAATAATGCTCTCAGTGTTGAGACATGGAGCCACATGGCACGACAAAGCCATGAATTTTCTTAGTACAAAGTGGGACAAAAACCACATTTGTCTTGTTACCAAACATTTGAAGTGTGCATGTCTATGTAATAAAACAACAGTGACTATGCAGCTAAAATTAGAGAAATAATTTGGAACTCATTTTCTCCTCTGATTATTAGCCAAAGGATGATGAAAATGATGTTTCTGTTACAAACAAGAATGTGCTAGTGTGATACCCAACACAATGAACCATGCTAGGCAACAGCATGGTCTTAGGAATGTCCAGGAGTTCAGCACCTTTATGTGCATATCCATACACTGGTGATCCTCTTAGAGTAGTTTCTATTTTCAGTGGGCAACCAGTTTCGTAAAGATATACAATTGGCCAAAGTGCTAAGAGTAGTGACTGTTGAGTGTCTTACCCTAAATGGAATGTCTATATCACCCCTTCCAAGGCTCTGGAGGCATTCATTACATGAGAAGAGACAGAAAGATTGGAACAGTCAGAAGATAGGGAGGAATAATATGAATGTCATCTTCTGTGCTTGACAGAACAGCCATGAACATAAACACGTAGTAGCGTTCTGTGGCAGCCTGCACAGACAAGCAAGTCACAGAAGTAAGAGGGGGCCAAGTTGTGAAAAAAGAAGCAAGTCAGCAGGAGGGAAGAAGATAAGAGAGGACAAAAGGAGCAAATGTGACCGTAACACACTATATACATATATAAAACACTCAAAACCGCAAAATTTTATAGAAAATAAATAACAATTAAAATGTAGCTACAAAGCAAACATAGGAAAGCTGCATGCATAGCCTTTCATTTGGTATTCTAGTAATGTTTTCAGCAACGTTTCCTGGGTGCCACTTCACCAATCGCTGTTAACATTTGGGTGATGTTTGAGTCAGTGACAGAGACTGCCTGCGTCATCAAGCTGACCAGTCACGAAACCTGGGCTTCAGTACTGGATTGCGCACTAACTGTTGGCGTGACCTTGGGCAAGTTAACAGTTCTCTTCATAATGCTATGCATAGAATGAGGACAGTAACAGCCCCTATCAAGCACTTTCTACAACAGGTAAATGTGTTCAGGAAAATACAATGTTGGTACTTATTATATGTGTCATGTACTGTCATTTTCATCTTTACTGCTATAAATAATGCTTAAGATGTAACATCCTAACTACTTTTATTGAAAACAATTCTTTACCTCATTTTCCTGATGTGATGAAATACCAGGGCAAACACAAATTAGAGGAGAAGGTGTTTATTTCAGCTTACAACAAAAGGTTATAGTCCATCATTTCAGCGGAGGGTACAGCAGCAGATGCTTTAAACAGCTGGTCACATTTCATCCAGAGTAAAGAAGCAGAGAGCAAGGGAAAATGTATTTTTTTATTTTTTTCTTATTCAGTCCAGGAACCTAGTCAAGGGAATGGTCCCATCTACAGTGGATGAGTCTTCTAACCATAAACACAGTTATTTTTACCTTCTATCCTGTTTGATGGGTACTTGGTTCTGCTTAAAGATGAAGTATATTTTCATGTTTTGCATACAGACACTCATCATTTCTGGTGCCTTTAGCTTTTCTTTTCTTCTGCATATTCGGGGTATGGACCTGCAATGGTTGGTCTGTTATCAACCTGTGGGATATAGAATTACTTGTAAAAGGAACATTTAGGAATTGTTTTGATTAAACAGGATAGAAGGTAAAAATAATAACTGGGAGAATCCACCAAAGGCAAATGAACCCTTTTCATGAGTCAGAGGAAAAATAGATGGTTGAAATTACAGCATCAGTCGTGACAGCTGTTGAGGACTTAGCTATTTATTACTAATTGGCAAGGATTATTAAGCTCTAGGTTGTTTCAGTTCCCACAGGCCTTCTCACTCTGCTACATTAACAAATGAAGAAGCTAAGGTTTGAGTTAAGCTAAGAAATTTTTCCCATGTTATACTGATAGCTATGAAGATTTCTTGGAGACTGAGTATCACATCATTAAATTAGGCTGCTCTGCATGGATTGCTCTGAACATGTTCCCAAGTCACTAAATATCACTAACATGTCTCCCAACTGGGTAAAATTTGGCTATATTGCAACTGATTACCTCCATGTGTCTTGTTAAATATACTGTTTCAAGCCTCAAAGATCTTATAACTTATTTGCAATAAAAATCTCCATGTATAAATCTAAGTATATATATAGCCAATTAGCATCTTAGTGTAAATTAAAAGAAGCAGTGTAACCAAACCAAAGAATTTGAACATTTCTAAAACCTCTAAATGAAAACCACAAAACCAACCAACAGAATTTTGCGGCAATTTTCTATCTTCGGAAGTTTTTGAACAAGCTCATTTTAATCTGAATTGCCACTCTGAATTTTTTATCAATACATGTACATTTATTTTAAAAATCTGTGCTATATTTTGATATTCCATAGACTGAATGTATATGTTTTATATTTACCCCAAAAGTTATAGAATAGATAAGCATTTATTAGATACAACACATGATGACAAAACCTTAATTCTCCATGCTCCAAGCCATCTCTTTATTGAAACTGCTTTCCATTAACAGAATTTTGTTGATATAGTATTTGGGAAGATTTCCAGCTGGTGTTAGTAATGTTCATTGCCTTCTCTGATTTGTGCACAAATCACATTTTAATATGTGATTAACATATTTTAAGTGTAAAATATGTTGCATTTTATCACAGTTTTGTTAACTGTGGAGAGACTATATTTATTTATCTCTGGTCTCTTCTGTGTTTTGAAGTCATGAGAAATATATGTTTGCATGATTTTATAGTGAAAAGAATCATAAATACATTTACTCTGTACTTCCTACACAAATACATTGAGTCTGGAATTGAATCAAGGTCTTATTGTTTCTTCAGTGTTTCTTCAAAGGTCACCACAGTTAAAGAACTGCCCATAATGCTTTTCTTTGAGTGACTGCTGTCTTTCTGCCGATGAAAATCAGATAGTCAGCTTGTTCCTTTATGAAGTTGTATAATACAACCCAATATGTACTTGGTACCTATCTAGAATAGACTAGTGCTCTGCAAAGGAGCATTCAGGAAATCCTATTTTAAGAAAGGAAAACTCAGAACACAGAGAGGGGAAGAAAAAGAATACCAGTTGGTCAGAGAGGTCTCAAAGGCCCCACCGAATAGTAGACTTTTGCTATGCTCTTGGATGCCATTCAGAAACTGATAAACACTATCTGTATAAACATCATATACTAGATCATAGAACACATAGTAATAAAGAAAGGTTCTGGAAGCCTCCTCCTTGCTGGTCAGGATTCATAGTACAAGAAGGTATTGATGCAGGCTCTTCTGGGAGCAATCAACAATCTCATATAGCCTTGAATACTGAGAACTAAAATAACAATTACTGTAGCGAGACCATTGGTTGTAATAGTTTATATATGGCATCAGCATGACCAAATGCTTTCTGGATGGATTTAAGGCCTGCTTTGTAGCACAGCACTCATGCCTGTAAACCAAGTCAATTATCATTTGAAGGGGGAACACATAAGCTCTATGTGAGGAGAACCTACTAAGTTTTAAAGATAAGTATTTGCCCTCTAAACAAATGTTTATCAATATACTCATAGATTAGCATAATTCTCATCACTCTACCAAGAAGCATCCTTTTACAATGAAAGTGTTCCATACAAAGAATCACTACTGCTAACAGATAGACAATAACTGTTTACAAATTGCTCAGCCATAAACAGGATATCTAAATCACCTCCCAACCCCAAGTTGTAGGGAACACTGGGAAGAGCTTGGTAGCAATAAGAAAGTAAGAGCCTGAGGGTGGGGAGTGGTACTAGAGAGTATCCTCTGGTCATGATAGGGATGCCACAGCTCAAGATCTCACTGGAGTGATATGTATGTGTACAAGGTTTGTGCACAAGGCAAAGCATCAACACTTCACCATGCCAGGAGAAAGATCTTGAGAGGCACTATGCTTTCTTAAGATACTAATGAGGGGGGCTGGAGAGGTGGCTCAGAGATTAAGCTTCTGCCTTACAGGTCCTGAGTTCGGATCCTAGACCCACACATAGACGTCGGGCAGAAGTGGGGGCGGTCTGCATTTCCGGTCCTGGTAGGGTGGAGCCTGTGAATCTGGGGGCAAAGTAAACAAGGAGGAGGTGGAGGCAGTCCATGGTGGTTCCCGAATTTGTCCGTGGTTCTACACATACACATACGTGCACACATGCATACACACAAAATTGAATAAATAATAAATAATAATAAAAAATTTTAAAAAAGATACTGCTGAAGGTTAATACCAGAAAGAAAGTGAGATACTTTCTTTGATATACCCACTGGAATAATCTAAGTCCCCACAAGTGCTCAGCCACTTGCCAGTAGAGGCATCCCAGATGGGACCCAATGGACCTCCACACCTGTAGAATAGACATAAAAATCAGAGAGAAACTGGCTGGAAAGAAGAAAATATGAAGTGAAAAAGATGGAGAGGATGTTACTGGGTGATGAGAGGTGAAAAAGTTTTAAATTCTTTGTATTCATGCATCAAAGTGTCAAAGAATAAAAACAAAATGAATAAACCTGCACATTTCTCCCTGAGCCCCTCCCAAGATCCCTTCTCAGCTTTGGTTTCCCAGATTCTGTGGGTGTATACCTGAAGGACTCTAAGTCAGACAAGCACAATGATATTCATTATTCATGTGTATAGCATGATTCACAATAGTCAGGAAATATAACCAGACTAGGTGATCAGCCACACACAAACCAATTAAGAAACATACACAACGGAGTTTTATTGAGACAAAACTGAGAATGATATCATGTTAGATGCAAAGAAATAGATGGAACCAGAGATGAACTTAAGAGAAATAAGCCAGGCTCAGACAAATATCAAAATTCCAAATATCAAAATATTCAAATTTCAATTTTATATGTAAGTATGTATATTGCATAGGTACATGAATACACATATACACATATATAAATGACATGGATGTTGAATGGGTACTCCATTGGAGCAGCCTAAAGTGAGAAGGTCAGAAAAAGAGAATGAGGAGGAAGAAAATATCCAAGCTTTGTTAAGGCACTAAGGAGGGAGGAAATAAGCAGGAAAACAAAGAGCTAGGGAATGTAAGCAAAACACAATGACTTATATGTCTTTGTCTAAAAATATCATAATAAGGCTCAATGTTTCACATGTAAACTAAAAATTATTAATAAATAGAAACTAGTGAAAATGAAATGGGGAAATAAATGAGCTGATTTTGAAAGGAAAATGGGTGCATTAGAATTATTTTCCTTCGGGACTGGAGTGGTAGCTCAGGGGTTAAGCCTCTGCTTTGCAACTGGAAGGTCCTGAGTTCGGATCCTAGACCCCACGTATAGACTCAGGGCGGAAGCAGGGGTGGCTTGTATTTCTAGTCCTGGTAGGGTGGAGTCTGTGAATCCCGGGACAGAGAAAACAAGGAGGAGGTGGAGAAAATCCACGGTGGTTCCTGAATTCATCCTCCCACACACACACACACATACATACACACATGCACACATGCACAATTGAATAAATAATAATAAAAAATAAAAAAAAGAATTATTTTCCTTCATGGATGGGGAGATGAAACAGCAGTTGCAGCACTTACTGTCCAAACAAAAGTCTCAACACCCCACATAAAATGCTTGATAAGCAAGGCAGCCTGCTTATAATTCCATGTATGAAATCTGGATTTAATTAGAGGCAAAAAACAAAACAAAAAATAACCAAGGTGGAGGAGCAACCAAGAATTATTCCATGCATGCCACTCACAGATACATGCACCCTGTCATTCTCACATGCAAACATGTGTATAACAAATGTATATACCCCATGTGTATAAACTAAAAAGAATTATTTTATTTGAATGCCTCCAAGATTTTTTGATTTTTCTCAAAAGCAAGAAATATAAAATTCTATCATATGAGGAAAAATTAAACTAAAACCAAGGAATTTGAAACCATACAGTAATATTTGCCTGTTTTTTACACTGTTTAAATAGTTCCTAACTTCCAGATTTTATGATATCATATGTATTTATGTAGATGTATATGCATATATATGTGTGTGTATGTGTGTGTGTACTCATTTAAATATTAAATGGTCTGATATAAATATCAAAGTGATTATTTAGTAAATAAGAATGAGCATTAGTAACATGATCAAGGCCAGATGCATATGTGCAAGCCATAAATTCTTAAAGAATTTAATGAGACTATTGATAGAAAACAAGAAATCTACAGGCATTGATAGCAGCTTATTTTTTTTCTCTTAAATTGGAAGAATTATAGTAAGACATTATTTAAACTAGCAATATCAATGTCCTAATTTCATATGACTCTAACACATTAAACTGTGTCTAAGTTCACTCTAAGATAACCAGACTGGGGAAACAACTTTGTGTCTTCTCTTAACCATCATTTCAAACAGAAACAACAATAGTTAATACGTCGGTGAAAGCCTTAGAAAATATCTTTTCTATACCATGTTTTATCGTGTTATTATCCTCCAGGGTTTATGCAAAAGTACTTCAAGGGAATTGCATGGTTAGAGTAGATGCCATGTTGCTAAAATCAACCCTGAAATGAATGTTTGGGAGTTGCAAACAGAACGGGAGGTTCACAAGGGGATGCTAAATCTAGAAAGGCAAGTGAACAGTCTCAAGTGGATGCCAGCAGTCTGAATAGGGTTTGTGTTGTTTCATGTGCTTTAGACAGGACCCTCCTGTGTGCTCATGTGAGTGTGGAGACCAGCACTCGCTGCCCTCTAGTTAAGCCCATGCATTTCTGAAACGATTTTTCAGTGCCTAATCAAAATATACAAGTACAAATAATATAATGCAAACTACTATTTAAAATCACACTAATTTATATTCTTTTTTTCCTTATTACAGCAACAGACACATCCTCCTTTAAAATGTGCACCCTGCCCTATTTAACTTTCTTCCACCCTATTTGTCTCTTTATACATTTCTTCTGTAAGGATACTTTTCTATTAAAAAATGGTTTGGATTAACCAAATCAAATTTTTAAAGAATGTTATTCCTTTGGCCATTCTACTAAATGATACACTTTAGATAATATTGGTTTGATCTTTCAGAAATCAGAAGGTTTATTCGTGGGTTTATCAACCATGGGCAGGAATGACTAGAATAATGTCTTGGCTAATTGCTGAAAAGAATAACAAATACATCCATTTTCTCCACAAACAGAAATAAATATAGATCTATGAACCTATTTCACTCATAAATAATAGATACAATTAGAACTAGAGTAAGGGCTGGAGAAAGGTGTCAGTGGGTAGAGGTAAAAGTACATAATCCTGGGGCTGGAGAGGTGGCTCAGGGGTTAAGCCTTTGCCTTGCAGGCAGAAGGTCCTGAGTTCGGACCCTAGACCCCACGTATAGATGCCAGGCGGAAGCGGGGCGGCCTGCATTCCTGGTTCTGGTAGGGCAGAGCCTGTGAATCCCGGGGCAGAGAAAACAAGGAGGAGGTGGAGGCGGTCCATGGTGGTCCCTGAATTCGTCCATGGTTCTACATACACACACATACACGCACACACGCACACACCATACATGCACAATTGAATAAATAATAAAAAAAATTTAAAAAGTACATAATCCTGACAAACTGAGTTCAGTCTCTGGAGCCTACATGATAGAAGGAGAGGACATTCAAAAGTTGTCATTTGACATCTACACAGGCACCCTGCCAAGTGCATTTCTCTCTCTCCCTCTCTCTCTCTTTTTCTGTATCCCCTTCTCTCCCTCTTTATCTTAAAAAGAAACTAATATTAAGGCAGCCTTTAAATTACTAAGGAGTTTTCTTCCCTTAGGAATGAAAACCCAAATAAAAAGAGAACAGAAATTATCTTTAATTTTTATACTATAAATTCTGAATACATAGACTAAAGTCAGGAACTGTGCTAATCTGAGTTTAAAACATTCTTGAGAAATAACTGTGTGACAATCAGTATCCAGTCATTATTCTAATGGCTTAGCCTTCAAAGATAAGAGATTATTCTCATAAACTTTGAATTCCAGCCATTGAAATTCAATACTCACCTCAGTGTGCTCTCCTCTGCCCTTATCCACTTTAGGACTTGCTTTCTATAAACCTCTTTCTGATAATTAAGCCTAATGACATGTAGGCCCATTAAACAATTTTTAACATTAAATGTGAAATACTAAGTGCTAGTATTTTAATGAATTTTTTTTTTGCTTTTGTTCCAATGGGAGTTTGCAGAGATATGAGTGAGTTTTTGAGTATTCAAAAGAAACAGTAGACATACACTGGAGGTTGTCATTTTGTGGTCCCTTGTTATCACTGAAGATTGGATATTAATAGATATTTTTAAAGCTTTCTAAAAGTTTCTCTCTTGAATGTGCTTTATAAAGCTTTGTCTATAGATGTAAAGAGAAAGGACAGCAGTTGTGTATGATTAAACCCAGCACCAATGACTCACCCTTTGGTACTAACTACACATATTGACTAGGATGTAGATAATTCTTCAAACAATTTATATAGTTTAAAAAGTAGTAAAGATCAAGTATAGTAATATACACCTGTAATCTCAATCCTGGTAGACTGAGGCATAAAGATTATCTGATACAGGAGGTCACTGGCAAGGCTTTGGTGCTTGCTTACCTGAATAATAACTGGAGCTCATATTTCTTTATCCTATAATGAACTGCTTATATGATTAGAAATGTTCATAGATCTCTACTTAAAATGCACAACTCTTAAAATTACTGGTTTTCTATCACTATAATATACAAAAGATGTTGGAAAACTATTCAATTAATTTTTTGACTAGAGTAACAAATACAAAAATACTAGCAGGCTTGCAGTAAAGCAAGATGAATCTCATTGTAAAATTAAGAGTACAGTGTCAATAAGTATGAAAAAGATCATTATAGAGTAGAGGAAGAAATTGAGCTGAATGAGAAAATAAAGGATAGGAGATACTAAGAATTAATGTCATATTTTAGGTAGAAAATAACTAGATTAAATACATTATAGAAACATAAAAATATTGGATATCATACAACAAAAATCTCTTGAAATCTATATATGAGTTTGCAAAGTACTAAAAATGCAAAGTTAAATGAACTGTGGTTTTTTTGAAACCTATGAAAAAGAATCAGAAATACCCCAGACTACAGAACAGGATTTGGAAAGTCATTCTGGTCTCAGGTCAAGGCCTGGGTCTTATGTAAGCTGTAAAAGATGGCGTATTAGTTAGGGTTCTCTGAAGAAATAGAATCTATAAAATGTAATATATATAAATAAGTTTATTAAAATAACTCACAATAAAAATAGTGTCCTTCAAGGTAGCCGCCTGCAGCAGCCTCGTTCTTAACTGGAATGTTCCAAAGAGCCAAAAGATACCAAGAAGGTCTAAAGCTTTTGCTCCTCCTCTGGAAGGTTGAAGATGCTGGGTTCTGAACTCGGTGAAGAACAGCTGGGCTTTGATGTTGGCGATGAACATCGAACAGCATCTAGGCCTAGAGACCAGGCTCCAAAGGCAGTGGGAACAGCAACAACATGGTGGAAAAGGTGAAGCTCCAAGTCAGCCAAGGACAGAGGCAGCAACAGCAACAAAGAAGGCCACGATGCTTTAAAAGTAAACGACGCACCCAGAGTGGATTGCACAGCAAGTTGACATCGGATAAAGGAAGAGTAAGTCCCTCCTCTGCACACAAGAGTGTATGTGTGTGAAGGTAGGACAATATCACAAGCTTTCTGTCTTTTTCCACTCTCCTACTGACAACCATTATTCTGAGGTTATTATTCAACTTTCCTTGCTTCTCTTGTAAAAGTAAGTGATGACCTTCAGCATCTTGTTTTTATAGCACTCAATAATGTATTTCAAATGCTATTTCATAAAGTTTTCAGAGATCATATTAATGGACTGGAGAGTTGGATCAGGGGTTAAGACTTTGCCTTACAGGCAGAAGGACCTTAGTTTGGATCCCAGGTCCCTTTTGACTCTGGAAGACAGAGTCTGGGGAATCCCATAGTGAAGCAAAAAGAAAGTAGAAGCAATCCAGAATGACTCCCAAACTCATCCTTGGCCCTTCACAAAGACACACAGGACACACACACACACACACATATTCATACATGCACACACGTACACACATGCAGGTGAAAATAAAAAATAGATCATATTCACTCTTCAGTGTCTAATAATAATCTTTGTGGAAGGCTTCCCTAGTTTTATTCAAATCAGTATTTTATGAATATTTATTTAGGTAGTTGCTAAAAACCGGCTTCATAAATAATTCTTCATGAATAATCTTGTGGTATGTGTGGAGGTGTATCCTTAGGGTAAGAGCTATAAATGGCATTTATTGCTAGCTCATGGGAAATTCTTACATATTTTTGAAAGTCATTGTAAACTTCCTGATAGAGTAAATGGCAATTCTATCAGCAGAGTAGCACAGCTTCAGTATTGGAGCATAGAAACTACTTTTTTCCAGTATTGCCAATGTGATAATGGGATATTTCCAGTGTAGTTTTATCTAATATATTAAACACTAACCAAGTAATAACTGTATAAAATCATTTACATGATTTTCTGTTCACATATTCAGCATATAAACTACATTTTGCTGCTACCAACTTGCTGTTTGACCATTTTGTTGTTTCATTAGTGCAAAAGAATGTGTGTATGTGTTTGTGTGTGTGTGTGTGTGTGTGTGTGTGTGTGTGTGTGTGTGTGTTATTTGTGGCTGTGATATACATAAAGACATAAGGACACCTGGAAGCCTCTGAAACTTGAGCACATTTCCAGCTAGATAGGTAAGCCAAAGAGGTCCTGAGATTCACCTGCCTCTGCCACCCAGTACTAGACTTACAGACATGTGACTGTGACAGACTTTTTACATAGCATCCAGATTCATGCAGCCAGCACTTTACCCACTGAACTATCTCTGCAGGTCCTACATGTAATATTATGTCTCAATTATTATTTAACTACCCAATTATAATTCAAATATTTGCAGTGTTAGAATAGAAACACCTTATAAGTGTCTGATCTCCAATTACTGTTCTGAAACAAGATAGACTAAAAAATTATCCCCTTGGTTACAAAAAAAGAAATGAGAAGGAAAATGACTCTCTTTGGTCCAGGTTTAGTGAAATAAAGACCAACCACACAGAGCACAAATCAAAGCTAAATATGAAGGAGCAATTTCCTCCAGATCTTTCTTACTCACAATTCAATCTAGTGGAAAGCAATTTAAAAATACAAGTAAAATGACCACAAGTGTAGAAGCTTTCACATGCACATCAAGAAATAAGAAATAAACCTAAAAGATGCTTAATGCCAAACAATTATAAAAATGTCACAGATTAAGACGTTTGGAAATTAGCTAAATCAGTGTAAATAAGAAAAATTGCAAATTTAATTCTATTGAGACAAGCATAGGATAGAGCTTTGAAATCTGAAACTCCACTTGGTTTGGATTAAACACATAGCTATCATCTAACAATGCACTTGATACCTTGAGATTCTTAACTGTATATACCAAGAGCACACACCCATCTCCAATAATGCACAAAACAATGTTTTAGCCACATAATGCTTCTCTGTGCATTGAATTGCACATCTCACTCAGAGCAATGCCAGAAGTTTCTGTGAACAACCAACAAAGTTTTATTCATGAAAAATTGACAAAGATGGTTTTATTGATAAAAGTATGTTCTAGGCACAGATACAAGGGATTAAAGGCAATTCTGGCAATAAAGCAAGATGTGTCTATCTTCTTCATGTACTCTTAGGGAGAATATCCTGTATGCCAGTTTATTTTAGTGCACAATTAAGCATGGACATTGTTAAAATCATATGCATTCTGGAAAAAGACATCATCAGCAATATATATAGTTGCAAACCATTTTATATCCCTTGCAATCAAACTCCTCGTTATCTTGAATCCCATTAAATATCTTCACTCATGCGGTCTGCTGTAAGTCTTGACAGTATACTTCCTTTGTAACCACCATTGTCATTTGGTTTTGAACAAAGTATTTATGTTGCCTTGTTATCCTCGTCAACCTCAGTTTCATTTATAAACTAGAGGCCAAGATCCTGGAAACATTTAGACTGCCCCATACCTCAACCACCACTAGCAAAAGAAGGCAATGGGGCTGTAAAGGTAGCCAGCAGGTAAGTCTGATAACATATGATTTCCAGAAGACCATATGGTAGAAAGAAAGAAAAGATTTCTACCAATGTGCCATGGTATGCCACAGCATGCATTCTCTCTCTCTCTCTCTGTCTCTCTCTTTCTCTCCCTCTCTGTCCTTTTCTATATCCCCTCTCTATTCTCTCTCCCTTCCCCCTTTCTCCTTGTTATCAAGTTAACAAATAAATAAAATATTATGAGGAAAGAAGATTAAAATCACAGATAAATAAAGATAAACAATAAAAGACATAAAAATTAATAAGTGAAATAACATGAATTAAGGAAATAGAAGAATAAAGTCACACAAAGTTTTATTAAGGCAAGACAAAGAAAAAAGAAGCTTTCACACAGACAGCTAAGAAGCATAGAAGTCAGGAGCAAAATAGAAATACTAGACCACAACAGTATAAATGAGATACAGGAGAGCAGAAACTATGGGAAAATGAGAGAGTAAAGGAAAGGCAGAAAGAAAGTGAAGATTTGTTTTGGAACTATTGTCAGTCCCAGAACTAGGTAACTCACATAGGAGACTATATTTTCCCAAAGGGGTCAATGAAAGATGTCAAGGATGATGAAGGGGAGGTTTCTCTGAGGTATTCCAATATCAGAAGGTTTCTATTAATAAATGTTTGAAGGTAGCATCTTGCAAAGCAGCTGATAAACAAAAGGAGCGTGAAAGGCAGAATAATACATGGCAGTGTGGGATCAAGAACCGTTTAGCAATAGTTGCTTTGGGAGCAAGAACATTGAAGAAGTTAGTTCATTTTTGGAACAAAGCAAAATTAATATAAGTTACTAACTCAAGCATTTCTGCCTTACTGAGACAAATACATTATGTCTAAGAATAAGCAGTTTGCCACCAATACTAACTTATCTAGAAACAAGACCTTTCATTAATTTTAAATTTAGATAAATAAATCAAGACTTGTCTATTGTGTTGACTGTGATTGCTAGATTTTCAACCATCTTTTCTAGAGATTACTTTAGGGCTGTATCTGATTCCACAGATCTTGTGCTATGCCTTACTGACCAGCTAGAAGAGAATTAGAGAATTAGAGTTTTTCCCCTAGTATCACAATGACCACAGAAAAATTTTAACAATTTCTTAACTTCCTTATGAGCAATAATTCTGACAGATGTTTCTTTGGCTGTTTGTATTTCGAACAAGAAAAAATAATGCAAGGAGAGGTATTTCCATAAATCTTGTCTGCACTAATTTTCCCTCATTCTTTCCCAGCACATAACATGTGGAAACATAATTTCTTCAAAACTAAATATATATAAATACAATCCTACCTTGAATATTTCTACATTTTACAATAGAAAAAGTTTTATTGCTACTGCAACTTAATAAAGACACGATACATGAATTTCTACAACTTCTGCTAATGAATCATCCATAAATTGTTCCCAGGAGGATGATAAATAATTTATTGTAGCCTGATTTATTTTTGTAATAATTGTAGTAAATCTTGAGTAAACTCTAATAATTTATTGTTTCTGAAAAAAGCATATATATTCAAAAAGAGCCTCAATAGCAAAATTTGGTGAAAATAAATGTGAAGATATACAATTATTTAAGGCACCCAAAATATTAAAGAATTGCATACTTACTCTGAGAAAAGAAAGTCATATCTACTTGTTTTCATAGCTTCGTCTTCTATTTCCCAATATTTATCAATAAAGTAGGGAAGCCACCTCAATCAACCCTGTAGAGTTGTTGCTTACACTTTTTTTTATTCACACAGATTCACTGGAGGATTCAAATGAAAAAATGAAGACAACACCTCTTACCATGGAATTTAAGGGACAAATAATAAAAGAAATCAAATGCTACAGTATGACTTTCCTTACAGTACTTTGAGACTTTTTATTCATAAACTATGGTTATAGATAATCATGGAAGAGAAAGTAGATTTTCTTCCAGCTACAAGCTCCTTTTCATATGTCTTATACACTCTAGAATATAGAGTGGTAGAAAGTTTAAGATGATAAAAACAAGTATTTAAAAACACTAAGAATGTTCAGGAAAGTATGAGATACTTAAGATTTGTACACACTTTTCCAGAGCTGGCATCACTTGATCCTGACACTACAGAGTTTGCCCAGACTTGAGATCCATTGTGATGATGCAGATTCCACTCTGTCATAGGTCAAGGTTTTTTAGAACTTGCAATCTTTTCCCCGCCCACCTGCCTAGGACAAGTGCAGTCCAGTGAGGACACACTGTGCCCCAGTCCAGGGAAGACACGCTGCTCATCAGAATTCAACAGAGTCCAAAGAACACTCAAGCAAAGCTCTAAGGGACAAAGGTCACACTTCTGAAATCCTCTAAATTCATCTTATCACATGGGAGAGATTCTCCACATCCAGCCCAAAGATGAGTAAACCTCTCTTTTTACCATTCTGTTCCTTTCAATTATTAGTTATAGAGAAACTTTTCCATATAGCCCCCCCCAAAACATATACAACTTCAGGAACTATTCCACTCACCCTAACATATCACCAAGGTAATAAATAGAAAAAGTGCATTACCATACTAATATTCACCTCCTGTCCACCCCTGTCCTAACTGTCCAATAACGTCATCTAGGAAATAACAATAACAAAAAGTATAACTAACACCAAGGTAAACACTAGTAATAACTGCCTGAGATTAGTGATACCAATTAACTGAGTTCAGTCAAAAACACGCAGAAATTGACAGGTCTTAAGAGATAAAACAAAAATGCCCAAGTCAAAGTGCAGATCCACAAGAAACAAAACCCAAGAAAACAAATCCTCCCACCAAAAGAATTAACCCCATAATGATAGATCCCAACCAGAACAAATCCACAGAAAATAGCCAAGAAAGCCAGACCCAAGATAACGATTTTCAAAGCATGATCATTACCATGATCAATACTATGAAAGAGGAAATCTGGGAGGAGTTAAATACCCGCATCAACCACTTTGAACAGGAACACAACAGACACTTGGAGAAGTTGAGAAAAACAATTCAAGAAACAAGAGTAGGCACAGAGCAGTTAAAACAGACTCAACCAGAGTTTAAAACTGAACTAAAAGACAAGTAATCTTCAACCCAGAACTCAACAGAGAGTCTTATCAGCAGAATCAACAAAGGAGAAGATAGAATTTCAGAATCTTGAAGACAAAGTGGGAGTATTAACTAGTTCAATGGAAGAGGTTGTTAAAGCCAAAAAGATAGTTGAGAGGAATATTCAAGAGTTATGGGACACCTACTCTTGCTAGAAGCCTAACATGCATATTCATGGAATACCAGAGCAACAGTGACAAAATACCACTCCTGAGGAAATTTTTCAAACAATCATAAATGAAAACTTCCCTCATCTAAAGAATGAGAGGCCCATCCAAATACAAAAGGCATTCCACACCCCAAACAGATATGACCAAAATAGAAACACTCCAAGGCAAATAATAGTCAAAACACTCCACATTCAAGACAAAGAAGGTGCTGAGAGCTTCAGGGGGAAAAAAAAAAAACAAGTCAATTTAAAGGTAAACCTATTAAAATAACAAATGACTTCTCAATGGAAACAGTGAAAGCAAGAAGAGCTTGGAGAGACGTACTTCAAGTATTGAATGAGCAAAAATGTCAACCCAGGCTGATATACCCGGCAAAACTATCTGTCATGATCAAGGAAGAAAAAAAGTTTTCCAGTACAAAGACAACTTGAAGGCTTACATGTCTACCAAACCAGGCTTTCAAAAAATGCTAGAAATGATACTCAAGCTTGAAGAAAAAAACAAGCATATCCAGAGGGCAGACGGGAAGTATAATATCACCAAAACCTAAAAGCCAAATATTACACTTACAAAAACCACTAAACATAAAAAATGTCCGGAATGAAAAATAATTTCTCCAGCATAAAATTAAATGTCAATGGAATTAATTCACCAATCAAGAGACACAGTACAAACCTGGATTAAAAATCACAACCCATCAATCTGCTGCTTTCAGGAAACTCATCTCACCACAAAAGATAGGCATATCCTAAAAATAAAACTTTGGTCCAAAATTCTGCAAGCTACTGGAACCAGGAAACAGCGAGGGATAGCCATTATGCTATCAGACAAAGTGGACGTCAAACAAAAAAAAATCATAAGAGACACAGATGGTTACTACATTTTACTCATAGGTTTAATTCACCAGGAAGACATCACACTACTGAACATTTATGCACCTAATACTGAACATATGTGCTCCCTCCACATTCATTAAACAAACTCTACAGCATCTAAAGTGAGAAATTAACTCCCAAACAATAATTCTTGTGGCTTTCAACACTGTCCTCTCAACATGGGATAGATCATCAGGTCAAAAACGTAACAGAGACACATTGGAACCTAATTAAACTCTTACTGAAATGGACTTTACTGATCTCTATCAAACTTTCCATCCACGCACCAAAGAATACACATTTTTCTCAGCAGCACACGGAACTTTCTCCAAAATAGACCACATACTGGGTCACAAATTGAATCTCCACATATACAGGAAAGTTGAAATTCTAGCCTGTGCCCTATCAGACCACCATAAAGCTTGACATCCACAACACAACAAACAACAGAAAATACACTAATTCCTGGAAATAAATACTATGATGCTGAATGAGAATTAGATTCAGGAAGAAATTACAAAGGAAATTCAAGATTTCCTGAAAGCAAACGATAATGAAAATACAACTTATCAAAACCTTTGGGACACAATGAAAGCTGTGCTAAGAGGTAAGTACATAGCACTTAATGCCTACATCAAAAGAAATACAAACACAAGTAAATAACTTAACAATACAGCTTAAAGCTTTAGAGACACTAGAGCAATCTGATCCCAAAAGCAGTAGAAGAGAGGAAATTAGTAAAATTAGGGGAGAAATATCAGAAATTGAGATAAGGAAAACGATACAGAGAATCAACCAGTAAAAAAACTGGTTATTTGAAAAAAATCAATAACATTGATACACTCCAGCTAAATTAACCAAAAGCAAGAGAGAGAAAACCCAAATTAACTAAATTAGAAATGAAAATGGAGTTATCCCTATCGATATCCAAGAAATTCAGAGAATTATTATACTCTGTGAAATTTGACAACACAAAAGAAATGGATGAATTCTTAAGTAAGCACAACTTACCTAAATTGAATCAGGAAGTTTTGAGTTTTTTAAATAGTCTTATTACATATAAGAAAATCAATGAAGTAATCTCAAATCTTCCCACCAAAAAATGTCCTAGACCAGATGGATTCAGCACAGAGTTCTACCAGACATTTAAGGAGCTAATAACACCAATACTCCTTAAAATGTTCCATCAAATAGCAAAGGAAGGAACACTACCAAATTCTTTATATGAAGCTAATATTGTTTTAATCCCAAAACCTAATAAAAATACATTTAAAAAAGAAAACTATAGGCCAATCTCTTTGATGAGCACAGATGCAAAGATTCTCAACAAAGTCTTAGCAAATCAGATTCAAAAACATATCAAAAAGATCATCCATGGGGATCAAGTAGGCTTCATTCCAGGCACACAAGGTTGTTTCAACATATGCAAATCAATAAATGTAATTCACCATATAAACCAGTCCAAAATCCAAAACCACATGATATTCTCGATAGATGCAGAAAAAGCTTTTGACAAGATCCAACAACCCTTTATGATAAAAACCCTAGAGACAGCTGGAATTATCAATATAATAAATAAAATATATAAATACATTTTATATAAAATATGTAAATATATTTTATTATCAACATAATATACAGCAAGCCAACAGCAAGGATTATACTCATTGGGATAAACTTGAAGCATTCCTGCTTTGATCAGGAACTAGACAAGGCTGTCCCCTTTCACCACTTCTATTCCAAAGACTATAAAAATCTTAGTTGAAAGAGTAGGGAACTCCCTCGGGCTGATTGGGCTAGGCCAACAGTTCCTAATCGGAATTCCAATAGCACAGTCACTACAGCCAGCACTCAACAGATGGGATCTAATGAAATAAAGAGCTTCTGTTCAGATAAAGAGATTATAACTGGAGCACAAAGGGAACCCATAGAATGGGAGAAAATCTTCACTAACCACATGTCTGATAGAGCTCTATTATCCAGAGTGCACAAAGAACTTAGAAAACTAAACACCAAGGAAACAAATGGGCCAATTAAAACAGGGGCCTTGGAACTTAAGAAACTTTACCAGGGACGAAATTTAAATGTCTAATAAATACCTTAAAAAATTGCTCCACATCCTTAGCCATCAGGGAAGTGCAAATCCAAACCTCCCTAATATATCATCTCACCCCGGTCAGGATAGCAAAAATCCACAATACAAACAACTTCAAATGCTGGAGAGGATGTGGTGAAAAGGGAACTCTCCTACATTGCTGGTGGGAATGCAGGCTTATACAACCACTCTGGCGATCAGTCTGGTGATTCTTAAAAAGTTGAAGATTGAAATGCCATATGACCCTGCTATTCCATTTTTGTGAATAATCCCCCATACACTAAAAATTACCTCAATAGCACAAGCACAACCATGTTCATAGCAGCACTGTTTACATTAGCAAAGTCATGGAATCAACCCAAATGTCCAACAGTTGACAAGTGTATAAGGAAAATGTGGTACATTTATTTATACAATAGAATACTACTCAGTCATTAAAAATGATGAGTTAATGGAATTTGCTGGGAAATGGATGGAATTAGAAACAATTATATTGAATGAAGTATCCCAGCCCTGTATGTACTCCCTAATAGGTGTATCCTAGTACTAAACCTACTTAGTGACACAATCAAAGATAAATCTCTGTTATACCTACAGTAATTGCAAAGATTATAAATAGGAGGGAAGGGGAAGGAGGGCCCCATCAGCAACAAGGAGAAAGGGTATCATGCTACAGCAGAGAAAATAGCCCACCATCAAGGACTGCAATTAAGTAATGAGACATCGGGTAAAGCTCATAGACTTTCCTTCCTGGTTACTTGGAAGTGATGATCTCACCAGAAAGGGAGGGCATACAGTCTGGCAGATAGAAAGGTAACCATTTTGCAAATGGGAGCCTGATTCCCCCCTCACTGTGGTCTCCTACTCTAATTCCATCTATGTTTGAATCTACTCTTATAATAAGACTATTTTAACAGCCTTTTATCTCTGGCTAGGAGGTGATATCCAATACCCATCAGGATGGAGCCAAGGGTGGTGCAGCAAAACTGGAAGAAGAAAAAAAACAAGTATAACCATAATTTAATGTGGC
The DNA here is from genome assembly GCA_023101885.1 of Typhlomys cinereus. Lineage (NCBI taxonomy): Eukaryota > Metazoa > Chordata > Mammalia > Rodentia > Platacanthomyidae > Typhlomys > Typhlomys cinereus. The sequence continues at coordinate 1,296,907 of JALPQD010000302.1, read as the reverse complement.
ACTACCGAGTCAGGAAGGCCCTAACCCGGCTCCCAGCCTATGGACAAGCCTGGGCACGCACAGACGTGCCCCCAATATGTCCCAACAGAGGGCCATTGCAGGCAGAGGGATGAACAACCAATGGGAATCGGCCATCTAACCTGCCCCTGCCAAGGACACCTAGTAAACAGTTTAATGACTGGTGGCTGCCCCCTGAAGGAGAGATGGCAACACCTGATTGGACCCCATCCCTATATAAGCACAAATGTTCTTAATAAATTTGAATCTGCTGCAGCTCCTCTCTGCTTGCTTCTCACCTGATTCCCGGGGTGTCGTGGTGACCTAGTCGCCCGCCCATTCGCCTCAAGGCCCTCCCCCTGGCTGGACCAGTGGGGATACAGCAACAATTTAGAACATCAGAGACCCTACATTAATCGCCAGGAACTAGGCCAGCCTAATCTCTCCCCATCCCAAAGCTCAGGAAAATTTGCGGAAGTGGGAGCCATAAGATTGTAAGAGCCTAAAGATGGGGAGGAGCAACGATATACAAGATACTGCACACACGTTAGAGCTGAAGTAATCATAATAGGTCTTTGCATGACCTGCACAATGACTAACATGTCGTTGACCCCCCAAAGTCTAGCATGGATCACAGGCTCTAAGATCCTTAGAGGCAAGGGATTAACAGCCACAATAATGTTCCTATACTAAAGGGGAACACAAAAAAGTGTTCTGAGCAATGCCACTGAGTCCTTAACACCTCATCAGAGAGGAGCACCCAGAGGAAAGTTTAACATGCACATTAAAGGATGCTCCAGGAAGGGGGGGGGGTACTGGGAGAAAGGAAGGGAGGGGGATAGGGAGGAAGGCGCAAGGGAAAGGATCCAGGGAGGGGTGGAGGGAGGGAAGGGAATGTGGAACCTATCAAGTTTGTATGAGTGGGAAAAAATAAAAAATAAAAATAAAACGAACTGGCAATCAACATTTGTCAAAGATAAACTTTCGGCATAGATTTTTTTTTTAAATGAATAAGTTGAATTCAGTATGTCTCAGCCAAGAGATCACTTGCTCCTGAAAAAGATAATCAATGTTATATTGTGTTCATTACTCCTTTTAACCCTAATCCCACTTAGCTATAAGGTCCTAACCCTAGAAAGTGGAAGGTGACCATAAGCAGAACAAAAATTAAGGGATTTATGGAGGATTTAAAGCAAATCAATCATTTCAGAGAGAATGGTAAATTTAAAGAGCTAAGAAGCTTGCATTCCTGCTTTGCAAACAGACTGAAAACATCAGCACTTGAGAGCTACAAGAGTATTTTAACTTATATATATATATATATATATATATATATATACATACACACACACATATATATATATATATATAATATATATATAAATCAATTTGGATAACTGTCCTTAGAATATATATCTCTACATCAGGATCACTGATAAATATGGATATGCTATTTATAAAGATTTTTTGGAGACAGACCAGAGTTGTTAGGAAGGTCCTGTGGGAACCTTCCCACCACACTATTTCAGAAATGGTCTCAAATCCTCACACATCTCTTTTGAAGGGAGATAAGGAGATAGTTACTTTCAGGCATGTAAAGTTCCTCGTTCCCAGAAAAAGAAATAGCTTAGTCACCAGAAATTATTCCCCAACACAAATGAACATAAAGAGACTAAAAAATAGAAAAAGTCATCCTTTGAAGACTGACTAGCCCTGTAAGCACCCCAACCCTGACCCTTTCCACAGCCTCTCTCTTACCCAGAATCCCTGACTCTCCTCTTCTCTCCTGTTCTGGATAAATCCTACTTTAACTGTCTCTATGTGTTCTGGCTTCAGTCTTTGAATCAGGGACACAAAAATCCAGAAAGAAATTCAGTTTTACTATGATAAGTACTTTATGGTAAACAAAATAATTTTAATGCCTGTGTTGATGGTTTCTGTTTGGCAAGATATTTGTACTTACTGATAATATGCAAATATTTCAATTATTTTATATTTCAGCTACTACCTCTAAAATAGAAAATGAGAAAATTCTAATATGACAAATGCTTCCAGTAGAACTTCAAGGTAGCACTAATATCTTACATAGCAGCATCAAAAGCCAAATTAACTCTTGGATTTGATGGGTGGAAAACTTAATTAAGTGACTCATTAATTGAGAAAAATCCAGCCGAGTTAAAGCTATAAGAGTGTAAAATAAAGCAGACAGTTTACAGGAGACTCGCTAACTTGATATAATAACTGGAAGCTGAGCTGCAGATATTTGAGCATAGTTCTGGATCAGTCAGGAGAGAGCTCCCAATCACAGAGCACACATGTTTCACAGTCCATGAAGATAAGCCATTGGACTGAAGCTCCCCAGCACTCTTATCTACTACATGAATAAATCTTCAGTTTTCTAAATTGACACTATTTGATTAAACAAAATTCTCATTTACATATGTAAATCATCCCCTGAATCATCCAGTGTTGCAGCAAAGTTTTCGGTAGGGAAAACTGCATGAATATAAATAACTCCAAGAGATTGTCATATCAGGAAAAAAATAATTTTGGGAAAAAATCAATAACTTACATATCTTCAAAGAGTTTCAAGGTGCTACTATTACGACTTATGTGTTTAAAAAATTCCCAAATCCTTAGAAATTGAACTGATAAATTTTGTGTGTGTGTATGCGTGTGTGTGTGTGTGTGTGTGTGTGTGTGTGCGCGTGTGTGTGTGTGTGAGTGAGTGTGTGTATCACAGGGCACTGTGTATTCCTGTGGAGGACCAGGGTGACTTCAGGAATCATCTTAGATTGTTTCTACCTCCTTCTTGCTTTGCGCTGGGATTCCCCAGCTCCTCCCAACAGAACCAGAAGTATGTGCCACTGCTGTGTCTGCTTGGCATTTTTACATGAGATCTGGGATCCGAACTCAGGATTTTCTGCTTGTGAGACAGAGTTTTAACCCCTGAGTCATCTCTCCAGTCCAAAATTAAATAATGTTTTAAAAGGAGAAAAAAGAAAGAAAAATAGAGACATATTCAATAGAACGGTCAAATGGCAAAAGAGAATTCATATATGTAGACATGAAAAGTGAAACTGTCTAGGGAAATAAAAGGGAAGAAAAAAGGGAGAGGGTATGTAGGAGAGAATGGGTTCAATGTATAATACATACTTGCATGACAATATTTATGGAACATGGTGCCATGTACGATATATATATGTAAAATAACTTTTTAAAATTTAAATAAATAAACAAACAAACCTTGGTACCTAGTTAGTGGCAGTGTTTTCAGAGGTTGTGGAAACCTTACAAAGTAGGACCTTTTTGGTGGAAGAGAATCCCTGAAGATGGAGATGAGTCCTTTAAGGATTATAGCCAACCCTAGATTCAGAACTTGTTCTCTCTACTCTGGATTCCAAGAATCTATAAGAAGCTGTTGGGAAATCTCACTTTCACTGGAGGAACCAGTGAAAACCACTTTCACTGGAGGATCCAGGTCTTCCAAGTAATGATTGACTTTAGTTTCTGTATTATGAGATAAAATAAATCTCACCTCCCTTATGTTATTTGTTAGGTCTTTTATCAGAGCAATGATCAAACTAATGAATATGCAAATAAAAAAGTGAAATGAAGTGTACAATGCATGAAAGATAACAAAAAAGATTTGAACTTTGTAAAATATATACCACCTAAGCCCCAGATATTCAAAAAAGAAAACTGTATATATGCAATCTTGTAAGTGCAAATAGTTATTGCCAATATGTCAGTAAAAGAGAAAAATGATATGTAACTAAAATGAAAATGAGTTAAAGGGAAATAAGAAACTCACATATGAAAAATGACAAAGAATAATGAAAATTACATAATAATATTAGTATGTTTGCTAGTAATGTGAACATTTTGATAATATACACAAAGTCAATCTATGTTATTTTTTCCATTCATGTGTACATGGGGTGTGTGTATGTGGGGGGCATATGTGTATAAGTGCACATGCATGTGTATATGTAGATACATGTGAATATCTGAGATTGACATTAGGAACTGTCTTCAGTTATTTCCCTTTTATTGTTTTGAGACAAGGTCTCTAATTAAACCCAGACCTTGCCTGTAAAACTAGATAGTTTTGCCAACTTGCCAATTCCAGAGATCAGTTTTCTGGGGATGGAATTACCACTGGGTCATCTCACCCCAGCATTTTACCTAGAATATGGGACTCCAAACTTGATTTTTTACATATTTAGCAAGTGAGTCATCTTGCTGGCCCATGAGGTATATTTAAATAAAATGCAGATTAAGAGATGACAAGTAAAAGTTTAGAAGCAAACTGCAAACCAACTATTAAATGAATTAAAAATATTTATAAATTAATCTGGAATATAATTACCTGATTACATGCTTATTCCTGAAATTTGAGGAGTGATATTGGCAGGAGAAGAGAGTTCATTTTCTTTGTATATGTCTTTCTAGTTTGAATTTTTTAAGTGAGTCTTATTATTTTTTTAAGTGAGTCTTTATTAGGTTTTGGGATTAAAACGATATTAGCTTCATAGAAGGAATTTGGTAGTGTTCCTTCCTTTGCTATTTGATGGAACAGTTTAAGGAGTATTGGTATTATTAACTCCTTAAACGTCTGGTAGAACTCTGTGCTGAATCCATCTGGTCCAGGACATTTTTTGGTGGGAAGATTCAAGATTACTTCCTCAATTTCCTTATATGTTATAGGACTATTTAAATAATTCACAACTTCCTGATTCAATTTAGGTAAGTTGTGTTTACTTAGAAATTCATCCATCTCTTTTGTGTTGTCAAACTTCACAGAGTACAAGTTTTTGAAATATGATGTTATAATTCTCTGGATTTCTTGGGTATCCGTAGTGATAACTCCATGTTCATTTCTGATTTTGTTAATTTGAGTTTTCTCTCTCTTGCTTTTGGTTAATTTAGCTAGGGGTGTATCAATCTTATTGATTTTTTCAAAGAACCAGCTTTTTGACTGGTTGATTTTTTCTATTGTTTTCTTAATCTCGATTTCAGATATTTCTCCCCTTATTTTGCTAATCTCCTCTCTTCTACTACTTTTGGGATCAGATTGCTCTAGTTTCTCTAAAGCTTTAAGCTGCATTGTTAAGTTGTTTCTGATGTTTCCATTTTTTTGATGTAGGCTTTAAAAGCTATGAACTTACCTCTTAGGACAGCTTTCATTGTGTCCCAGAAATTTTGGTAAGTTGTATTTTCATTATCATTCACTTTCAGGAAATCTTGAATTTCCTTTTTGATTTCTTCCTGAATCCAGTTCTCATTAGTTAGTGTATTTTCTCTTGTTCGATGTGTTGTGGATGTCCAGCTTTAGGCCGTGGTCGTCTGATAGGGCACAGGTTAGAATTTCAACCTTCCTGTATATGTGGAGATTCGTTTTGTGGCCTAATATGTGATCTATTTTGGAGAAAGTTCCGTGTGCTGCTGAGAAAAATGTGTATTCTTTGGTATGTGGGTGAAAAGTTCGATAGAGATCTGTAAGGTCCATTTCTTTCAGGGTTTGATTAAGTTCCAAAGTGTCTCTGTTGAGCTTTTGACCTGTTGATCTATCCCATGTTGAGAGGGTGGTGTTTATCATTTGGGGGTTGATTTCTTGCTTTAGACCCTATAGGGTTTTCTTAATGAATGTGGAGGGGCCTGTATTGGGTGCATATATATATTCAGTATTGTGAAGTCGTCCTGGTGAATTTTACCTGTGACTAAAATGTAGTATCCATCCGTGTCTCTTATAATTTTCTTTGGTTTGAAGTCCACTTTGTCTGATAGCATAATGGCTACCTCTGCCTGTTTTCTGCTTCCATTATCTTGTAGAATTGTTGACCAGCCTTTTATTTTTAGAGGGTGCCTATCTTTTGTGGTGAGATGGGTTTCCTGCAGGCAGCAGATTGATGGATTGTGATTTTTTTTTTATTCAATTGTGCGCGTGTGTATGTGTGTGTGTGCGTATGTGTGTGTATGCGTGTATGTGTGTGTAGAACCATGGACGAATTGGGGAACCACCATGGACCGCCTCCTCCTTGTTTACTCTGCCTCGGGATTCACAGGCTCCGCCCTACCAGAACCAGAAACGCAAGCCGCCCACGCTTCCCCCCAGCATCTATATGTGGGGTCTAGGATGTGAATTCAGGACCTTCCGCCTGCAAAGCAGAGGCTTAACCCCTGAGCTACCTTTCTTTTAATTCCAGACATTTATTATGTTTAGTAGTTTTTATAAGTATAGGGCTTTGCTTTCAATGGTTTTATACTTGCCTTCTGTTCTCCTGGATATGCCTGTTTTTTTCTTCACGCTTGAGTATCATTTCTAGCATTTTTTGAAGGCCTGGTTTGGTGGACATGTATCCCTTCAAGTTGTCTTTGTGCTGGAAAGTTTTTCTTTCTCCCTCAATCATGACTGATAGTTTTGCAGGGTAAATCAGCCTGGGTTGACATTTTTGCTCATTCAATACTTGATGTATGTCTCTCCAAGCTCTTCTTGCTTTTACTGTTTCGACTGAGAAGTCATTTGTTATTTTAATAGGTTTACCTTTAAAAGTGACTTGTTTTTTCTCCCTTGAAGCTCTCAGCACCAGTTCTTTATCTTGAATGTGGAGTGTTTTAACTATTATTTGCCGTGGCGTGCTTCTGTTTTGGTCGTATCTGTTTGGGGTGTAGCATGCCTCTTGTATATGGATGGGCCTCTCTTTTTTTAGATGAGGAAAGTTTTCCTTGATGATAGTTTGAAAAATTTCCTCAGGGGTGGTATTTTGAGATTCTTGCTCTTGTATTCCATGAATACGCTTGTTAGGCTTCTTCAGGGTGTCCCATATCTCTTGGATATTTCTCTCAAGTATCTTTTTGGCTTTAACAACCTCTTCCATTGAGCTGGTTATTACTCCCACTTTATCTTCAAGGTCTGAATTTCTGTTTTCTGCTTCGTTAGTTCTGTTGATAAGACTCTCTGTGGAGTTCTGGGTTGAAGATAACTTGTCTTGTAGCTCAGTTTTAAACTCTGCTTGACTCTGTTTTAACTGCTCTATCCCAGTTTTTGTTTCTTGCACTGTTTTTCTCAACTCCTCCAAATGTCTGTTGTGTTCCTGTTCAAAGCGATTGATTCGATTATATAATTCCTCCCTGATTTCCTCTTTCATAGTATTGAACATGGTAATGATCATATTTTGAAAGTCGTTATCCTGGGTCAGGCTTTCTTGACCTTTTTCTGCGGGTTTGTTCTGGTTGGAGTCTAACATTATGGGATTAATTCCTTCAGTGGGAAATTTGTTTACTTGAATGTTGCTTCTCATGGATTTGCACTTTGACTTTGGCATTGTTGTTTTAACTCTTAAGATCTTTCAATTTCACTAAACTGAATTATTTGGCCTGGGGTTCTGGGGAGTGGGCAGGGACGGAGCTTACCTAGGTCGCGGATGAGGCCCGGCTGGACCGCGCGCGTCCCGGCCGGTGGAGCGGGGTGGGGATGGGAGGATGGGGGCGTTGGCGTGGAGCTATTTAACCCTAGGGGAGCTGGGGCGGGGCCCGGGGCACAGGGGGAGGTCCTCCTCGTCCCTCGGCCCTGCGCGCGGCCCGGTTGGATGGTGGGGTAGGAGCTGGGTCCCTTGGGCTGACCTGGGGTTCTGGGGGCGGGCGCGGGCTGAGCTTACCTAGGTCGCGTGTGAGGCCTGGCTGATTACACACTTTTAATAAATATGAAAGAAAAAAGGCACGCAGTTACCTTTTTCTTTTGCTGTGAGGTACAACCAGCTTAAGGGGAGAAAGAGATTTATTTGGCTTATGGGTCCAGAGAGGAGACATAGTATTTTATGGTAAAAAAGTCATAGATAGCTAGCAGAAGCTGGAGGAAGGTCATATAACTTCAGACAACCTGGATGCTGAGAGGCAGACTACTAGCAGAAACAGGGTGACGCCAGCCAAACTCAAGACCCACCCCTCTGTTATTGCCTTCTTCTGGCAAGGCTCTGCCTCTCAAAGGAGTAAGGACCTTACCAATACAAACAACTAAGGATTCGAATACATGAGCCTATGGGGAACAAATCAAGCTCAAAACGTGACACTTCATCTCTGGTTTCTGCAGGCTCATGGCTACTTCATGATGTAGCCAGTGTGTCATGATTATGTTGCAAGGTTTTACTCTACTTTGGCGTGGACACTGGCTCCCTTTAGTAACAACTGGTTCACCTTCTTTGTGCTGATTTTGGCAGAATGTCTTCTGGGCTTTAGAAGTGAAACAGATCCTTAGAACTCCGCCCTTTAGGTCTGCTCTTCGAAAAGAATTAGCATTCTTATTGGGTGGTTCTTACCTGAGGATTTTGTCCTCAGGATATAGTTTTTCTACTATCACAAAGAAGAGCGGACTTTGTTTCATTTATGGTGTTAATTTCTTTAACAACACTACAATTTTGGTGCCTGTGTTCTCCTGGTTCAACTCTTTGGGTTTGTCATCACATTTTTCATTATCAAACCTCACAGTTTTCATCTCCTTCCACCTAATTCCTTGCTCCTTTTCACAATAAATCTGAACTACAGTGCTAAAATGTAGCCACACCACACTGCCAAGACTATTGTCTTGAAAGTTCCTTTACCAAATTGAATTTAACTTCAGGCAAGTTTTAAAAGAAAGGTAAAAGTTGCTTAAATTATTTACCGAAACATCATTCCATTTGCTCTCTGTTCAGTTCCCAATAGTCTCTGATCCCCTCCAGACTATCACAAGCTAGGCTTTCACATCTGCATGTCTTGCAAAATTATTCTTTTCCAAGTTCTTACCAAAATGACCCTTTAGGTCCTATCTCCAAGATGCTTTCCTAACACATTGACCCAAAGTTCTCCATATTTATCCCAACAAATAGTTCCAAAGGTCTGTCAGCCACATAACAGTAATGTCCATACTTCTCTACTTTTGAGTAACAAATTCACAACAATTCACTTTCTGGTACCAGATTCTCTCAGTGTCATAGCAACAGCCCCATTTCTTGGTAAATTTCTGTTACATTTATTCTTTCTGCTGCTGAGATAAAACTTAACTCAAGCAAATTAAAGGAAGAAAAGATTTATTTGGACTAAGGTTACAGAGGAGTGATTCAGTCCATTATGGCAGGAAAGGCATGGCGAACTGGCAGAAATTAGAGGAGTTTCAGGTCATGTCTATAAAAGGAGGCTGAGAAAGCAAACTGCAAACTCCAAGAACAGACTGATTTCTAGTCTTATGGTTAATCAAGATAGTGCTTGAGACCCACTCTTTCTATCCATCTATCCTTCTGACTGCCATATATTGAAGTTTCTACATTTAACCTGTAAATACTTTGGATGGAAATATACATAAAAATGTTTCCATCTGCTTTATTACATAGGTCCTGATCCCTGATCATACTCTTGATTTTAAATTTTTTTTTCAGTGGTGTACAATGACATTTATTGAAGTCTTCTCTGGTCCAATCATGTTTCTAATGAGGCGGCATCTACATATGTCATCTTGGAGATTAGCCCCAACTTTTATTTTAAACTTATAAATACACTTAGTTTAGATAGGTCTCTGACTTGGCAAAAACACCTGGGTTTTCTGCAGAAGTAACTCTCCTTGTCAATCATTCATAAACCACGTTACCCCTTACTATGTCCTAGTAAATGTTTATAAAAGTCAATTGACAATAATAAACCTGTAACCTGCATCTCTTCATTCAGTGACAAGGCAGTGACTTTCATAGCCTGCTGACTCTTAGGTAAGGAAAGGAGAGAAGTCAGAGCTTGTCACAGCGAACTCAGTTTTCCCTGTGCCACAAAAGAATGAACGGTCTGAAGCGAAGAGAGGGCGTCTGGCAAGGTGAGCCCACCGAGCAACTCTTTAAATCCTGAATGCAGATTTGTAAAGTCCATACATTTGATGGCCCCTTGTACAGGATCTGTCTTCAATGAACCCAGTTGAAGGATGGCCACAGGCTGCTCTGTGATAGAAAATGCAGCTGATGTTTTCCAAGATTTCTTGCATTTGTAATGTTCTGGGATTCTTTTTTTTTAATTTATTATTATTATTATTTATTCAACTGTGCACATGTGCGTGTGTATGTGTGCGCGCGTCTCTGTGTGTGTGTGTGTCTCTGTATGTGTAGAACCACTGACGAATTCACGAACCACCATGGACGCCTCCACCTTCTTCTGCCCCGGGATTCACAGGCTCCGCCCTACCAGGACCAGAAGCGCAGGCCAGCCCCGCTTCCGCCTGGCGTCTATACGTGGGATCTGGGATCCGAACTCAGGACCCTCCGCCTGCAAGGCGGAGGCTTAACCCCTGAGCCACCTCTCCAGCCCCAATGTTCTGGGATTCTAAGTAGGACTTGTATTTATTTTTAAAGAACAAACCTAGCCACAAGAACTGCGTGGGAACTGTCCAAAAAAACTCCTTTCATGAAAGGGAAAGATCTCAAGAAGCTCCAAGTCGCCCTGAGAGAACAATGGGGACCAGTACTGCTGGGGAAGGAAAGGAAGATGTTTTCCTCTGTGGTACCCACTGACCTGTGATACTTGTTGGATCATAAATCATGTCAGGTGTATGTCATCAAAGACAAACTATTTTTGAGGCACAGTGGATCACACAAGTGAAAAGACTTGGAAATAGGAGCGAGTCTGACAGGGGAAATGAAGGTTGTGAGGGAAATGGAACTGGGGATTAAGGGGTAAAATTATCACAAATTCATTATATTCGTGAATAAAACACAGGAAATAATATTCCATCGCTCATGGGGCAGTTGGAAAGTTCAGACGAAAGCTGCAGGCATGTGTTCCATTTTTTACTTTTGTATTATCTTGCTGTTTTAAACTCAGGGCCTCGCACGCGCTAGGCAAGTGCTCTACGACTAGTCACAACCCCAGACCTTATTTCTTATCATGTTGCACTAACCCAAAGCCGAGAGAGAAGACGCAGGCAGAGAGAGGCAGAGACTGGCTTCCGCCTTTTACTTTTCCATCTGTTAGTCCTGTGGATGCCATAGGAAATCCTGGCTTTAAAAAGGACATTCATACTGTGTTCCCCTTCCAGAACTATTGTGACAGTTAAAGAACGTTCCCGTGGAGATGAGGAAAGAAAGCCACCCTACAAGTAAAAAAAAAATGGTGCTCTGTTGGCCAAGCTATTTTTATTCTTAATTTCAACAACAAATGCTTGTTCCTCTGGATTATGCTACAGCCATAATGTTTGTGGCACTCAGAGTTATCATCAGGTCAGGGGAACCTGGTTACATTGTCCTAAGTATGCAATGAGGGGCGTGCCCCTTTCCCCATAGCTCAGTGCAGCGGCACTGAAGAATGGCTGGACCTTGTAAGCCATGTGTGTAATAGTGGGCTTGACCTTCCCAATGAGCAAACCAAGAGATAAGTATGTGGAGAGCAGCCAGGGTAAAATATCACCAACAAGGCCATATAGGTGTACAGGCATTTTCAATCTAGGCCAGGCCTGTTCTTTTCTTATTGGAACTTTTTTAGTGATTTTAAAATTTTGATGTGGTCTTCACATCTTCTTTCTTCCAGTTGCTTTCCATTTCCTACTTTAATTGTGAGAATTGATTTGGAATAACAATCACAGTTTTGATCTGTGAACCACCACACTGAAGCTCTACCAAAGCTTCTGCTGTCTGGAAACTTCACTGATGTGTTAATATTCCTGTAGAGGTGTATTTCTGCTGATGGAACATGACATGTAAGCATGTAATTGTCTTTCTTTGTGGAACAAACCAAAAGGATGAGAAAATCTCCCATTGTTAAGAAAGATTTTGTAAAAATCAATATTATAAATCAATATAAATTTAGTAATATGTATTTTGGGCAGTTGCTATTTGCTAAATAATTATGGACTTAAACTTTATTTTATACAGTGGTACTTCTGATTTTTTAGAGAGCTAATCCAGGATTCAGTTTTCCTTTGGGGGACATAGGAAAAGGTCTGGAACAATATGAAGTTGATGCAACTGAAAAATGATACCAGAATCTAGTGGGTCGAGGCTAAGATTGTCCCGAATCATTCTCCAGTGCATATGATATTAATTAAAAATATTTCACTGAAATAAAAAATATAGTAATAAAAATGCACAAGTGAAAAGATTTCAAAATTGTCATAAAGTTCTTCATCTCATATTCTTCTGATGTGAACTAAATGCTTGTGCTACAAAAAATATTAGGGCTTTTCTAGACCACATTAGGCTATGGAGGTGATTCTACAGAGTTAGCATATTCTGCATTGGATGAGTGTTACACACATTAGAAGGTATTTGAGGTGTGATGGTTCTCATGGTATAACCTCTTTTATTCTCACGGCCATCTTTAAACCACAGGCTGTTAGCCTGATTGTGTACATGAGAAATTATAAAATTGTAATCTTATACATGTATTGCTCATGGCTGCCAATAGCTTCTCAAATAAGGAGCTCAATATCACAGCAGCCCCAGTCTGTTGCTGAAGACTGGAAAATTTCTGGAGTGCCTCTAGACTTTGGTCACTTTGGAAGATCTAAGAAACTGTACAGACAGAAGAAAAAACGAATCTGCCAGCACAGTGCTGGAGAGTCAGAGAGCTCTTCATTCTTGTTTCCTTTGATTTGGTCTGCTACTGGGAGGTATCATCCAGATTTTGGGCTTCTCTTTGTGTTGAAATATATCTTAACCTAGGTAATCTCTCCAGTTGGTTTAACAGTTAAGTAACCTGTTAGTTAATTCTAGGTTAGCTATCACATAATAAATATATAATCAAAATTTATCAGGTTCCCAGGAAAAGTTCTCTTTACATGTATATGAGCTCTACTTTCATTTCGAATGATTAATGACAACAAATACTTTAATAGTTCCTAAAACTTTAATGTGCATAAGCCACTCCTCAAATTAGAAATATGTTTTAAATTCTAAGAAAAAAGTACAGAGTAGCAAGAGAAATAGCAATGTAATTGGTGCTTAAATTTAGTTGAAGTGTGTACTTTGTTACAGTTACAGAATTGTTGCCTTATGAAAAATGTGAAGCATTTAAAACTGGAAGCCTTTTCTCTTCATCAAATTTTAGCCAACTTGAAGAGTGCAGTTGCTTGGGACTACATCTGGAGATCCTATATTACTGTTTTGATGTTAAAAGCTCTCATGTCTCTGAACAATACTTTGTTAGAGACTGGGTAACAATTCTTCATTCTCAGTAAAGCGCTTCTGTCACAGCACTACTCCGCAAAAGTTCTCTGCAAGTATTACAGAACTCTTTTCATTTCTGCTAATGTCTATTATTCTGTTATTTCCTACTTGTATTTCTTTTTGTTACTTTGAAATATCTTTTTTATTTATTGACATGCATCATATAAAAGTCAAACTTTCATTCCTCTGTTTCTGTCTTTCTCATAATTGGAAATTTAATTTTTACCTTTATTCTAAAATTTTTGATATATTTCTGCCATGGTAATTTGTACCTTCTGTGTTTACATCAGTGTTTTCTCCTTTCTGCCTATTAATCATAAAATAATGTCTGTTCTCTTACAATTGGTTTGTATTTACTGCACTCATAATTTTAAGTGTTCTCTGCAATTAAATCGAATTATTAAGTTGCTTAGGGGGCACAAAGTCTACAGAAGATATTTTTCTTTTGATTATTTCATGGTGTTTTAGTAAATATTCCTCCAAAATCAACAGCTTTGCTTTTCATGTTTGTTTTTGGGCAGACAGAATGGTAAGTTATTATGAAAAACTCCTGATAGTAGGAAAAGTATTAAGGAAAAAATTTACATTGAATGTTTCTTACTGTTCAATTATTTATAATAATTTGGGCTTATGAATAGGTTTGAAAATGTATTTGACCTGAATAATTTTACATTAACCTTACTGTTTAACAAATTCAATTTATTTGAAGCCATCAATGATATTTTCACAGTGAAGTACCATGAGTAGTAATTCAGGCTTTATCTTAAAATATGCTCATTCCATGCTTCACATACAATGATAGTTGACCTGAGATGTAATTTTGCCACAATTTATTTTCTACTTAAACTCTGAAGATAGTATTTTAACATTGTGTATGTTGGAAAGTTTATCAGATAAATTACTTTTTTTATTAGTGGGAAAGTTCTTTTAGTAGTTTTTAAAGCATCCTCCATATTTATATTTTAAAAGCTATTTTATAGTGAATAGAAAGCACTAAAGAATTACAATTCATTCTCCTCATTAAATGATATATTTGTATCTTTCTGGAAACAATTTTGGAAAAATTGTTGTAATTTTCTTTTTTCTTTGACAGTTTATGCATGAATGCAATAAATTTATGACATTTTCAACTTTCCACTCAATCCAATACCTTTTTCCCACCATAGACTTTCTTCCAAACCAAACCTCCTAATTCCATGGGTTTTCACGTATGACCCACTGAGATTTACCTGGATTGCTTACTTATATTGGCATATATTTGAACAGTAATATTGAGAATTTTCTTCAATCAACTATGGCTTCAGACAGAGGTCTCTCAGAGTAGTTTCTATTTTTACTTTGCTTCTCTGGGTTGTCATTTTTCCCCTGATAGTCAGGGATAATAAACACTCTTTTTTTAGATTTTTCTTAACTATTTGAATCTATTCTTTTAATAAAAGTCTTTCTAGTTCCAATGGCCATTTGTAAATGAGTTGTTTACAAATCTCTTGTCAGGATAAGTACCAGGCAAAGATTTTCTCCCATTCTATGAGTTGTGTTTTCACTAAACTAATAGTTTCCATTGTAAAACAGGAGCTTTTTAATTTAATAAAGTGCCCATTCTTAATCACTGGCCTTGTTTCCTGTGCCAATGAAAGTCCTTACCTTACTTCAATTGTAGTCACCATTCTATCTTCTGGAAATTTCGGGTTTAACATGTAGGTCTTTGATCCTTTTGTGGTTGATTGTCTTTCAGGGTAAGAGATACGGGTCAAGTTTCATTTTTCAACATGTAGATATCCAATTTTCCCAGAAATATTTGTTGGAAATGCCTTCTTTTTTCTATGTGTGCTGTCTTTATCAAAACTCAGGTGGATGTATGAATGTAAGCTTAAATCTAGGTCCTCAGTTCTAACCCTCTGGTCAATGTGCCTGTTTCTGTGTCAGTACCAATCTGCTTTTATTATGATTCCATACATAACTTGAAATAAAGTATGATTATTCCTCTATCAGAGGTTTAACTGTTCAGAATTGTTTGGGTATGTGGAGGTCTCCTTTTTTTTCATATGAATTTTAAGACTTTTTTTCAATTTCTTCTAGGAATTCCTTTGGAATTTTGATTTGGATTACATCATGTGTGTATATTGTCATTGGTAAGATGGACATTTTCATAATACTAATCTTAACACCATTCCATGAATATGGGAGATCTTCCTACACTTAGATATCCTCTTTAATTTCTTTTTTCAGTATTTCTAAGTTTCAGTATATAGATATCTTAGATCATTTGCCAGATTTATTCCAAGGTCTTCCCTCCTTCTCTCCCTCCCTCTTTCTTTTTTTCTTTCTTTTTTTCTTTCTTGTTTTCTTTCTTTCTTTCTTTCTTTCTTTCTTTCTTTCTTTCTTTCTTTCTTTCTTTCTTTCTTTCTTTCATGCTATGGGAAACGGGATTATTAAACTCATATTTGACTCAGTTTATAAGTTTTTGGCACAAAGGAAAGTTATCAATTATTTTATGTTAATGATATAACCTTTCACTTTATTGAAAATATTTGCTAGCTTTATAAATTTCATGCGGGAGACTTTGAGAATCTATAAACTGTAAGATTACATAATCCAAGAATAGGGCACATTAATTTCTTTTCCTATTTGTATTCCTTTTTACCCCCCTCCTAAAGCTCTAGCTAAGACTTCAAATGCAATATTGAACAGGAGTTGGTGAGGGTGGATGACTTTGTGAACTTGGGGTATGTGGGTCCAGCGCTGATACTATGATGGCAGTAACAGGTTCCATAATTGAATTTTAGTTCATAAAATTAGACTAGAGAGTCAAGCTTGGTAAGTAACTAGGATTAAGTTTTACAATGGTTTTGAAAAAGAAAGATAGAGGTATAAACGTACCTAGGAGTAGATGATTAGACTTTTCTAGACTCCACATGTTATAGAGTTGACAGATCTGTGGACGTGTAAAATAACCGAGATACAATGGAAGCATGAAGGAAATAAGGGTGGGTTGAGGAAGTAGAAATTGGAGAACAAACAGTTTGACATGAAAGTTCAGATACCTTGTTTATGATACCTTGTAACAAAGTAGGAAGAGAAACAAAGTTAAATATCCTAAATCCTAGTTGACCTCAACTCAGTCAGAAGTCCAACCATAGTTAGACATGTTCAAGAGGGGAGATTAAGCTCATGAAAATAAGAAATAGTTCAACTGTGCTGTTGAAAGGCGGTCTCAGATTCCTCTGCTGAAGGATGTGTGGGGAGCTGTCAATCATTTCTATGGTGTCTGCGTTCCTTCTTTAGATTTCTGACTGAACTCTGTATGATGGATGTCATAGTTAGATACAGGTATCAGCTTGACAGTTGGGGGTTTGAGCTCTTAGCACATTTGTAGAGAACTGGCAGTTAAGCCCAAAGTGAACCTGCAGGAGATTGTCTAGTTGATGGGAAGGTCTCAGCCCATGGTGGGCAGATGAATAAAATAGAGGAAACCATTTGAGAAAGGGGACATCCTGTATACTTGGCCAGACAGGCTAGTCTGACAAGTAAGGATTCTCTCTCTCTCTCTCTCTCTCTCTCTCTCTCTCTCTTTCTCTCTCTCTCTCTCTCTCTCTCTCTTTCTCTCTCTCTCAGTTATTATACAGATATGATGTGGTCAGTTCCCTTGGCCCTTAGGTATGGTGCAACCTGGACTAAGAATTGTAACCTGATTATCATAAGAGAATAAACCTCTTGTTTCTTTAAGCCATTTGATGGTGATTTTATCAGCAATCATGCAGGTGATCTGCTATGGTGATAATATCAGTAAAGTGGCCAGGCACCGGCTCTCTGGTCTTTATACTGTCACTGCCTCTGTAGAGTTTAGTTTGTAGAAGAATGCTGGTAGCTTTGACATGTCACTGAGTATGCTACTGTTGCAGCCCTGGGTTCTCTGGTTTCTATAGTGCTAGCTATTAGCATCATGATTTGAGATATTTTGAAGAGGAAGTTTGTTTCAAGTGTTAACCAGTTGAGTCTTGGAGAACAGAAAGCAGTTATTAGTGTGTTATAACATGTCTGTCACCTTTGTTTACCTAGCAATAATCTGCCACTAGCTCCAACAAGGCTTCTATGTCACCATTTGACCCAGAATTTTGGTTGAACCACTTTGTTTTCCTTTCTTGTCTCTTCTTTATTCTAATCCAGTCTTGGTAATGCTTCAGTTTATACATTATTCTAAGTTCCATTGTTACTAACTTTGTCTTATTTTCATTCTTTTTAATTTTATGAATAATTTCTCATTTGTACCTTTCTATAAACTAATGCTTTCTTTCTAAGTAATCAAGTATGCTACTTCATTTACCCAAACTTTGAATATTTCTGTATTTTCAGATGTAATGATATCTGCTTAATATTAAATTCTCCAAAATGTTATCCAAACATTATATACTACTATACATAACTACTTGACCTTCCCTGTCATTTTGGCAGATTTTAGTAGTTATTATGTAGATTGTTTTGAAAATATTATATCATATTCATTTTCCACCATGTTTGCTTTCTTTCCATCACTGTGGCTTAATAACATTGATTGATCACATTGTTACCTGTGTTGACATTTCATTCTACTGAGGATCCTATGTATATTGGGTTGCAGAAGTGTTCCTACTTGACATTTAGTCTTGCAGAGGAATTTCAGTGTTGCCTAGAACTTGCTGGACCTTAAATGAAGTTTTGAGTTTTGATTTTGGTAATTAGACTCTATACCTACAGAGCACACTTTTGGAAGCACAAATTCTATCATCTCTTTCCTTCCTTACCCACAAAGTCTTAAAACTCTCATAGATGCAAACAATTTCTTTTTACTTCTCTCTCATGTACAAGGCTATAAGAAAAATCTTTAATGATAAGCTAGCTCTATGGGGTCTTATTTCATGCAGAAACATAAATTCCAATATTTCATCTTCTGTATGGTGGACAGTAACCCAAGGCTCCAGGGCAAGATCAAGCCTATGTCTGTTCCAGAAATATAAATTCTATAAATAGAAATATAAATTCACATCATGTTAATGGAAAGTGAGATCTTCTTTAAGTTCTTTTGTCCTCCTACTTTTTGTACCATATTTGTATCTATAATATCAGAAATGAAAAATTTATCTGTATAGCATTCAAGTGTCTAGACAGGCTGTCAAATTGTATCATTTATAATTATATCAATGAAATGTAAATATCTACATTTATGAATACAGTAAAGAAGATAAAATCTGGACAGGACTCGCTCTCCATCCCAGGGGTGACATCTAATATCCATCAGGATGGAGCCAAGGGCGGTGCAGGAGCAGCAAAACTGAAAAAAAATCAACAAACCATCATTTGGAAAATCAGAGACTCTACATCAACCACCTAAAACCAGACCAGCCTAATCTCTCCCCATCCTAAAGCTCAGGGAAATTTGTGGAAGAGGGGTTGGTAAGATTGTAAGAGCCTAAAGATGGGGAGGAGCAACAATATGCAAGATACTCCATACAAGTTAGGGCTGAAGTAATCATGATAGGACTTGCATGACCTGTGCAATGACCAACATATCATTGAACCCCCGAAGTCTAGCATGGATCATAGGCACTAGGATCCTAGAGGCAAGGATTAACAGCCACAATAGTGTTCCTATATTAAAGGGGAACACAAAAAAAGAGCTCTAGGCACCTAATCGAAGAGGAGGATCCAGAGGGAAGGTTGACATGCACACTGTGGGATGCTCCAGGAATGGGGGGGGCACTGAGAGAAAGAGAGGGAGAGGGGAAAGGAAAGGGAAAAGGTGGGGAGAGAGCAAGGGGATCCAGGAAGAGGTGGAAGGAGGGAGGGGAATGGGGTACTTACCAACTTTGTATGAGTGGAAGAAATAAAAAGAGAAGCTAAAATCTGTGTTTTATCAATCACATTTATATAAATAAAAGCTGACATTGTATGTACACAAACAAATAATAGAGTTGGGGAGATGACTCAGAGTTTAAAGACTTTGTCTTGGAAGCAAAATGACCTGAGTTCAGATCCACAGATTCCACCTAAAAAAATAAATAAATACCACTTGGATATGACAGTGGTGTTCTAATCCCTGCCCAGCAAAACTTGGGAAACCTCATAGCAAAATGATATAGACATAGAGAACTTCAGGATGATTCCCTATATCACTCTTGGACCTTTGTACACACTCAAGTGTCGTCTGGTGCACACATACACACACACACACACACACACACACACTCAACAGAGAATTATGAAACAAATGATGATCAATGATATTCTAAAGGAAATTCATTAATTCTATATTGCTGATAATGAACAAACATTATACCAAGTCTTCTAACCAAAGTGTCAAACATAATGATTCAGCAATCTCTTTTCAAAGTGCTTACTGCTTACTTACTGTGGAAACTCTTGAGTTTATGTTGAGATAAGTGGCTTCTAGGCAAGACTGGATACATGAGACTGTGTTGCCGCACGTGGAAGAGAACTGAAAATATGAAGGTTCACTTGGAAGTTAATATGAATTTGAGCAAAAGACAGCAGAGCGCTGACATGAACAGCATCCGTTTGAGCACAGATCCCTACCTGACTGTACAAGCCTCATGCCACAGGCGGGCTTTGCACATACAAAATTCAGTAAAAAATAATCAGTCATTCAAACAATGTTTTATTAATTTCCAATGTGTCAAATGCTGTGAAAGAAAAATATATCTGAATATATCTGCTACAAAATAAATGCAGGAATATTTTTCTTGCTAATGAACTTAGCAACTCTACAAATAGCAAAAACAAAATTTAGAAAACTTCAAAAATATAATACACATCTTTTCCTTTGAAAGAATTTATTCGTCAATTTATTTTACATGCAATGAATTATATATTCTGGCTAGAAAATGTTTAATAGAGAAAGCCTTTTTTTTTTAGTCCAAAGGACCTAAGTTCAAACCCTCAGATCCCCTAAAAATAGTAACAACAAAAAATTAGATGGATATGGCAGCATTTTGTAATTCTGGCTGTACAAGATAGGAAAAAAATCAATAAAGTTGAAGAGCAATTCAGGATGATTCCTGATGTCACCCTTGGGCCTCCAAAGGTACACACACACAGTCAAGGGCATTCTCATACACACCCACATATGCATGCATGTGCAAAAAAAATTGTAGAAGAATACAGATGGAAGAGTGGAATAGAGTGGTAAAGACAAGGAAAGCAATGGGAGGGAGGAGGAAAGCTGGGATGAATCCCTCAATATGCTTTTAAAAGTAGAAAAAAACAATAAAAAAGAAATTAACAACTACATAGTAGAGTGTATTATGGTCAACTATCTCTGTACTAAAACACGAAAATGTTACTACAATCAGTAAACTAAAAATGCACAAGTAACTGTCAAAAACTACTCAATAGTGATGTCATGAAGATGAAATTTATGCACAAGCTATTTTAATATAACTGTCCATAAATGCACAACAAAATAATATACCAAACTCTCAAGAGTTAATGGCTAAGTTATAAGAATGCTTGCAGAGGAGATATAAAGGCAAGCTTGCCCTTAAACAAAAAGAACTGTGTATTCTAATGTAATTAGTATGTGGATTAGTATGTCATGCATAGTATGTAACTCTAAAAGTACTGTGGAATGATGGAGCTTTACCCAGGAGTTAGAGACTGCAAATCCCAAAATTTGGGAAGATATTTGAGTCAGCAAAGAGAATTAACAGAAACCCAGAACACAAGCATGCTCCTAGGAATATAAGAACAAAAACAAAACAAAACAAAATAAAAATAAACAAAACAAACAAACAAACAAATAACAAAGAGAAGTGAATAGGAAGTGGTAATAATAGATATTACTACAATCCTCATGTCTTGGGTTTGAAATAGTTTGAACCCTGGTTCTGAAGACAGGCCCAGTCAGAACTAGCTGGCTTCACCTTGTCCCTTTCCGTGCTTTTGGAGTTGTTCTGAGTCTTTTTCTCCTAGAACTTGGTTCCTAGGAACTACAGCCTGCATTGCAGATCCTGAAACAACAATCAAATAGACCATGGGTGGACCAAGAAGATCTGTGCCATTATCCTGCCACCTCTCAAATCTGGAGTTTGTTTCTCAGTCCTACACAACTCTGAGGGTATATTAAACACAGACTCTAAGTTTTGGAACCCAATCTTCTTGGTATGGTCATGATGTAGACAAAACTCCTTTCTTGTCTTCTCAATCACTCTTCTCTTTGACTGGCTTTCTGCTAACTGATCCAACTTGATCCACTGGGTCTCTGGAAGTCAGAATCAAGGCCTTGAATATGCTAGGTAAGCATGTTTACCATGGAGTGGTATCTACTGAACCATCTCCTCAGCCCTCAAGCAGTTAATTTTAAAGTCATGCATCACATGTTTGAATATTATACTTGATATTTAAGCCATTAATTGAATTTATAATTAGCATCACAGAATGCTAAATCATAGCACCTTTGCATTGATGTGTTATTTTAAGAACATCTTCATTTTCACAAATGTTTTAATAACTCTAGAACTATTAAATGAATTATTAGCACTAACATCAGTATTCAGGGAAATAAAAGACTATAATTTTAATGATATTGTTGATACTGTAGGTAATTGAAATTTAGTATTATAAAAGATTATCTTAAAATAAATGCAGAAATATATTGAAATGATTCAAATAATAATGTAATTTCAATATTTAGATGTCAAATATTTTGATCAATTGAAGAATCTTAAAACAATACTAGGTTTTCTTTTTTATATTGTTTCTAAGTTATTAAAATATTTTCACATAAAGCCAAAACTTCAGATTTATATGCTGATATCAGTATAAGAAAATCAGTGAACATTGGATAATCAAATGCTAGCCTATGCCTGGATATCAATGAATTGTAAAATGAACATAAAATATTCTAGATAAATTGTGCTAAAATCACTTGTTCAATCTATCAACAGTGTTTTGTTTCCATTAAGAAATAATGGAGGGCAGAATTGCAAAGATGGTTGAGGGGTTAATACTCTGTCTTGCAATTAGAAGGTCCTGAGTTCAGACTAAGTATGTAATCCAAGTATGATCTCTTTTCAGTTGAAAACTAAAGTCTTAGAAATATGTACAGATCTTGAAAACACACCAATGTATTAGCTTATAAAATAATATTTTGATATTAATTTCTAGTTTTGCAAAACTGTGATAAGCCCTGCATCTTTAATTACATGAGTGCCTCTGATAGACTGTGGAAATAGAAATTGGAGACACAAACAAGAGAGGATAAGTGTCCAGACCAACCTAAAGATAGCATTTTCGTAAACATGTGTTCAGGGATAACTCTACATAACTGGCACTGAGCCAAGCATCGTTCTAAGTAAAGTATGTGGAAGAAACAAGTGGTCATCGTTAATTATAGCTCACAGAAGTTAACTCCAATATTACAGCTAGTCTGAAGAAAAACAAAGATGATTCTACTAAAGCAGAGTCTTAAACTGATTCTTCATTTGTCTTCTTAAAAGACAAGAGAGCTCCCTTTCACCCCACCCCGCTCGGCCGGTCGGGACGCGCGTGCGGGGTCCAGCCGGGCCTGGCCCTGCGACTCTAGACTCCAACCAGAACAAACCCGCAGAAAAAGGCCAAGAAAGCCTCACCCAGGATAACGACTTTCAAAATAGGATCATTACCATGTTCAATACTATGAAAGAGGAAATCAGGGAGGAATTACATAATCGAATCAATCGCTTTGAAGAGGAACTAAACAGACATTTGGAGGAGTTGAGAAAAACAGTGCAAGAAACAAAAACTGGGATAGAGCAGTTAAAACAGAGTCAAGCAGAGTTTAAAACTGAGCTACAAGACAAGTTATCTTCAACCCAGGACTCTACAGAGAGTCTTATCAACAGAACTAACGAAGCAGAAAACAGAATTTCAGATCTTGAAGATAAAGTGGGAGTACTAACCAGCTCAATGGAAGAGGTTGTTAAAGTCAAAAAGATACTTGAGAGAAATATCCAAGAGATATAGGACACCCTGAAGAAGCCTAACATGCGTATTCATGGAATATCAGAGCAAGAATCTCAAAATACCACCCCTGAGGAAATTTTTCAAATGATCATCAAAGAAAACTTTCCTCATCTAAAAAAAGAGAGGCCCATCCATATACAAGAGGCATTCTGAACCCCAAATAGATATGACCAAAACAGAAGCTCGCCACGGCAAATAATAGTCAAAACACTCCACATTCAAGATAAAGAACTGGTGCTGAGAGCTTCAAGGGAGGAAAAACAAGTCACTTTTAAAGGTAAACCTATTAAAATAACAAATGACTTCTCAATGGAAACACTAAAAGCAAGAAGAGCTTGGAGAGACATACTTCAAGTATTGAATGAGCAAAAATGTCAACCTAGGCTGATTTACCCTGCAAAACTATCAGTCATGATCGAGGGAGAAAGAAAAATCTTCCAGCACAAAGGCAACTTGAAGGGATACATGTCCACCAAACCAGGCCTTCAAAAAATGCTAGAAATGATACTCAAGCGTGAAGAAAAACACAGGCATATCCAGATGAGCAGAAGGCAAGTATAACACCATTAAAAGCGAAGCAATATACTTATAAAAACTACAAAACATAATAAATGTCTGGAATCAAAAATAGTTTCACCATTATAACACTAAATGTTAATGGAATTAACTCCCCGATCAAGAGACACAGATTACAAACTTGGATTAAAAATCACAATCCATCAATCTGCTGCCTGCAGGAAACCCATCTCACCACAAAAGATAGGCACGCTCTAAAAATAAAAGGCTGGTCAACAATTCTACAAGCTAATGGAAGCAGAAAACAGGCAGGGGTAGCCATTATGTTATCAGACAAAGTGGACTTCAAACCACAGAAAATTATAAGAGACATGGATGGATACTACATTTTAGTCACAGGTACAATTCACCAGGAAGACTTCACAATACTAAACATATATGCACCCAATACGGGCCCCTCCACATTCATTAAGAAAACCCTACAGCGTCTAAAGCAAGAATCAACCCCCAACGATAAACACTGCCCTCTCAACATGGTATAGATCAACAGGTCAAAAGCTCAACAGAGACACTTTGGAACTTAATCAAACCCTGAAAGAAATGGACCTTAGAGATCTCTATCGAACTTTTCACCCACGTACCAAAGAATACACATTTTTCTCAGCAGCACACGGAACTTTCTCCAAAATAGATCACATATTGGGCCACAAAACGAATCTACACATATACAAAAAAGTTGAAATTCTAACCTGTGCCCTATCAGACCACCACGGCCTAAAGCTGGACATCCACAACACATCAAACAAGAGAAAATACACTAACTCCTGGAAACTTAACACTATGATGCTGAATGAGAACTGGATTCAGGAAGAAATTAAAGAGGAAATTCAAGATTTCCTGAAAGTGAATGATAATGAAAATACAACTTACCAAAATCTCTGGGACAAAATGAAAGCTGTTCTAAGAGGTAAGTTCATAGCTCTTAATGCCTACATCAAAAAAATGGAAACATCAGAAATAAACAACTTAACAATGCAGCTTAAAGCTTTAGAGAAACTAGAGCAATCTGATCCCAAAAGTAAGTAGTAAGATAGCAAAAAGAGGAAAGATTAGCAAAATAAGGGGAGAAATATCTGAAACTGAGATTAAGAAAACAATAGAAAAAATCAACCAGTCAAAATGCTGGTTCTTTGAAAAAATCAATAAGATTGATACACCCCTAGCTAAATTAACCAAAAGCAAGAGAGAGAAAACCCAAATTAAGAAAATTAGAAACGAACATGGAGTTATCACTACGGATACCCAAGAAATCCAGAGAATTATAACATCATATTTCAAAAACTTGTACTCTGTGAAGTTTGACAACACAAAAGATCTAGATGAATTTTTAAGTAAACACAACCTACCTAAATTGAATCAGGAGGTTGTGAGTTATTTAAATAGTCCTATAACATACAAGGAAATTGAAGAAGTAATCTCGAATCTTCCCACCAAAAAGTGTCCTGGGCCAGATGGATTCAGCACAGAATTCTACCAGACATTTAAGGAGTTAATAACACCAATACTCCTTAAACTGTTCCACCAAATAGCAAAGGAAGGAACACTATCAAATTCCTTCTATGAAGCTAATATCGTTTTAATCCCAAAACCTAATAAAGATTCACTTAAAAAAGAAAACTATAGGCCGATCTCTCTGATGAACACAGATGCAAAGATTCTCAACAAAGTCTTAGCAAATCGGATTCAAAAACATATCAAAAAGATCATTCACGGGGACCAAGTAGGCTTCATCCCGGCACACAAGGTTGGTTCAACATACGCAAATCAATAAATGTAATTCATCATGTAAACCAGTCCAAAGTCCAAGACCACATGAAACTCTCGATAGATGCAGAAAAAGCTTTGACAAAATCCAACAGCCTTTTATGATCAAAACGCTAGAGACTGTAGGAATGAAAGGAACCTTTATCAATATAATAAAAGCTGTATACAACAAGCCCACAGCAAGGATTATGCTCAATGGGGAACAATTGGAAGCATTCCCACTTCGATCAGGAACTAGACAAGGCTGTCCACTCTCACCACTTCTATTCAATATTGTACTTGAAGTCTTAGCTGAAGCCATAAGACAAGAAAGGGACATAAAAGGGATTCAAATCGGCAAGGAAGAAGTCAAGCTATCCCTATTTGCGGATGACATGATCTTATACCTGAGTGATCCCAAAAACTCCACTAGGAAGCTCCTGGAACTATTTGAGAAGTTCAGCAGGGTGGCAGGATACAAAATAAATGTGCAAAAATCAGAGGCCTTCTTATATGCCCAGAATGAAAGAAGTGAAAAAGCCTTGAGAGAAACAATCCCATTTACTATAGCCCCTAAAAAAATGAAACACCTTGGTATAAACCTAACCAAGGAGGTAAAAGACTTTACAATGAAAACTTTAAAACCCTCAAGAAAGAAATTGCAGAAGACACCAGAAGGTGGAAAGACCTCCCATGTTCCTGGATTGGTAAAATCAACATTGTAAAAATGAACATCCTACCAAAGGCAATATACAAATTCAATGCTATACCAATTAAAATCCCAAAGCAATTCTTTAAAGAAGTTGACCAAATAAACTCAAAATTCATATGGCGGCACAAAAGACCCAGGATAGCAAAGACAATCCTGAGTAACAAAAACACTACTGGAGGTATTACCATACCAAACCTTAGTCTATACTACAAATCCTTATTTATAAAAACTGCCTGGTACTGGCTCCAAAATAGACACACAGATCAATGGATAAGGGTTGAAGACCCAGATATAAGCCCACAAAAATATAGCCATTTGGTCTTTGACAAAGGGGCACAAAAAATCCAATGGAAAAAGAACAGCATCTTCAACAAATGGTGCTGGCAAAACTGGATCTCCACATGCAGAAGATTAAAGCTGGACCCATACTTGTCACCATGTACAAGACTTAATTCCAAATGGATCAAGGACCTTGATTTAAGGCCAGAGACTTTAAAAACCATAGTTGAAAGGATAGGCTAGGCCAACACTTCCTAAACAGACATCCAATGGCACTAGTCACTGCTACCAACTCTCAACAGTTGGGATCTTGTGAAATTAAAGAGCTTCTGTACAGATAAAGAGATTGTAACACGAGCTCAAAGGCAACCCACAGAATGGGAGAAAATCTTCACTAACCACATATCTGACAGAGCTCTACTGTCCAGAGTGCACAAAGAACTTAGAAAACTAATCCCCATGGAAATCAATGGCCCAATTAAAAAAATGGGCCCTGGAACTTAAAAGAAACTTTACCAGGGATGAAATTAAAATGTCTAACAAATATCTGAAAAAATGCTCCACTTCCTTAGCCATCAGGGAAATGCAAATCAAAACTTCCCTGAGATATCATCTCACCCCGGTCAGGATGGCAAAAATCCACAATACAAACAACGACAAATGCTGGAGAGGATGTGGAGAGAGGGGAACTCTCCTACATTGCTGGTGGGAATGCAGGCTCATACAGCCACTCTGGCGAGCCGTCTGGAGATTCTTAAAGAAATTAAAGATTGAAATGCCATATGACCCTGCTATCCCACTTTTGGGAATAACCCCCCATGCAGCAGAGATTCGCCTCGATAGCACAAGCTCGACCATGTTCATAGTAGCACTGTTTACAATAGCAAAGTCATGGAATCAACCTAAATGTCCAACAGTTGACAAGTGGATAAGGAAACAGTGGTACATCTATACAATGGAGTACTACTCAGCCATCAAAAATGATGAATTACTGGAATTTGCTGGGAAATGGATGTAATTAGAAACAATTATATTAAGTTAAGTATCCCAAACCCAGAAAATTAAGCGCCGTATATACTCCCTAATAGGTGGCTCCTAGTACCAAACTCACCCAGCCCACATTGAGACACTCAAAAGTAAACCTATGTAACACAGTAATTGCAAGAATTATGAACAAGAGAGATGGGGTAAGAGGGCCACACCAGAAGCAAGGAGAGAGGGGACCATGTTACAGCAGAGAAAATAGGCCTCCATCAAGGTCTGCAAGTAAGTAATGAGAAACCTGGTTAAGTTCACAGACGTTCTTTCCTGATCTTACCAGAAGGGGAGGGCATATAGTCTAGCAGATAAAAAGTAATCATTTTGCAAATGGGTGATGGACCCCTCCCTCACTGAAGTTTCCTACTCTTATTACATCTACCCTTGAATGTGCTATTATAACAAGACTCAAGTTTAACAGCTTTTTGTCTCTGGCCAGGGGGTGACATACAGTGCCGAGCAGGATGGAGTGAAGGGCATTGCAGGAGCAGCAAAACTGCAAAAGAAAATCAACAAACCACAATCCAGAACTTCAGAGACTCTATATCAATCACATAGAACTAGGCCAGCCTAATCTCTCCCCATCCTGGAGCTCAGGGACATTTGCGTAAGAGAGGGCGGTAAGATTGTAAGAGCAAAAGGATGGGAGGAACAATGATTTGCAAGATTCTGAACAATAGTTGGGGCCAAAGCAATCATAATGGGACTTTGCATGCCCTGCGCAATGTCCAGCACACTGTTGCCCTCATAAAGTCTAGCATCTGTTTAGGGCACTGAGATCCCTGGAGGCAAGGGATTGACAGCCATAGTAGTGCTCCTATGCTTAAGGGGAACAAGAGAAAGGGCTTATGGAAATGCCACTGGGTCCTTATATGTCATCGGAGAGGAGGACCCAGTGAAGAGTCAGGCGTACACAATATAGGACTCTCTGGGAATTGGGGGGGGAGGCACTGGGGGATGGGGAGGGAGAGGAGGGGGAGGAGGGAGTTCGGGGGGAGGAGGAGGGAGGAAGTGAACTGGTAAAAAAATTTTAAAATGTATAATTTCATTTTTAATAATAAAAAAATAAAAGACAAGAGGGAGGAGCAACGATATGTCAGATACTCCACACAAGTTAGGGCCGAAGTAACCATAATAAGACTTTGCATGATCTGCACAATGATCAACATATCACTTACCCCCCACAGTCTAGCATGGATCACAGGCACTAGGATCCTTAGAAGCAAGGGATTAACAGCCACAATAATGTTCCTATACTAAAGGGGAACACAAGAAAGGGCTCTAGGCAGTGTTACCTAGTCCTTATACCTCTTTAGAGTAGAGGACCCAGAGGAAAGTTTGACATTCACACTAAAGGATGCTCCAGGGATTGGGATGGGAGGGGGCACTGGGAGAAAGGGGGAAGGGGGAAAGGAAGGGGAAAAAGGGGAGGGAGCAAGAGGGTCCAGTGAGAGTTTGAGGAAAGGAGGGGACCAGAGTACCTATTAAGTTTGCATGAGTGGAAAAAAATAAAGAAAATTTTTAAAAATCAGTAAAAGTTTGAGGGAGCTAGTATTATTTTGGGTTTCCATTTTAATATTTGGATTAGATCAATAATGAAATAGGGAAAACAGTGCTATCAAAAGCATTAACCCACAGTGCTGAATGATCAACACTGCAGACATATACACATTAAAGAGAAAATTGTATACACTCACAGGTTGGCAGTAGCTCAGCAGACACCCAGTAGCTAAGCAGACAGTTTAAATGTACTACAATGAAGTGACTACAGTATCAAATAAAGCCATAATAGGTGAAGTTAGGATGTTCCTAAGAAGAGTCTTGAGCCTTGTTTCACATGTATGAGCATTTGGTCCACAGAGGATGGCACCGTTTGGGAAGGTTGAGGAATATTTGAGAGGTGCAGGAATTACATTAGTGAGGAGAAGCCTTGAGCTTTGATAGTTTGACCCCACCTGCTATTCTTTCTTTCTGAGCATCTTAAAAGTGAATGTAATGAAAGTCAACCACTTACAACTCCTGATGGCTTCCATAACTTCCTGCCATGATGGAATATATCCCTCTTGGACTATAAGCCAAAATAAACTTTTTCTCCACTAATTTGCATGAGTCAGAGAATTTTATAACTGAAGAGTAGGTAAAACATAGAGAAAGACTAAATTATATCCACGTATTTTTCTTCCATTTTAGCAATGTCTCATAAATCACATAATAACCTAGATAATTAATGAGCTTTCCCCATGAAAGACTAAAATGAAAAGATTTGCATGTCCAGAGGATCTGTGGCAAGTGTTAGCACCAAGCAGAAGATACAACAGAGCTATAAGTAGGAGCACCAAGCAAGCTAGCATGAAAAGGCTAGACACTCCTGAGGATGCCAAAGTGAGGAATAAAACAATGAAAGAAACTATGGAAACCACTAACACCAGAGACTTTGCATTTGACTATGATCCAAGCACAGAAAGGAATGTATGAAAGCATTCTCATCATGAGGAGCAGATGGGGCTCTTTGTCCTAGATGTTAGCTTCCTAAAATAGTCTCCATAGTGTCATTTCAACATCTGCAGAGAGTTGAATCAGTTCTTAGTTGAATCAGACTTAGAACATCTCACCTTTACATCCAATGTCCTTAATTTCTTGACTCAAGTTGACTATTTTCAAAATTTCTATCATTATTCCTTATTCAAATAAATTTTGAGTTCTAGTTAGATCAGATTAAAGGACATTCAAACTCAGGACATAACTTTGAACTATATGAAAATATAGATGTTCAACTATGAATGTACAAAATGATAATTTCTTATAATTTGTCTAATACATAATATAAAAATAAGCCAAAAACTCATGTTAGGTTCATTGTAGATCTAGCAATTTATGCTCTGTTTCTCATAGAAATGTAACATCATAAGTAAATAACTAATGGTTGAAACAGAAACTTTGCTTGAGTATTGAATTTGGAAACTAAGTTTCTGCTTGCCCTGCCATATACCTCTACAAGCTTTTCCCATTGCTGACAGAGGAGTGGAGAGTTGAGGTATTTGGATTTTCATATCTCCCCAATTCTCTTCTACTACACTCATGCACCCACTCCCCTCTCTCACTGCTTAGAACTAGAAGAGATCAACTCTATTATTATCTTCTTGATCACCCTATGTGCTGCTATTATCTGAGTAAATAAATAAATGTTCCTTTATTAAACACTTTGCAAATTGTGATAATTTGTGCATTCCATTTCTTGTTAACTAGAATCCTAATTGGGCTCAATTCTTTACATTGTGCTTATTGTGTTTAATTTTTACCAAAACTCATTAAGAAAGCTTGATATTTTTTCATTTTGTACATAAGGTATCTGAATATTGAGGAGACTGACTTGTCTCAGATCAAGGGTGAAGATCAAGGGTTGAGATCTCAGTCTAACTCCAGCTCAAGAATGGTCTCAAAAAATGAATGGGAATTACCCAGATTTTCTAAAGTGGGCAATAATAAATTCAAGAAACCTTGTTTGCTTATAAAAATAATGTAGACTGTAAGCATTTTAATATTCAATTAAGCATGCAGATTATCTCACAAAGAGTTTGGACAACATGCCAAACATTTCTGTGTATGAGATATAAATAGATTGGAAAAAACTTATCATTAGATATTTAAGATTTTTATCACCAACTTAAGGAAACATGAAGAAGACAAACTTATTACATTTTCTGATGATACAAAGCTTAGAAAGTAGAATCAAGATTTCATAAATGTTGCCAGCTAAGGAAGACTGACAACTGAAACTGAATGATAATAAATATTACATTTATTTCCATAATTGCAATTAGACCTACCTGTAAGTAACAGAAATTCAACTCAAGTGAACTCAAACTGAAGACAGCATTCCTTATCTCACATAACTGTAGATCTTGAAAGTCAATACTAAGTGTAAATATATCTGCTCTGTGACCCTCTTTGTGTTTTCTTCTACATCTGCTCCTGTCACTACCAGGGCTGATGTGTTACTTCAGGTTCAATTCTAGAAGAGAAAAACTTCTAATAACCCCTGAAAAACAATTCAGAGTTATATACCTTAGGTCTGAAACAGACCAGCTTCTAAGTACATGGGTCAGAGTTGGTCTGAATGGCCAGAAATGATTCTATGTCTGACCTCTTGCCAGCAGGGATCATATTTGGGAAATGTAAATTAGAACAAGAACCAATGCAAGGGGTAGGGACTAGGGGAAATGCAAACCATGAAGGTTTAGGAATAAAGACACTATGTAAAACTGCCTTTTAAATTGTTATTATGCTCATAGCTTGGAGGAACACTTAGCACTCAATACAGAAGTATCCTGCATTTTGGGATGATGATTATCACAGAAAAATCACAACATCACAAAATGCAAAAAATAATGACTATGCATAGCTTCGTTCTGAATAGACATCTAAGTCACCCACACTGCCACCCCAAGGCTCAGGAAATATAGCAGAAAAGAGAGCAGTAAGAATGTTAGATCCTAGGGGAGGGCATATAGTCCGGCAGATTAAAAAGTAACCATTTTGCAAATGGGTGATTGACCCCTCCCATTGCCAAATGCCATATGACCCTGCGGTTCCACTTTTGGGTATAAGTATTACATCTACCCTTGAATGTGCTCTTATAATAAGACTCGAGTTTAACAGCTTTCTGTCTCTGGCCAGGGAGTGACATACAGTGCCCATCACGATGGAGTGACGGACATTGCAGGAGCAATAAAACTGCCAAAGAAAATCAAGGAACCACTGTCCAGAACTTCAGAGACTCTATATCAACCACCTAGAACTAGGCCAGACTAATCTATCCCCATCCTGAAGCTCAGGGACATTTGCGGAAGAGGGGGCGGTAAGAGTGTAAGAGCAAAAGGATGGGAGGAGCAATGATTTGCAAGATACTCCACACAAGTTAGGGCCGAAGCAATCATAATTGGACATTGCATGCCTGGCGCAATGTCCAACACACTATTGACCTCACAAAGTGTAGCATCTGCTAAAGGCACCAAGATCCTTGGAGGCAAGGGATTGACAGCCACAGTAGTGTTCCTATGCTTAAGGGGAACACGGGAAAGAGTTCAGGGAAATGCCACTGGGTCCTTGCCGTCATCGGAGAGGAGGGCCCAGAGGAGAGTCAGGCATGCACAAGAAAGGACTCTGGGAATTGGGGCGGGAGGCACGGGGGGATGGGGCGGGATGGGTGAGGGGAGGGAGAGCAGGGGGTTCGGGGGGAGGAGGAGGGAGGGAGGGAACTGGTGTACCTATTAATTTTGTATGAGCTGAAATAATAATAAAAAATGTATTAAAATAAAAAAAAGAATGTTAGATCCTAAAGCGGGGTGGGGTACAGCCAGACACTTTATTCTGGACATAACAGAGCATTTTTTAATTCATTGCAGTTATGCATATTCTTCACACAAATCCTAAGAGGGAATTTTCCCATCAACATTTCACCAGAAAGTAAAAAGATATCAAGAGACTATACACCTCCCTGAGATAATGATGAGGATTAATGCTCATGGGGAAGAACTGCAAAATGTTTTCCTTAATGTTATAACCACTGATAGAAGATTCATGCTCTATCAAGTGCTCAGACACATTGCATCAAAAGTAAACCAGATGAAACACTGTAGACCATCTATATGAAAAGATTTAGAAAATAGGAGAGAGTCTGGCAAGAGAGAAGAAGAGCTACAATGGTAATAGGGGGATGAAATTGGGGACTAAAGTGTGAAAATATGAGTTCACTATATACAGCTATGATACACAAAAAGAATACTAATAAATAAACATATAAAAGTTCAATATGCATCAACTTCTCAGTGTACTGCAACACTTCACAACAATAGCTATGTGCCTCAATAAAGAAACATGGCCTATAACTGTGTCTTCCACAGTTAGGTTTCTCCGATTTGAGCCACATTTCCTATAGATGGAGGGAGTGAGAAAGGAAGAAAAAGAGAACAGGGGGTGAGTGAATAAAGCACACACAGGCATGCCATGGTTCCCAGAAAAGTCAAAAGACAACTTGTGGAAGTTAGTTCTCTCCTTCCATCCATGTGGGCTTCCAGAGATCAAATATAGGTTGCCAAGTTTATGACCAGGTGCCCTACCACTGAGCTATTTCACCTCCCTAAACTCACCTACCTTGAGTTTTCTCATTACCTAAACCCAACCTTTTCTGATTGTTCACCAGTTGCAAGACCCTCTCCAAGTCTAATTTTGCCATCCATAAAACCATGACAAAAGTCTATCCTTTAGTGACACTGTATTAAATTGTTTACATCCATGTATATCTTAGATGAGTGCATGGTTCACATAAAGCATGTGAAATAACCATCATTATAATTATAAGCTTAATCGTGGATATATGAGTTTATTTTTGCTGGCTAGGTTGGTATGCAAATTTAAAAACTATTTTTTTCTTTTGTACTATGAAATATGAGATTGTATCTTAAGTTATTGTTGTATATCAAATGAGACCATAACATGTTCATGAAATCCTTAATGTGCCATTTCCTGGAGCTCAAAGTCAGTCATATCCAATGCTAGACAGGGCTATGGAGCCCTGGTAATGGCAATGAATTTCCCTGTTGTTACAAAGAGCAGAGAGTGTTTTTCAATACTTCACTTGTGTGAAGGATCAGAAATGTGAATTTTCTTAGCAAAAAAGACTTCCAGAAATGCATCCTCATATTTTGTTTGGAGTTTTCACTGAAGCAAGGTTATGATGATTTTTCCACTGGTTGGTAGTCAAAACCCACCTAATGTCCATTTGTTTGGTTGCCTTTGAAAATCACAGGCATTCACATGTGAAGTTTTTAATTGCTTTTTCTTTTTAATATTTTATTTATTAATAGGGAGAGGTCAGAGGGCAACTTTCATAAATAGATTCTTCCCTTGTACTATGTGGGTTTCTGAGGTTCAAACTCAGGTCTTCAGATTTGTGAGCAGGCTTCTTTACCTGATGAGCCATCTTGCTGGCTCCACAGTCCTAAATTGAGGGGTAAATGTAGCAATATAATTTTCCCAGCTAAGATATTCCTGATGTCTTCTTTCCAGTCAGGTGGTGAAGCCCATTGGTTGCAATGTTCCAGAGGTGAGTGGGACTCAGAAACTGAGAAGTCTCTGGGAGCTGATTTTGTCATGCAAATGTCTGCTTGATGTTGCTGCTGCTCAGAGAATAATGGTGATGTCCTTACTGTAAAAATTAACAAACAAGCAAATATTAAAAGTCTCTTGGTTCTCCTAGCAGCACCACACTTCACGTGATGTGATTCCAAGTTGCAGGATTTAGTCTTTCAAAGAATGCACTGCATTGACAAAATTAGAACAGCTCACAGATTAGCTACCTCTAAAGATTAACACAATAAGTCATGGCAACTTATAGTCAAAGTCTATGGCTCACATCCTAAATTACTGTTTTTCAATATACTGAAGTATGAATATTATGTGAATATGAATTGTGTGTATGAATATCATTCAATATTGTGATTCTAACCAGGATTCTATTTTAAAACAAGGGAATATATGTGAAAAATACGTTCCTAAAGACAGTTACTTGTTCTCAGTTAAAAGCAGCAAGCGAAAGAATTCCCTAGTACCTATTTTTTAACATACTGAAGAGCACTTCCTAAACCCTGAGACTAAAGTGAAGAAGATATCAGGGTATCTCCCCTCTTGTCTAGCAGAACAGTGTGACAGGCAGTTTTGGTGATTCTCCCCAATATTTAAAACCTTGAGTAGCTTTGTCCATTGTCTGTGCACTAGCTCAAGCAATTTTCATCTAGCAAGTAGAACATGACAAGAATGAGAAGACATCTCTCCAGCCATTACAGTATAACAGATTTCTTGCTGGCACTCTCTCATGCACGGATGGCAAGCTGGCGCTGGGAAAGTCAGCTACCACACTGTGAGCTTCCCTGAGTAGATGCTCACGTAGGAAAGAATGAGTTAGATCTCCTACCAACAACTAGCAAACACCTGAGATGTCAATCCAACAAGCCCTGAGAAACTGGCTCTTGCCACCAACCATATGAGCCAGCTCAAAAGCAGATCCTCCTCCACTACCTAACTTTGAAGTAGAAACCCCACAAATCCATGCTGGTTTTCTGGACAACCAAAGCATCCTGTGTTAGGAGAAGTGTTCTGCAGCTATCAAGGACTGGTGAAGATAGATAAGTAACCAGGATGCTTGCAAAAGTTACCATGAAGGAAATAAGCCAGGAAGACAGGGAAAGAGGAGTTAAGAAGGACCTCTAAGGAAAATAACTTTATCTGTGATTGATATTGAGGTTGAAGATCACAAGTGACAAAAATCTATATATAAGACAGGCATTGCTATGCACACTTGTGGTTCCAGCAATAGGAAGTTGAAGACCTTGAGTCCAAGGCCAACCTGGGCTATACAGAGAGACTCTCAAATCACAAAGTACCAACAAAGGAAAAGTAAATGTTTATTAAAATAACAGGAGAGGGACTTGAGAGATGGTTCTGGGATTAAAGCCTTTGCTTCACAAGCAACAGCACCTGAGTTTGAATCCCAGATCCCAAGTAAAAAGGCCTGGAAGAAATAGTTTTGGCTGGCACTACCCGACTTGGAGAGCAGAGCCTGGAAAACTGGAAAGTAAAGCAGTAAGAAAATGGAGCAATCCAGGATAACTCTTGAAGTCATCTTTGGGACAACACAGGGAAGACACTCAAGTACTTTCTTCTACACACAGCGATACACACACAACACACACAGAATGCTCAAACAAATAAAATAATGAGAAAGTGAATTCCATAGCATGGAGCAGCAAAGAAGCCAGGAAGAGAGTGTGATGGTCTTTTGGTTCTATGGTTAAAATGTTTTATTTTATTTTAAGAAAGAGAACTATTTTAGAGTATTTAGCAAAACCATAAATATATTTTCTTTCTGCTTCACTAGAAGTCTGTAGAGGAAGTTAGATAGAGTCAGAGAGGTGAGTAGTCAGTAGAAAATTGTCTGGATTTTGTACCACCTACAAGTGAATTCCCTTCTTATTTACATAGGACTCTTAACCAAAAAAAATTACAATGAGAGCTATTATAAAAAATGAATTCGATATATTTATCCAGTTCAATATAAATTCAGTCTATGAATGGAGAGATGAGAAACATGAAAAAAATGACCTCAAGGAAAATAAAAATAGTAAGTAATGATCAAAAGCAGGAGGAACAGAGTTCCTGCAAGAAATCAGGCATGTTTAAATTTGTGAAATGCTGTTGAGAAGTTACAATTTTCTTATCATGTTGGGATTGAAGCTTGAACCATGGAAGGTGATCTCATGGGGATGTTACGGATTCTAACAAAGGTAGTTTCAGTGATGACGGAAGATATTTAGGAAAGGTTGAAAGGAAAAAAATCATCAAAAATAATTATCAGATTGACCTAGGAAGATGGCTCAGGGATGAAAGCCTTGTTTCCTAGGCGAAAGGACCAGAGTTTGGATCCCCAGATTCCAGGTAAAATTGCCAGGCTGAGTGGCAGTGACCGACAAGCCCATGAGAGGGAGTGGCCTGGGAAACCCCAGAGCAAAGCAAAAGGATGATTCCTGATGTCACCCTTGGGCTTCCATAGGCATACACACTCAAGTGTCCTCTGGTAATCACACACACACACACACACACACACACACACACACACACACACACACGAAATCAATCAATCAAACCATAGAAGGAATTTTACCACAAAGAAGAATGAAGAAATGTGATGCCAAAGGCTATGATGCCTGGACAAAACAATGTCTTCACAGAGGCAGGGAACACTACAAGGGATGCTTGGGGAAGGAAGGCACCGATGATGGCAAGGGAACATGACTGCCAGCAGGAAGTGAATTGCCAGTGAATGGGATTCACTCAAATTAATGGGAAGCATGGTGGAGAATGTGTGTTCATGTGCATTCAGTTGGCCAAGAGAGGTGCGAGTTTCTCACAAAAGAAAAAGATGAGCATCTCAGGTGAATGTGAGGAGAAAGTAGAGGAGAAGAAATAAGCAGATTTTCCTGTAAGGAAAAGAGATGCAAGAGCTAGGGAGATGGCTTAGAGGGTTAGGAGCTTCTCTGGAAGCATGAGCATCTGTGGTGGGAACCCTAGAATCCATTTAAAGACATGGATGTGGAGGGCACGGCTGTGACCCCACTGCTGGGGAAGCTCAGCTAGGAACATCTCAGAAGTTCACTGGCCAGTCAGCCTAGATGAGTCACTAACTAGCTCCATGTTAAACAAAAAGATGGAAAAAGAGTGAGGAAGACACTGAATGTTGATCTCTGGCACACACACACACACACACACACACACACACACACACACACACACAAAGATTTAAAAAAAAGAGAAAAGATAGAAAAGGTAGGAATGAATGTTTCTCATAATGATTTGCTATAAATACAACTATGGTACAAAATGGGAGTAGGATCAATAAAAGACATGCAATACAGTAATATTTGTATACGTAACCATATAGTATATATAGAGTTATTCCAGCCAAGTAAACATATATTAGGGAGTATCTGGAGAAAGGGGAGAAGAGGTTCCAGCCAGGACACGTGGGAAGACAGGTTTCAGTATCAGCAATCCAGCACATTTGTCCTATAATCTGGAGCAAAACTCTATCAATTTCTACTCCATTTTCAGTGGCAAGGAAGATAATTAGAAATCCAGAGATATGAGTTTCTGTGATACTTCTCATTTGCACATCACCCAATAATGTGGGAACTTTTCTACATTTTTCATTATCATTCCTAGGTGTGAGGTAAGGTGATATTTTAATATAACTTCATGTCCAATAAACTTTAATCACTTTTGAATATTATGCAGAATAGTATGCTTCTGTGTTTGTTCTTGTTTCAGATTCCTGACAATGCTTGCCAACCAATGAAGTTTGGAAACTCTGAAATCATGACCAGGCCATGAATCTGTGGCTTCCTTGAGATCCTGACAACTCCTGGAGTATGAGACCAAATATCTTTACAATTCATTGGATATGGAATTATAAAAGAGATCTAAACAAATGGTTATTTAGAGCTGTAGGTGAAGAGGAGAAATACTGGTAATTCATATCAGTTGCCTCCAGGGCAAAAAAATAATGAGGGAGGCAATCAGGCGGACTTGTCGCTGAGCAGGCACTTGTTAATCTGCGGCTGTCAACCTTGGCAAATTCAACTGGGAGGACAATGGTGACTGGGAACACATTATAACTAAAACGACAGTGAGCAGTTGGCAGGGGACCAGGCAAGTGCAATAAACAAATGGCCAGTTAGATGAGAGAGTAAAGAGATTATCTTCACGGGGTTTTCAGTTCAGGGGACTACACTCATTTTTGCAGACTGGATGAACTTTTGTTTTCCAAAACTGCCCATTTTGCCACAATTTCATAATCATGTGTGTGCTGTTGTGTCTCTTGTCCTACATCATCCATGTCATTGTTACTTAATATTCAACAGAGTCATCCCTTAAAAACACAAGGCCTCATCTGTCTTATATTTATATAAAAACCCAATATTGGTGATATTCCCTGAAAAGAAGCCCATTTGATACAAGCAGATGATCAACAAAGAGTTGTTACTTTTTCTGTCATCTGTTAAAGAAGAATCAAAGAAAGAAACCAACTTCCTCTCATCACCAATGCTATGGAGCAGCGTTTTAAGTTCTTCACTCCCACAAGCAATGTCAAAGGCACTGAGATTTACTGAACCAATTATTTTTAACCCTTCTATTATAGTTGCTCTGTATGTTACCAATAAATCCATAACTAAACAGCTTAATAGAACAAGAGGTTCAATTTTGGATGTCGATATTCAAGTTATAGCTCCTTTTCCAGCTTTGCAGGAAAGTACACTAAAGCACCAGGAACCAAGGGAGCTGCCCACACCATATCTACAGGACTGCAGAAGAGAGGCAATCCATACTTGTCAGACCATCATGCTTAGCCAAACATATTGAAGGATACCAGCTTCCTTCTTATGCACTTGCCCAAGAACTAGTCTCGTCCATTATAGGCTGGCTGGGTCTTCCCCATGGACTAGACAATTTTGTGCAGACTCACATCAGGCTTAACTCAGCTAATAATTCTCTAAAAATTCAATCAGAGTTCAAACCCTCAACAATTAAGTTGAGACCTGTATCTGACTATGACACCTTCTAGAACTTCATGTCCATCCATTATTTTGGTGACAAACAGGACTCATTAGATTTTTACTATGCTGGACAGAATTGAGTGTCATCTATTCTTGGGTCAGAATTTTATTTGGAGTTAACAGTAGCTACTTTTCTACACCAAGTTACAATTATAAAATCTACTTCATAATGTAATGTAGAATTAGAAACTTTGAATCAATGGACTAAGGAATGAGTCTACCTTAATTGAAGAGATAGAACACAATGCCACAGAGGACCAGAGGGAAAGAAAATGGAATGCAAGTAAGTAGATTCATGTTCCCCTCCCCTCCCCTGTCCTCCCCTCCCCTCCCCACCCATCCTCTCCCCTGTCCTCCCTACCCCTCCCCTCCCCTGTCCTCCCCACCCCTCCCCCCTTCCCTGTCCTCCTTTCCCCTCCCCTGTCCTCCCTTCCCCTCCCCACCTCTCCCCTCCCTTCCCCTTCCTTCTCTTCCCTTTTTCCCCTCCCCTCCCCTTCCTTCTCCCCTCCCCTCCCCTTCCCTCTCCCCTCCTTTCTTTTCTTTTTATCACCTTTCCTATTTCCTCTCTTCTCTTTTTCTTTCTTATCTTTCTCTTTCTTCTTCTCCTTTCCTTCTCTCTCTCTCCCTTGGGTCCTTAACCTTCTTCTTCCTTGGATAAGGATCTCAGGCCTGTATTCTCACAGACTTAAACAGATCACCACCCCTTTTTTAAGCTTTGGGTTTGAAGTGAATTACATCACTGCTTTTCTCTCTTAAAGATGGCAGACAATGTAACTTCTCTTTATTCAAACCATGTGAACCAATTAACACAAAAAAGCTTCTCCAGTATGTCTTTGTGTATTCTCTCTGTTTACCTCAGAAATTGGACTCATACAATTCTCACTAAATATTTACTGAAAATATAATCAATGTGACAAATTGAATTTCAACAACTGTGGATGTGGACTCTGTTTTCTATCATTTCATAAATGATTAATATTATTGGGCATACATAGAGGGTAGACAAGCTTTATATAAAGGACAAATTAAACTGTTACTTATCCATAGTGTTTAATTATACAAATTAAATTTCCCTTTTAGAAATTGAAAATGCACAATAAACTAAATTACTGTAGGTTATAGAGATGTCTGAGGAATTTTTCTTTTGAGACTTGTTTGCATTTCCCAAACTTCTTTTAATAAGGAATTCATTCTTGGGCCTCATTTAAAGCATGCTACCACCCATAGATGTGGTACTCTTCACTCATGAAAAACTAAATTTTGGATATTAAAATTAAAGACATATATAACATTGATTATTATTGAGCTAACACTGTTCAATTAAAAATGAAAGGAAAATCAATTATGAAAAGCCATCTACTCATGATTTTTTGCAAAAATGGTGACTACTAATTTTAAAAGGAGTGTTTTGAGCTTCACTTATAATTGCTTCATCATTCAATTACTGAGCAGAGGGCATTTTTGCTTTCACAATAAAACAGGAAAAATGTTTATGAAAGGAGCTATAAACTGATAATAAAGTTAATTTCATATCAAATTAAAATTATTTTAACCAATAAATACACATACACATACAAAAGGAACAATGGTCATGGGTATTTAAGGGCCTTATTGAGGCTTCCATTCCCTGCAAAGATATTAAAGTAGCTCTACCTTGGATAACAGGGAGAAAGTTAATTGGATTGTTTGATAGTTAGAATAGGTTTTCTCACACCGTTTCCTGGTATTTCTTTTAGAATAGAATTTTCAAGCATTTCAATAGTGACCAGAAAGAAAAGTTGTCACCATATATCACTGTCATAAAGGCAAAAATGGGCTTTGTGCATCCTTTATTATCCACATGTTCAAGTGCAAGTGCCTGACTATGTGTTCAGACTTGTTTGTATTTCCCAAACTTATTTTAATAAGGAGCTCATTCTTGGCCTCATGAAGGCCTAGTGCCCTTCTTCCAACAATCATGCCTCCAGTCCCCAAGTTTCCATGGCCTTCTGGAATACTACCAGTGTGTTTGGTGGGATTATTCAAACACATATCCCTTCCTATTCTAGGATACTGTCTTTGAAGACTTTCACTCACAGTCAGGTTGACCCCCTGATTCACCCCTGACCCCATAGCAATTTATTCTGTAAAAAGCTCCTACCACGAGCTGGATAGATGGTTCAGAGGTTAAGAACTTTGTCTCGGTAACACACTGATCTGAGTTCTGGGAAAATCCAGAGCCAAGTGACAAGGAGGTAGAGACATTCAGGATGATTCCTAAAGTCACCTTTGGGTCTCCATAAGCACATGTAGTACCTTCTTTAACACAAACACATACATACTATCTGGTTTTGAAACAGCCCTTCAGATTGCTCAGGTTATCGCCACTTACCCCCATGCCTTCTGCTGCTTAGGGTACACTTAAGGAAAAATTCTTAGAAGCCTTTACTTCTTATAACCCTGTGCTATTTTTTTTTCTTGTCACTGTGTCAAAATACCTGACCAAAGCTACTAAACAAGGGGAGAATTTATTTTAATTCGAGTAGTTCAGACGGTGGAGTCCATCACGGCAGAGAAGACCTGGTAGAGTATACAGTGGTAGGGAAAATGTGACAGACTGGAAACAGAGAGTTCAGTGGGTAGAATGATAATGCTCCAAAACTCTCTTATGCCCTTCTTTCAAGAATCATGACACCTGCCCCTAAATTTCTATAGCCTTCTAGAACACCACTGTGGGGAGGGGGTAATTCAAACACATGATGCTATTGGGGACATTTCAGAGTGAAATCAATAGTCTTTGAAGAGTTCAGCATCTGATCTCCATGGCATTTCCACCCTAGTTCCACGGCATTCACCAGGCACTTCATGTCTGTAGCACATGTTGACCCTAAAGCACAGCTTGTCGCAGTCTTCTACCAGTCTTTATCCTTGTTCTCCTGCACTCTCATACTTTGTCCTGATTGATGAACTTATCTTCTTTTAAGAGGCCTGAATAATGTCCTAATCACTGCCTAGAAGAAGAGAACCTTAGCCATCACTATGTAACTTAAGCTGCCTGCAACCTCCTCAGGACCCAGGGGATTCACATTAGAAAAGAACTGTGCTATTATTTCATAGCTTAGATAGTTATATAGAACTTATATGGACCTCTAGTCTATATTAAAATTGGAAGTGTCTGAATTAGCTATTGGGTATGCAATTTTGGTAACTGGTCTCATTTGTCTCATATGAACGAGG
Organism: Typhlomys cinereus; assembly: GCA_023101885.1. Lineage (NCBI taxonomy): Eukaryota > Metazoa > Chordata > Mammalia > Rodentia > Platacanthomyidae > Typhlomys > Typhlomys cinereus. The sequence goes on along the minus strand of JALPQD010000302.1, from coordinate 1,254,008 downwards.
GGAGGTATCATTTATGGCACTGCCTCACCATGAAGTGATTAATTTGTTCTGTGTTATCAATGTCTTGAAAGGTGTCTGATTTTGGTTTACTTACATTTTCACCAGAAAAAAATTACATCAATTCTTTACTACTGTCTTGATTAAAAAATGGAATTAAGCATTAGAGTTATAAATATAAAGAGCCTAAATTCCAAATACGTCATAGCAGGAGACTTAGTGTGCAAGTTATTTCTTTGGAATGTGTAATGGATTTACCCTTCAAATCTTTCCTGCACAGTGAATATAACACTTGAAAACCCACTAACAGCTCCTAAATTTTATAAAGTCCCCAAAAGCAGCTAAACTGGAAGCACGAAGAGCACTATGGTAATATATATTGTGGCTGATGCTGTATCCAGATCCCCTTTAGGGACTGAAAGATTTCTGAGCTGCCTGCTGGAGCACACTGCATGCTGGAGCACACTCAGACGGTGCCTCGCCCACAGCCATTAAGCCATACTTCTACTCCTGGCAGCCTGTGTCCGGGCCCCAGTCTACACAGCTAAAGGTACTTCCAAGCTCTGGCTCAGCTCTGGAGAGCACATAACTAGTGATGCTATCAGGGAGGGCTGGCTCCATCTTTCTTTCCGTCCTGTGCCCCATCTTTCTTTCCATCCTGTGACCAATAGTTATAAGTGTGCATGTACATACTGTTTCCAAATGAATCCCCAACTCAATACATGCTTGAGGTAACACAGTACTGACGTTTTTGAGGTGGTATATTTCCTGATCACACAGTGCACCCAAGCCTGGAGGGTCACTGGACTTGAATCTAGTTATACTGAACAGTGAAGAGACTTGGACTTGGTGGGAATTAGCAGTGAATCAGGCACACACTTTCTTTAGGCTAAGGGGTCCCCCTTTAAAGGTAGAGAGAAAGTACTCTCTCTCTCTCTCTCTCTCTCTCTCTCTCTCTCTCTCTCTCTCTCTCTGTGTGTGTGTGTCTCTCTGTCTCTCTCTGACTTTAAGGAATGGAAACCTTATTAGAACATGACAAAGGACAATAGATGCATGTGATTATCTGCATAATGGTTTCAGGATAACTTCAAGAAATAATTTATAAATAGATTTTGTGATAGTTGATAAGTAGTTTTTAAGTAGAATAGTTTATAATGTAGCTTTAAAAATAACCCTACTTCTGAGTGTATATCCAAAGGAAGTGAAATATGCATATAGAAGAAATGTATGCACCCCACATTCACCACAGCATTAGCCACGCTAGATGCTAAATCAATCCAGTTGTTCATCAAAAAGTGCCTAGAAAAAAAAAAAACTAAATGAATGTAACACAGTGGAACACTATTCAGCCAATATCCCAGGAGGAGTCCATGACAACATGGATGGACCAGGAAAACAGTATGTAAATTAAGTAAGCCAGCTGTGTGAAGACAAATAATACAAGCTATATATGGAATCTGATAATGCTGAAATTACAGATGTAGATCATAGAACAGTATTCAACAAAGGCTGAGAGAAGAGGGAAAATATGTTGAAAACAGAGATGTAGAAAGTAGGATACTATTCACCAAAGGCTGAGAGTAGAGGGAAGTGAGAAAGGCAAGATGCTGATCACAGGGTACAGACCTTCAACTAGAGAGGAAAAAGTTTCTGAAACCTGCTGCACTGAGATACAAAATATAACAGACTGCACAGATTGAATCGATGTGTCTGGGCAAGGCAATTAGGGTAGGGGAGAGAGGGGAAGAGAAATAGAAGGGAGAACAGAGAGTGATGGTTAAGGACTAATTTTAAAAAGCATACACACAGGCACACACACATGATATAATTCTAGTGTGATAGAGAGCAAGAGTTGCAAATATCATGATAGTGTATCTTTGCAATAGACTAAAGATGTCACATATTCTTTAGAAAAAAAGAACAGGTGTATATACCATTCATGCCATTTCATGGCTATAGGACCTTAAATACATTAATTAATCTTCCAGTTGTAATTTTACTATTTACATCATGGAGAATAAAACATCTTTACTCCATATTGTGTATCGTAGCTTTTCTCTGTTATTATAAACACAGCAAACTGGGTTTCTACAGTGTGCTCCTGGACTTCAAAACAGACCAAGCAGAGAAGGAGACACACTGTTGTGTTGTCTTCAGGCCACAGAGGAAGAAGCCCAGTGTGAGAACAAAGACAGGATCATTCCTGTTGTCCCTCAGCTGATGTTCAGAAGGTGCCTGGACTTAGCCCTTCTGTCCTTGATGTTTATACAATAAATATGAATATAGGAACCTAAAATATAATAAAGCAATGAGAAGCATAGACTTATACTATCTTAAATATAAACCATAAGGAACTTAGCAGGAAGTCAGCACATTCTCAACTCAGTGACAGAAGTATTCAGCTATCTACTAGGCAGGAAAAGTCACACCAAAGACTCAGTGATGGAAGGAATAGATGTATCCCCTTCCCAGACACATGGTCCCCATGAGACTGCAGACGCAGTCATTTTTCCACCAGAAATGAGCCACTCACAAATTCACTTGGGTGGCCCCTGTTTCTACTTGGCTATAAAGATGAACACTTACCCATCCTAAGAGATATGTAAAGGGGGAATGAGCTGCAGTGATCTACAATGGCTGGGTGACAACAGCTTATGACCTTCATATGTTCACATTTAAGAGACAAGCAAAATTCCCTTATAGCAACCTAATGTATGAAATACCCAGATATACTGTACGTGGACAGGCTACATCGCACAAGAATGCTGCTGGTTTGGCATAGTCAAGAGATTGAAGTGCCTAAGAAGAAATGACTGGGAAGCTCACAGCTGGTAAGATCGAGTGTGGAATTCACTTGCCCAGTTATCCTGTGGGAGCAGAGCGCTGAAGTGTAGCACGAGGAGTGGGACGAGTGGATGGCATTCCACATACACAAAACACACTGCAGAAGTTCTTGTGACCACTGGCTGTGAGAAGCCACAGACTGAGCTAGTCCAGACTGTCCTATCTTGATTTTGAAAAAGTAAGCAGTGCCATTCTAAACTGACCAATCCAAGCAGGAAAAGCTTTAAACAGTATCTGAGCCTCAGTTTGGAAATTGTACCACCTAAGTGTTGTTTATTTCTGAATGTGAGAATTGCCAAAGAATAAGTGAGTACTGATAACAAGGTGATAAAGAGCTGTCCCATTTTCCTGATGGTTTTCAGTGAGCCGAGAAAGAAGAGCCAATCTAAGGTTTGAAAGAAGTGATAGGAAAGAAAAACATGATTTCTTCCTCACATTCGATGCACTAGTTTAGAGTTAAAAACAACAAACATTGTAGACAGATGTCAAAGGAAAACACTCTTTTTTTATTAAAAATTTAATTATACATTTTAAAATTTTTTACCAGTTCCCTCCCTCCCCCCTCCTCCCCCCGAACCCCCTCCTCCCCCTCCCCTTCCCCCAGTGCCTCCCCCCCAATTCCCAGAGAGTCCTTTATTGTGTATGCCTAACTCTCCACTGGGTCCTCCTCTCCGATGACATATAAGGACCCAGTGGCATAGGAAAACACTCTTGAGACAAAATAGGTGCAGTTATGAAAGATCAAAAAAGGTACTTCTTTTTCAAAGGGAGACCAAGCATGGTAAAGAGGCTAAGCTACACCCGAGGGCATCAGAGGATCAAGGCAACTTGGTGGATGCAGGCAACAAGGTCAGGGACACATACAGTTAGCAAGGGTAAATGGGTTAATCCCAAGCATTTAGTTATTTAGGTTTTCTGGATGTGCCCTAATGATGTTAATGATCTAGGATACGTCTATTCTAGGAAATGAGTAAACTACATGAATAAGAAATTGAGAATGCATTTACAAAGAGAGAGAGAATCCAGGTTGCTAAGTTTCTCCTGCATGGGATGCTTCATCAGAATTAATGATGCCTGTAATCATTTGGGCCTCCTCTTGTTCAGTTTCCCTACTTCTTCACATCCATCAATTCAGCAGTGGATTATGAACACTCTGATCACAGTCAGGCACCTAATGTGATTGTAAGGAAGTGATCTTTTCTGCAGTGCAATTGCTCTTTTAATGTGCTTGCTTTCCAATTTACATCAGTTAGAAGCTGTTGAAGTAATGGCACAGGCATCAGGAAAGCAAAGGGAGCGTAGGAAGGAAGATTGCTCATGCCCACGTCTCATCCATCACACTGCCTGTTGAGCGCCCATCGCTGGCTAGGGTTTTCTCCATCTCTTTTCTTTCATGCCTACAGCACCAAGGGCAACCTGTCATCTCTGTAAAAATAGCATTTGGAGGACTCTGAATCCCCTTGGTGTAATCTTTAATAACTGCCTCATGCTCATGTTGACAGCAAGCAAGTAATAAAATGTCTAATTCTATTTTATAGGTCATGTAATACATCAGTTTATTTTATCTCAGAAGGGCAATAACAGGTAGCAGAGAATGAAGTCACTACAGATTTGTATAATGTAGTTGTGCAGTTTGCAATGGCTTCAGAAGAGCCTTGAAATTTTCTTAAGAGTTATGACCAGAAGCACTGGTCTCATTTTTCTGTTTCCGGTGGTTCACAATTCTAACAGAGGTCTCAAAAACGGTTCACTTAAAGTTTTTCTACTAAATATCTGCTGCTATGCAAACAGATCAGACTTTTATTGGGAGAAGACGGCCTTCAAATTATAAAAATTGGAAGAACCAATGGTTCCGGAGGAATAGAGAAAATGAAAAAAATATCCAAGAATATCTTGGTGTAATGTAGTAGCCATTGGTCAAGTGTGGATATAAGATTTTAAAAAGATTAATTAAAACTACATGCAATTTAAACTCCAGAGGCACCAATACAGTATTATTTTATGATGGTTTAACTGGATCATTTTACTTTTTAAATTTTTTCCTTAATGCTTTTAGCACAGATGAAAGAAATGATAATTCCTGAAAGGAAATCATCTGGAGGGAATTATTTCAAAATTATATATTATTCTTATAACTATTCTCCAATATACACTCTGTGATAAATAACAAACACATAGTTAAGCACAGTTCATTTGAGGTTCTTTCAGATAGTCTTGTTATTTATAGAAAATATGGTGTCGGGCTGGAGAGGTGGCTCAGGGGTTAAGCCTCTGCCTCGCAGGCAGAAGGTCCTGAGTTCGGATTCTAGACCCCATGTATAGATGCCAGGCAGAGGCGGGGGCGGCTTGTGTTTCTGGTCCTGGTAGAGCGGAGCCTGTGAATCCCGGGGCAGAGTAAACAAGGAGGTGGTGGTTCCATGGTGGTTCCCGAATTCGCCTGTGGTTCTACACACACACACACACACAATTGAATAAATAGAAATAATAAAAAAAAAAAGAAAATACGGTGTCATCTTTATTCTATTAAGATCATCTGTTCAAAGGCATGGAAGTGTGCATGAGTTTTAGCCGCAGATCAACAATTGAGACATTGTTCACTTTCTATCCTCTCAAGGGTATTGAAACACAAGACAAACCATCTTTTTTTTGGTCAAGTGCTAGAGATGGGCCCAGGGCCTCCTGCATGTTAATCAAGTGCTGAGCGTGGAACCCAGAGCATCTCACATGTTAGGCAAGTGAGTTAGGCACAGCGTCCTCTGCATCTTAGATAAGTGCTCTGCCACTTAGCAACATTCCAGCTCCAGTATCCACATGGGATAACTGGAGAATGCCATGTTATATTTTCCATTGTCTTGTCATATCTCAATTTCTCTGTCTCTTAATCTCTATCAGTTTCACTATTACTAATCTGACAACAAGGTTATTACTCTGTTCTCTGGATGATTTGATACACAAGAATTACTATACGAGCAAAAAATAACTAGTAAAAGAAAATAATTCATCCATAGGGAAGTTGTCAGAGTGTCATGGTTTGAATGTGGATTGGCCATGTAGGCTAACGGATTGGCATGCTTGGTTGACGACACTATTTGGGAAGGCAGTGGCACATTCAGGAGAGGCAGTCGCACTGGAGGAAGGTTTGCTCAGGAGGTACTTGTTGAGGTTTGGTAGCCTAGCCCTGCAGTGTTCCTATTTTCCTAATGCCTATGGTGACCAGAATGACCTTTCTGCTTCTACCTCCAAACATACCTCTACTATGAGATTCCCAACAAAAGGGACTATATTCCATCTGGAGCCATAAACCAGGTAAATCCCTTTTCTTACCCATAAGTGGTATCTCACCTATTGTCTCATAGCATCAGAAAGAATAACTACAACACAGCACAAATACAATTTACATATTGTTCAAATTTTATTTTTATAGAACTGTAAGGAATGTACTAAGGAAGGGATGAGTGAGATAGCAAGAGAAAAATGAAACATGAATAAGAGAAAAAATAGGGACAGAAACATAAAAAACAGCCATATAACCTATTTAATTGAGCAATATAAGAACTACAATCATTAAAAATGAAAATAAAATAGTGTGCGTAAATGAAAATTTTTTTCCTGCTTGTAACATCTAAAGATGCCTCTCCCTCCATGAGGTCCTTTTTATTTTAACTTGGATGCAGGAGGCCAGCCAATATCTTTCACTTAAACCTATCTGACTGGGTTTCGGAGACTTGTTTGAGAACAAACAGGTTTCTAGTGGGGATAAATTTCTTCTCTAGTGCCAGTAGAATTCAGCCCATCCGCACTTTCCATGGCCTCTGCAGAGTAGAGATTCAGTTTCTGACATAACCAGCTGCTGCTTTCCAAGGGGGCTGAGTGACCCAGCTTCAGCAGTGTGGATTCTAATGCCCAAGACCTCAGTATCTCACCATGTCTATCTGCACTGGAAGTGTTCTTTCAGGACTGGGGCTTACTGCATCTGCAGTTTTAGCTTGAGGTGTTTGCTCCTCAGGGATTCAATTCAGGTCAGTTCCTTCAGGATGTTAACAGGGTCTTGCAGTTCTCCAAGTTTTCTTGAATAGACACAGTGAGTTTTGGAATTTGCAGACACAGTTGTACAGTATCTCTATTCTTTCAGAAGGAATGGTTTCATTCTCAACTCTCTTAGCTCTGGCCTTCCCTGGCTGGCACTACATAGTTTGATAGGATAATGGCAATGTATGAATTCCCAGATTGTGCTTCGCAGGCCTTCCTGGTATCCAAAATTCAGGGCTTATTGTTTCTTTCTTGTTTTAGATTTGTCCTTTACTTTTGGAGATTCTCCCTTTTTCCATGAATCCAAAGCAGTTTCCTGTTGCCTTTGTCCTGTGCTTTAGTGTGCAGTGCCTTATTTCCCTTGTATTTTTAATGTTTTTTAATTTCTGTTTATATCTAGTCTCTTATAGGAGCAGCAAGATCTTTCCTTGCCTCTCCATCTTCTCACCTTTGTTTAAAGTCTCAGACTGAAAGTTTTCATTCAGATTTGAGAGTTAAGAGTGCTCTGTTGTCTGAATCATTCTTCTCTTCTCATTGGCAAAAACATAGTCAAAGGCAGTCTACAGTGGGCAAGAAAATAAGATCCCAGTGATGTGCTCTAGTCAATATGAACCATCTCTGGAAACTGGCAAAAGAACTACCTTTAATACAGGGTACAGCTTCCCATTGGCCAGACACATCAGAGTTCTAGGGGAAGAAAATGAACATGTGTGTTTGTGGGAAGGGTATGTACCGCTTTAGGCACTAGCAATCCCAGTATAAGCCTTAGAGTGGAATAAGAGGAAACACAATATGTTTAGGATACAAAGAGAACCCCAATAGTATAGAGATAAATGTCACCTAGGCAATACAAAGAAAAGCAAACAATAAAAATGGTGTGCTAAAAATTTGAACTTTACTGAATACACACCTAGAGATGTTAGAATAATTTGAAAAGTACTGTCTTGTGAAATTTATATTCTGTATAATTAAAAGTAAGGCTTTATCACAATGTCATCATTGTCCATAGTCTTTCCTTAAGGAGGAGAGAAAGTGAAACTCTAGGACACCAGACATCTTTTCAGAGAGCAGAGTGCAGGAGAGGTAAGTCTCTGGGGCTCTGCCCAGTGGTCCTTCCCTTTATTGCTTTGTACCATGAATGAGCCACTTCCAGGACAGACATGTAAGAAGCTTCCAGCTAGACTTCCCAAACTGTGCCATCAGCTTCAGTCCAAGGTGGGCTCACATTGACATTACGATTCTTCCCTAATATTGGAAGGAATTCCTTCCTAACATTAGAACTGGTGAGATAACTCAGTGCATACAGCACCTGCTTTTGCACAAACTTGCTGACCTGAGTTTAACCCTTAGACATCCACATGATAAGAGGAGAGAATTCTGAAAGTCATCCTTGACCTCCACACTTGTGCTACAGCATGGATGAATACAGGACCTTGTTTTTCATTTTTTCTCTCCTTATCTCCAAATAAGTACATCAATACAATATTTAAAAATAATTTCCTTCTTGATTTAATATTGTCCTCAAATGCTTGCCTGAAATTTTAAAGACAAGCACGCTTATCTTTTAGACATCACCTACTTAATGTTATAAGAGCAGTATGTTGTTTCATCCCTTTATGTATGTATTACAGGTCTGGCATAAAAAAAACCCTTTCTGCTTGTTCATCTATAGTTTTTATGGCTTTTTCAACCAACAAGCAACATATACCACCAAGAGCCTGCTCTTGGTATAGTACCAGCTTTCCAAACTTAATGCTTCTTAACTATAAAACTTTTTACTTGGCCTGACACTGGTAATGTCATTTGGGTATGAAGTGTCCCCACAAAAGGCTCATGTGTTGAAGGCTCAGCCCCCAGGTGAGGGTGCTATTGGCAAATGATTGAAGCATTAGTTTATCTCTCAATGTATAATACATAACTGAACTGCAAATTAGAAGGAGCAGGTTACTTGGAGCTGCTTTTCCTCTGACCACCCTTCTCTCATACCCACTGATTCATAACAATGCAGTAGCAACTTGACCCTGCCACACCTTCTGCTGTGACGTTATGTTCTAACCCAAGGATAGAAACATGGAACCAAGAACCAGAAACCTACAAAACCAGGAGCATCATTAAATCTTTTCCTTTCAAATTATTTCTCTTGGAAATATTGCCATTGCAAGAAAAATGCTAGAGAGCAGACATTGCTAGTTATTTCCCTCACAATTTATAAAAGAAGTTGTGTATTCTCTGTACTTTCTCAAATTTACACTAAGAAAAATGAATTGAGTTCTTAGAAATATTCAATAATGAATGTTATGGCAAAAAATATCCATGGCAAACCTCATTTCAAACACACATGGATATTTTAGATATAAGAAATACCACTAGGGCCACTTAAAAATTAAGGGAAGAGGAAATATTGGATAAGTATGTCAAAGAAATAAATACATTTTGTAAATAAAATATCAATGATGCCGGAACTCTGTTGGTGTCAGGGGAACCTGCGTCTTGAATTTTGCAATAATTCATTGTATTATACAAAGCCAAAATAAAAAATGAACACGTTCATTTCTAAACATATAATTTGTAAATAGATTTTTCAGCATCAGTTTGATCCCACTAATTAGTGTTACTTGATCTCTTATATCTTTCCAGAAAGACTTTCCAGAAACACTGAAGAAATTAAGAAATAGTTTTATTAGCAAACAGGTATTATCCAGTCTTAAGAAATAAGTGAATCCCAAATTCTATTGTTTGCTAAAAATGTAAACCTTTATATTGTTCAATTTCTAATTCTATGTGTCAAATGCACTTTATCAGTGGATTGGACACTGGAAGAGACTGGCAACCAACCTAGTGTTTGTGAGGTGCACTGTTCTGGTTGTAGGATGCACCTTGCCTGGATTTCACAGGACCAAAGAATGCATGTTTCTCCACTGTGGCCTGGATTCCTCTTTCGTTCCCATTAAAAATTAAATTCATATATATTTTATGTAGCATTTCACTTTTCATCCCACTCTCTTGTGCCACAAGAAACTTTTTATGGAAACCCTCTACAAAGTGGAAATCTTGACAGCATTCATGGCAGACAACTTGTCTAGTCAGAAGGCACAGTATCTTTCTTAGACTTAAGAAAGTGCAGTTTAGATAAGCCCAAGAAAAGAAATGTCATCAACCTACACATGCATGTTCACAGAGTGTCAAACGAAACAGCTTTGGTTCCTCTCTGTACTGTACCTTTAAGCAGCAAACCCACTTTTAGCCTGCCTACACTCATGCTCTGCTCCCTCCATGCTTCTGGGGTCCCTTTAAAGTTGTCTTTATTCATTCCTCTGTGTTTCATTTTCCCTATAATATTGCTGAAAGTGAGCATTATATAATGGGTTAGCACAAGACTACAATGTACTTAGGAAATAATTTTCTTGCTTTTGAGTGAGCACACATTCTCTCAGGTTGGCAGATGAAGGTGACATGCAAAGGCCAGTGAAGCTCTAAATCTAAGTTTTCTTTCCCACCTGTGTAGTGTCATACTGAATAGTTATGTTCATACTGGATTTGGTCAATTAATTACAGATGGTATATTGATGGACCAAAAATAACTCAAAAATTCTTAAGGCTCTGGCCTTGCAGTGTATTCTTCAGTGAGCAATTCTGCTTCCAATGACTTTGAAGAATGTGATCAAATTCCGAAAAAAAAAAGAGAGAAACAAAAGCATTAGATTTGGTTCAGGGGCCATAGGCCGTGATCTTTCTAGGGGCTGTGTTGTTTGATTCAAGCACTTGTTTTGAGTAAACAAGAAAAGAGGCCACCAACACCAACCCAGCTCTCCAAGGTTTCTGGGCACTTTCATTCTGTTCTGATGTTCAGATTCCTGGATCCAAGCTCTTCAGATCACCAATGAACTATGAAATTCTTATATAAGGGATTGGGCTGGGAGTCAGCTGCTTCCTTGAGGGCAGAAAGAATGGGACTCTGACAGCAGAAGGTACCATTGGAGCTCACCTGCTTGTGTGAGGTCAAGCTAGAGCCTGCTCAAGCCCAGACCTCAACATTTACTTCCAAAGAATTCATTAAAATAGGCACTAATGAGCAACTCCAATAATGTTTTCCTTTCAGATACTTGGCTTTCATTTTTCACATTGCTATAAGTTAAGATTAGTTTTATGTGAATACGTTAGAGGTGAAAACACAGCAATGAGTGCCTCCTTAGAAGGAGAGCATGGGGCGAGATGACATGCCATTATTTTGGCAGTTATTGCTTTATTCCATAGGACAGAAGTAGTTAAACTTTCTGGAAGTTAATCTTTCTTGAAATTTAATAATTCTCTAAGTATAAAAGGTTAAACTCAGCAACCTTTCTATGGGAGAAAAAATCTTAGGCAACGAATGAGAAAGCAAAGGTTTACCCTTATTACTGCTACCAACTTTAAGATGATGCCAAATAATTTCAGCATATGCCTCTCTGTCTATTACAGGAACATGACACCACCTATCATTGTTCACAATTTGCAGAGGACACTAATGGGATGAAGAACTTGCACTGTAAGGATTACACTGTTTGGTAATTTGAAGGATACTTTTGGAAGCTCTTTGACTAGGTAAAAGTACTTTTAGTATCCAAAAAAGTAAGTATAGAATAAGAGCAATGCTAAACCTATGAATTAACCTTACAAAAGGGTTATATCTATTCAGAATAAGAAGGACACTGAATCATTTATAAAACAACCTATTATAAGCAGAACTGTTTTATGCTGTTTGCACATAGTTTTGTGTCCTTCACCTGGCAGTGAACCCACGTGCAACAAGAAGAGCATGACAATTAGGATCTGTTACTCTTTACTACTTGTTAACACAAGTGGCACTGACAGGATGCTTTCTCTCTTAAGAACATACTGTGGCTGCAGGGGACTCTTTTCAGACATTAATGCATTTCTAGGATTTATTTCTGTGTCCCCCGTGTTCCTATCAGATGAAAGTATCGAGAATGAAGTTCCCAAGGGTTGTACAGAAACAATATCAACAGCTGCACAATGCTGTGCCTTGCCAACTCATTGCTCTGAAGAGAAAAGGCAAGCAGATACCACAATGATCAGCTGGTGAAGGCATTGATTATGTCAATGCAAAAGCAATTAGATACTTGGTTACCCCCAAACAGCCTTTGAAGTAGCTCAATAGCAGTAATTCTGCCTATTACTATCATCCAGACATTGGCAGAGAAGTCAGCTCTCATGAATCTAAACAGAAAGCATCTAGTCCATTGCCTAATATGAGAAAATTGCTATTAAATGAGAGTTGGACAAGAATCTTGTACATGGGTTATTTGCTATGAGAGAAAATTACATAAGCAGTTGACTTTTGCCCTTTTCAAATTCTTCATTCAAGCTCAAAAGGCTCAACTGTATTTTCACAGCTGGTTTTATGTCCACAGTGTAAAAAAATAATTTTTCTTTCCCAAACTCTCTGCTTTGATTTGCCACCCAACATGATTTGACCATTGCATCTACATATTATGGAGATGACCATAACATACCTTCTCAGCATCAATCAGTAACACGCTTTTTGTCTACACTCTCTTCATTGGATAAGACAAAATGGAGGAGCGTTGATCGACTTGACTCTGAATATTTCCCTTCACAGCTTCACTTAGGTTTTATTTGTTCAGTAGTTCAGTCTTTCTCAGAACAGCATCAGTATCAGCATCATATGGGAACCCAAATCAAAATTTATTGGGGAGGAAAAGGATTTAGATGTATCGTCAACTTTGAGAACCACTCTGAGCTACCTCAGTAGTTCTCCTACTAAACCTTCAACACAATGCATATCTTATTGCTAATTAAAGTGTGCCTGCAGTAGTTGAGAATAAACTCCATCTTTCTCCACCTAAGTGCTACATTTTTGCCCTCATGACCCAGTATCAGACAGGGTTCTCAGCACCAAAATCAATAAGATACAAGTGTATAATATAAAAGCGTTTTACTGGATTGTCTTACATCGTGGGTGCTTTGTGTTGTCCAACCATAACACGTTGAAGAGCAGAAGGTTGTTGCCCAACCCTAGAGGCCAAATGCTTTGGGAATCCTGACAGTGCTGAGCATTTGGAAACTTCCTCGAGTATGACTAATAGTGAATCCCTACTGACATACCAAAGATGCTGAAGAGTGATGTCAGAGTAACAACATCCACATGGCATTCACTCAGAAAGAAGTGAGAAGAGTCTATCAGCATCCCTAAATGCCCCTACTCCAATGTGCTCTTATACTTCCTCCTGTATTGGTTCCCTTCCCATAAGATGGTTCTCTACACATCCTAGTCACTGCCCCACTGGTCAAGCCTCTCAGAAATGTCTCCAGACCAAAGATGGTGAGTTCGAATAGTCCTAACACTTAATCCACTCAAGTTGACATCCAAGACCAAGCATAACAACCCACTTCATTTTTCCTACATCTCCTTAACTTGGAGCCCATGGAATCCTGGGCCCTTGGTTTCTTCTTCTCAAATGATTACTCATTTCTAATATCTTTTATGAGATTAAATTAAATTTCTCTCACCAATGGCAGAAGTTTGAAGATGGTCAATGTTTTGTAAGAATTCTTTCCTTCTTTAAATCTCTTTCCAGAGATTTAAATCCAGATGAATCAATCCCTTTAGCCTCAATACTAGATAAGGTAACAGCTTTCCATCCATCTCAAGTTTTTCCCTGAGCTCTTGACCTTACAGTTTTTTCTCTTATTTGCAGATTAAAGGAACATCTTCATCTCATAGGGTCAAAGCTGAGCTCTTTACCTCCCCTAACTTAATCATTACTGTCTACTAGTTCCTTGGAATGGATATCAACCTCCAGTTTCTGTGAGTGCATTGTTCCACTTCATTCCCTATACCCAAAGAAATGCAAATCCTCTCAATTCAAGCTTTCCAGGTGAAATCTACCCATCTCTTATCCCCATCATTACCACCTGAACTGGTTCCTAACTTACCACATTCCTTCGCTTTCTGATTCTAACTTAGTTTCATTCCACTCTCTTATCCACTGAGCTTCCAGAAGAATCTGAAAACCAGAAATGGATTTTATAACCCTCATGGTCCTCAGAATGATCTCAATCACTGGTATCATTTACTTTGAGAACACAATTCTTATCATGCAGTATTACAGCCTGATCTTTATTCATCGTTCCAACATCTTATTTTCTACCCTCTATCACAATCTTTACTCACTTTGGTCCAGGAAATTACCTGTTGTATGTACCCTACTTGAACTCATGCTGATTGTTAATGGTTAGCTATCTTTAATTCACCAATCTCAGCTTGACTTTGATTACAGTGAGGCCTTCCATTGCCAATCCACTCAAACTGGGTTCTCCAGGGTTTTGCTGCATTACAATTCTTTTCATTGTGGAAGTAATCATTCCAAGTTCATCCATGTTTACAATAGTTCATGTTCTTCCTTAACCCAGTAGACTGTAAACACAAGGGCATGATTGTTTTGTTCAGTTGTATCCTGAATATTTGTCACAGAGTACAATCCAGGGGATACTCTTTGAACATTTCTTTTCAATATACTTTTGCTATGATCCCCAGGCTTGCCTTGAGCTCAGGACCCCCTTGACTCAGTCTCCTGTGAGATGGTATTCCAGACACATGCCACCAAGCCCAGTGTCACTATTTTAGTGTATAAAATTTATATTTAAATAACTAGTATCTGGTAACTACTTATTGTCCTCTGATAAACTGAAACCACAATGACTCATTCTTCAGCAAAACATTTGAAGGATACTATTTTCATAGGCCTACATAAGAAATTACTGCTTTAAAACATCTTACAGATGTAAGAAAATTTGAAAACCATAAATAAATACAGGAAAAAAACACAAAGATAAAAATCCCTTTCATTCGTCTCTGAGTAGGAGGGTGGTAAGAGTCACCTTCCAATTCCAGTGCTCTCTTTGCCCAGAAGTTGTGATCTAAAAATATATATAGGTTTTCATTAAGGATAGATATCCATGTCCGGAACACCTATATTTGAGTCAAAAGAAAGCAAAGAGTAAACAGAAGTAAAAGGTTTTGTTACAACTGAGCATAGGCATCTGCTTTCTTCAATGTTTCGTTTCTTTTTTTTTCAACACTGTATATTTCTCTAACTTAAAACTTATAAAGCAATTCTGTTTTGATATAAAGAATTTTAATTAAATTCAGCTTTTGTTCTTGTCTATTTTTATTCTCTTCACATAATTCTTTTTGGTAGACATGAAACAATTTAAAATTGAAAGTCTTGAAAGATGCAATACTGGTAATTAACTGATTATGTCATCTCTGTAAATATGATTTGGATCAGTTCTGTCATGACTGAAATAGTATAGCTCATCATGAACAGATAATTCCTTCATCTCTTTGCAGACCAACTGAGGTGAATACAAGTCTGTACTTCCCCTTTAACATGTTTTCCCAAGCAAAGCATATTGGTTTGAGCACAGGTTTGCTGTTGGTTTTGCTACTATCCAATGAGCCTTTTGAATATATTCTTCTCAACAGATGTTATGAAGTACAATCATAGCAAGTAACATAATTTCTATCTTGAAAGCTGCTTCTAACAGAAATGGGAAGGAGGGCAGAATATTAGTCCAAGCTGACATCTTCAGAAACTGATACATTAGTGATAGGTTACTCGTTTTTCTTTTCTTTTTTTTTTTTTAACATTTTTATTATTATTTCTGCTCATACAAACTTAATAGGTAGACCAGTTCCCTCCCCCCCTCCTTCTCCCCCCAAACCCCCTGCTCCCCCTTCCTCCCTCCCCATCTCCCAGTGCCTCCCCACCAATTCCCAGAGAGTCCTTTATTGTGTATGCCTAACTCTCCTCTTGGTCCTCCTTTCCGATGACATAAAAGGACCCAGTGGCATTTCCCTGAACCCTTTCTTGTGTTCCCCTTAAGCATAGGAACACTTCTGTGGCCATCAATCCCTTGCCTCCAAGGATCTTGGTGCCTTTAGCCGATGTTAGACTTTGTGAGGTCAATAGTGTGACGGACATGGCACAGGGCATGCAAAGTCCTATTATGATTGCTTCAGCCCTATCTAGTGTGGAGACTCTTCAAATCATTGCTCCCCCCATCCTTTTGCTCTTACAATCTTACCGCCCCCTCTTCCGCAGATGTCCCTGAGTTTCAGGATGGGGGGAGATTAGGCTGGCTTAGTTCTATGTGGATGATATAGAGTCTCTGAAGTTCTGGATTGTGGTTTGTTGATTTTCTTTTGCAGTTTTGCTGCTCCTGCAATGCCCTTCACTCCATCCTGATGGGCACTGTATGTCACCCCCTGGTCAGAGACAAAAAACTGTTAAACTGGAGTCTTGTTATAATAGCACACTCAAGGGTAGATGTAATAAAAGCAGGAAACCTCGGTGAGGGAGGGATCAATCACTCGTTTTTATTTTCTGAGTGAGATCTCCAATCCTGACAGCCCGAAATTGGTTGTGGGACAGTCATGTAGAGAAATTGAAAAATTGACCATCTGTTTTGTACACAGTACAAGTCAAATTAGACTTTGTCAAATAAGGTGATATATTATGAATATAATTTTAAGTTACAAATGATCAATCTTAAAAGTCCTAAAGTTTATGAATACTGCTTTAGTGTCTCCAGATTCCTTTTCATGAATCCTTGGGAGAGTTACTAGTCACCTTATCTGAAATATCCAACTGAATATGTATGAAGTGCTCACAATATCAAACAACCTCCTTTTAAAAATTGACCATATCACAGACCTCGTGTATACTAGGTAGTAGTTTGTATGACCCAGGGCGAGTTTACAGTGAACAGATGCCTCTACTTTTATAGGAATCATGGTAAATTGTAAAATGATTGGTTCTTTATCATTTTAATAGAACCAGAAATTATCATGTCTTGTTGCTCATCACTGAACATATTGACCCAGCTCACTAGAGAAAATGATCCAACCATACAGTGTGGATATCTAACATACATGCAACCTTCTCAATTACTTGTTACTCTGCTTCCTGGAAAAACATGAGTGGATGAAGACATAACACTGAGGTACTGTCTTTTATGAAGCAAATTTTGGAAGACATGGTTTTAGCAAGGCAAGAAAATTCAGTAACAGAAGCAATGCCCAGGCTCTTTGTTGACACAGACTTCAAAACAGAAGTCTCTAATTATGACAGGTGGCGGCAATCAATGTGCTTCTAACCTACTTCTCAGGCTCAGCTGTCAGCGTGCATATCACAAACAATGACAGGTCACAGAAACAAATGTCACCAATTTGAAGAATGATTTATAAAGTGACTTTTCTATATGAAGCGAGCTTCAAAACAGTATGGATATATAAGCAAGGATGAGTTTCATAAAACTGAATTCATACCCTATTAGACAGAAAAACCTGAAAACACTGGTCATCAAAAATGTACTTTGTCCAAGACTGAATATAGTTTGCTTTCCATCATTTGAATGTTAAAATTATACAAATATATATTGCAAGATAGTACCTCACTGCATTACCAAAACAATTTCAAATTCAGCTCACAGTCCTCCTGCTTCAACCTCACTAGCAGCTAGGATTACCAAAATATGCCACTATATTGCTATTTATCCTTATTTTAAAAGAAGTAGGATACAGAAATGGAATGAAAATCAGTCACTCAATGTGAACACAGGTTTGGTGCAGTAGCACATATCTGTAGTCCTACTCTTGGGAAAAGGAGAACATGAATATTGGTAGAGCCTACAATTCATGATGTGACCCTGTGGCAGTTACTCTTAGGTCTTGAAAACCGAGAAATGAGTCTCTGATAACATATATAAAGAATTATTTAGTTAAGGCAAGTTTCTGATAAAGCCTGCAGGAGATTATCTAACTGATGTAGAAAACCTAGAATGGGTAATATTATTTCCTGGGCAAATGAACAATGGAAAACCAGAAGGCATGCTTGCGTCTTTGCCCCTTTCCCAATTCTTCCTGTGGAGATGATGCAGTCAGTTCCCGGGGTCCCTTGCTCATGATTCTCATCTCATCAGTGACTGTAACATTTAATCATAAGCTAGAATAAAAATCTTCTCATTCAGCTAAATTGTATAGGTCACGTATTCATTAGAGTAATGAAACATGAAACTAAGACAGACTCTATGTCAAAGGTTAAATTTAAAAAATTAAAAATATATAAACAGAAACATGGGTTAAATAAGAATGATACAGAGCCACGACTCTTTTGGAACACCTGCCTTCCAGTCTTTCCTGCTGTATACTTTAGTGCCCTCGTACATGATCAACTGTACTAGATCTTCCATACTAAAATTAAATTAGCTGAAAACCAGTCATGACAAACCAAAACACACATCAAAACATGGGTCTTATTTTCTAAATAAATAAGCCATCAGAGTTATAGGTAGTACTGCAAATACATCAGATAAAATTATAAACAATAAATTACATAACTAACATTTTGATATGAAAGCATTTAACAAGCAGAAACTGATAGACAATAGCTGTTACTGAGGAAACATTCGTTTGAGAGTTATGTCTACATTCCTCAATGTTGAGAGTTCAGGAAGTGCTGAGCTTGCAGAGTGGGAAGGATTTTTGAAGTGAACTGATGGTAATTACCAATGACACGACCACAGCATTACCTAACAAGTGTGGCTGCATAGCTCTACAAGACAGGTTAGAACTCTTCCATTACTCAAAAATGCCAGTATCTGACAATAATAAGGAGACACTGCCCTAAGGAGGGGAGTCCAGCTTTCAGTGATGGGAAGAGTACCCAGAATGAGAGTACTGGTGCCTCAATTTATATCATCATCTAGTGGCTTGATGATGTTATCTTCAATTTAAACATTCCTCCAAAGCAGTGCTTCTACTGAGCAAATAAAGACTTAGGTGTTATAGGCAAAAAAAGACACATGTGAAATACTATTCATGCTGAAGCATGCTTATGTTAACGAAAACACATGGTACTAAGGGACCAATTCCTAAGATGTGTTGGCTAAATGGCTTGTCATTTAAGTGCTTAAGAAGCTAACAAATGTGCCTTGCTTATCACTTTTCAGATAATGGTTCTCAAACCCCATTGTTCTCAAACCACAGAAAACGGTATTATGGCTTGGTAGAACCCAACAACTCCAAAGGGGCAAAGACCCACCACTGAAGCCAAGGGACACTGAAGTGTGGACGTCTGACAGTTACCAATGCAGCAGACACATCTCCTCTAAACTTATTTGCTATGAACTTCTCCTTTTTTTGTCTACAGAAAGCATAGTGTCCGTGACAATAAATAATCGGCATTCATCTATTACCTTGGGGTACGGACTCACAAGCTTTGAAGGAATTGAAAATTCATCATGTAACTCCAATCTATGATATTTATATGCCATTCAATATACATGATCACTATCATTTATCCTTGTATATTCTTAAATATACTACTTGTGTTAGTCAGGGTTCTCTGAAGAAACAATCTATAGAATGTAATACATATAATATACATAAGTTTATTAAAATAACTCACAATAAAAATAGTGTCGTTCAAAGTAGCCCCCCACAGCAGCCTTGTTCTTGACTGGACTGTTCCACAAAGCCAAAAGATCCCGAGAAGGTCTCAAGCCTTTACTTCTCTGGAGGGTTGAAGATGCTGGGTTCCCACATCAGTGAAGAAGAGTTGGGCTCCGACATCAGCGATGAACAGGGAACAAGGCCTAGAGAACAGACTCCAAAGGCAGCGGGAACAACAACAACGAGGTGGAAAAGGTGAAGCTCCAAATCAGCCAAGGATGGAGGCAGCAGGAGCAGCAGCAGCAAAAGAGAAGGCCACGATGAATGATGCTGGCAGAGTGGACTTCACAGCAAGTCGACACCTGATAAGGGAAGAGCAAGTCCCTCCTCCTTGCACCTCCTGTTATCTGGTCCACCACTGGAAAGTACCACCCACTATGGGCTGGATTCTCCACAGCAATCAATCAAGTACCTGCATACTTGTTCAGGAACCATTCCAACCATTAACCTTCCACAGCTGCACCCCAAACAGTCCTCACCTATCAAGTTGACATCAAAATGCACCTGGATGTGGATCACACTGGCCAACAGGCCAGTGCTCCAGATGGAAGGAAAGCAGAAGGAGGTCAGTCAGCATCTCCGAGCTTGATTCTTCCTGAGCTAGTGTGTGTTACACTGTCATCTGCTGCCACAGTGCAGTAGGGCCATATCTTGCAGTACCTGCCAGCTACTTGTTTACAACAGCAAAGATTTACAGCAGCCCAAACATATACATTTATAAATCCTGCTTCAGGATACATTCTGGGCTAAAATGGCAATAAAATGGCAAAAACAGCATAGCTCAAGAAACCTAGCTATTTAATATCTGGCTTTTTATGAAAGAATTGCTGGCTCCTATGTCAGAAAATAAATTAATAAAAGCAAAACAAAACCAAAAAAAGTCATAATCCAGTGAAGTTGTGTAATTCCCTATGATCGCATACAGTATTATTTAGTTAACATAGTGGTCATATTACCTGTTAAAGTAAATAACTGATTCCCCTAATCTGATAATATTAAAATAAATTTCTTTTGTGATAACTTTCATGCTGCACTGAGTTGCTTTGGTACTTTTCAATCAATAACCAAAATAAACACTTTGGAATTTGAGTATGAGGAATATGATTATGGGAAGACCTTAATTAACAGATAAGCACCAAAAGGATTTTTGATACAGCATTTATTTGATTCCACAAGTAATTTCTGAGTATTATAAGCTTTGTATTTCAAGAAAGCTAGCAAAATTAAACATTTATAAATTTCAGCCCACTAATGCAGACACCATGTATAAAATCCTCAGGAGATAGAGACTCATCTTTTCTGCCAATAGCCACTTCCTAAGGTCCTTTGTTTACTGCTCAATACTTGAGTACCAAAATGAAAGAAAGGAATAACAATCACATTATCTAGTCTCTTTGGCAAATATATATGTTTTCTGACCAAGTTTTGGTCAAAAGTGTGTGAACAAAAGTAAGATATGCAAATTATAAGCCCAGTCACTGAAGGGAGGGAAGATGCTTGGCTTGTCCTATTGCCTGGGGGAGGTGGCAGAGGGAACTGGAGCATGGGAGGTTTTCCTGGGACATTGACAACGTAAGTGATCACAGGCCTCGCTTCAACAGGTCTGTTGGGCTTTCTGATGGCTTTCACTTATGTGAGGTCTTAACGAAATAGGAATACATTTAAACTTTTTTTTGGATTTTGTTGCTTGAGATCCAATTTAGTCCTCTTTTTAAACATTAGTGAATTAGGAGTCAGTGATTTATTAATGAGGAAAAGAGAATTCAACAGTGAAAATGATTTAAAAAGAGCAGAATACTGATTATCAAAGAGTCTATGAAAGACAATTACTATATTTTAACTCTGCCAACAGCTCTATTCCTTTCCTTCACATTCTGATATATTGCCAGTGTCATGTGTTCTATTGGAATGGTCTGCAAGTGTTATAACATGAACACAAAGAGAAAGAATGCTAGTGATGACACGCCAAACATGTTTTTGCAACTAGCACAGTTCCAAGACTTTATCTAAAGCAAGCAGGCATGCAAACAAACAACACAAGTAAGAGGAGAGCTTGGCAATAAAGGGAGAATATGAGACAGCATGACAGTAAGAGCTAATGACAAGTCACAAACAAATATTGGAGGGAAAAGTCTCATCACTGATACTAGTACTCTGGAAGACATATCCCTGTAGCGTCTGACTTTCTGTACACTGGGTTCAAATGTAAGTCCTTTGCAAGTGTACTTTCAGAAACTGACTAGCTTCCCAGGGAGTTGGAAATATTGGTCCAACTTCTGCCATCCAGTAAACCAGGCATGCACTCTCTCCAAAGAGGTTTGGAACTCAGGCCATGGGGAAGGAGTATGTATGTGAGAGGAGAGGGGATACTCAGATTGATGGTCATTCCTAGGGTATATTGTTGATCCAAGATCACAGTTCAAGGTATAAAGTTGCCTTCTGTATATTTTCTATATTTTTGTCTTCTTTAATCTAGAGCAGTTAATCCTCAGGGACTTCAATCTCTTATTGTACCTTGAAGATCCCTTATATTAAACTTTTCATGTTCAAAGTACTACAAGGTATCTGCTGCAAGAACCGTCCCCGGAGAGATATTTTGGGAAGGCTATACTCAGACCTGGGGCTTAACATCCATTCTGACCTTCTCACCAATGGGAAAGGGAAAAGGAGGAGGGCAGGGCACCCATTGATGTGACAATTGATCACACGGTCAACTCTGTGGACTGTGATGAAGGGTCAGTTGAAGCAAGTACCTTGGGAGCCTATATAGAAACTTCATTTGATTGAGGTAGTTGGAACAAGTTCAAGTGTGATAGTGAGGAAAACACTTTTCTTTGCATGCTTCTGCACTTTCAAAGGAAAATGGCAAGCTCAGCAAAAGTCACTGTCTAAGGACCAGACAGCTAATGTGAGAACTATAGAAAGAATCATTTCGGGGGGGTAAATGTGGAGTCGATAGTACTGAATTACAACACGGTTTTCAATGTGCAGAATGTTAAAAGATAACCAGCCACCATGAGATTCACAGGATGGTGGTTCATGTGAAACTTAGGTTATTCATTGGGAAAGAAGGAACTCTTGGCATTTAAATGAAGGTGACGTGTAGGTTCATAATTGGTTCTTTTAATATAGTAAATGTTTCCTAATGGACACTGAAAATCAAAGGGCTTTTTCTACATGGAGACTAAGGAAATACACAAGATTTGTATGTGGGAGAGAATAAAGGTAGTTTAAGTTGTGAGAAGAATATTCACAAAGCATTTCTTAATGGAAATTGCTTCCTGTTAATCAGGCAGTTGAGCTCAGGATATTTGCAGTAACAAAAACAAAACATAAAAATGCCATATTAAAAGATATGTGACCATATGAAATATGTATTCAGTAACAACAGAACACTATTAAAACAAAAATTCAATAAACTATCCATACGATTTTGTCCATTGATATGGAAAATATTCATAAACACTTGAGAAAGGGGTGAAAGTCTGGAATAGTCATCTGGCACATAGTAGACATGTATGAACAGTATCAAGAAATTCTTGATGTAATTAAAGAATGACATATAACTGGTGGTGAGAAAACTGCAGGGATTATAGCCAACTGCAGTAAGCAAAGTTTTCTAACATGTCTCAAAATCCTGATATAAGAATTGCAAATTAGGGTAGGAGGATATACTGGAAAAGTATGTGATCCTGAGTCCCCTAGGTGCTTAGTATGCTCAGAGGGTGAATTACCATGTCATACTACCAGCAATTGCAAATACAAGGCTTGAGCATTAATCTGAATGATGGAAAAACTCCCACACTGAAACATATCTCCTTATTCCATATTTGCAACACACTAAAATGATGAACTGACACATTTAATTTTGCCAACTACAGCTTCTGAAAGTAAAATAAGATGATGTAAGTTGTGCAAAATGCCACTTCAGTTACCAACCACAAAAAAGTATTCTCTGGCAAAAATAATAATTGTATCAAATCAGCACTATACTTATAATCATATATTGTGGATCCCTCCATGAAGTCTATAAAAAAGTTTATACTTTTTAGAAAACTTAGAATAAGTTAAGATCAAGTCTTCAGTGACTATAGTCTTTAATTTACAAATGAATAGGAGATGACCCAGAGATGCAAAACAATTTGTGACAAGCAACAGAATCAGTAAGTGGACAATTTTGGCTTCCAAAGAGATGAAATGTTATGGGATACATCATTATGATAACATTCCCTCACTGCACATTAGGACTTTTCAAGATGAATAAAAATTTAGAAAGTAATATTAGGACTGAGGGTATTGCTCAGTGATTAAATCTCTTGCCTTACAAGCAAAAGGATCTGAGTTTAGATTCCCAGATCCCACATAAAAATGTCAGGGGAATATAATAGCAGCCTACGATATGACAATTTGAGTCCTAGAAAGTGGGCTGGGAATACTTTGAGCACACCCAGGATGAATCCAAATGTCACGCTTGGGCATCCAAAGCATACACATTGAAGTGTCCTCTTGTGTAAACACACAAATTCACACACACACACACACACACACACACACACACACACACACATGCATACCCCTAAAAACATGATATATTTGGGAAAGTTGAACCCTGCTCTGAGCAAACAGTATTAGCCATAACAAGTATCCCTTTGAAATCCAAAATGCCCTTAGATATGTCCTTCTGCTGAATGGCTGAATGCTAGGGGTATATCTAGCCTTATTTGTCACCATTTTCTGAGCACTTGCTCTTTGCCAGATTATGGCAAGTGTCAATAATCATTTTACTTCACTTTGTTCTTCTAGTGGTCATATGAATTATGTGTATTCCTGTCTCAACACAGACACACACACACACACACACACACACACACACACACACACGCACACACACACGGAGCATGAAGAAACCACAGAGACATAAGTCCTGTGCTGCTTAGGTAGAAAGAGGGGGATGGAATCCCTGCTGTGAGTCAAGTGTCCCTGCACACATACAAGTCAAGTCCTTCCCTCCCACAGCAAGGAGCACCAGTTTACAGTATTTCAAAATTTGCTCTGAAGTCAAAATTGTTCTGAGCTGGCTGCAACAAAGCTTGCAGCTTCTTTAATGTCACTGGCCACACAAATATGCAAAGATCAGAAAAATATGCACTGGCAGTAGAAAACAAAGAAAAGAAGAAAGGCCTTAAATGAGGCTTAAACTGAGAAAGATGCTTCTTGGTTTTAGTTCATCTTCGGTTTTCCTGGTAGCTAAAAATTAAAGCTGTGTACTTTCTTAGATTTGTTCACAGAACAAATGCATCTTATTGTGAACATTGGGACTATTTTATAATAAAATTTATATTTGAACATTAAAGCAAGGAATATGGCTCAGTGGTAGAAAGTTTGCCTAACTTCATTCACAATTCCACAAAAAGAAGGATCATCTTTCCAGACAAACTCTAGATTTCCTGAAAACAGCAACCATACCTCTGTCTAGTACACTCCATTTTGCACAGAACTATAGTATTGAGTCAATTTTGGGCAGAGAGGAGACACAATATGAAATTCTGTAATAATTTATGAAAGTAAATAACCATATCTTATCACAATCAGCAGAGGAAATAGTTCACTGAAAGTGAGTAATTCCGTGTTGATAAAACACTACTAAATCAACATGCTTAACTAGATCAAAGTGTTAGAGTTTTCTATATATATGCAAGTTATCTGTTCCTTTAGTTGCATAATAGCAGCACCAAACTTTTATCCATCATTTAGTTACATAATATACAACATTATTTTAAATATTAATGTATACTTTACAGTGATCACAGCACTAAATAAATTCAGACCCTTGGGGAAGGGTAGGAGATGTATAGGGACATTTGGCTCAGGTCTTCCAAAAGGTGCCTGTGTGTCATCCAAGTGGGGCATAAATTGGTTCAACTTTTAAGGGAAACACACTAATACTATACCTGCCACCATCACTTCTGGGATGGATTGCAATGGACACCCCTGTGGAAACCTTCACTTTTCCTACCTATGAAGTCTTCTGTGGAGTACCATCACTCTGGCCTTTACAGGTACTAAAATTCAATGAGCAAGCCTTCTGCTCTCAAAGTGTTCTTGGGGAAAAAGAAGGATGCTTTATGACCGTTGCCATGCAATCCACTCTGCCAATGCTTGTCGTTGCTCTGCTTTAGGGGAAGAATGATGTCCTTCCACAGGTATCATGCTGAAGCATGGATTTTTTTTTCTTAAACACATCTATTTCTTCCATTTCACTAACTAAATGTTTCACTCAATATTTTACAAGCTCTTGAGTTTCTCATACACTTCCCCTGAGATATATACCTCTTAGCGCTATTTCTGCCTTTTCATTTTTTTGGAATTATGCATTTCCTTTGCCTTCAACAACAACAAAAAAACTACAACACAAAATAGTCATAAAATGAGCAAGAAGTTGTAAGTCTTCTCCTACACATACTAGAGAGAAAAATTGTTCCAATCAAAAGCACTAGAAAATAAAGAATTGTTATGGCAGATAAATTATACCATCTAGCAAGCATGAATCTTATTCTTGCCACAAGGAATGTTGCTTGCGAGTATACTGTTGGAAATAAAAAAGAATCTCTGAATGTGAGTGAATTTACTCAAAATCAACTTCAC